>CM030365.1:171400069-172026056 GCA_017893485.1 Hemerocallis citrina | reverse complement strand
AAATGGGCTTGAGTTTGGATTCTAAAAAATAAATCAATTAGTGGGTTAATTAAATACCTAATACACAATAAATAAAATAGAGTGTACTGGAAAATTAGGGTTGAAGCCAAAAGAATTCAGATGATCAAATGAGAACAAATGGGTTTAAAGAATAGCAAGATTTATTAATAATAGATCGGAATACAAGAATTCAAGAAAAAGAAGAATTACAAATAGAAATCCGTAAAATCGGAAAGAAGGGTTACAAACTGAATGAGAAGGAAGGAGATAATGATATGCAACTCAAATTTTTTCACAAATTTCAGTTTTGCTTAATTTTATTCAACGACTAGCCTGGAATAGGCTTACATTAGACAAACTCAAATAAAATCCTAACATACTATTGTCTTATCAAAATTGATACAAAAATAAAACAAAATCTAATAACTAGATATAACTAATTTCATGATTTAAAGTCTAAATGACTTCCTAAATGATATTTCAGCATCTTGTATTCCCTTCTCGTTATGTGGAGGTGTCTTCTAGATCTTTTCTTAACCTTCATTAAGGCGCTATCCATAGTTCTATTGATATTGTCGGACAAGTTGAAATTGTGCACATAGGGGCTTCTCTGTCGTGCACATAAGGGGTACTCACTAGATAAGTAGTAGCCACTTCTAGTGTGGACATTAGAGTTACTTGAAGTTGCTCTTAGAGTTGATTCAGCCATTCAGGGTTCGTTTACGGAAGTATTGCTAAGAGGAAATGTCGATTTCAAACCTGTGAAAGCCCCTTTAGTGAGTGCTAACTTCGAGTACGTTTGAAGCAACGCCCTGTGGGGGCATGTCTGTCAGTCCGACAAAGTTGGGCTTAGACAAGGCTGGTGCTTGGGCAGTGTTAGAGACATTAAGAAGAAAAGTCTCCTTGCATGTTAGGGATTGGTCAGAAGCCTAGGTTGGGGTGGTTCATAGACAACAGAAAGGGGCATAACCACACCACTGCTAGGCAACACTTTGGAGGGCCTCTCTTTACTCTTTCCTAACATACACACACAAGGTTTATTGGAATGAGGTGTCACCATACATAGTGATGTAAAGGTACTAGGTTTACACATGATTCGCCTATCACAAAATGAATGTTTCAGCAACTAAACAAATGAGACAACTTATGCATAGGCAAACCATGTTCAACTTCCATGATGTTTCATCTTCGTATGTTTAATGATGTATATAATACTTTGAACGATACTAATCATTTTTTTAAAAATTATTTATTTCCATATTCCACCGCCACCCAAAGGTGGTATATAAGGTGGCATCTCATTCCATTAAACTCATATATGTAAAATATAATCCCCAATCCTTAATCTGTCATCCCACTTTCAAAAAAAGAAAATGTACCATGCATATTCTATGCCAATTAGCTTTAAAATTAACTTTCTCCTTACCTTTGGTTTTTTACTTATTAAGCTTACACATATTCAATTTTAATAACCCATCATTATAAACCCTCGTCGCATTAAGATCCTTTTTCCCCTGATGTGTATTCTTACAATCGTACTCTACACACTTAAAGCATGATTGTCCATTGAAGTTCTCCATCTCGAACCTACATCTCCCCCAAATTAATTTATACGCCTTTGTCCATTCCCTCCCCGCTATCGCTTAATAGCACTTGAGTGATCTATGAGTTTTCCTCTTCATTTCCCTAGAAACAACCAAATTTAAGTAGAACGCACCTTTGCATGTTCATGACTTTCCTTTCTCAAAAATCATACCTAGACTAATATTTCCTCCTAAATATCCTAGAATCGGAAAAGAGACGGAGAACGAAGAAAGAGAAAGGGAGTTGGAAAGGGGAATGAAGAAAGAAAGAGGTCAGGTTATGTGAGTTCAGCTTAATGGAAAGGACAAACCAGTGTTACCAGGTTCGCAGTACGCTTTAGTATGTGGTATGGGTACGGAATCGCGGTTTGTTACCTTGAGCGGTTCGTGGTACGGAGGGGGTAGGATGAGTTGGGACTTTTATTTGAGTAATATATAAACATAAGTGTGCGCATGCATGTATGGATAGAAACCGAGAAATATTAATATATGTGTAATAACATATTGAATTCCATGACTAGTTGTGGAGAATTTAAAGAGAAGTTCATGGGTTAACGAATAAAGGTATCCATTTCGAATATATGCAACCAGTTTATGCGGATCGCTAGTGTATGTAGATTGCTAGTTTAAGAAATCCAGATCGAGAACCCACCATAAATTGTATCACAAGATCTGGATCGTGATTTGGAAGGGAGTTGGGAGAACCTGGTAACACTGGGACAAACATGCACTTTGAGAAATTTTTGGCTCTTAACTATTCCTATGATTGCCTTAATATGAGATGATGGATTGAGGGTTCTATAATAACTTATATAGTTTTATGGGGGGTAATATTAAAGGACAGTTGATGTAAAACTTAATCCTAATAGAGAATTTCCAAGAATGTTTAAAGGATTAAATTTACCAACACGTAATGCAGATTAAGATAGAAATTATAACTATTAATTGGTTTGATGGATTTTCAGGATGTAAAATAGTTTAACAAGCCTAATTAAAAGTTCAATCCTATCGATCAACAATAATACTTAATCGTTCTTAGCATGTAAAATATTCAATAAAGATTTGTACTCTAATAGGCAAGTAGAACACACTCTCAATATTTGTGGACGACAGTAAAATTAGATAATAATTTAGAGATGATAAAGCGGTAAGAGCATCCACAGTCGTTGAGTGTCAAAATATGCATAAATGGATAAATGAATATAGCAAAGTTTCATTTTGCTGCAGTCATCGAATGCTATTTTTTACCTTTTTAAATTAAAATAATAACATACGGTGCTTCACGTGCCGTCGGAGAGGGAAAAAAATTAAAAAACATTTTAAAACGGTGGGACGGCATATCATGTTCTGTCGGAGGAAAAAAAATTATAAAAAAAGGTGCGACGGCACTTCAAGTGTCGTTCGAGGGAAAAATTCGTCCTCGAAGTGCAAAAAAAAGTTATAAAAAATTACAAAAATTTTACAGAAATTACGAAAAAATTACAAAAAATTACAAAAAAATTACAAAAAATTACAAAAAACTACCTCGAGGGTGGGACGGCACTTCAAGTGCCGTCCGAGGGAGAGAGGGGTTTTTTTGGTTTTTTTATTAGGAAATTAATTTTTTTTGGAGGGATGGCACTTCAAGCTCCGCCTCTCATTTATCTATATTTCTCATATCCATTCTCATTTATAGCAATCTCCTGTAGTGATATATGCATAATATGCATATTTGGCCAACGACTGCAGTGTAGTTTTTGACCAAATATGCATATTATGCATATTTAGCAAACGACTGTGGATGCTCTAACACAAATATTTGAGAAGAGAAAAGAGTTTACTGGGGTTGCAGACAAGGGTTGGCGGCAGCGAAGAACACAACAAACAACAACAACAGCGATGCGAGAGCGTCACGAACAACAAACATTGATACAGCAACAACGGATCAACCCAACAACAAACAGCGGAATCTCCAAACAGCAAACACCGCAAGAACAGCGACAATCAGGTCATGTGGCTACGGCGTCGACGACAACTGATAGCGGGGTTTGACAAGGATGGGGGAGAGGGCTCGGGATGCGGTGACTGGAGGTGATGGCAGATGCTGCTGGCGTTGGTGGTTGCGGGATGCAGTCGAGGGTAGGGTTCGGCGAAGGGTGATGAGGATGAGGATGGGGACGATGAAGGTGAGGTGGTTGTATGACGAGGAGGATGACGATGGGAGTGGGGTTTCGGGCGTCGACGGGGAAGAGGGAGAAGAGTGAGAGATTAGAATTGGGGGTTAGGGTTTTATTTAAGTTGGATTTGGGGATTATGGTTTGGATTTAATTGATTTGGGGATTTTGGGGTATAGTTTTAGAGTCTATCACAAATCCTAAAATTGGATTTCAAGTGTATCACACAAAAGAGGGATGAAGAGCAACAACTCAACACAATAAGTTTGTTATCAAGAATGGCATAACTTCTCATTATCTCAAGGCCTATATATAGGCTCAAAACAAATCTTGATACAAATCTCAAAATATTCTAAAATCTCAAAAATATTCTAATGCATAAAAGAAAGATTATATATGGCTATAATTGCCAAAAACAAATATGGTACTGAGATAAAATCCTAAGCTAATGAAGCAGCTGTCTTAGACGATGCCTGTGCTGATAGAAACGTCCGAATTGTCTTGAATCGATGTCCTCATCAACAATAGTTTGGGTAAAACAAAAATTTAGAATAAGTTTTGTATGGGTTTTGTTAAAATACCCTTCTATGTAGAAATGATAGATGTGAAGGAAGAAACAAATCAAGAGAGGTAAAGAAGCACCCACATGACAATTACACGAAAAGTGGAATACAAGAAGAGCTGAAATATAGATTAATAATGGAAGAGAAGATATGGGTGATGAGGAGAAGGGAAACAAGAGAGGTGCAAGCGAGGATTGTTTTGGAAAAGCACAGAAGAAGAAGAAAGAAACAATTATTTGAATATTACCTTTCTAGACTGCCATACTTCACTATTATTGTTTCTTATCTTGTAATAGCTGAAGATGAAGATGGAGAGAGGAGAGAGAGCCGCCTCAGGCCTTTCTACCATTCTAATGACTAAAGATGTACTCGCTATATCAGAATAGGTTGATCCCCAGTTTGTGCTGCATTGTGCACTTAGTGAGTCTTGATGGTTTCTAGCGGCTTAGGCTGCCCATTAATTCTAGAACTAGAGCGTAAATTGCTGCTTTTGTTTCTTGCTATGAGAAAGGTTTATGATATTTGAACAAACAAATGTTTTGTTATTCTCTTAATTGACGTCAACTCTAATTATATTTAGGAGGGTTACTTTAAAATTAGACAAAAATATGGCCCATTCTTCATTAGTGTGCATGTATGATCTTAAGATAACAGTTGGTTTTGAGTAAAGTTATGTTTCCCTTTTTTGTGTCTACAGGTTGAGTTGCCTGAGCCTCCAATTGGTGAAGGAAATATTTATGAAGCTTTTAGCAAGGATCTGCGACCATCATTGAGCTGGTCTCCAGAAAATGGATGGACTGTACCCATATCGAGGGTGAACTCTTCACTCAATTTATATATACTAGTAATTTACACATGCGATGCGCGTCTTAATAAATATAGTTTTTTAAAAGTAAAAATTTAGACTACGGCTTGAACCTATGACCTCCTTTATAATAGTTATGCACGTGCGTTGCACGTGTTGATAGATTTACAAATGACACTAAGGCCTTCTCCCATTATAATATTAGAGATTTCTCCAATTTCTAGCATATTTGGTTCCCGTCTTCTGTTATTGTGTTTTGGAGGAGTAACGAAGGAGAACTGAATTCTACTCAAGTTCTGCTAGATTTTCGTAGTCTAGGTCTTCGGCACTTATTTATTTTCTAACAAATAATTTTTTTATGTCCCTTGTAATTTATATATGTGTTAAACCATAAAAAGCCTTAAGTGAATATTACTGAATTAATATTAGTTTACAAGTTCATTTTGGAAAGTTTTATATAACCATTTAAATATTCTTTACTGACATAAGCAAATACGCAGTATTAAATATTTCCTTATCTTAAATGTATCGAATTCTCTGGAGAGTTTTCTGAATGTTTTATAGATTTTACAGAAAATATATATAGTGGGGTTAGTATGACCAAAAAATTGTAAATTAGTGTAGAGTTTTCATATATTGATATTGGGTAGAGAGACCTTTTTGTTGGAAGTCATTCCTTATGTTTACTTTCAGAACACACTTTAAAAAAAGTTTTTGCAACAACCATGCACTTGATAACATGATGAGATTTTATAAGTTGATGAGATTAGGGAAGCAATGCGAGTTAAAAACATGGAGACGAGCTTTGGAGCCTAACGTATTTAGAGTCTGTAGGTTAGAATGAAATTTATGGATGTGTAAATTTAGAGGAGTTATGTGATGAGATGAGAGCACAGGTCACATTGATTCAAGTACTTGGGCGTTACGAGTTACATACTATCTATGATGAAGCATTTATCATGATAGCGAGGTGTTTTTCTTTTTCAATAGTATCATATTGAATTGTTTCAATGATGTGATTTTGGTGCAATCGTATTATTGTTAAATACCCGTGAATTGAAGGAAAAGTTTTATAAGACCACTTTTAAACAAATCATGATTTATGGTTCAAAATTTTGGGCTGTTAAGAAAGAACATGTTTCAAAGTACGAGCCCGTTTTAGCTAGCCTAATTTTCTTCACTACTGAGACCAGATTGCACTTGTTTCCTCGTGTTGTTCGAATTACAAATCCTCTGTCGTGATTATAGTTCCTGACTCACCCTCTGGTTGGACATTCCGGCTAAACAGAGATGCTACTTTGTTTTCCTCAGGTTAATTTCCTTGTCATAAGTTTATTCTTTATGCCATCCCTACAAGGAGAAGTGGTGCACCATGCACGTTCTCAAAGAAAAGTTATTTTAAAATAAACTCTACTTTGTTACGGTTTCATATGCAAATAGTGAAGTGATGTATATATAAATAACAATTTGTGAGTGAGCAATGTGCAATTTTTTTTGAGTGACTTACATGTAAAAAACACAGTATTTAATTGTTATATTATCTCAATAGACTAGTGTACCTACAGAACTCTTATCACAGCCATACTAATTTCTGAGAGAGGATATTCAAACTAAAAATCAAATCATCAACTCTATGGTTTTGTATCTCTCGTATAATATTACTTAAAATATCCACCAGTACAATAAACATTATAAAGACAATGTTCATCCAAAATAAATATAATTTTTTCACAGAAGAAACAACTTGATCCACCAATGGTATAGATTATGCCCTATTAATTTGAGCCAACTTCAAGTTTTCCTTTGACTTCATCCACCAACAAAACCCATTGAGTTAAGTTCTGTTATTGGTTTCAGAAGCCCTGGCCTGAACTGTGCCTCAACCAGACGCGTATTAGATTTTTCTGGCGTGGCAGACATGTGTCCTTATACAAAATGAGTTCTACACTGTCAACGGCTAATTTTCGCTTATCGATACATCCTAGGTGGGTAGTAGAACAGGAACCATGGTAATCGGGGTTTTAAATATAAAACAATATCGAATATCGGTATAGGTTCAAATGACAAATTTTCCATACCAGAGGATGTTGGGGATATTCAAAAAAAATATGGGCTTGCCATATCGCATGAAAACGTATGTATTCTAATGTGACTTAGATAACCTTTACATGCATCATATTTATATACCACAAAGACAACCAATCTAATGCAAGCAATAATAGTTATATCTAAGTATATAATTGCCTTGTACATGAAATTGCATACAGTATAATACATAAAAGAAACCTAATCTAATCTCTCATTACTCAAATATCAAACTCAAACTGTTAACAAGTTTGCTTACAAAAATAAAAAGAAACTTCTTGGAAATAGGCTGTACTCATTCTCATTCTTATCCCCTCTTAAGTTTTCTCATCAAGTACTTCTTGCATGTATGACTGCAAGTGAGGTCGCACATGGAATGGGTATTCCAATGACATTAAAATTTAAAAGTATAAGATATTGTTTAAAAAAAAACAGAGCAACAATAGATGACATTTGAAAGATATCCTTGCAACAAAACAAAATAGCTGCCTGAAAGCAAGCCCTTAAGTTTTCTTAAGTAGTTTTCTTAAGTAAAGATGCAAATTTTTTGATTCATATAATTTTTTTTCCAAACTAGCAACTAAAGGAAATAAAAGGTTCTATATATTAAAAAATGAGTAGAAAAATCAGCATCTTAATTTCTCGAGAGAAGCAAACATAATGAGGGGGTTTGTTTTGGGGGGGGGGGGGGGGGGGGGGGGGTTTGAGAGGTTTCCTTCTGTTCTGGGGTGATGGAGAGAAGAAGAAATCGGGCAATGAAGTCACGGATTCACGAATAGTAACGAAACAATGGGATGCGGTGAGAAGAAAACAGTGAGGTTATTGAGGGGGTTGCAAAATGATGAGAAGACAGAAGCACTGGCAATAACATAATTAGTAAATGGTTTTTAGACTGGAGGTTTTTGCAAGGACCATGCTAGCTTGTGCTTGTATGTAATCCATGTAGATAAAACTTAAATAATCGTTACACACTTTGGATGAACTACTTTATTTAATGTAGTATTTCGTTACTTTCTGTTATATTTGGCCTTAATGAAAAACGACAACCTTCTCGCTTGCTAGTGTATCATCACTTATTTTGATGCTTTACATTGATGGAGGTATTATAATGCAGCTTGATAAGAAGTCTTTTTCTTTCTTCCTTTTTTTTTTTCTTTCTAATTACCTGCATTTTTTCCTGATGGATGATAGGACGATGGCTTCTCGATGTATGCTGCTCGATTGATTCAGCCATTTAAACAAGGTAATGTTGACTTACATCGGAACTGTGTTCCCACCTTTTTGTACATCATCACTACATATTATTGTATGATAGTATATGCTTTAAACATGGAGTATGCAATGAACTTTCATCATCATATTGTTGCTGTGGGTTTTAAACTTTTTTTTTTCTTCTTTTGTTCTGTTTTGGCCTTTTTGTAGAAGAGCCTACTATAATTTGTTAAGAAGTATTGTACAAAACTTGGGTATGTGAAACAGTTGCCAGATCTATAATTTTGCACATGAGCAGTATTCTTGAAAATTTCCTCGTCATTACATGTATGTCATTCACAGAAGAATAGATGGAGATGGACCTTTCTAAAATAACTTGCGTATGCTGGAAGAACTCAAGGCATAAGAAATAAAAGGCTGAAGAGAACCCAAGGGGTATTTTGTGTAATATGGCATAATTTAAATTTTATTACTTCCGGTATATAGATGTTAGCAAAAGTTCCTTGATTTATGCACTGCCAATTCTGATCAGTAATATTCAATACTGTAATGAAAATCGTATTACTGTGCATGGTAGTATCGGAACCTCAGTATTGGGTTCTGCATTGAGTATTGACCTCCTACGCTTTGGTGTCATTGAGATTCTTAGAAATACCTGCTAGATTGTTTTTTAATCATCTTTTTAAAGCTTTAATAACTAGTTTTTTTTCTTAGAATATTGGCAATTTAATAATTTTAATATAAATAATTGATTAATTTCATACTAAATTATATTCGAATTTGGGCTAATTTTTTTTTATTAAAAAGAAAACCGCCCTTAACTTTGAGCTCCACTTAAAAAAACCCCACAACTTAATTTTTCCAAAAGAAAACCCCTTAACTTGTTCGTTAACTCTATTAGTCTAGCTATTCAGGGAATTAGTGGAAAAAAGAAAGCTGTTTGGGTTGCATTTTTAGTATTCCTCAATCCTTACCTCTCTCCTCCACCGTTTCTTTTTTCTCCTCTCTTCGTTACTGGGCTCTAGGTTATGTGGACTAGTAAAAATTGTCCATGGTCTTTGGTGATGCATTTATGTGCACAATATGGAACTTTCTTGTGGTGTTAGCTAAGCATAATATTATTTTATGTTATTGGATTAAAAGAATACTTTTTTTGCTGTCTAATCCAATGTGTTTCACTCATTATTCTCAATTTTCAGCTGATCTTAAAGAAGTATCTGTTTTCTTTGTCTGTAGATGAAGAAAGAGTTGAAGATACTGCTGTGGAGACCTCCACAGGTTGATTATAATATGGAAGAGTTAAATCTTGTAATTGGTCATATGGCTGTTTGTACCCTCAAATGGATGTCATATAGGACATCTTTGTAAAGACATAAAAGTATCTCATTTGCATTCTTAATATCGTTCCAACTATTTTTGTTTGTCTTAATGCAGAAAGGAATGATCTACCAAAATCACTGAATCTATATGGGACTGGAGAAAAAAAACAGAGCTGTGCAAGATCTAATTTTCATGATGAAAGAAGAACAGACGTTTTGATAGAAAATGTGTCATTCAGAGGTCAGTGTTGTGGAGACCTCCAATTCTCCATAGGTTGATAATAATCTGGAAGAGTTTATAAATTGGTCATATGGTTCTTTGGTCCCTCAAATGGATGTCATAAAGGACATTTCTTATTCTGTAAAGAAATAGAAGTATCTCATGGGCGTTCTTAATATCTTTCCAACTGTTTTTGTTTACCTCAATGCAGAATGGAATGAACCACCAAGCGCACTGAATTTAGATGGGACCAGAGAAGAAAAACAAAGCTGTGAAAGGTCCAGTTTTCATGATAAAAGAAGAGAGATTCCGATAAAAGATGTGTCATCCAGAGGTCAGTGTGAACCCTTGAATTTTCAGGAGGTACCAAGCAGGGAAAGTAGATATATTACTTCTCTAAGGCATTCTGATACAGTTGAGTCGGCCATTATGGAACTAGAAGAGCTTGCAAATAAGATTAGGTGGCTTAAAGGACTCTTGCAGTTTGGATTCCGGTGGTCGAATGCAATGAAGCCCGCATGGAAAATTTTGGAGAACTGTGGATAAGTGTAAGTTATTTTTGTTGGACTTCACTGCAACTTTTCTCTGTTGCTTTCTTCTTTGGATGAATGATTCTTCTTTTATTCTCATTACTGTAGTTATTTTTCTCTAACCTGTCTAGCTTTTTGGTGTTTCTTGGTAGTATGCTCTTATGTTTCATTTATGTGGGTCTCTCATGAGAACAATGATACTATTGCAGCTAAAACATATTATATGATTAATGGTGTGTATAAAGTTGTAGAATAAGATGTAGGGTTATTTGACTGTGTTTCTATTGAGATTTCAACTTTCAGGCTAGGACAGGGAGGGAATAGGCATTGCTCGGTTCGGCTCATAACCCCGATCAGGCCCATTCACTTTTGTGGAGTCCAAGCCTTAGCCCATTTATCCTACGATGCTTGGTTTTTTAGGTAGTAGTCCATCTGGACCAATTCTGATGCTTACTAAACAACATAATAATATATAATAAACTAATAAAAATAAATAACAGCAGTGTATAAAAAATAAATATAGTCAGAAAAGTAAAAGTAAAAAATGAATCTAATGAAAGACAGGTAATGGTTCTAACTTCTAAACTTTATGCTGTAAAATGTATCTAGTATTCGATCCAAAAGAACATCTTATTTCATTCTTATATATTATATCATAATGGAATGTAGTTTGTTGTTCCCCGTCACATGAAATGCAATATATTCTTTAATTACGTGCCTTAGGTTCATCCACAATGGTGTTTCTCATATTTAAGAATATGGCAGAAATAGAAAATAGAGCCAATGCGGCTTGATTTGCAAATCGAAACGGGAAGGTAGTCTGATAAACCTCAGAAATCAGAATCTTGCGTTATAGGGTAAATGGATTTGGAGGATCCTCAACATGGGAGACTCTTCTTGGGCTCGCCTTATTTGTCTTAAATATTTTTCTCGTCATAAAATTTTGGGAACTCTACTCTTCTCTCCCTTATATGACCTCTTCGTTCTGGAAAGGTGTGTGGAAATCAGTATCTCCCTTTAAATGTGGCCTTCTTAGAGTGTGCGGGCCTGAAGCATCCGTTCTGTTCTGGACGGACCTGTGGTTGGGCAACCTCTGTATTGCTTCTTCGTTCCCTGAGTTATTCCAGTTGGCTGCCAACCAGGCTGCTATCGTGGTCGATTATACCAATTACCACAATGGCTCGAGGTCTTGGCTCATTTCTTTCGTTTGCAATCTGCCTCCCCCTTAATCCCCAGACTGACCTGTCTATTGATGCAGCTTCAAGCTTACTCCTGGCAACCCAAGATGCTTACCGCTGGAGATGGAACAGTTCTGGTATTTTCATGGTTAAGTCTTTCTCTAACTTTCTCAATTCGGGAGGAGTCTTCTTTCCTTTTGCTAACTCTATTTGGAAGTCTTTTGCCCCTCTCAAGATCAAAATCTTGACTTGGCTCGCTATTCAGGAAAAATTACTTATTGTCGATATCCTCATAAAAAAAACATTGCGGTTGGACAAATTTGTGTGTTATGCAACCTGACTCCGGAGAACGCTTTTCATTTATTCATTGATTGCCCATTTTCCCGACCGTTATGGTGGATTGCTCACCAGGCTTGGGGGGTGTTTGGTTTTCCCAAATCTATGGACTCTTGGTTCACTTCTTGGCGCTCTTCCGCTGTCCCTATACGATTTCGTCCTTCCTGGGATGCCACTATGATGGCCTTCATTTCGATCATTTGGAAGGAAAGAAATCTTCGCATCTTTTCCAACTCAAAGCGTTCGATCTCGAGTCTGATCGACGACCTCCTCTTCTTTCCCAAGCACTGGGCTTCTTCCTTGTCTCCGCAAAGGAGCGTCTCCTTAAATCTTCTAAGAATTGACACTGCGACTTCTTCATTCTATCAATTCAACTTCCTTCCGCCGTAGTGTATCGGTTTCGCACTGCTCTTAGCCTATCCCCCTCTCCTTTCTCTTATGTATTTATTGCTCTGATTGGTTTATTCTTATTGCTCTAATCGGTTTTTTTCTTCAGGTGTTTTCCTTTCGCATATTTCTGTTTTGGGCTAATGTGGTTTTCTCGCTTTCCTTTTGCAGCTATAAGCTTTCGGGAGGTGTCCCTCCCTTTTCAGTGCTATTTGGCTGTTCTTTTGGGCGCCCTTTTTGCTAGCTCCTCTTTTCTTTGGTGTTGGTACAGTGCCTTCCAAGGGACTTTTTGCCTTTTCTGTGGTTATATGACTGTATCTTCCTTTTTGCATGGGATTATTTTGGGATTATATATGCACTACTTTACTTGTTGCTTATTGTGTTGTTTCTTATTCTTTGTCTTTGGGTTGGCTTAGCGCCACTGTTTGGTTTTTACCCTATTTGGGGACTATATATGCGCCCTTTACTTGTTCTTATTGTAATGGTTCTTAATCTTCGACTTTGGGTTGGCTTAGTGCCACTGTTTGGCTCTTACTCCATTTCATTTTCGGCTTTGGTTGCTTTTTAATTTCCTTTTGTTGGTGTGGTTGCCCTTGTCGGCCCACGGTGATGCTCTCACCTGGCTACGGCTTTTCTGGGTTATTTGCTGTATGGGAGTATTGCAATTTTAGTTCCAGTGCAGTTTTTTTAGTGCGTTCGATGTGCTGGGGTTGGAGGTTCGGCTTTTTCAGGTCGTTGGTGTCTTCTTCTCTTGCTCCTTGCCTCGCTTGTCAGGTGGGATTCATGTCCGTTGTGGGCTTATCCACGCTGGTTGCGCCTCTTGCCGTGGTTGTCTGCTTTGGCCGCTGCAGCTGTGTTCTTGTTGGGACGTTTGTTGTGTTTATTTCCGGGGCTGTTGGTTTTGGCTACGAATTGTTTTCTTTTGTAAATATCTTATTTACTTGCCTCGCGTGTCTGCAGGCCTTTTCTTTTTTATTCCTGTACTACAACTTGTATTACTCCTCATTGCGTTGTTCTGTTTTGACTTATTATATATACTATTGTGCGGGCTAGAGTCATTCAACTCTATCCTTTTCATCAAAAAAAATAAAATAAAAATAAAATAGAGCCAATGTGTGCAGTGGTCGTTTGCTAACTGTTTCTCAAAAAATAGGTAGACGATACAACATGTATCGTCTAGCAATCAAAATTTAAAAATTTAATTTATAATCGCAATTGAAGGGACTTGTTGTCCCGTCTCTTCAAAAAAATTTAAAACAATTGTGTGTGTCCTGCAAATTTTTTAAAATTTTTAGGAGAGAGACGGTACATGTATTGTCTCTTGTTCAAAAAAAAATAAAAATTCGTGATAGATGGGACATGTTGTCCCGTCCGTAATTTGCGGGGTGAAATTCTGGCTTTGGACGAGAATGGGGTATTTCGTCCGACGCTTTAGTCTTTTTTAAAGATAAATTATTGTGTTCCCCATGCTTAATTGAAAGTGAAATGATATTTTTACCCTTGGGGTTCACTTTGAGTTCATATAAATTGCATGCTATCCTAACTTGACAGAATGTAGGTCCACTTCTCATCTTAATCATCAAAAAAATTTCTATCCGCCTCCCAATTGAAATTCTGTCTCTCTAATTAAGCAGTTGATCGACAATGCCGGCTGGAATCGTTTTTTTACTATCGATACGGAGAACTCCTCGGTGCGCCTGGTTGAGGCTTTGGTTGACAGATGGTGGGACACGACCCACACTTTTCACCTTCCAGCGGGCGAGTTGGGATTTACCCCGTTAGACTGGGCAATGCTAACGGGATTATCTATTAGAGTCGGTGATGTATCGCCGTGTAACGACGATGCATACACCTTCGATCTTGTCCAGTCTAGGTTCTTTGCAGAAATTACTTCAGAAGATTGGAAATCCCATGGTATACGTTGCTCGTTCTTAAAGAAGTATTTTCAGAAAGAATGGATCGATGCCGCTAAGCTAGATCCTCAAGTGGCAATGAAAGTTGTCAGAGCTTTCTTCATGTACTTTGTGGGTGAGTTTCTTCTGCCCAATGCATCTTCAGTAGTGAGATGTGGTTTCCTTGCTACTTTTGAAGATCTGAACCTAGTTGGCACGCATGATTGGGGAAGTCCCACATTGGCATTGCTATAGATGTCTTTGGACTCTTGTAGCAGACTGAAAGTCAAAGCATTTAACGGCCCGTGGCAAGTACTCGAGGTAATTTTACGAAATATTAATAATATCGTCGTAACAATATCTAAAATATATAATATTAGTATTTGGAATATTAATAATACATATTAATATGATGGTTTTATTTCAGTATTGGGCATATGAATACACAAGTATTTGTACACCGATCAGTGATAGAACCGTAGATTTTGCGATTCATTTACAAAATGCGGATATTAGACCTAAAATTGCACGAAGGAATCGCAAAAATTTGGATCAGTGTAGAACTGATTTGATCCGTTACAATATCTCCATGTCCTGGAGTTCAATGGAGATGAGGGCATTAACATCTATTATATGGCAACCATATAACGGATCGTCATATGAGAACGAGTATGATATTCAATATGCGATCATCTTATCCCGCCACCGTGTTATCTTCCAATATGGTTATCTGATTATTAGTGTTAATTCTTGTTTCAATGTAGGGAGTTTGGTATCTCGGTGATCGATGTTATCGCCAAATAACTGGGGTTATTACTATCCCAGCAAATCCTTCTACGATTATGTCTCGAATGATCACATGAGTTCTGTAGCCCAATTGGTGCTTCTACACTTGTCCCTCACGTTCCACAAAGTTTATATGATCAGTATTGGTCTAAGGTATCAGTGGGTCCTATTATGCCGAATCTATCATATGGAGCTAACATTGATTTTATAGGGGCAACTAGTTGCAGTGATCCATCTGCCCAATTACTATTTCCAGTCCCTCCTTTTTGGTTGCCCTCGCAGTATCCAACACAACCGCAACTTGCTAGACCAACATTGTATGGTGAGCTCATAGTTGAAGCACCCCTTTTCACGGGTGGTCCAGTGACAAGAAGCCTTGGTCATGAAACTTTTGAGTTTGAATCGTGCGACGATCAATCATATGTGAGAAACTGACTTACCTTTTATTTTTTCGGTGCTAATGTTGATTAATGTGTTGAAATATCATTATTTTTGTAGGAGGAGTTGTACAGACAGTGCCAGGAACTATCAAGAAATAATTGTCTATTAAGAAGATTTATAACTGATGAAATGGTGCTACGAGAATCAGTTCCCCCGAAAGCAGTTTTAGGTAGGAGATCGGTATCGAAGCATCGGCCATCTACATCGTGGCACACCAGTTTCAGGTTCAGAAGATTCAACACGTACACCATCATTTGTACCTTCAACCCAATATGATTAGTAATAATGTTAGTCTGTATTACTGATGATAAAGGAAGTTGTATGGTATTTTGGGTATTATGTTATAAATTATTCCCAAAAGTTTGGTCAATACTTTTTTTGGAATCTAATGAATGATGTTTCCCGTCAATCGTACCTTATATTTTTAAAACCAACGCATTTCAATCTCCTTTTTCATTTTTGGCTCTATGTTTCACGTGAACCATCCTCCTAATCAACTCTTTTATTACTATTTAAACAACCACAACAAGATGGTCTTCATAATATTCTGAGATCTACACCTATCCCCACTAAAATGTCTCATTTTTCTTTTTCTTCAACCTCCACTGGCTCAGATGATGAATGGGATCATGAAGACGATATTGCAATAATGTATAACAAAAGCATGCACCAACGAGCTTTGGGTATGCAAGCTTCACGACAAGATATGCATCGCCGTTATATTCACCGTGAAAGAGAGGAAGGCCACAACCTTGATGCGGGATTATTTCTGTGATAATTCTGTTTACCCTGATAGTATTTTCTGTCGTCGATTTCGAATGCGACAGGTTCTATTCAATCGGGTACTTGAAGCATGCATTGGTTATGATCAATACTTTCAATAACGGCCAGATGCTACAAACACTGTTGGCTTGTCTTCTATACAGAAAATAACAGCTGCAATGCGATGTTTAGCATATGGATCTTCTGCTGTTGCAGTCGATGAATATGTAAGAATTGGGGAAACTACTGTGCTAAACACAGTACGCAGATTTTGTATTGCAATTGTGAATATTTTTGGTCCGCAATATACAAGAAAACCCAATGCAAGGATGTTAACAGACTCCTCGAAGAGAATAAATTTTGTGGATTTCCCGGTATGTTGGGTAGTGTAGACGCATGCACTGGGTGTGGAAAAATTGCTCTGCAGCTTGGCATGGGCAAAATACGGGTCATGCCCATGAGCCTACAATCATACTAGAAGCAGTTGCGTCCTATGATCTTTGATTTTGACATTCTTTTTTTGGAATGCCGGGCAGTAATAATGATTTGAACGTACTAAACCATTCTATATTATTTAATGATATTCTTAATGGTTGTGCACCTCATGCTAATTATATTATCAACAATCATCATTACTCCATGGGATACTATTTGGCAGATGGAATCTACCCCCCGTTGGCTACAATAGTAAAAACCTACACTGCACCAGACACACAGAAGAGGAAAAAGTTTGCTCAAATGCAAGAAAGTGCACGGAAAGACGTCGAACGTGCTTTCGGGGTTTTATAGGCTAGATTTGCGATAGTGCAAGGGCCGGCTAGAATGTGGGATGTAGATAGTCTGTCTTATATAATGAAGACTTGTATTATTTTACATAATATAATTGTTGAGGACGAACGAAAAGAAGATGTACATGATTATGACTACGAACAAAGTTCTTCAACTATAGCCGTATTACCTAATACAGCTTCTCCAAGTGAACAGACAGCTCGAATTGCACACAATATTGTTTTACATGATCGACAGAAACATCATCTACTGTGACAAGATTTAGTTGACCATATTTGGAACGAATATGGGGATACCGATTGATTGTTGTAAGACACGATCAGATTTTTATTTAGCCTTTTTTTTTCTATAACGGTACAATTTAGTTTCATGTTTGAACGACCGAAGTTTTGTTAATGTAATCGTATCCGTTCATAATCTTGTAGAAGTTTGAACCCAATGTTGGCATATTGTTGGTTTGTTTTACATGTACTGAAACTTTATCCTCCTATGGAATGCAAATGTATATATGTGTGCAATTGAAAAGATAAAATTCAATTAAAAAGAAACAATACAATATAATAAAATTAAAAGTAGGCATACAGTACATAAGATTGTTTTAATGAAAATGATACATATCAAATAAATATTTCTCTAAATGGTAGATAGGAATCAATTAAGGATAAGGTAATTTTTTTTACTGGGCTCTAACTCCAACAAGACCAACCTAGACTTACATGTCAATACCTACTGTAACATCTTTTTTGCATTATTTCATGCTGTCTACAACTGAAATAATAACGTTGATCGTCAGAATATTGACTCAAGTCCAACCCCATTATCCGATCTTTCTCCATTTGCTCTTTCTTTTCCTGATCATTTTTTTTCAATGCAAGTTTCATTTCTGTCGCATGTATCCTACGATCTTGCGTCTCTATATAGAGGGAGTTAAATTTTCTGGTTTCTTCAGGCATAGCCGCGTCAGAACCATCTGCTTTATTTTTTGCCTTTATTTTTTCTGCTTTTCGTCCAGGTGGCCGGGAGAGGGGTGTAGAATAATGAAGGCCATGCGGTACATCCGAGTGGACGTCAACACTCATGGGCGCACATTGACTGCTACCACCATCAGATGATTGAGAACTCGGGCTATATTCGAACACATGTGTGGTACGTAAATAAAATTTGGGCAAATCCTTCAGTAATTCATAACATTCATCAAATCTGAAAGCTTTCCCAGTTGAATGCATGTATTCGGTTCTTGCTTCCCGTATCTACCAAAAAATAATGTACTATAATTTGTAACTTGAACAATACATTTAAAATAAAAAAAAAGAAAATTTATATTTTAAAATACCTTATCGGTCTCGTTTGTTCCGCTCGCAGCTCTGTTTGTTACACTCTCTAGTTTAGCAACAAATAGAGAGACATCTTTGGAGATAATGTGAAATCTACTACAAAGCGAATTTGATGCTCGATCGGTTGTAGTGCCTAATATAGCTTTGAATGTGGTGAATATACGATCCCAAAATTGGCTACCTGATTGGTTGGCACCGATTGTTGCATCTTGAGTGATTACTATCCAACTTTGTGAAAAAATCACGTCTTCATTTGTTGTATAGGCTCTGCCCCTTGAACCTCTAGTCGCCATTCTTGCCGATGATATTTCTCAGTCTGCTTTCGGTTGGAAGAGTTGGTTTCAATTTTTTTTTCTTTTGAATTTGTAGACTCTCTTGATGGTGTTGGCTACTTATTTATATATGAATACGGCAAGAGCTGAGTGAATATCTAGCCGGTGGAGATTAAATAGACGTTTGATCCAATATAGCCGTTTGAGACGAAATAGTCGTTTGAGGGCACAACGGTCAAAACACAATCATTTAAAAAAACCGAAATATATATGGGACAGGACATGTTGTCCCGTCCGATCACAAAAAGTGATCAAACGGGACAACATGTCCCGTTTGAGGAGTAAGCAAAATTTTTAAAAAAATGGTCAGGACGATACAACATGTATCGTCTGAGCAATTTTTTTATATTTAAACTGTTAATTCAACTGGGACGACACAACATGTGTCGTCCGATACGATTAAAATTAAAAAAAAATAGGGAGGGAACAACATATTTCGTCCCCTACATTATGAGAATTGCCATTTCGATTCTCAAATATGAGAACGTACTGTAGCTCATTTGCCAAAATATGGCAAAATAGAAAACGACTGCAGAGCCCACTTTCTCATATTATGAGAATATGGAAACTATAGGAAACGACTGTGGATGCTCTAAGTAGTATAAATTTGTTATATGTACACTATATGAGTTCGTCTAGCCAGGTTGGGTACCTTAAGCTCAGACTAGGCTCAATTAAAACTGGCCCCAGAGGCTAGTCTCAAATTTGCCCAAGTCTACTCCTACGAAGGATTAGTGTAAGCCGCCTTCAATGTTTTTTTTTTGGAAGAGCATCCACAGTCGTTTCCTATAATTGCCATATTCTCATAATATGAGAAAAGGCTCTGCAGTCGTTTTCTATTTTGCCATATTTTGCCAAATGAGCTACAGTACGTTCTCATATTTGAGAATCGAAATGGAGATTCTCATAATATACCCATTTTTTTAATTTTAATCGTTTAAACAGTTTAAATATATAAAAAAAGCTCAGACGATACATGTTGTATCGTCCTGACCGTTTTTTTAAAAAAAATTTGCTTACTCCTCAAACGGGACATGTTGTCCCGTTTGATCACTTTTTGTGATCAGACGGGACAACATGTCCCGTCCCATATATATTTCGGTTTTTTAAAAATAATTGTGTTTGACCGTTGTGCCCTCAAACGGCTATTTCGTCTCAAACGGCTATATTGGATCAAACGTCTATTTAATCTCTAACGGCTAGATATTCACTTAGATCTTGCCGTATTCAGATATAAATAAGTAGCCAACACCATGAAGAGAGTCTACAAATTCAAAAGAAAAAAAAAATTGAAACCAACTCTTCCAACCGAGACTGAGAAATATCATCGGCAAGAATGGCGACTAGGGGTTCAAGGGGCAGAGTCTATACAACAAATGAAGACGTGATTCTTTCACATAATTGGATAGCAATCACTCAAGATCCAACAATCGGTGCCGACCAATCAGGTAGCCGATTTTGGGATCGTATATTCACCACATTCAAGGCTATATTAGGCACTACAACCGATCGAACATCAAATTCGCTTTGTAGTAGATTCACATTATCTCCAAAGATGTCTCTATTTATTGCTAAACTGGCGAGTGTAACAAAGAGAGCTGCGAGCAGAACAAACGAGGCTGATAAGGTATGTTAAAATATAAAATTTCTTTTTAAATTTTTTTTTAAATGTATTGTTCAAGTTACAAATTATAGTATCTTGTTTTTTTTTGGTAGATACGGGAAGTAAAAACCGAATACATGCATTCAACTGGTAAAGCTTTCAGATTTGATGAATGTTATGAATTACTGAAGGATTTGCCAAAATTTTCTTTACGTACCACACATGTGTTCGAATATGGTCCGAGTTCTCAATCATCTGATAGTGGTAGCAGTCAACGTGCACCCATGAGTATTGACGTCGACTCGGATGTACCGCATGGCCTTGATTCTTCTACACCCCTCTCGGCCACCTAGACGAAAAGCAGAAAAAAGAAAGGCAAAAAATAAAGCGGATGGTTCTGACACCGCTATGCTTAAAGAGACCAAAAATTTAACTCCTTCTATATAGAAACGCAATAACGTAGGATACATGCGACAGAAATGAAACTTGCATTGAAAAAAAATGATCAGGAAAAGAAAGAGCAAATGGAGAAAGATCGGATAATGGGGTTGGACTTGAGTCATTATTCAGACGATTAACGTTATTATTTCAGTTGTAGACAGCATGAAATAATGCAAAAAAGATGTTACAGTAGGGATTGACATGTAAGTCTAGGTTGGTCTTGTTGGAGTTAGAGCCCAGTAAAAAAAATTTACCTTATCCTTAACTGATTCCTATCTATCATTTAGAGAAATATTTATTTGATATGTATCCTTTTCATTATAACAATCTAATGTATTGTATGCCTACTTTTAATTTTATTGTATTGTGTTGTTTCTTTTTAATTGAATTTTATCTTTCCAATTGCACACTGGAATATATACATTTGTATTCCATAGGAGGATAAAGTTTCAGTACATGTAAAACAAACCAACAATATGCCAACATTGGGTTCAAACTTCTACAAGATTATGAACGGATACAATTACATTAACAAAACTTCTGTCGTTCAAACATGAAACTAAATTGTACCGTTAAATAAAAAAAACAAGACTAAATATAAATCTGATCGTGTCTTACAACAATCAATCGGTATCTTCATATTCGTTCCAAATATGGTCAACTAAATATTGTCGCAGTAGATGATGTTTCTGTCGATCATGTAAAACAACATTGCGTGCAATTCGAGCAGTCTGTTCACTTGGAGAAGTTGTATTAGGTATTACGGCTATAGTTGAAGAACTTTGTTCGTAGTCATAATCATATACATCTTCTTCCCATTCATCCTCAACAATCATATTATGTAAAATAATACAAGTCTCTACTATATAAGACAGACTATCTGCATCCCACATTCTAGCCGACCCTTTTACTATCGCAAATCTAGCCTGTAAAACCCCGAAAGCACGTTCGACGTCTTTCCGTGCACCTTCCAGCATTTGAGCAAACTTTTTCTTCTTTTGTGTGTCTGGTGCAGTGTAGATTTTTACTATTGTTGTTGCTGGTTTTGGTGTGGGAGCAAACAGATGAATTTGTGAATTCTTGAAGGAAATAAGTAAGCAAACCTGTTGACTTTCACCGGTGCTTGATTGGTTTCTCGCCGCTACCGTTGACCTGCAAAAAAGTTGGATTCACCGGGATGGATTCCGGGGACGAACCCTTCGACTCTCTTGTCAGTAATCAGGAAGATTATGAAAGAGCTTTATGTGAAAAAAGATTGATTACCACTTTATGGTGGGGAGAGAGAGGTATTTATAGTCGCATTGGGGATCAGTTTTGAGATAAGGATTTATCTTCACTTTCCGATGTTTATGGATAAGGTGAAAAGTTTAAACTCGTTTCGTGATAAGAAGTGGTTAAAACCGCCTCTTAGAGATAATCACGAATTTGAATTACCCTTTAAGTATTTGAATTGGTTCGTAGCGGGTTGTTACCCGTACCCAATAGGACAGATCTGTTTATGGGTTATTGGGCTTTGAAAAAAAAGACCCAGTTCCCATTTCAAACCCGTTTGTAGGTGTAATTACCATTTTACCTCTGTGAGCTTTAAGATTCGTGCCCGATTTGAATGATCCCGATTTAATCCTATTTTTAGCCATATCACGAGCCTCCCACTTTCGAAGACTGAGTTTAACAGCCTTTGAGTAGTAGTTTTATTGTTTCAATGGCATACAAAATTTTATTGGAGTTCTTGAGGATATTTGTATCTTGCTTGAGGTGTAACGGTATCAATCTGAGTTTGTGGAGTGCCCACAATGATTTTGCAACTTTTCTGGATTTTTTCTGATATTTTTCTAATTTTTAAATTATTTTTTGAATTATTTATTCAATTTTGCAGATCAACAATCTACTTTCAAAAAGTATTAATTAATTGTTCTAATTAATAATTATTCATCCTGGAGTTCAAAAATATATTCCTAAATTTATAATTATTTTTTAGAATTCTTAATTAATTTTCTTGATTTTTAAATTATTTTTTGCAATTTTTAAACAATTAATTCGAATTAATAATTTAAATAAAAGAATTAATCATGGAATATCGACGTGGTGCGATTTGCAGCGCTAATCATACCGTTGGCGTGAATTTCGGAGTGATTAGGCAGTGGATCTGTCGCTTGGCTGACATGGCATGGTCTGAGTGCTCTGATCAGGAGCACGCATCGAGAGGTAAATGGTTTTCCCCCATTTCTAGCTCGGTAGCTCGGATCCTCGGAAGGTAGATCCGAGGGTCGTGGGCGTGATCTGAGCCGTCTGATGAAGATCATGCACGAATCTCGAGGCGATGTTTTTCACCATTTTCCAGCTTGGTAGCTCGGATCCTCGGAAGGCAGATCCGAGGGTCGTGGCGTGATCTGAGCCATCTGATGAAGATCATGCACGAATCTCAAGGTGATATTTTTCGTCATTTTCCAGCTCGGTAGCTTGGATCCTCGGAAGGTTGGATCCGAGGATCGTGGCGTGATCTGAGCCGATTGATGAAGATCATGCACGAATCCTGAGGCGATGTTTTTCGCCATTTTCCAGCTCGGTAGCTCGGATCCTCGGAAGGCAGATCCGAGGGTTGTGGCGTGATCCGAGGGTCGTGGCGTGATATGACTGGTTAATGAGTTTTGGGTGACGTGTCGTGCTCATGCCTTTACGAATTCTGTTGTTTAGCTTTCTGATGGGCCTTTCTAGTGGTTCACGGGGCCCAAAACTCTCGAAAGCCCAAGCTGCGCTCCCTCATTCTACTATAAGTCACCACCCCCTCCTTCATTTCGTCACTATCTCTTTTTACTCTTTGGAAAAAGAATTCACTTCTGGGCGGCTCAACTAGCGTTCACGGCCAATCGTTAGCATTTTTCAGCGATCTTTTCCGACCGTTGCTATCACATCAAGGTAAATATGTATTTTATTTTATATATTTTACGAGATGTCTAGAGCGTCGTCTTGGAGTGAGACTTCCACCTCGGATCAAGAAAGTGATCGGCCGTTGGTAGTCCCCCTGCGGTGGACAAAAGGAAGGAGGCAGCTGGGTCGATGATAGTAGAGACGATAGTGGAGGGGGTGAAGAGAGCGGGAGAGCTGGGCAGGATGCCATCTACTTTGTCAAGCCTCGGCAGAGTCAGAGAATACTCCGACGACCTTCTAGCCAAGGTTGTGTATGGGAGGTCGGCTTCGTATGAAGAGAACAAGCCGAGGGAACGCTTCGAGATTGACGACATCCCCCCGGTTCTTACAGAGAAGGATCTGCTGCATATCAGAAGGAGCTTCATGATACCACCGCTCCTTCCTGGTCCAGTGTTCCGAGCGTGTTCCGCAACTTCGCCAGACACGTGCGTCTTCCATTTTGATGCGCTCAACGCTGACCTCCGTTTTCCCCTGTTGCCCTTCATAACCGAGGTGTTGCGGTGGTATGGCTGAGTCCGGTTCAATATATGCCGAACATGTGGCAGCATGTCCTTGGCTTCATGCTTCAATGCCAAGAGGTGGGGGCCGAGTCTCAGCTCAGTGTGCTTCGACGTCTCTATCGATCAATCGTATGAGCAAAATGGAGTACCAGTACTACTTGTCGCCGCGGTGGGGTGTTAAATTGATCGAGAATCCAGACTCAATCAAGTTTTGGAAGGAGAAATACTTTTTGATTCGAGGTAGCCAGCTGTGGGACTTTCCTACGAGATGGAGGGAGGATGTGCCGACGTGGGCAAAGTCCGAACCTGTGTTGACCCCAGAGGAAGATACGGTCGCGATGAAACTCCTCGGTCGTCCGACCTTAAGTTGGAAGGATATGACCGAGGATGTTCTCTTCGGTGGGGGTCTCAGTCCGATCGACCCCAGTATGCTTCAGATGTTTGTCTTTGTTTTTATTTCCGATACTGCTTTCTTCGTATGCTAACCTTTTTTGCTTTTGTTTATGTAGAGGCCCCCGATATGGACTTTCGAGCGATGTTGTTTGATCGAGGGGGCGTTGGTGGGAAAGGTACTGATGGCAAGAAGAGGAAGAGAACCACAGCGGGGCCATCGTCTGGCCGAGCTGCAAAGGGATCGGCGGTGGCCTCCTCGGTGGTTGACTTGGAATCCCCTTCTCTTACTCCGTCTGTCCCTTCTGCTGCTCCTTTATCGTCTACCCCTTCCGACCCTTCCGCCAAGGACCTTACACTTGGGGCTGCACTAGCGCTTGAGGCGCCACCCATTACCGCCGAGGCCGAGGCAATTCTCATCGAGGAGAACATGAGGCTCTTCGTCCCCGATTGGCTAGTGATGAAGCATGATGACTTTCTCGGGGACTCCGTCAAGAGCATGCAGGCAATCAGTCACTTGCAGATGTAACCCCAATTTTTGGATTTTGTTGTATGTTGTTCTATTTTGATTCTTGTATCTGGATTCCTTTATTATATTATATTTTTGGCTTTTCTTGGGTTCTTTTATTTCCTCTTGTTCGTTCTATGTTGGGTTCTTTTATTTCCTCTTGTTCGTTCTATGATCTTTTGGTTGTATTTCGCTATCTTTGGTTCATTACGAGATTCCGCTCTTCCTATTTTGAGTTTGATTTGTTTCCCTTTATGTTTATCTCTTTGTTTTATGCTTGTTCGTCTCTTTTTGGAGCCAAAATCTGTAACGAAAACCCACTATACCACAACCCATAACCCAATTTTCTAATCTCCTATAAATACCCTATTAATTAAATCCTAATTATTATATCTTTCTCTCTCCGCCGCTCTCTCTCTCTGTTTTTCCCCAACCAAAACCACCAAACCCATTGCCATCACCCCTTGCCACCACCTGGTTGCTTCGACCACCACCGTCTTCACCATCCCCTCGTCATCGTCTCCTCCACCTCGTCGCTCCGACCACCACCATTTTCCCCATCCCCGTCTTCGTCATCCACCGCCTAACCCATCACCGAACCACCGTTGCTCCATTGCCGAACCCCCGTCCTCGCCATTGCCGTCGTGATCCTCTCCGTGCACCCCCTTCATCCACCGAAGATCCCCCTCATCGTCACTGCCGCCGTCCAAGCCCTGAGCGCCCCATCGTCGTTCCCCTGTTTTCAAGCGAAAACAGAGTCGCCTCGCCATCAGCCTGTCATTGCGTCGCTTCCCGACCGCATCGACATCCCCACCGTCATCTCTGTCGTCATCGCAGTCGTCGCTATCCGCCAGCATCGCCGGAGTTCTCTCCCGCACTTGCTCTCTCTCTGTTGAAGGTTGAAGACGAAGTGTGATTGGTCCGCCTTGGTGTTTGCTGTTTTGGCTCACTAGATCTGGCTTTTGCCGTGTGCTATTTTGCCCTGATTTGGTGTGAGTTGCTTTTACCGTCTTGATATGTTGTTTGGTTGCTATTTGGGGTTCGCCGTTTGGTGTTTTGTGCGTGTCTCGCTCGTGATCTTGTGGATCGTCGCCGGGGATTCTTATCCCGTTATTCTATATTAATTGAATTTGCAATTTAACAGACAAGTCTCATCTTTATCTAATATTTTGTTTTGTTCAAGTTTATTTGATCTCTGCAAGTAGATCCCGTCCTTTTTTCCTATCATGCTGTATTTGACAATTCCGTTAAGTTTATCGAGGGTTTACACGAGATAACCCAACACTAGATCTAAACCTAGTCCCTATTATTTCATGCATATGCACTTACATGTAATTAACAAGATCCATGCTATAGATTTGTTGATGAATTGTATGCATGTTAGATTGAATTTGATCGATGAACTAATACCATGCCTGTGAAATTGTATCTTAAACATAGAAATATGCATGTTGACACCTAGGATCACTTTGATTACCAATTTGCATGAAATATATGGTTGCATGATTTATTTATTGCCCTTTTATGTTAAAACAAATTCTGGACTGCTAGTTGTTTCATTTTGAATCGAATTTTCAACCATGCAACTGTCATAATTTGAAATAACTTTCTGAACATGAAATTTAGCCTTTGATGTCTAGTTTACCGCCCTTTTTACGGATTTGAATTCCGATGTGTAATCTGTTAGATATCATCATTTTAGTACAGCTGTGTCAGGAATTCCAGATTCACAAATGCATGCGTATCCTATTGTTTCTTAATTTAATTGACCATGCTAACAGTAAAAGAAAAATCTGAAATAAATCTAGCTGTATCTAGACATGTGTAGGTACAAACCAGATTTTTTATAGATTTATTTGAGGAGTTTTCTGATCTGAAACAAATAGTTGAACATAATTTATTGCATGCTGTCTGAACATAAAACCTGAACAGAATAGAGTTTTCACCCTAGTTCCTGTATCTTTTAGATGCCTTATTTATATTTTATGGAACCGTGTGGAAGTCTACTTTCTAGAACTTTCGATGGATCCAGGTTTGCTATTTTGTAGTGACCGTAATCCATATTTTAGTACAGCAAGGTCATGCTGTCCTGATTGTGTGAATTGTGCTTATATGATGTGTTTGCTTCATGATTTGTCTGTAACGAATAGAATTAGACACACTTAGTACCATAAAACATTGACACCCTCTTGCATACTCACATAGGCTGAAAATAAACTAATAACAAGCCGGAGTACTATGGGTAGACTTGGTAGTGAACGATCGGAAAATATACTCGGTACTTCTTGCTCACTTGAACACTTGACATGGAAGGAGGAGTATTGATTGCAATGATTGATTGTTAATTCTTAATTGTAAATTATTTTTATCAATGCCGAGTACACGATCCGTGAATTCACCATCAGTCTAAAATGTTCACTGTGTGCTTGCGCCGAACATGTAGTATGGGATGTAGTAGTACGTGCACTAGATAGGCTAATAAAATGATTAATAACCTGCATACTTGATCTTGTATTGAACTTGACTTGACATCACTCATTACATGCGTGATTATTGTAAACCTTTGATATTATTGCCTGCTCTTTGCTTTGTTCTTTGACTTTGATCCTGTCCCTTTTTCTTCGATATACATGCTTTCCTTTATCCTCTGTTTTCTCTACTTGCTGCCCACGACTTGCTCTAAGGACACTATTTTTCTTCTTTTTAGATCAAGATTTTACAGGACCTGAAGGATCAATTCCCGAAGGTATTGGTGAGCAACGATTCTAGAGATGGAGTCCAAGATTGCGCTGCTTAATTTATTTATTGCTAGCTTATTTCTTTGAACATTGTTATGACTTTGTATTTTATTTTGGGCTTATTTTCCCGGAGTTTATTTTTCCCATATGTTGGATTTCTTCTGTTGGATATTATTATTGTTGGATTATTTTATTATTTATTGAAGTTATCTTTATTCATGTGATTATCTCTTCCTGCATGGTTGTATTGTTGTTGGATATTGTTGAGTTAGTCTGATACAGCTTATGGATGGTGTTTACATCATTCGCTGGGTCTACGTTACGTACTCGTATTCTGTATTTTGGGAAGCGGGGCATGATAGCCGACCCCGAAGGACCGAGCGGGGCTGAAGGTGGGGACAGTGGGCGACGATGCCCTCGAGATTGCCAGGGCGATGATGTCGGTGAGTAACTTTTGGGTTCTCCAAAAATCTAAGTTTTTCTTGCGCTAAACTTGTAGTTTCTCTTCGTAGATCTCGTGCTGCTTTAGCCACCTCCTAGAGCCGTTTGCCGAGCAAGAAAAAGAGCTCAAAGCGATGAGCGACAAAGATCGGTCGGAGAGGGCCAAAGCCGTGAAGATGTACGAGGCCGAGCGGCACTTGTCAGAGTCTCAGGCTACTCAGATTAGCCTCCTTGAGTCTGCCTTGGCGAAAGCGAATGAGCAGACGGCTCGGGAGGTGGCCAGGGCGAGCAAGGAGAAGGAGAGGGCCGACCAAGAGAAGCAGAAGGCCACAAAGGCTATTCAGGATGCGGTGAGGGAGCATGAGGCAGCTGTAGCAGTGGCTGTGGAGGCGATCAGGGCCAAGGAGAAAGTGCATATGCGCGCGAACATGGAACAGTCTTACACACCAGAGCCCTCAAACACGTGGAAGCTCGTATCCCCAGCTTCGAAAACTCGGGGTATAGCTTGTATACCCTTCTTGTAGGTGAAGTAGCCGAGGGAGCAGAAGGCACAGGAGGAGGGCATGAAGAAGAAGAAGAAGAAGAAGAAGAAGAAGAGGAAGAAGAAGAAGAAGAGGATGTCGTGGCGAATCCTCAGTCGGCTATCGTGGAGGTGCCGGAGGCGATAGATCCTTGGGTGCTGACGATGCGACACAGCTCACTGGCTTAGAGACCTCTGTAAAGACAAGGCGAGACTAGCACGGCACTCACCATCCTCGTGTATCGCTCAATAGGAGTGTCCCCTTCCTAAAAGAAGTTAGGGCTAGAATAAGGCTTGTACCTCTAATTTTGTAATCTTTTTGTCTTATATGACCTTTAGGTCTTGCATAAGACTTGTATTTTCGATTTTGATGGAATAATATATCGCATTTTTCAATCTTGTAACGAGCTTCTTTGAAGAATTTGTGTTTTACTAACTTTCGTAAGAGAATTTCAATAGTTGTGGGAGCAATTCCGAATGGTGAGCTACTTTGTATTCGCTCGTTCGCAAGTAGCTAAAGCGGCATCGAACCAAGTGTTAGACTCCGAACTTGTCGTTTAGAGAGATTCAACAGTTGTGGGAGCAATTTCGAATGTTGAGCTACTTTGTACTTGCTCGTTCGTAAGTAGCTAAAGTGGCATCGAACCAAGTTTTGGACTCCGAACTTGTCGTTTAGAGAGATTCAACAATTGTGGGAGCAATTCTGAATGGTGAGATACTTTGTACTCACTCGTTTGCAAGTAGCTAAAGCGGTATTGAACCAAGTGTTGGACTCCGAACTTGTCGTTTAAAAAGATTCAACAGTTGTGGGAGCAATTCCGAATGGTAAGCTACTTTGTACTCGCTCGTTCGTAAGTAGCTAAAGCGTAATCGAACCAAGTGTTGGAGTCCGAACTTGTCGTTTAGAGAGTTGTTTGTACTTGGTGTACATTTCGGGGTGAGAGAACCAAACATCAAGATAATGGATTTTTTGAGAAAGGAAATTGCTTTTATTAACAATAACTAGGTGGCTGCTTCTGCGTTGCAAGCCATTATTACACTTCAAAAGATTAACTGAATAAAAAGAAACAACTTTTAGAAAACTTTTAGAAATGCATTAAGAACATTCTAGGGGTTGAAGTTGCTTGGAGCGGTGTTCAAACACCCTTTTGGTACTTCAAAAAGTGTTCCGCATTCTATGTCCTCAGTACTCTCTTGCCCCCCGAGTCTTCAAGTTGATAAGCGCCAGGATATGGTCCTTCCCAGTTAGATGCTAGCTTGCCTTTCTTGCTTGGAAAAGAAATTGATGGCTTTCCCAGCACCAGATCTCCTTCTTTGAGATTAGTAGGGCGGACTCTCTTGTTGTAGGATTGCTCAATCCTACGTCGATAGATTTCTTGCCGGATGGCGGACCTCTCGCAGATCTCATCGATGAGGTCCAAGTTACCAGGAAGCTCGTTCGCGTTTTGTTCTTCGTTGTAGGCAATCAAGCGGGGGGGAGATAAGCCGACTTCTAGCGAGATGACAGCTTCGGAGCCGTAAGTGAGATTGAAGGGAGATTCTCCTGTGTGGGTCCTCTTAGTAGTGCGATAGCTCCAGAGTACATTGGGGAGCTGCTCGACCCATAAACCCTTTGCAGACTTGTCCAGTCTTTTTTTCAGGTCAGAGAGAATTTTTCGATTAGCGTTTTCTGCTTGACCGTTGGACTATGGGTGGGAGATCGAGGAGAATCGTTGCTAGATACCATGGTCTGTACAAAAAGTGTGAAAGGCCGCCTCCATAAATTGAGTCACATTGTCTATTACCAAGATTCGAGGCACTCTGAATCTGCAGACAATGTTTTTTTCAAAAGAAACACTGAACTCTATTCTCTGTGATCGTCGTTAGAGGCTCGGCTTCGATCCATTTAGAAAATTAGTCGATTGCCATGACAAGGATCTTCAGCTGGCCCGATGCTGGAGGAAAAGGCCCGAGCAAGTTCATACCCCACATTGCAAAAGAGGTTGGACTGGATAAAGAGGAGAGCTGGACTTTTGGTAAGCAGCGGATTGTTGAGAACTTTTGGCAGGGGCCGCATTGGCGAACGTGTTCTTCTGCATCGCTTAGGAGGGTGGGCCAGAAGTATCCATAATTTAGGACTTTGCGGGCGAGGGACCTTGCTCCCAAGTGGGCGCTACACATCCCTTCATGGACCTCCTTCAAAGCATACTGGGCTTCCTCGGGGGAGAGACATCTCAAGTAGGGTCTACCGTCTACTTGAGTGTAAGAGCGTTTGTACATGACCCCCTCGATGAGTGTGTACCGCTCGGCTCTGGCTCTGATCTTTCAGGCCTCATTAGGGTCTAAAGGGAGAATCCCATCCTTGAGGAACTCGAGCAGAGGCCTCATCCAATTCTCCCCGAGTTCTAGGTGCTGCGTCTCCATCAGTTCGAGATCTTCTTTCTCGATGCTTGGTCTCAAGAGAAATTATATTAAGACGGTTTGTTCGAGTCCCTGGAGGGAAGAGGAAGCTAGCTTTAAGAGGGCATCTGCCACCGCATTCTCTTCTCGGGAGATTCGCTAGAGTTGTGCATCTTCGAAAGATACCAGGAGTTCTTTGACATTGGCCAAGTATTTGGCCATGTGACCATCTCGCGCTTCGTATTCCCCCGATACCTGGTTCACTAACAGCTACGAGTCACTGAATATCTTGACGCGCTTGGCCCCGGCCTTGCAAGCCATACACAGGCCCAATATAAGGGCTTCATATTCAGCCTCGTTGTTGGACGCCTGAAAGTTGATACAGAGTGAGTATTGGAGGATGAAATCATCGGGGCCAGTCAGGATGACCCCAGCTCCGCTCCAATCGGTTTACGAGGACCCATCAACATACATGGTCCAGAATAGGGGTTCGTCTATCACTTTACTAGCATCGGGGATTTTGCTCTCTACTATGAACTCGGCTAGGGCTTGGGCCTTGATAGCAGTTCGGGGCTGATAGTTGATATCATGTTGGCTCAGCTCTATGGACCATTTCATAAGACGACCCGACGTCTCGGGCTTGTAAAGAACTTGTTTGAGTGGCTGGTCGGTAAGAACGACCACCGAGTGAGACTGGAAGTAGGAGCGAAGTTTTCGAACTGCCATGATTAATGTATAAGCCATCTTTTCTATCTTTGGATAACGGAGTTCGGCGTCTCTAAGGACCTTACTCACATAGTGGATTGGATTCTGCGTGTTGTCTTCTTCTCTTACCAGAACAACGCTGAGAGTCTGCTCCGAAGTGGCGAGGTATATGTAGAGGACTTCCTTGGGCTTTGGCTTGCTCAAGAGTGGGGGGTTGTCTAGATAGGCCTTGAGCTGGTCAAAGGACTCTTGCTGTTGTTGCCCCCACTCGAAGCCTTTAGCCCCTCTGAGGGCCTTGAAGAATGGGAGACACTTTTCTCCTGACTTGGAGAGGAAACGCCCTATGGCCGCCAGGCGTCCTGTGAGCTTCTGTACATCTTTGACACTTGAAGGAGGAGCCATATTTAGAATGGCTTGAATCTTTTTCGGGTTGGCCTCCGTGCCTCTTCGACTGACCATGAACCCAAGGAATTTACCGGATGAGACGTCGAAAGCACACTTGTTCGGGTTCAGTCTCATGTTGTGCCTCCTCAGCACATCAAAGGCCTACTAGAGATATGAAACATGATCCGATTTGCTGACGCTCTTTACCAGCATATCGTCTACGTAGACTCACATGTTCCGACCGATCTGCTCCTTGAAGACCTTGTTAACAAGGCACTGATAGGTGGCACTGGCATTCTTAAGCTCGAAGGGCATAACCCGGTAGCAGTATAGACCCTGGTCGGTTATGAAAGAGGTCTTCGGAATATCAGGAGGGAACATACTGATCTTGTTGTACCCTGAAAATGCATCCATAAAACTTAAGAGTTCGTGGCCTGAGGTCGCATCAATCAGGGCATCAATGCTCGGGAGTGGGAACGAATCTTTGGGGTAGACTTTGTTTAGATCTCTGAAGTCGTTGCAGATCCTCCAGCTCCCGTTGGCTTTTTTGACCATCACGACATTGGACAACCATTAGGGATAGTTGACCTCTTGTTTGAACCGGGCATTCAAGAGTTTCTCCACCTCTTCTTTAATTGCCTGCTGGCGTTCGGTAGGGAATTTGCATTGCTTTTACTGAACGGGTTTGGCCCCAGAAGCAACACTAAGGTGGTGCATGAGAAGCTCCTCGGAGATTCCAGGCATGTCGGTCACAGTCCAGGCGAATAGATTGCGATTTCCCCTTATACACTGGATAATGTCGGATCAGACGGGAGGGCGAAGGACTTTGCTAATCTGGAATGTCCTGGTCGGATCTCCTTTTGAGAAGGCCACCTCTTCCAACCCATCGACCGGCTCTGATATAGGTTGGCTACTCCCTTGGGGGAGTTCAAGAGCTTCAAGGGAGAGGACCGATCCTCCTACCGAGGTCATGTAGCATTTGCGAGCTGCTTCCTGGCTCCCTCTGACTTCTCCCACCCTTGCTGTGGTGGGGAACTTCATCTTCAGGTGGTAGGCTGAGGGTACAGCCTGGAGAGCAGCTAGGCTGGGTCGGCCCAGAATGACATTGCAAGCCACCTTCACATCCACCACCACGAAATCCATCGGCTCGGTTCGGGTGGTCAGGGTTTTGCAAGCGGTTACGTCGAGAGTTATGACACCCTCGATCGTCACTGGCACCTCGGTAAACCCGTGGAGAGTATAGCCGGTAGGCTTGAGTCGATTTCTGAACAGCTTAAGACCCTGGAAGGCTTCCACAAAAAAGGATGTTGACCGAACTGCCGTCGACCAGTACCCGACGTACATCGAAGTTGGCCATATGAAGGTTGATCACCAGAGCATCACAATGGGGCGTTCGGACACCCTCCAAATCTTTATTTGAAAAAGTAACAGAGACCCCAAGGCCTTTGTGGGGAGGATGGTTCTGCACGGAGTTCACCTATCAGACGAAGGCCTTTCGGGAGGATTTTGAATCTCCTTCCATTGGGCCTCCGTGTATGAGGTGTAGGACGACTTTAGCTTCGGAGTTTGGGATCTCCGCGTGCCGCTCGGTTCGCTTATTAGCCTCCCTGGGGAGCAGAGGAGGATTTGCCCTATCATTTCTTATGATCCTGGAAAGTTACCCTCTCTGAATAAGGGCCTCGATCTCATCTTTTAGGGCCCGACAGTCATCCGTATCGTTGTCGTGGTTCCTGTGGAAGCGGCACCATTTGTCACTGTTCCTTTTTTTGCCCGGTGTATTCATCTTCGGAGGTGGTGGGAGGAGGCAGTCTTTCCTGGCCTCCATCAGGATGGCTGAGACACTCGCGTTGAGTGGGGTGAACTTCTCAAAGCGGGGAGAAGGGCGACGCTAACCTCCATTATCTTTCTGGAGCTTCTTAGCTCATTCTTCTTCAGCGCCCGTCCGTTTGTTTCCAGAGGACGATCCCTTAAGAGTGGGGTGGGTGAGTGCCTCTTCTGCTCGGATGTACTTCTCACTCCTAAGCAGGAGTTCTGAGAAATCCCGATGGGGCTTCTTGGCAAGAGAGGCCCTAAGGTTGTCATTGGTGACATTGGATTGGAAAGCAGTAGAGGCCACCGACTGGTCTAGGGAGGCGATGGACCGGGCCTTGATGAACACATTATTATTCACTTTTTAGAGCAATAATCTTAATATAATTAGACATTTAAAAGCTCTCTATATGGTATTTAACTCCTATTTTCTCTTTTCCATAGGAAACAGCTTATAACAGCAAAACGAAGCAGATTTAGGACTTCAAGGATAATACACAGCAAACTGCAGAGGATCAGTCGACTAGTTCCTCAACCAGGCGACTGAACAAGAGAAGCTGATTTTCCACAACTCTCGACACAGTCGACTTACTCTCAAAGACAGTCGACTGGTATGATCAAAGATGAAATCTACATAAGTCTCGACTCAGTCGACTGGTTCGAAGACAAGTCGACTGGTCTGCGGCGGAGTAAACAGATAAGATATTCGAAGATACACCTGAATCTGATTTCAAATCTATTTGAATCAAGATTTTATGCAGCGAATCAAATCTAAAGACAGGGTATTTTCCAAGTGGACGTGGTAAACAAATAAGGAAGGAAAGGAGAAAAGAGAAAGATATTAATCATCAAATCAAATAAAGAAGGATCTTCCTGAAAAAGTGGAAACCCTAATTCTTAGCCGTGTTCTATAAATATCAGAATACCATCTCCAGAACGGCTCTCCTCTCTCCACTCCACGACTCCATCAACAATCATATATCTCTGAAAAGCGACTCAATCACCAAGTTCCTGAACAAGCATCGAGAACATCACTCCATTAACATCGAAGAAGGAAAGAGAAGATCCAGCAACAAGAAGGCAGTCGACTGTGTGACAGCCAGTCGACCATATTGCCGGAATCCATTAGTTTATTTCTTCTTCTCTCTTTATTCTTTTTATGTTGATCATGTATTTGAACTTGTTAAGCAATAAAAGTATTATTATGTGGAACTAATTTCATAGTTGGGTAGATCGAAACCGTAGTTATGTAGTGCTATATTCTTCTGAGATCTTCTAATTACTTATTGATTGAATCTGGTTGAATTGACATAGATTAATGATCATCAAACTTGGATCTCGAAGTCTGAGAGCAGTAGACTGAGGTGAGAGCCAGTCGACTGACATACAGCACGTGAGACTATCAAGTTTATGTTATCATTTATCTAAATCTGTTATATGAAGCATATTGAGACGACCGAATCTCGTGCCCATAATTGGTAACAAAAGAATCTTTAGGGGTTCTTGGTTCAATCAACTTAGAGGATCTAGATCTGATACCAATTTCTAGAACTTTAAGTGTTTGTTCGTTTCCACTGTTTTTATGTTTTCTCTAAGTATAACTTAGTAGATACCCTGCTAGATACTTATGGAAAGAAACGAATTAGAGTAGATACCATGCCTAATTCTTGGCTTAGGGAAACAATACTTTAAGGAGTAGATACCATGCCCTTGAAGTGAACAACATGAGTAATTGGAAGTAAATTCAGAAGGTGACTTAGCATTACTAACTATTGGTGGAGATCAACAACCCAACTATTCAAGAGACATTTGTGATTCAAACTCATCTTTCTTAGTTTAATCTTTTTAATTCTTTTAGATTTCTACAACAACCCTTCATCATTTATTATTAGTTTTATTGATTAGTAAGTTGAAGTCTACAATCTCTGTGGGATCGATCCTTGCTATTACTACGATTCGATTCGTGCACTTGCGAGGTTTTTATAATTTGTGTCTAGTTTATCTATTAATTTAGGTACTAGATTTCCAAAAACAAGTTTTTGGCGCCGCTGCCGGGGATTGCTTAGTATTTTAACTTACAAGTCAGTAGAATTTTTATTAGTTTTTCTTTTCTTTTATTAATAATTTTTCTTTTAGGTTACAGGACTTCGGTGAATGCACGGTAGACGATCACTTCGACCAGAACTACTACCAATTGACGCGGAAACAGAACGCACTTTGCACAGACTAGGTAAGTTATTTGCAGCACACCAGTCGACTTCCCACACGAACCAGTCGACTGATCAGAGACCTAGTACACATACAGCAATGGCTGAAGAAACACCCAATCGCGTACCAATGCAGGACAAATTCACTCCTAAGAATATTGAGCAACCTTCCTGCATTGCTTTTCAACCAAATGCCACAGGGAACATGCACCTATCTCCTCATTTACTTAGTATGGTTCCCCACTTTAGTGGCAAACCAGACGAAGAACCTCATCTTCACTTGCAAGACTTTTTCGATCTTTGCAGGACACAAAGCGTCCAAGGGCTTACTGCTGAACAAATCAGGTTAATCTTGTTTCCTTTTTCTTTAAAACTTAATGCTAAGTTGTGGTATAATTCTTTGGAACCAGGATCAATTAATTCATGGGAGCAATTGGCAACGAAATTTTTGAAAGAATTCTTTCCAGCCCAAAAGACCAAACAGCTAAAAAGGGAGATTCAACTCTTCCAACAAAAGGATGGAGATTTATTCTTCGAGGCATGGAAGGACTTCAAGAGCAAGCTTCTCAAGTGTCCTACTCACAATCTGCCTAAGGACGATCAGGTACAAGCTTTTTATGAAGGTTTAAATGACACTAATAAAGCAATTGTTGATGCAGCTTGCAATGGCATTTTGATGAGGAAAAGTGGAGAAGAAGCCATTGAACTTTTTGAAGAACTCAGCGAGAACTCCCAACAATTCTCAACAAGAAGGGGACCTACGAAAAAACAGGGAGTCTACGAAATCTCTAATAATAATAACATTCAATTAGAAATGGCAAACATGAATAAAAAAATTGATATGCTTGTTAATGCAATGTCGACGATGGGTGGAGTTAAAAATCAAACAAATGAAATGTGTGCAATTTGTTCTCATTTAGATCACACAACTGATACATGTCCCATGTCTACTTTCACAGATCAGGAGCATGCAAACTATGTGGGTCGAGGAGTATTTCCTCCAAAGAACAATCCATACTCGAACACATATAACCCAGGATGGAGGAATCATCCAAACTTCTCATGGAGCAATAATCAAAATAATCAAGGGAATCAATTCACACAAGGACATGCAAGGAACCCTCAGATGGGAAGTGGATTTGAAAGACCAGCTCCAGAACAGAAGAAGTTGGATTTTGAAACCACTGTTCTTCAATTGCTCCAACAACAACATCAAACAAGCAACCAACAAGGACAAGCAATTCAGAAGTTGGAAACCCAAATTGGTCAGATTGCAAAAGAGCTAAGCGAAAGAAAGGCAGGTGAACTCCCTTCACAAACCATACCAAACCCTGGAGGTCAAGAACAACTCCAAGCAGTCACAACCCTAAGAAATGGTAAGATAATTGACAACATGGTTGGAACACACACAGACAAGCCAATCAGTAAACCAGTCGACTGTTCTTACAAGACAGTCGACTGCACAGACAAATCAGAAAAACAACCATCAAAAGCTTTGGGTTCAAGTAAGGTAAGTAAAAAAGTAGGGACAGTTCCACCACCATTCCCTCAAAGGTTAGTCAATAAAAAGAAAGAACAACATTTATTTGACGTCTTTGAAACTCTCAAAAAGGTAGAAATTAATATCCCCCTACTTGACGCTATTAAACAAATTCCTTCTTATGCCAAATTTTTGAAAGACTGTTGTACTCACAAAAGAACATTTCAGGTTAAGGAGGATGTGGCTTTGACAGAAGAAGTGAGCGCTGTATTATTAAGAAAACTACCACCTAAACTGAAAGATCCAGGTAGTTTCACCATTCCTTGTAAAGTTGGTGAGCACTTCTTTGAAAAAGCACTGCTAGACTTAGGGGCAAGCATCAACCTTCTTCCTTATTCTGTTTACGAAAAACTTGGATTGGGGGAACTCAAGCCAACATCCATCACTTTGCAATTGGCTGATCGCAGCATCAAAAAACCTAGAGGTATTTTAGAAGATGTCCTAGTTCAGGTAAATGATTTTATTTTGCCTGCTGATTTTGTTGTGTTAGATATGGAGGAATCTTCAATGTCATCATCTCTACCGATCATATTAGGTAGGCCCTTTATGAGTACAGCTGATATAAAAATTTGTGTTAAAAAGGGCATTATAAGTATGAAGATAAACGGAGAAAAAGTGGAATTTAAAATGTTTGATACACTAAAATTACCACAAGATGATCATGAATGCTATAATATTGATGTAGTGCAGGAGATCGTTGATCAAACATTTCAGGTACATAGCGTTGAACCACTTCAAGCCACAATCACTCAATCTCTAACTTATTCTCATGTTGAACAGGAATACGATGACTGGGGGATTGCAGAGACAGTACATCACCTTGAAAATCCACAGTCATATTCAGATCAGGCGACTGATGACCATAGTAAGTCGACTGGTGATCTAACCAGTCGACCAAACCCAGACACCCAGAACAAGTCGACTGCTGACATGGACCAGTCGACTGTACAGAAGCATCCAGACATAGAACTCAAGCAGCTGCCCGACCATTTGAAGCACGCATTTTTAGGAGAGAACCAGACGCTACCAGTAATAATTGCTGCTAACTTGAGTGCACAGGAAGAAGAAAAGCTGCTGAAGGTATTGCGAGAACACAAAAATGCGATAGGATGGACCATTGCAGACATCAAGGGAATAAGTCCATCCAAATGCATGCATAGAATACTCCTGGAGAACGATGCAAAACCTAGCAGAGAGGCACAGAGAAGGCTCAACCCCAACATGAAGGAAGTGGTAAGAGCAGAAATTTTGAAGCTACTAGATGTTGGCATCATCTATCCTATCTCAGATAGCAAATGGGTAAGTCCTATACATGTGGTTCCTAAGAAAAGTGGAGTTACAGTGGTAACAAATGAAGAGAATGAACTTATCCCAACAAGAGTAACCACAGGTTGGAGGGTATGCATTGATTATAGGAAACTGAACAATGAAACCAGGAAAGATCACTTCCCTCTTCCTTTTATTGATCAAATGTTAGAAAGATTAGCAGGATATAGTCATTATTGTTTTTTAGATGGTTATAGTGGCTATAATCAAATTGCTATTGCTCCAGAAGATCAAGAAAAGACCACTTTTACATGCCCATTTGGTACTTTTGCTTACAGGAGGATGCCGTTTGGATTGTGCAATGCTCCAGCTACATTTCAAAGATGCATGATGAGCATATTTTCAGACATGGTGGAGAGGTTCATCGAGGTATTTATGGATGATTTTAGTGTTTTTGGATCTAGTTTTGATGAATGCCTTAACCATTTGCAGCTGGTGCTTAAAAGATGTGAAGAATGCAATTTAGTGCTGAATTGGGAGAAGTGCCATTTTATGGTACAACAAGGTATTGTGTTGGGACATGTGGTGTCCAAAAGGGGAATAGAGGTAGACAAGGCAAAAATTGACATCATATCAAAACTACCCCCTCCCACTACAGTTAAGGGTATTAGGAGTTTTCTAGGACACGCAGGTTTTTATAGACGATTTATAAAAGACTTTTCAAAAATCTCCAAACCCCTTTGTGACTTGTTAGCCAAGGATGTTGAGTTTATATGGACTAAGGAATGTACAAATGCTTTTAATACATTGAAAACTCTTCTCATTTCTGCACCTATTGTCATGGCACCAGATTGGAGCCATCCTTTTGAGCTCATGTGTGATGCAAGTGATTATGCCTTAGGGGCTGTTTTAGGTCAAAGAATCAATAAGAAACCCCATGTTATTTACTATGCTTCTCGAACTCTAAACGATGCACAGCTAAATTATTCTACCACTGAAAAAGAAATGTTAGCTGTTATTTCTGCTGTAGAGAAGTTTAGATCATATTTAATTGGTTCTAAAGTTATTGTTTTCACTGACCATGCTGCCTTGAGATATTTGTTGGCTAAAAAGGAAGCTAAGCCTAGGTTGATCAGATGGGTGCTGCTGCTTCAAGAATTTGATCTTGAGATTAGAGACAAGAAAGGATGCGACAATGTTGTGGCAGATCACATGTCCAGACTACTTCAGGAGGAAGAGAGAATTGTGCCCCCGCTGAATGAAAATTTCCCAGATGAACATTTATTTGAAATAAATGTTCAAACTCTCGGGGCAGTCGACTGGTCCTTCAACCAGTCGACTGGACTCTCTGAATAGTTCCCCTGGTTTGCTGATATTGTCAATTTTCTAACTGCTCATGTTTTTCCTCCAGGTATGACACATCAGGAAAGAAAAAGATTGGTGGATTTGAGCAAACACTATTATTGGGATGATCCTTATTTATTCAAATTTTGCTCTGATCAAATTATAAGAAGATGTGTGGCAGCCGAGGAACAAAGGAGTATTCTACAACATTGCCACCAATATGCATGTGGAGGACATTTTGGGCCAAAGAGAACAGCACTTAAGGTATTACAATCTGGTTTTTATTGGCCTAAAGTATTCAAAGATGCTTTTTCTTTTTGCAGGACTTGCGACAAATGCCAAAGGACAGGCAACCTCTCTTCTAGAAATCAAATGCCACTACACAACATACAAGTAATCGAGCTTTTCGATGTTTGGGGAATCGACTTCATGGGTCCATTTCCTAACTCATTTGGTTATTTATATATACTTGTTGGTGTGGATTATGTGTCTAAATGGGTCGAGGCTGTCCCCTCACGAACTAATGATCACAAAGTTGTTGTCAAGTTTTTGCAGGAGAACATTTTCACTAGGTTTGGTACACCACGAGCAATAATAAGTGATGGAGGGAGCCACTTCAATAACTACCCATTTGCTTCTTTGATGAAGAAATATGGGATTACACATAGAGTGGGAACTCCATATCATCCTCAAACCAGTGGGCAGGTGGAGATTAGCAACAGAGAGATCAAGAGCATCTTGGAAAAGACAGTCAACACAAGGAGGAAGGATTGGTCGCTACGCTTGAACGATGCATTATGGGCCTACAGAACCGCTTTCAAGACACCTATTGGCATGTCACCATACCGTTTAGTCTTTGGAAAAGCATGTCATCTGCCGGTAGAATTAGAACACAAAGCTTATTGGGCTATCAAAAAGTTCAACTTTGATATGAAACAGGCAGGTGACAAAAGGCGATTGCAACTAAATGAGCTTGAAGAATTGAGGCACGATGCATATGAAAATGCCAAGCTATACAAGGAAAGAACCAAGTTGTACCATGATAAGCAGCTAGCACGGAAGGAGTTTTATGAAGGACAAAAGGTATTGATCTACAACTCAAGATTAAGACTCTTTCCAGGCAAGCTCAAGTCAAGATGGTATGGACCATATATTGTCACAAAAGTCTTTCCACATGGTGCATTGGAAGTTCACAGCGAAGAACGAAATCAAACATTCACGGTGAACGGACACAGGGCGAAGCCATACATAGAGATGAGTCTAGAACCGCAAGAGGAAGATGTGAATCTTCATACCATTCAATACATAGCATGAACTCATCATGTCTAGCTGAAGACAGAAAACACAGCGCTTATTGGGAGGCAACCCAATGTTTCAGGGAAGTATTTACACTTTCCTTTATTTGCTTTCAGTTATTCATTATTATTTTTCTTTGCGTTATTTCTATTTTTTCTATCCTACCTAGATGTGACATATGCCTATTTTTACATTTTCTTTCGAACATTGAGGACAATGTTCCATCTAAGTGTGGGGGTATTAGTTAGTTATATTTGGAATCTTTTGAATTTTTTTTAGGATAAACAATTTCTTATAAAGTAAGAGTAAGGATACTTATTTACTTTAGGATTGTTGAGTTTCATAATTCCCTACAAAATTGTGCGTCATGCGATTATACATAATAAACAAATGTGATGCTTTTTCTGATAATTATTCCCTTTAGATCTAGTCCTAAATCGAGTTTAAGTAAATAGAGTAATACAATATATGTATATATATTTGAATAAAGTCAGTCTACTCCAATGTTTTGAGCGCTTAGTAACTAGGGGTATTCATCACCAATGTTTACCTTTACGTCAAACGGCAACTCGAAATATGAGTATGCAAAGCACTTTAATGTTTGTGACTTGTTGAGTAACCGGGTGGATACATCACAAATGTTTCGCATTCGCGTCAAAAGACAAGTGACAACGTTAAAGAAGAGACTATAAAAAAAAAAAAAAAAAAAAAAAAAAAAAAAAAAAAAAAAAAAAAACTCTAGTTTGCTACTGGATTTGTAGTAGAGAAAAGGGATAATCACAGACTGAGTGGATGCATACTATAACTACATTAATCGCATGACAAATATGATTAAGTTTGGGGATTATGACTGAACAATTGCACTGGAGAAAATGGGTATGGTTAATTTTACTTTATCTGAAATTGTTTGTAGTTTTATATTTTTCATTTTGATGTCCACATAATAAGAAATCTTGATGGTCGAGTTTATTGTTGTTATTATTCTCCCTATTCATAATTCTAGTTTGCTTGAGGACAAGCAAAAGCTAAGTGTGGGGGTATTTGATGAACACATTATTATTCACTTTTTAGAGCAATAATCTTAATATAATTAGACATTTAAAAGCTCTCTATATGGTATTTAACTCCTATTTTCTCTTTTCCATAGGAAACAGCTTATAACAGCAAAACGAAGCAGATTTAGGACTTCAAGGATAATACACAGCAAACTGCAGAGGATCAGTCGACTGGTTCCTCAACCAGGCGACTGAACAAGAGAAGCTGATTTTCCACAACTCTCGACACAGTCGACTTACTCTCAAAGACAGTCGACTGGTATGATCAAAGATGAAATCTACATAAGTCTCGACTCAGTCGACTGGTTCGAAGACAAGTCGACTGGTCTGTGGCGGAGTAAACAGATAAGATATTCGAAGATACACCTGAATCTGATTTCAAATCTATTTGAATCGAGATTTTATGCAGCGAATCAAATCTAAAGACAGGGTATTTTCCAAGTGGACGTGGTAAACAAATAAGGAAGGAAAGGAGAAAAGAGAAAGATATTAATCATCAAATCAAATAAAGAAGGATCTTCCTGAAAAAGTGGAAACCCTAATTCTTAGCCGTGTTCTATAAATATCAGAATACCATCTCCAGAACGGCTCTCCTCTCTCCACTCCACGACTCCATCAACAATCATATATCTCTGAAAAGCGACTCAATCACCAAGTTCCTGAACAAGCATCGAGAACATCACTCCATTAACATCGAAGAAGGAAAGAGAAGATCCAGCAACAAGAAGGCAGTCGACTGTGTGACAGCCAGTCGACCATATTGCCGGAATCCATTAGTTTATTTCTTCTTCTCTCTTTATTCTTTTTATGTTGATCATGTATTTGAACTTGTTAAGCAATAAAAGTATTATTATGTGGAACTAATTTCATAGTTGGGTAGATCGAAACCGTAGTTATGTAGTGCTATATTCTTCTGAGATCTTCTAATTACTTATTGATTGAATCTGGTTGAATTGACATAGATTAATGATCATCAAACTTGGATCTCGAAGTCTGAGAGCAGTAGACTGAGGTGAGAGCCAGTCGACTGACATACAGCACGTGAGACTATCAAGTTTATGTTATCATTTATCTAAATCTGTTATATGAAGCATATTGAGACGACCGAATCTCGTGCCCATAATTGGTAACAAAAGAATCTTTAGGGGTTCTTGGTTCAATCAACTTAGAGGATCTAGATCTGATACCAATTTCTAGAACTTTAAGTGTTTGTTCGTTTCCACTGTTTTTATGTTTTCTCTAAGTATAACTTAGTAGATACCCTGCTAGATACTTATGGAAAGAAACGAATTAGAGTAGATACCATGCCTAATTCTTGGCTTAGGGAAACAATACTTTAAGGAGTAGATACCATGCCCTTGAAGTGAACAACATGAGTAATTGGAAGTAAATTCAGAAGGTGACTTAGCATTACTAACTATTGGTGGAGATCAACAACCCAACTATTCAAGAGACATTTGTGATTCAAACTCATCTTTCTTAGTTTAATCTTTTTAATTCTTTTAGATTTCTACAACAACCCTTCATCATTTATTATTAGTTTTATTGATTAGTAAGTTGAAGTCTACAATCTCTGTGGGATCGACCCTTGCTATTACTACGATTCGATTCGTGCACTTGCGAGGTTTTTATAATTTGTGTCTAGTTTATCTATTAATTTAGGTACTAGATTTCCAAAAACAGGCCTCAGAGGTGAAACGCTTAACATAGTCCCTTAGCCGCTCGCCCTTCCATCGATGGAGTAACAGTAAAGAGGTGCTTGTCTTTTCAGCGCGGTGGCTACTCACGAAGTGAGTAAGGAAGAGCCTTTCGAACTGATCGAAGGAGAAGATGGAGGCCGAGGCTAGTCGCGAGTACCATTCTCTTGCTGGCCCCTTCAGCATGGCCAAGAAAGTTTTGTGAAGAAGCGCGTCCGACGCCTGGTGGATCATCATGAGAGTTGTAAAACTCTCGATGTGGTCATCGGGGTCAGACTCCCCGTTGTATGACTCAAAATGAGGGGGCTTGAAGTTCTCTGGAACTGGTTCTTCCATTATGGTTGGGAAGAACGGAGGCCTGCTGGGGCGAAAATTCCTCGCCCGTTGTTCCTCTTCTCTATCAAGTCGGCCAAGGCGCCTCTCCATCTCATGGAGACGGCGGTAGACCGAATCTTCCCTTCGGTCATATCTTGCTGAGCCCCGGGACTTATTCTCATGCGAAAGGGGACTGGAAGTGCGACGGTGATAGCTTGGGGCAAGTTGAGGACTGGGAGTACGACGCCGATAGCTTGGGCAGATTGAGGATTGGGCGCCCGCTAGTTATGGTCGGAACAACCTTGAGGGCCCTCAGGACCGCTTCTTGAAACTGCTGGAACTCCGCCCTTGTGACAAGTGCCTCCCGCTCTTGGTGGTCCCATGGGGCGGTCGACCGGTCAGAGTGCGGCTCCTCCTTTGTCAACGCTGGGGTGACTCCCTCCGCCTTCTGGGAGAGTTAGATCTTCTGCGAACTGGTCTACGGAGGGATCGGGCTCTAGGGGACCTAATCGCTGGACCCCTTTGATGTTCATGGCGGGGAACCCGTCATGGGCCCGCCTCTCATCCAAGTGGGTCCGGAGATCTATCCCGTGTTGCCGGTTGAAAATAATGTGCCTGAGATCCTTTGGCATTGGTAGACTGTGAGAGGCCATGGAGTCTGATGAGGGGTTATGTATTGAGACATGGTATGATGGGGAGGTTGCCTTAGGCGACTTCGGCGGGTGGGTCCCGCAGCAGCCCCTTGAAGCCCTTGAGGATCCTGCTGGGGCTGAGGTTGCTGAGGAAATGGCTGTCCAGGTTGCAGTTGCTGGAAAGGTTGAGGGAGAGGCTGTCCGGGCTGTCCAGGCTGCAGTTGCTGGACTTGCTGGATAGGTTGAGGGAGGACCTCCTGAGGTGGAGGAGAAGGAGCGGGAGTGGCTCTGTGGTTGGAGATCGTCACTTTCCCCTTCTTTGGAGGCATAGCTTGAAACTACTTTCGCTGATGAAATAGGGCTGGATTGCTTTTCGAGTTTTCCACAGACGGCGCCAATCTGTTGCGGCTGATTTTGGAGTGGGAGCAAACAGATGAATTTGTGGATTCTTGAAGGAAACAAGTAAGCAAACCTGTTGACTTTAACCGACGCTTGACTGGTTTCTCGCCGCTGCCATTGACTTGCAAAAAAGTTCGATACACCGGGATGGATCCCGACGCTCTTGTCAGTAATCAGGTAGATTATGAAAGAGCTTTATGTGGAAAAAAATTGATTACCTTGTTATGGTGGGGGGAGAAGAGTATTTATAGTCGCCTTGGGGATCAGTTTCGAGATAAGGATTTATCTCTACTTCCCGGTGTTTATGGATAAGGTGGAGAGTTTAAACTCGTTTTGTAATAAGAAGTGGTTAAAACTGCCTCTAGAGATAATCACGAATTTAAATTATTCTTGGTTCGTAGCAGGTCGTTACCTGTACCCAATAGGACGGATCCTTTTATGGGTTATTGGGCTTTGAAAATAAAGACCCACTTCCCATTTCAGACCCATTTGTAGGTGAAATTACCGTTTTACCCCTGAGAGCTTTAATATTCGTGCCCGATTTGAACGATCCCGATTTAATCCTATTTTTATCCATATCAACTATAGTGGCCAACCGGGGGTAGATTCTATCTGCCAAAAAATATCCCATGGAGTAATGACAATTGTTGATAATATAATTAGTTGGAGGTGCACAACCATTAAGAATATCATTAAATAATGTAGAACGGTTTAGTACGTTCAAATCATTATTTTTGCCCGGCATTCCAAAAAAGAATGCCAAAACCAAAGATCATAGCAACTGCTTCTAGTATGATTGTAGGCTCACGGGCATGACCCGTATATTGGCCATGCCAAGCTGCAGGGCAATTTTCCGCACCCAGTGCATGCAATCTGCACTACCCAACATACCAAGAAATCCATGGGATTTATTCTTTTCGAGGAGTCTGTTAACATCCTCTGCATTGGGTTTTCTTGTATATTGCGGACAAAAAATATTCACAATTGCAATACAAAATCTACGTACCGTGTTTAGCACTGTAGTTTCCCCATTTCTTACATATTTGTCGACTGCATTAGCAGAAGATCCATACGCTAAACATTGCATTGCAGCTGTTATTTTCTGTATAGAAGACAAGCCAACAGCGTTTGTAGCATCTGGCCGTTGTTGAAAGTATTGATCATACCCAATGCATGCTTCAAGTACCCGATTGAATAGAACCCGTCGCATTCGAAATCGACGATGGAAAATAGTATCAGGGTAAACTGAATTACCACATAAATAATCCCTCATCAAACGGTTGTGGCATTCCTCTCTTTCACGGCGGATATAACGGCGATGCATATCTCGTCGTGAAGCTTGCATACCCAAAGCTCGTTGTTGCATGCGTTTGTTATACATTATTGCAATATCGTCTTCATGATCCCATTCATCGTCTGAGTCAGTGGAGGTTGAAGAAAAAGAAAAATGAGACATTTTAGTGACGATAGGTGTAGATCTCAGAATATTATGAAGGCCTTCTTCTTGTGGTTGTTGAAATAGTAATAAAAGAGTTGATTAGGAGGATGATTCACGTGAAACATAGAGCCAAAAAATGAAAAAAGAGATTGAAATGCGTTGGTTTTAAAATATAAGGTACGATTGACGGGAAACATCATTCATTAGATTCCAAAAAAAGTATTGACCAAACTTTTGGGAATAATTTATAACATAATACCCAAAATACCCTACAACTTCCTTTATCATTCGTAATACACACTAACATTATTACTAATCATATTGGGTTGAAGGTACAAATGTTGTTGTACGTGTTGAATCTTCTGAACCTGAAACTGGTGTCTGCCGCGATGTAGATGCCGTTCTCCTACCTGAAATTGCTGTCGGGGAATTGATTCTCGTAGCACCATTTCATCCGTTATAAATCTTCTTAATAGACAGTTATTTCTTGATAGTTCCTGGCACTGTCTGTACAACTCCTCCTACAAAGAAGTAGTGATATTTCAACACATTAATCAACATTAGCATTGACAAAATAAAAGGTAAATCAGTTTCTCACATATGATTGATCGCCGCGCGATTCAAACTCAAAAGTTTCCTGATCAAGGCTTCTTGTCATTGTACCACCCGTGAAAAGGGGTGCTTCAACTATGAGCTCACCAAACAATGTTGGTCTGGCAAGTTGCAGTTGTGTTGGATATTGCGAGGGCAACCAAAAAGGAGGGGCTGGAAATGGTAATTGGGCAGATGGATCACTGCAACTAGCTGCCCCTATGAAATCAATGTTAGCTCCATGCGAGAGATTCGGCATAATAGGACCCACTGATACCTTAGACCAATACTGATCATATAAACTTTGTGGAACGTGACAGACAAGTATAGAAGCATCAATTGGGTTACAGAACTCATGTGATTTTATTCGAGACATGATAGTAGGAGGATTTGCTGGGATAGCAATAACCCCAGTTATTTGGCGATAACATCGATCACCGAGATACCAAACTCCCTACATTGAAACAAGAATTAGCATTAACAATAAGAAGAAAAATAAGCATTGAAACAATAACTTTATAAAGTATTACCTGATCGCCATATTGGAAGATAACACGGTGGCAAGATAAGATGATCGCACATTGAATATCATACTCGTTCTCATATAATGATCCATTATATGGTTGCTATATAATAGATGTTGATGACCTCATCTCCAACTGACTCCGGGACATGGAGATATTGTAATGGATCAAATCAGTTCTACTCTGATCCAAATTTTTGCGATTCCACCGTGCAATTTTAGGTTTAATATCTGCATTTTGTAATTGAATCGCAAAATCTACGGTTCTATCACTCATCGGTGTACAAATACTTGTGTATTCATATGCCCAATACTGAAATAAAATCATCATATTAATATGTATTATTAATATTCCAAATACTAATATTATATATTTTAGATATTGTTACGACCATATTATTAACATTTCGTAATATTACCTCGAGTACTTGCCACGGGCCGTTAAATGTTTTGACTTTCAGTCTGCTACAAGAGTCCAGAGACATATATAGCATGCCAATGTGGGACTTCCCCAATCATGCGTGCCAACTAGGTTCAGATATTCAAAAGCAGTAAGAAAACCACATCTCACTACTGAAGATGCATTGGGCAGAAGAAACTCACCCCCAAAGTACATGAAGAAAGCTCTGGCAACTTTCATTGCCACTTGAGGATCTAGCTTAGCATCATCAACCTATTCTTTCTGAAAATACTTCTTCAAGAACGAGCAACGTATACCATGTGATTTTCAATCTTCTGATGTAATTTCTGCAAAGAACCTAGACTGGACAACAACGAAGGTGTATGCATCATCGTTACACGGCGGTACATCACCGACTCCATTAGATAATCCCGTTAGCATTGCCCAGTCTAACGGGGTAAATCCTAACTCGTCCCCTGGAAGGTGGAAAGTGTGGGTCGTGTCCCACCATCTCTCAACCAAAGCCTCAACAAGGCGCGTCGAGGATTTCTCCGTATCGATAGTAAAAAAAGGTTCCAGCCGGCATTGTCGATCAACTGCTTAATTAGAGGGACAATGCAAACTAGCTTGGAAGCTTTTATCCGACCCTTCCAATTCCCTCTGAATGTAACAAATCCCCCGATAGGATGCTCGGTAATTAGCTTATGTACGTGTTGTCGATCATCGACAACTCTGATCCACTCCAATGGATCGCTATAATTCTCAGACGCAATAGTTTCTTCTTCACTTCTGTTGTGTGATTGTGCGGACTCTGACCAACGTCTAGATTTGAATCTCCCAACAAATCTCTTGATTGTCGAAGACATTTTTTTTTGGGTATGGAGAACATAATTTCAATTGGGAGGCATGTAGAAAATTTTTCAAGATTAAGATGAGAAGTGACACTAGATTCTGTGAAGTTAGGATACCATGCAATTTATATGAACTCAAAGTGAACCCCAAGGGTAAAAATGTCATTTCACTTTCAATTAAACATGGGGAACACAATAATTTATCTTAAAAAAGACTAAAGCGTCGGACGAAAATACCCCATTCTCGTCCCAAGCCAAAATTTTACCCTGCAAATTACGGACAAGATAACATGTCCCGTCTGTCTTGAAATTTAAAAAAAAACAAAAACAAAACAAAACAAAACAAGAGACAGTTACATGTCTCTCTTGAAAATTATTTTTGTACCGTCTTTCTCCTAAAAATTTAAAAAAATTTGCGGGTCACGCAATTTTTCTAAATTTTTTGGTGTTGTCCCGTCTATTGCGATTATAAATTAAAATTTTAAACTTTCATTGCCAGACGATACATGTTGTGTCGTCTACCTATTTTTTGAGAAACATTTAGCAAACGACCACTGCACACATTGGCTCTATTTTCTATTTCTATTTCTGCCATATTCTCAAATATGAGAAACACCGTTGTGGATGCTCTAAAGTTCTTGATATGACTTTATTTAAATTCATATTGAAATAGGTTTTCTGAAGAAAGACAAATTTCAATGAATTTTCCCATGTCTTGTACCAAATCTAAATGTCGGGTTCGTTATATAAAATTTGTTTGAATTAAATAATCCATGTATATATAAATGTAATCTACTTAATGGAAACATACTAGGTAATATTTGAATGTATAATCGCCTACATGAAATGAAATCACATGCAGTATAATACTTAAAGAAAACATATTTGAACATTAAGGTGTAAACTTACTAAGTTGCATGACAAGTAAATCTTATATATGAAACTTAATTGACTCTACTATGTGTTATTTGAATTTTTTTTTTTTTCTTTTTTTTTATTTGGAGGTTAAAGGTGGAATAACGGAACCCTGTTTCATTAATAAGATATTAATAAAACAACCCCGGCGTACCGGGATTATCTGAATTGTTTTTTTTTTTAGGGAAAAGGTGGAATAAGGCCACCCTATTTCATTTATAAGAAGTTAACAAAACAACCCCAGCATACTAGGATAAGTTACAACCTACAGACAGAAAGAGAAAAAAAAAAAATGAAGCAACATGACCAGTACATATAATCAGCTCTCATTCTAAACTACGAGGACCAACTAATTGTATGTCCGTCAAGCAAGCTTCGAGCACCCACCTCCACGGCACGCGCACACCCACCTGAAGCGAATCAAGCGGGATTTAAAAATTTGCCGCTCTCATCCTTCTACCTCACCAAAGCAACTTCACACATGGCCCAATCGGAGTCGCATCCAAAAGGAGAGCCGTGGAGAGGGTACACTCGGTCACCCTAACCACGAACACTGACAAGGAGAGAGCCGTGAAGAGAATACCTTTACCTCTCATGTGCATTTACTCTCTCTAGCGATATCTCACAAACACTAACAGACACCAGCGCAGAGTAATGAGAAGCAACATCTTTACTCTCTCACTCTCTCACTCTCTCTGTCACGCAAAACCCGAAACAATCACAACTAACAGAAGCATCACCTTCCCCTCTCGTCCCTACGGGCGGTGGACGTTGTAGATTGTAGGTTTATTGATGAGGGCATAGTGGTGGCGCTGTGGCGAAACCTGTGCCCGTTGATTAACGGGTGTCGAATTCAGGGTGCAACTACCCCACTACCGATCAAAAACAGATACATCTCCGCCTCAATAATTTCTATAGGACACCTCATGGGGGGACCCCATTTGTGGGCCCAAGCTCCACTCAGTGCTGTAAAGGTGCCCACCTACGGGGGGACCCCGTCTTCGAGCCCTAGCCCCGTAACTGTGCAACACCGATCCCAGGTACGTCCTCCACACCCCCCCCCCCCCCCCCCCCCGCCCCCACACACACAAAATCAACCCGCTGCCGTCTCTAACTCCAGTACTACCATCACACTTACTCTCTCTTCTTTGCATACACAAGTGAGCGCACATCATAGAGGGGCCCCTTCTTTGGGCCCAAGCTCCACAATCATGCAAGACAACTTAACGCTCCGACAGATCTAAGAGAGGGCGCGGGGGCAGTGGGGTTAAATATCAATGTGGATCATTGGCGCTACGGCGACGTTACTTTGGCTGAGGTTGAACAAGTGAATGCACATCATGGAGGGACCCCATCTCGGGCCCAAGCCCCACAATCGTGCAATACAACACACTCCACACCTCTTAGGCAAGACCAACACCGCGCCAGCTATTCCGGTCACCGTCGCGGGGGGGGGGGGGGGGGGGGGGGGGGGGGGGGGGGGGGGGGGGGGGGGGGGGACCACAACACTCCCACCATCCAAAAAACCACCTCCTTCTTCTTCCTCTCCACTCCCCACCCATCGTCATCGTGTAGTGGGGTTGCGGCAGAAGTGAACAAGGTGGTGGCGGCGATTTTGCAGCGGAAGTGGAACGAGGCACCCGATCGCGAAGCGACTGGAGAATGCGCGAGCTCCCCACCGTGGGATCTCGCCATCACCGAGGCGACTGGATCTAAGGCGACTAGATCTCACCGTCCCTAAAGTGGAACGAAGCGACTGGATCTCGCGGAACGAAGCGATTGGATTTGAAGAATGCGCGAGCTCCCCACCGTGGTACCTCGCCACCTCCGACCATCAGTCATCTCCGACACATCGGCATCGTCGTGCGGGGTCGCTGCGGAAGTGGAGCGGGGTCGCGGCGTAGGCATGGACGCGATGGAAGAGGGGTCGCGTTTGGGGATCGTGACGGGAAGGAAGGGGAGAATGGCAAGGGGGGACGACGGGGGGTGGGGATACTCACGTCGGGGCGACGGCGAAGAAAGTAGCTGCCGCGCCCCCAGGGGTTTTCAGATCTAGGGTTTTGCTTGACTGCTTTCAGATCTGGGGGTAAAATTTGAAGTGCTAATGTCTTTTGTTGATGCAGTGCTATTGTCTTTTGTTGCTCTTTTTGCTCTAACTTCTCTTGAGGATGAAAAAGATGTCTTAACTGATCTGGGGGTAAAATCTGAAAGCAGTGCTAATGTCTTTTGTTGCTCTTTTTGCTCTAACTTCTTTTTAGTGGGTCCAGTTAGTTCATTGCCCCCCCCCCCCCCCCCCCCCCCCCCCCCCACACCTAAAGGTACGAAAATGCCCTGAAGGTTCAAGGACAACTACTTTTAGACCCCAAAGTGGAATTCAATTTTATTTTAAAACATTGGTTTACCCAATTCTACACTCCTGATTTACTTTTGATCCCAAACTGAAATTTTAATGTAAGTACTTAAAGTTTTATAAAATTACTAAATTATATTGCCTACTATACCCTTGTCATCTTAAAGAGTAAGATCAGGAAGATAGATACGAGGTAGTTAGGATAATTAAAAAATAATAATAATAATAATCAAGAACAAGGGTTGCAATCTGAGTGATATAATAAAGGGAGCCGGCAATTATAGATCAGAATTTGATAGCAGGTACACCGACCTCACGAACGTGAACGATCAGGGCAAGTATCTGAATTGTTAGTGGGTCTAGTAGAAGAATATACTCCCCGTTTATTGTATTGTGGGCAGCTAACAAATTCATGCAAATAATTTGGATGATTGATCAACAAAGGCCAAACTGGATAAGTTTGTGGGTGTTGCTTAAGTGATGACCAAAAAAATGGTTTGTACTTTTTAATTGATTGGTGAGTGGGTGGATATTCTTAGGTGCACACAATCTATTTGATCATGTATGCCTGTCTTCTCTACACGTAGGAAGTTTGAGGATGGAAGAAGGTTGAGGAGGGGAGATGGTTTCTTAAGATTGAGACCACCGATGAGATTGGATTTTAACTAAAATCTAAACGAAACTTATATTCTATACCTTTCATTTGATTGGATTCCCTGAGCAGGCTGCAGGCACTAGGAATCAAATTGGCTCATCTTTGGTTCTTAAATGGTAATGAGATAACTACTTTATGATGACGGTAGAATAGGAATAACAGAAAAATATATGCTCAAATTTTTTAGTAAACACACTAAACGATAGAATTTGGTCTGAACTTAATTAAACTTTATGGTGTTGGGTTTTGTAGAATTTATGAAAGTGTATTGGGTTTACGAATAAGTGAAGTTATACTTTTGGGTCTTGAAATATTTTTACCTAATTTATTCAAAAAAATATATTTTTACCTAATAATATTCGTCAATCCAATCCAACAAAATATGGAAATAACCGATTTACTACCGAATAATCGTAAACATTCGAAATTTTTTGGTAGACTTATCCACTCATACTAGTTAAGAATGTTAAACAAACCAAAGACAATTTCCTACAATTACAAACAATCTATTGCTTAATTGAAATATAAAAAGAGAAATGTGTTATCAAATTTTAAAGGGTTTTTTTGGATATTACCCCCATGAAACATAGGTATTTCTACATAACCCCAACAAACTATATGCAATTCTATATACCCCAACAAAATATTAAGTTACTTCAAAAATTTCGCAAAACTTCAAATAAAAATTTTAATGCCTAAACTACCCGACTCTTTCATCTTTTCAACTATAACACTCCTATTCTCATTTTTCAGTTTTCCTCCTTCCTTCCTTACTTTTCCTTCCATTATGCTTACTTTCTGTCCCAAACAACTCCGCTGCTTCTTGTATTCATTCACTTGAATCCTTAATTATGTCATCTCTAAATGTGTTTCTCATCTCGCTTGCTTATCCAAAAAATTCTAATAAATTTCATCCTAAATTCCCTCCACCATCAGTCCCTCCCCCCTCACCGGACTCCCTCTTGGACAGATTCCCAATTTTCTATTGGATCAATTCTATCCTCAATCTCCAACAGATAAATCTAGCAAGTTACAATGTGATTTGAAATTTTGAGAAAATTTTGGAACTTTATTATTTTTAAATCATTTATAGTTGTGGAAAAGAAGAAAACGTAAACCATGCTACTCAAAATGAAAAGGGTGGAAGGAAGAGAAACCGATGAAAAAACTGAGTTGAATAGGAGTGTTTTAGTTGGGATGATGAAAGAGAAGGGTAGTTTAGGTATTAAAAGATTGTTTTTTATTTGGGGGGAATTTCTGAAGTAACTTAACATTTTGTTAGGAGTCATATAAAATTACAAAGTTTGTTGGGGGGTTATATACAAATACCTAAGTTTTATAGGGGTTGATATGGCTAAAAATGGGGTTAAATCGGAACCTTTCAAATTGGGCACGAATCTTAAAGTTACATGGGCAAGATGGTAATTTCACCTACAGACGGGTCCGAATTGGGAACCGGGTCTCTCCTCTTGGACCCGCTAACCCATGAACGGACCTGTTCAACTAACAACGGGTCACAACCCGCTAAGGACCAGGTCAACAGGATATGAGGAAATCCTGGCTCGTCCTTATCTACTGGAGGTGGTTTCAACCACTTCTATACAGTCACACCAGGAAATAGGGATTCTTTCTTATCCCGAAGCAGATCCCCATGACGACTATAAATACCGCCTACCTTCTGCCATTACAAGGTGATCACTCTTTGTCTACCTAAGCTCTTTTTCCTTTCTTTACTGAGTATTTACAAGAGCGTTGGAGGGTTCGTCGCCGGGATCCATCCTGGTGTTTCAAACGTTTGTGCAGGTCCGCGAGAGCACCAATTAGTCAACTTGTCAACAAGGAAAGAGATCAGATTCAACCCGTTCGAGTTCCTACGAATCCACAAATTCTGTCTATTGCCCCCACACCAGATTCAGCGGCAACAGATTGACGGTGCCGTCTATGGGAAGTTCTCAAATAGCAATCCGACCTTCCTCCTTCTACCAAAGCTACTCCTAGCAATGCCTCCCAAGAGGAAGTCCGCAAACTCCAACCGAAGAACTACCTCTACTATTCCTCCTCCTCCGCCGGAGGATCTCCCTCTGCCCATCCAGACGACCCTGCAGCTCGAACATCCTCAATCCGTTCAGCAGGCTCTAGGGCCCCAAGCCACTGTTGGGGAGCCCTCTCAGCGAAGTAACCAGAAGCATCCTCTCTACCAAGTTCGGGTCTCTATTCATAATGCCTCCACAGATTCCATGGCCTCCCATAGCCTGCCAATGCCAAAGGATCTGAGAGATGTGCTCAACCACCGACTGAGCGAGCCCAAGCCCGACCTTCGGGTCCGTTTGGAGGAGAGGCGGACCCGCGAAGCGAACCCTCACCGAAAGCACCAGAGGGACCGGTCTCCCCGCCGAACAGACCGTAGGGGGTCCAATTTTCCTCGAAAGTGGAGAGAGTCACCTCAGCATCGTCCAAGACGAAGCTGCTCCACGGCTGGCCGTCCTCAGCTCGAGTCCATCGCGAGCAGGAGGCCCCCGTCACGAGGGCAGAATTTCAACAATTCTAGGAGGCAGTCCTTCGGGCGCTCAACGCTGCCCCCAACAATGGCCATCAGGCTTCCAGCCTTCAGCCAGCTCCTCGCCATCATCGCTGCTCCCGCAGTCCTCGGCCGGCTGCGAGCCATCACCGCCGTTCCCTAAGTCCTAGGCCGGCTCCGAGCCATTGCCGCCCTTCTCCTGATCACCGCCACTGCTCCCGAAGTCCGCAACCCACTTCGAGTCACCCCCGTCATTCTATCAGTCCACCACCTACTCAGAGCCATCGCCGTCGCTGCCCTAGTCCTCTTCTGCATAAGGACGAGTCTCGGGGCTCAGCGAGGTACGACCGAAGGAAAGACTCGGTCTATCGCCGTCTCCACGAGATGGAGAGGCGCCTCGGCCAGCTGGACAGAGACGAGGAGCAACGGGCGAGGAACCTCTGCCCGAGCAGGCCCCCATTCTCCCGCACCATCATGGAGGCCCCTGTCCCGGACAACTTCAGGCCTCCACACTTCGAGACTTATACCGGTGAGCTGGACCCCGCAGATCACATTGAGAGTTTCAAAACTCTCATGATGATCCATCATGCATCCGATGCCCTCTTCTGCAAGACCTTTCCGGCCACACTCAATGGGCCAGCTCGGGAGTGGTATTCTCGACTTGCACCGGCATCTATCTTCTCCTTCGACTAGTTCGAAGGCCTCTTCCTCACGCATTTCGTGAGACTTCGCCGCTTCGAGAAGACGAGCATCTCACTGCTCTTCTTCAGCCAAAAAAAGGGCGAACGGCTGAGGGACTATGTCAAGCGGTTCACTGCAGAAGCCAGATCCATCGCCTCCCTGGATCAGTCGGTAACTTCGGCTGCCTTCCAATCCAATGTCATCAACCCCGACCTCGGGGCTTCCTTGGCCAAGAAGCCTCATCGGAACTTCTCTGAGCTACTCCTTAGGAGCGAGAAGTACATCCGAGCCAAAGAGACTCTTAATCGCCCCATTCTGGAGGGGTCGTCTTCCGGGAACAAACGGAAGACTGCAGAGGAAGAAAGAGCTAAGAAGCTCCAAAAGGATAACAGAGGTCAGCGGCGCCCTCTCCCCCGCTTCGAGAAATTCACTCCACTCAATGCGAGTATCTCCGCCATCCTGATGGAGATTGGGAACGAAGGTCTCCTGCCGCCACCTCTGAAGATGAACACCCTCGGGAAGAAGAGAAACTGGGACAAGTGGTGCTGCTTCCACTAGGGCCATGGGCACGACACTGATGATTGTCGGGCCCTGAAGGACGAGATCGAGTCCGTTATCCAGAGGGGGCAGCTCGCTCGGTTTGTAAGGAGGGATAGATCTGATCCGCCTCCACTGCCCAGGGGGGCTAACAGGTGAACAGAGCAGTGCGTGGAGACCCCGGAGGCCGAAGCAGAGGCCATCTTAGACCTTATACACAGAGGCCCAATGAGGGGAGATTCTAACTCCTCCCGAAAAGCCTTCGTTAGGGAAGTCAACTCCGTGCAGAGCCATCCTCCCCCCAAGGGCCTAGGGGTCCCTGTGATGTTCTCCGATATAGACTTTGAAGGCGTCCGTAGTCCCACTGTGATGTCCTCATCATTAACCTCAAAATGGCCAATTTCAACGTTCACCGGGTGCTGGTGGACAATGGAAGTTCGGTCAACATCCTCTTCTTGGAGACGTTCAAGGGCCTCCAGCTATCAAAGGACCGGCTCAAGCCAGCTGGCTACACCTTTCATGGGTTCACCGGAGTGCCGGTGATGATCGAGGGAGTTATAACTCTCGACGTCACCGCTGGCAAAACCCTGGTCACCCGCACAGAGCCAATGGACTTCATGGTGGTGGATGTGAAAGCCGCCTACAACGTGATCCTGGGTTGACCAGGCATCGCCGCACTCCAAGCTATCCCTTCGGCTTATCACATGAAGATGAAGTTCCCCACTTCCATAGGGGTGGGAGAAGTGAGAGGGAGTCAGGAGGCAGCTCGCAAGTGCTATATGACCTCAATGGGAGGCCCGGTCCTTTCCCTAGAAGCCCTTGAGCTCCCACCGGAGAGTATCCAGACCATTTCTGAACCAGTGGACAAACTAGAAGAAGTGGCCTTCTCAGAGGAAGACGCCACCAAGACGTTTCGGGTTAGCAAGGCACTTTCTCCCTCCATCAAAGAAGAGATCTCCCAGTGCATAAGGGAGAACCGCGATCTCTTCGCTTGGACTGCGGCCGATATGCCTGGGATCTCCAAGAAGCTCCTAATGTACCATCTCAGCGTTGCCCCGGGTGTTAAGCCCGTTTAGCAGAAGCGACGCAAGTTCGCTCCTGAGCGTCAACAGGCGATTGAAGAAGAAGTCGAAAAGCTCCTCAATGCCCGATTCATCCAGGAGGTGAACTATCCCCAGTGGCTATCTAATGTGGTGATGGTCAAGAAAGCCAATGAGAGCTGGAGGATATGCATCGACTTCACCGATCTCAATAAGGCATGCTCGAAGGATCCTTTTCCCCTTCCCAACATCGATGCCCTGATCGATGCGACCTCTGGGCACGAGCTCCTCAGTTTCATGGATGCTTTTTCGGGGTACAACCAGATTCAGATGTTCCCTCCCGACATCCCAAAGACCTCGTTCGTGACGGATCATGGCCTGTATTGCTACAGGGTTATGTCGTTCAGCTTGAAGAATGCGGGAGCTACTTATCAGCACCTCGTGAATAGGGTCTTCCGAGACCAGATTGGCCGAAATATGGAAGTCTATGTAGACGACATGTTGGTCAAGAGCACCCGAGGGCAGGAGCATATTCTCAACCTCCAAGAAGCCTTCGGGGTGCTCATGAGGCACAATAAGAGGCTGAATCCGAACAAGTGCGTGTTCGAAGTCTCATCCGACAAGTTCTTGGGGTTGATGGTCAGCCAGAGGGTCATAGAGGCCAACCTCGAGAAGATCCAGGCCATTCTCAAAATGGCTCCCCCCTCCAGTGTTAAAGAGGTATAGAGGCTCACTGGGCACCTCGCGGCAATCGGGCGATTCCTCTCCAATCTGGGGAAAAGTGCCTTCTCTTCTTCAAGCCCCTCAAGGGGCTAAAGGCTTCGATTACAACAACAGTTCTTCGACCAGCTCAAGGCATACTTAGCTACCCCCCCACTCCTAAGCAAACCAGCGCCTGGGGAGGTCCTCTACCTCTATCTCGTCGCTTCGGAGCAGACCCTTAGCGCGGTCCTCGTAAGAGAAGAGGATAGAATGGAGAAGCCCATCTATTATGTGAGTAAGGTCCTCCAGGATGCCGAGCTCTGATATCCGAAGTTGGAGAAGATGGCTCTCGCCTTGGTTATGGCAGCCCGAAAGCTCCGCCCCTACTTCCAGTCTCATTCAGTGGTCGTTCTTACTGACCAGCCACTTAAACAAGTTCTCCACAAACCCGAGACCTCCGAGCACCTTATGAAGTGGTCCATTGAGCTAAGCCAATATGACATCAGCTACCAGCCCAGAACAGTAATCAAGGCCCAAGCTCTGGCAGAATTTATTGTGGAGAGCACCATCATCGACCCTTGTAAGTCATCTGCGGACCCACTGGTCTGGACCGTTTATGTAGATGGGTCTTCTTGCGCTGACGGAAGTGGGGCTGGCATCATCTTGACCGGCCCAGACGCTTTCGTCCTCCAATACTCTCTCTGCCTAAACTTTCCGACATTAAACAACGAAGCAGAGTATGAGGCCCTCATAGCGGGGCTCTGTATGGCTCGCAAAGCAAGGGCCAAGTGTGTCTGAGTCTTCAGTGATTCGCAGTTAGTCATCAACCAAGTGTCAGGAGAATACGAGGTAAGGGATGAGCGTATGGCCAAGTACTTGGCGAAGGTTAAGGAGCTACTAGCTTTGTTTGAAGACGTTCAACTTCAGTGGGTTCCTCGTGAAGAAAATGCACAGGCGGATGCTCTCTTAAAGCTCGCATCCTCTTCCCTCCAAGGTCTAGAATGGACCATCTTGATAGAGGTCCTCCTCAGACCAAGTATTGATGAAGATAGCCCGGAGCCAATGGAAGCCTACCCCCTAACACTTGGGGAGAACTAGATGAAGTCCCTCCTCGAGTACCTCAGAGACGGAGTCCTTCCAGAAGACCTGAAAGAAGCAAGGAGGATCAGGACACGAGCCGAGCGGTACACACTCCTAGATGGAGACATGTACAAACGCTCTTACACTCCGATTGACGGCCGACCTTATCTGAGGTGCCGCTCCCCAGAGGAAGCGCTTTATGCCCTAAAGGAGGTCCATGACGGTCTGTGTGACGCGCACTTGGGAGCGAGATCCTTCGCCTGTAAACTCTTAAATTATGGCTACTTCTGGCCCACACTACTGAGTGACTCCGAGGAGTACGTCTGCCAGTGCGACTCCTGCCATTAATTCACCCCGATCCATCGCCTACCTCAAGAACAACTCGCCTCCTTGGCAAGTCCAATCCCCTTCACAATGTGAGGGATGGATTTGCTCGGACCCTTCCCTCCAGCACCGAGCCAGCTGAAGTTCTTAGTCGTGGCGATAAATTACTTCTCAAAATGGATCGAAGTTGAACCTCTTTCGGCAATTACCGAACACAAGGTCCAGAAGTTCTTTTGGAAGAACATCGTTTGCCGGTTCGGGGTACCCCGCATCCTCATAACCAACAACAGGACTCAATTCGCGGGAGCAACCTTTCGCAACTTCTGCACCGACTTCGGCATCCAACAGCGGTTCTCCTCGATAGCCCACCCTCAGTCCAACGGCCAAGCGGAGAACGCCAATCGACAATACTCTCTGGTCTGAAGAAGAGGCTAGACAAGTCTACCAAGGGGTTGTGGGTCGAGCAGCTCCCCAACGTGCTTTGGAACTATCGCACCACCAAGAGAGTTCCGACAGGGGAGTCCCCCTTCAACCTCACCTATGGTTCCGAAGCCCTCATCCCCTGAGAGGTGGGCTTGCCTTCACCCCGAATGATAGCCTACAGTGAAGCACAGAATGCGAACCAACTTCGCAACTGCTTAGACCTCATAGACGAGATCCGTGAGAGGGCTTCCATTCGATAAGAGACCTACCGCCGTAGGATCACTCAGTCTTACAATAAGAAGGTACAGCCAGCTAATCTTAAAGAGGGAGACCTGGTACTCCGAAAGTTGTCGATCTCCAATCCGAGCAAAAAATGCAAGTTGGCACCCAATTGGGAAGGACCGTATAGGGTCTTCAGAGTTATTCACCCAGGCGCGTATCAACTTGAAGACCCGGGGGGCAGGAGAATACCGAGGACATGGAACGCGGAGCACTTGATGAAGTACCAAGAGGGTGTCTAAACATTGCTCCAAGAAACTTCTCCAAGAGCGCTCCATAAAACATGTCAAAAGTCTTATTTTCTGTGTTTCCTTTGTCAAAGTGTAAGAGTGGCTCGCAACTTAAAAGCGGTTGCCTAATTGTTTTCAATAAAAGCCATCTTTCCCTGCAAGTTCTCTATTTTTGAGTAGTCTAATTGTACTTACAAAAAAAAATTGCATTAAAACGGCACGCTCATAGTCCAACACTTGGTTTGAATCCGCTTCAAATTCTTGCTTTTAAGTGAGTACGAAGTGATTCACCATTCGAAATTGCTCCCACAGCTGCTGAAATTCTTCAAACGACATGCTTGGAGTCCAACACTTGGTTCGACTCCGCTTCAACTACTTGCTTCTAAGCGAGTACGAAGCGGATCACCATTCGGAATTGCTCCTACAGCTGTTGATATCTTCTAAACGATGCGCTTGGAGTCCAACACTTGGTTCTACTCTGCTTCAACTACTTGCTTCTAAGCGGGTACGAAGCGGATCACTATTCGGAATTGTTCCTACAGCTGTTGATATCTTCTAAACGACGTGCCTGGAGTCCAACACTTGGTTCGACTCCGCTTCAACTACTTGCTTCTAAGCGAGTACGGGGCGGATCACCATTCGGAATTGCTCCTACAGCTGTTGATATTTTCTAAATGACGTGCTTGGAGTCCAACACTTGGTTCGACTCCGCTTCAGCTACTTGCTTCTAAGCGAGTACGAAATGGGTCACCATTCGGAATTACTCCTACAACTGTTGACAATTATAAATGCTAGAAAAACACACAAGTTCACAAAACAAGTACTATTTCATTAAAGTTTGAGATACAAGTCTAAATACAGACCAACGACTCATCTTTACATTGAGATACAAAACTTGTGAAACCAAGATTACAAGATCATAGAAGGCTACTTCAGCCCCTCCTAGGGGTGGGGATACTTCTGTTAAGAGACACACGTGGGCGACGAATGCTGTGCTGCCGACGCCCTACTTCAACGGACGTCCCTGGGCCGGCGAGTCGAGAAGCATCGTTCGCACTCGATCTAACGGTGGCCCCAACAGATGCTCCGCTTGACGAAGCGGCCACCCCACTTTGCGTATCTTTGGGGTTTCGTTGTATAGGGGGCGAGCGAAGAGCGAGCTCGCGGAACGTTATCCCCCTATCATACTCCTCCCGAGTGCAAGAGGTAGTTCTGATAGTGCTTCCCTCTGATTGCGGTCGAAGACGAGCATTCTCCGCCTCAAGCTCAACAATTCGCTTTTTAAGCGAGTCGTCCGTCACAGTTATCTTCAAACGCGGCAGTCGCATCGAGCCTGCACCACGAGGCATCGGTGATTGTCCGCCGAAGATGAGCAACCTCCATGCTCTTATCGAGAGTTACCTTCTTCAGTTCATCCCTCTCCGGTGTCACCTTAGACAGGGAGTGACGAAGGCGACTAAGTCTCAGTCTGAGGTTGACAGCCATCGACGAATCCACCTCATCGCCTTCGGGGGTCGTCTCGTTAATCCTCTCTTCTAATCATCTCCTCTCTATGTCTCGACGAACTAAGATCAATCTCAGATGACCCAGCTCCCACTCCGCTTTACAAACCTCCCACTCCACTTCACGAAGCCGCTCTTGGTTCCTAATGAGCCCCAACTTAAAGATGTCGAGCTCTGCACGGAGACGGGTGGTGCTGCTATCCTGAAGGAGGTGAACAAAAGCGGCAAATATCTTAGAACCTAAAAGCAAGTCCACGAAGATAACCAAAACTGCGAGGCGACTCAAAAACAAGACAAACATAGTTTTGAAACTTCACCAACACTTAGACAAAAAATTTCATTTCATTGAATACCAAATGCGGTGTCCAGTCTGCAACAAGGCAATACATAAAAAAGAAAGCAAAAAACAACAAAGTCAAGGAGGCACCTCGAGGTGCTGCTCCGAGGCACTCTCGCTCGGCATCATCACGAGTGCCCTTTCCGGGTTCGCCACCTTGTCTTCGCCTCCTTCGACTTCTTCACCCCCTCCTTCGGGTTCGACCTCGGCTAAAGGAATGAACTCCTCACCTTCTACCGAGTCGTAGAGGCGATACCTCGAGCTGTCAAAGTCGGGGAGACAAGCCGCGACATGCTTAAGGGCCCAAGCATAGGCCTCCTCCATGTTGGTCAGCATGTGGGCCTCCGCCTCATCTTGGATGGCCTTCTTCGCTTCGACCACCATAGCCTCCCGCTCCTTCAGTGCCTCCTCCGATGCCTTTAAGGCCTTCTCCAGCTTCTCCTCGGTGCGAGCCTTCCCCTTCTCCAACTCTTTGGCCTTCGCCACTTCGGTCGCTATGTACTCGTGCGCCTTGGCCAAAGTTGCCTCTAGAACAGCGATCTCAGCAGCTAGGGATGCTGAAAGCCGTTGCTCGGCCTCAAACAGCTTCACTGCCTTGGCACGCTCCGCTCGGTCTCTATCGCTCGTTGCCTTCAGCTTCTTCTCCTGCTCGGCGAACTATTCGAGCATGTGGCTGAAGTGGCAGGTAATCTGAAAATCGAAGGCAAAGAACGTGAGAATCAACAATCGTGTACTCCGAAATTCAGAAGGGTAGAGCGAGAACACTTACCGACATCGTGGCCCGAGCGATCTCCAACGCATCGTCGCCCACCGTGCTAGCCTTCAGCGCTGCGCGATCCTTTGGGGCCGGCAAGTGGCGCACGGCCTGCATACTCATCGCCGCGTCGCCAAGGAAGCCATCAAGCTTCATCACTTTCCAGTCCGGGATGAAGAGCTTCTTATGCTCCTCGGTGAGAATGGCCTCTGCTTCGGCCGTAAGCGGCGGCACCTCGAGTGCCAGTGCAGCTCCGGCCGAGAACGCCCCGCTCAAAGATTCGGGGGCTGCGACTGAGGGGAGTGTGACCTGGGGAGCGGAGGGGGAGTCTGTCACGCCCCGCTTTCCAAAAAGGAAATACGGAATACGGATACACAATAAAAGCCCAGCGAATGATTTTCATCATCCATAAGCTGTTAAGAATCATTACAATATCTCACAGGAATAATCAGAGTCGGAAGCAAAAGAATCAACCAAGTATGCATAATCGAATCCAATATACCAACAGAAATTTACTTGAAATCCAAAATATAATATAATCTCAAATAAATCAAGTCTGGACAAGTTAATAATATCCCGAGTCACATTGCCCAATAAAAAATAAATCCAAGTACCAAACACAATTGTTCAAGCAAATAACAGGAAATAATAATAATAAATGCAAACAAAACTCTAGCACTAATATTGCATATCACCAACACCATCTGGTACCTATTCTCCAAAATCTGCAATTTAACAATTGCAAGAATAGGAAAAAGAAAACAAACTCCCGACAGTGCAAGTTACGGCCCGCCTGTAGTGTAGAATACAAGTACATTGGGAAGGATAACAAATATAAAATGGCAGCAGAAATAAATATAACAATGTATAAGTGTGTCAACAGAAATGTAATATCTAACATGAATCAGAAAAATAGAAACAAGTAGCATGGTATACTAACAGGTACAAGTAACATGTATTAGGTGTCAAGCAACAGGTAAATAGGTAAACATGTAACAGGTAAACAGGTATACAGGTAAACAGGTAAACAGGTAATCAGGTATACAGGTAAACAGGTGAACAGGTACAAGTACAGGTAATCATGTAATCAGGTATCAGATATCAGATATCAGGTTATGTCAAGTCTTGTATTATTACTATCTAGGTAGCACTTCATGTGCCCCAGTTTTTATCACATGGTTGCTACATTTAAACAGTTTCGTTTAAATTTTGTAGTGGAGTCCATAGGGCAGTGTACTCAGGAATCAGGATAACAGGAATAACAGGAACAGGTAGAACCTAGTGGTTCTCTTCCGAGTACACCTTCCTATAGGGAAGTATGCAGTCAGGTACAGGAAACAGGTAGAACCTAGTGGTTCTCTTCCGAGTACACCTTCCTATAGGGAAGTATGCAGTCAGGTACAGAAAACAGGTAGAACCTAGTAGTTCTCTTCCGAGTACATCTTCCTATAGAGAAGCATGAGTCAGGTACAAGAAACAGGATCGTGAATTATGTAGTCATGAACGCGTAACAGGCAAGACATAGGTCCTCTTCTCAGTACACGTTTCTATATTTTTCACTACTAGATCTTTCCCTTAACCCCGGCTTGGTTATTTTATTATTAATTGCAAACAGGCATGTATGTGTCACAAACAGAGCAGGAATAGCATTATATAAACAAGTAACAGGTTCAGGTTGCAAAATAAACATGTTCAGGTGAAAGATAACTCATAACAGGATAAAGTAACAAAATTTCTAGTTCAGGACAACAATACCATACTGCAGTAAAACTGAGATTCCCGTTGTTACAAACATGCAAATCTGAATCCGTCGAAAGTTCTAGAATATAGACTCCCGGTCGAATCCAGCAAGCATATATAAGTCATATAGTATTTCACAAAAATAAGTCTCAAAACTGATTTGAATCCATAAAATGTGTTCATCCAGAAATCAGAAGATTGTATTCAAGAACAAGAAAATAGCATGAAAACTCATTAATTAAATCCACGAAAAATTTGTGGTATTCCCCTATATGTTTATTAACAGAAAAACAAGTTTCATAATTTTACAGTATAAATAGTTTAGTCAACGGAAATCAGAAAACATCAAGATGTAGTAGTTTTGTAAATCTAGAATAGTAAACACTGCAGTACGAAAATAGTAATATCTCACAAACCGTAAATCGAAATCCAAATCCACCAAAAGGGTGATAAAATACATATAGTAGGATAACTTTAATATTCAGGATCATTTTAGAAACAGCAAGTAGAAATAGGTCAAAAATTAGGTTATTTACCGAACAGTAGTAAAATTCTGCATGTAAAATATTTATTTGCGAGCATGAAAATGTTTATAAAACTTTTCAAATAAATTCACCAAAATTCTAGGTAAACCCTAATCAAGTCAAGAAGTACTGAGCAAAATTTCAGGTCAAAATAATACTTTTAACATCAAAATAAAAATAGATTACTCTTCAGAATTCATAGAAAACGCAGTCTAGAAATCTTTCGACACCACTGTAGTAAAATCGACATAACTCACAACTCGTAAATTGAAACTGAAATCCGTCAAAAGGGGTTAGAAACTAGACAGAATTCTCTACAAATCATGTTCACAAAATATTCTCAAATACTGACCTTAATAGGGTCCAAACTACTGATCAACATCAAGGTAGCAGAAAAATACAGATTTGTTCTTCATACAAAAATCAACACAAATCACACGAAATTCGTTCAAATCAACCCAAACATGAAATATGGTGTACTAGATGTCCAAACAACATGGTAAAAGTATTTCACAAGTATTCGACAAGTATAACACGAATACCACATCAAGCACAGATATCTCAAAATAGCATGAACATACACATCAAAAGTGGTCAACCCTAGATTAATTCATGTTATGTATGTCGTGAGGCAACTACTGTCAATCATCACAATAGAGACAATAACAAAAAGGGGTTTCACACACAAATTGTCTCTAGAACCCAACTACACTACAAGCGGTATTTAGTACTTGTATTTGCAAAGGAATTTAATACAAGTTACTTGCCTGAAAGACGACGACGAAAACGAAGCAAAAGCAAGAATAATGGGAACGGATTCCGAGGCAACGAACATAATGAACGGATCACGAACCAATCACGAACACACGATCACGAACAAGATAAAGACGCTCGAGATCACGAACACAATCGGACAGCCGAGATCGAAGATCAAGATCAAGATAATCAGATCAGATTGGACGGTCAGATTCCCCTGATGATGAAGATAATGATGAAGATCAAGAACGATTGATCGAACGGTTGCGATCAAAGAAAGTTGATGATCATCATGATCATGATGATCAAGAAGAGATCGGACGGCTAGAATCTAATCGGATGATCAAGAGGAGATCGACGACCCACATCCAATCAAGTATGATGATCAAGATCCAACGGACGGCCAAGATCACCCCGATGGTGATGATCAAGATCAAATCAACAGATGGCTAGGAATCAATCAATCAAGATCAAGATCACAATCAAATGGACGGCCCACAATCAAAGATGATCCAACTCAAACAAACAGCAACCCAACAATTGGCTGCACTGGCTTGGCGACAACCAGCAGTGGGCGGACGATAGTGGACAGGCGAAGGGTGCTGCCGCAGGTGGCTGCGGCCTGGTGCTAGCTTGCTGCTGTCGCTGCAGGGGAGCACAGGGTGGTGCAGTGGAGTCGTCACAGGGGGTGTGCACAGCAGTGGGTGCTGCTGTCGGGGTTGCAGGGCAGAGCAGGGGAATGGCTGTCGAGGTGGCGTCGCGAGCGGACGGAGGGCATCACGATAGGGCTAAAGGGAGAAAGAACCGGAGTGGGGGCGGAGGAAGAGAGATGAGGGAGAGGTGGAGGGAGCATGGGGGTACAGGCGGAAGAAGGGATGGGTTGAGGTGCTGGAAGTTAAAGAGGCAGCTAGGTGGAAGGGGTATACAAGGATGAATATAAGGGGTATATATAATAGGGTATAGGTAATAGGGTTTAGGCTGAGTAGGGTTAAAGGGTAAAACGGGTTTGGTTGTTAATAGGGTTTCGGGTAGGGGATAAAAAGCTTATTGGGTTTGGGTAATAATGGGGTTAGGTGAAGTGGTATAATGGGTTAGTTAGGTTATTGGGTTTATACAATAAAAATCAAATAAGGAAATTAAAAATTCAATAGAAAAAAAAAAAAAATAACCAACACAAAAATTGTTTATAATAAAAATGTAATTTGTATTACAAAATAGAATTTATTTAAAATACTACAAATACAGTTTTTTTTTTTTTTTGATTATACTGGGTTTCCATCCCCCTCTATGGGTCAGACTAATCCCAGTCCCGTGGCAAGGCTCCCCGAACAGGGGGTTTTTTTCGCTATCCATTTTGGATAGAGGCTCACTGGCCACGCAAGGCATTTAATCCCCACCTATGGGAACCATAGGGCTCGAACCTGTGACCTCGGAGGAGCAAACTCCGGGTCACATCATCCTTACCGCTAGGCCACTTTGCGTGGTTACTACAAATACAGTTAGTAAATAAAAGTGGATTTTTAATAACCAGTCAAAAACAAAAATAACAACAATAATAATAAGAGTAATAATAATAAAAATAAGAATCGTGTTACAATATAAAAATTATGGAAATAGTTACAAATAAAATTATTGATCGAAAACAGATTTTAATAGGATATCGAATAGTACAATATGACAAAAGAATTTGAAAATCGAAAAAGTAATTTGCAAAAATTTTAAATACAAAAAAATACACAAAAATACGTTTTTGGGAAAACAGGGGTTACAGAGTTGCTGACCAAGTCAACGATGGCCGTAGGAGCCGAGGGTGCCTGAGTTGCTCGGTCGAAAGGAGGTCTCGTCGTCGTCCTCTTTCTTTTCTTGTTGTCCGGCACCCTCGCTGCTGCCGCACTCCTCTTCGCCATCAGAGCCTTGAAGTCCATGCCGGGGGCTTTGAAGAAGAAAAACCAGAGAGAGTTAGCGATAGAAAAGATATATGAAAAAAAAAGAAGCAAAAATAGGCGGAGCATACTAGGGTCGATCGGACTGAGACCCCCACCGAAAAGGACCTCCTCGGTGATATCTTTCCAACCCAAGGTTGGAAGACCGAGGATCTTCGACACGACCCCCTCTTCTTCCTTAGTTAGCACCGGCTCGGCCTTCACCTACTTCGGAACATCCTTCTTCCACCCTGTCGGAAAGCTCCACGGCTCGAGACCTCAGATCAAGAAATATTTCTCCTTCCAATGCTTGATGGAGTCCGGGTTCTTGATCAGCTTGACCCCCTCTCCTCAGAGACAGGTAGTACCGATACTCCATCTTGCTCATACGGCAGATCTGGTAGAGGCTGCGAATTATGATGAGCTAAGGTTGGACGCCTACTGCCTGACTTTGGAGGATGAAGGCGATGACATGCCGCCACATGTTCGGCATGAACTGCACTGGGCTTAAGCCGTACCATTGTAGCACCTCGACTACGAATGATGGCAAGGGTAGCCGAAGGCCAGCGTTGAGTGCGTCGTACGGGAAGACGCATGTGTCTGGCGACGTCCCCGTGCATGCTCGAAAGCCCGAACCGGGGAGGAGCAAGGCGTACTCCTTCGGGATCCGGAACCCCTTCCTAATATGATGAAGATCCTCCTCGGTCAGAACCGAGGGATCTCGTCTACCTCGGAAGGGTCACTCGGACGGTTCTCCTCGTAGGAGGCAGACCTTCCTTGCACCACCTTCGACAGAATGTCTCCGGAGTAGCTCCTAACCATTCCGAGGTTCGACAGTGTCGACGGTAGCCGACCCAGTGCACCAGCCCCCCTCGCTTTCTCCACTATTGTCTTGACGATGACCGACCTCTCCACTTCCTTCCCCTTGCCCGGGGGGACCACTAAGGGTCGGTCGATCTCTCGGTCCGAGGTGGAGGTCTCACTCCCTGACGACACTCTAGACATCTCGAGATAAGGTTGAGATAATTTACCTTGATGTGACGTCTACGATCGGAATAGCTCGTTGAAAAGATTATCGCTTATCCACAAACACTAGCAGCGCCACTCGAGAGCAAAAAATGACTTGAGTGAAACTGAAAAGTAAGAAATGAGGAGATGGGGGAGGCGGTGAAAACTTATAGCTCTAAGGCAAATTCGGGTGGGCTTTCAAATGCTTTGGGCCCCCACATAGGCCCATAGAAGCCTAAACGCCAAAATCCTCGAGAACCACTCCTCTTGCCTCGAGATTCATGCCTGATCTTCATCAGATGGCCCAGATTGTGCCACGTCGCTCGGAACCCAAATCCGAGCAACTATGACATCGAGCTGCATATTGGAGAAAAACAGCTTTCTCCTCGTGATTCGCGCCTGATCTCAATCAGACGGCTCAAATCTCGCCGCGTCGACAGAAATCACATTCTTCTCGAGATCCACGCCTCTTGCCTCAAGATTCGTACCTGATCTTCATCAGACGACCAGATTGTGCCACCTCGCTCGGAACCCAAATCCGAGCAACTGTGACACCGAGCTGCGTATTGGAGAAAAACAACTTTCTCCTCATGATTCTCGCCTGATCTCAATCAGACGGCTCAGATCTCGCTGGGTCGACAGAAATCACTTTTCTTCTCGAGATCCATGCTTCCTGCCTCGAGATTCGTGCCATATCTTCATCAGACGGCCCAGATTGTGCCACGTCGCTCGGAACCCTAATCCAAGCAATTGTGACATCGAGCTGCATATTGGAGAAAAACAACTTTCTTCTCGTGATTCGCGCCTGATCTCAATCAGACGGCTCAGATCTCGCCGCGACGACAAAAATCACGTTCTTCTTGAGATACATACCTCTTGCCTCGAGATTCGTGCCAGAACTTCATCAGACGGCCCAGATTGTGCCGCGTCGCTCGGAACCCTAATCCGAGCAACTGTGACACTGAGCTGCGTATTGGAGAAAAATAATTTTCTCCTCGTGATTCGCGCCTGATCTCAATCAGACGGCTCAGTCCTCGCCGCGACGACAAAAATCACGTTCTTCTTGAGATCCATACCTCTTGCCTCGAGATTCGCACTAGAACTTCATCAGACGGCCCAGATTGTGCCACATTGCTCGGAACCCTAATCCGAGCAACTGTGACACCGAGCTGCGTATTGGAGAAAATAATTTTCTCCTCGTGATTCATGCCTGATCTCAATCAGACGGCTCAGATTTCGCTGCGTCGACAGAAATCACGTTCTTATCGAGATCCACGCCTCTTGCCTCGAGATTCGTGCCTAATCTTCATCAGATGGCCCAGATGCCCCACATCGCTCGGAATCCCAATCTGAGCGACTGGCGCACCGAGCTACTCATATAGAGAAAATGTTGTCAAACCATGAGAGCCGTCTGATCATCTCAAAATTGGTGCCACAACCTGATGGGCATCCCTGATTCAGCCACGTGGCCGAATACAGATCCACGGTCGGATAGTCAAGATATTCGTGCCGATGCCAGATGGACGCCCCAGATTGCACCACGTCGCTCGGAATCCCAATCCGAGCAACTGGCACACCAAACTACTCATATGAAGATAAAGCTACCGAGTTACACAAGCCATCGGATCATCTCTGAACTCGCGTCACGACCCGATCAAAGCTTCAGATTCGCCCACGTCGCTTAGCACCGCCCTACCGTCTGATCGTTCAGAACTTCGAGCCGACCATTAATGGATGCCTCAGATTGCGCCACATCATAAATAAGATGATTCAACTTATTTTTTATTTATTAAATTTGAATTATTTATTTAAAAATTACAAAAAAATGATTAAAAATTCAGGAAAATTAATTAAAAATTCTAAAAAATAATTATAAATTTGGGAAAATATTTTTGAGCCCCTTGGTGAATAATTATTGGTTAGAATAATTAATTAGTGCTCTCGAAAAATAAATTATCGCTTTGCAAAATTGAGTAAATGATTTGAAAAAAATAATTTAAAAATCGAAAAAAATCACCAAAAGTCCAGAAGAGCCTAAGAGCGAACTTGGGCACTCTGCCAGCTCAGAAAAGCACCATCACCCCTCAAACGAGATTCGAACGCCCTTTGAGAACTCCGATAAAGTCCTATACGCCATTAAAACAACAAAACTGCTCCCCAAAGGCCGTAGCACACAGTCTTTGGGAGTGGGGGGCTCGTGATATGGCTAAAAATGGGGTTAAATCGGAACCATTCAAATTGAAAATGAATCTTAAAGTTACAAGGGCAAGATGGTAATTTCACCTACAGACGGGTCCGAATTGGGAACCGGATCTCTCCTCTTGGACCCGCTAACCCATGAACAGACCTGTTCAACTAAGAATGGGTCACAACCCGCTAAGGACCAGGTCAACAGGATATGAGGAAATCCTAGCTCGTCCTTATCTACTGGAGGTGGTTTCAACCACTTCTATCCAGTCACACCGAGAAGTAGGGATTCATTCTTATCCCGAAGCAGATCCCCACGGCGACTATAAATACCCCTACCTCCTACCGTTACATGGTGATCACTCTTTGTCTACCTAAGCTCTTTCCTTTTTCTTTACTGAGTATTGACAAGAGCGTCGGAGGGTTCGTCGCCGGGATCCATCCCGGTGTTTCGAATGTTTGTGTAGGTCCGCGGGAGCACCAAGGAGTTAACTTGTCAACAAGAAAAGAGGTCAGATTCAGCCCGTTCGAGTTCCTACGAATCCACAAATTCTGTCTATTGCCCCCACACCAGATTCAGCGGCAACAGGGGTAATATATAAAAAATCCAATTTTAAAACAATATGTTGCCATTTTTTTATTTTAAAAATATTTTATTCATAGTTTAAAGGATCGACCGATCCGAGTCGACTTTGGAGTGGGGCGATGAGATCCCCCTCCAAAATATTGGGATCAGCGATCCAAAGTGGTGAATATGGATCAGGTCATTCAGTCTGATCCATACTCGATTTGTTATTCCGAGAAATTTGAAAGAGGAGAACACAAAGAAATCAAATGAGAAAAAAAGAAACCAAGAAAGTAGAAACTTACATGACCTTTATGCAACATAGTTGTTACAACTATATAAATAAATAAATAAATAAATAAATAAATAAATAAATAAATATATATATATATATATATATATATATATATATATATATATATATATATATATATATATATATATATATACACACACACACACACAATGAATGCTCCATTGTAAACAGGTCACGTGTATATATACAATGAATGCTCCATTGTAAACAGGTCACGTGCGAACGGGTATGTAAACCACTAAAGTCGTTGTTGGGAACAACAACTTCAGTTATGTTAACACTTAAGCCGTTATTTCCAACAATGGCTTAGGTTTATAATTGAAGCCGTTGTTCCTAACAACAGCTTATTGAGAATGAGCAGGTTATCTAATATGAACAGGTACAATCAGAATAGTTCGGGGAACCTGAACCAGTCGGTGAACTGGTACCCACATTGGGGAGATTGACACAAGAGAGGAGGCCAACCAAGATATTTGATCCATCAACTAGTGTTGTTCACGAGCATGTACTGTACACGGATTCAGGAGAGCCAGAGACTCATGAGGAGGCCTTAAGGGATGAGGCTCGAATTCAGTGGGAGTTAGCCATGAAGGACGAGATAAACTCCTTGGAACAGAACCAAACTTGGGAGTTGGCCAAGTTACCTGCAGGAAAGCACGCTTTTATGAACAAATGGATTTTCAGAGTCAAAGATGACACAGATGGCAGTAAGAGGTACAAGGCAAGGCTTGTTGTGAAATGATTCTCTCAAAGAGAATGTATTGATTATAGTGAAATCTTTGCACCGGTTGTGAAGATTGCTTCAATTAGGATTCTACTCTGTATTGTGGTAGTTGAAGACTTGCACTTAGAGCAGTTGGATATGAAGACAGCATTTCTCCATGGTGATGTCGAAAAAGAGCTGTACATAAGACAATCCACAAGTTTTGAAGCTAAAGGAAAGGAAGACATGGTGTGTCGATTGAAGAAGAGTCTTTATGGGCTCAGACAAGCACCGCGACAATGGTACTTGAAGTTTGATTGCTTCATGAAAGGGAAAGGTTTCGATAGATGCAAAATAGATCATTGTGTGTATGTTCATAGATATGAGGACAATGATATAGTTACCTTGGGGTTATATGTGGACGACATGTTGTTAGCAAGTTCAAGTATGAAGAAGATCAAGAAAGTGAATTAGGCGCTAGTTTCGGAGTTTTTAATGAAAGACTTGGGTGAAGCAAAGCAAATCCTCGGCATGAAGATTAGTAGAGACAGGAGTAGCAAGAAGCTTTGGTTATCACAAGCGGACTATGTGAAGAAGGTGTTGAAAAGATTCAATATGGATGGCGCGAGGCCAGTCACTTGTCCCTTGGCTGCTCACTTCATATTATCAATGGACTTGTGTCCTAAGACAGAGGCAGAGATGGAGGAAATGGCTGCTATTCCTTATGCCTCAACCGTTGGGAGTTTGATGTTTGTGATGGTGTCTACAAGATCAGACATCGCACAAGCAGTGGGAGTTGTCAGCTATTACATGAAGAATCCAGGTAAACAGCATTGGGATGCAGTAAGGTGGATTCTTAGATATCTAGCAGGTACTTCAGATCACTCTTTTTATTTTAGGGGAGATTCTTTGCATATACATGGTTATGTGGATGCAGATTTTTTGGGCGATCGTGATAGTTGCAGAAGTATTACATGGTATGTATTTACAGTTGGAGGAACAACTGTTAGTTGGGCTTCGCAGTTACAAAAGGTTGTAGCACAGTCAACCACGGAGTCAGAGTATATGGCACTTACAGAAGCGACGAAAGACATGTTGTGGATTTCATATCTTATGAAACAGTTGGGCAGGAAGCAACCCATAGGTGAACTATGGTGTGACAGTCAAAGTATAGTTTTCTTGGCGAAAAACTCGACATATCACTTTAGGACTCGGCACATTCAAATGACGTATCATTTTATCAGAATGGCTATTGAGAAGAAATGGTTGAAGTTAACTAAGATTCTTGGCACTAAGAATCCGGCGGACATGCTCACTAAGGTGGTGGATAGCATGAAAGACATTGTGCACCAGAGACAACTCTTCCGGTAATTCAAGCCGGTAAGCAGTCTTCACGATCCTTTTCAATATCTTATACGGGCCTATAAACCTCGGGGCTAACTTCCTGCCTTTGCCAAATCGAACCACACCTTTACTGGGTGATACTTTCAGAAAGACGAAGTCACCAACCTCAAACTCAAGGTCCCTTCTCCGGTTGTCTGCATAGCTTTTCTGCCTGCTCTGAGCTTCTACCAACCTTTTCCTGATCAGATTAATCTTTTCAGAAGTTTGCTGCACAAGCTCAGGACCAAACAACTTACGCTTCCCAATTTCAAACCAACAAACAGGAGTCCTGTATTTCCTGCCATACAAAGCTTCGTACGGCACCATCCCGATGCTAGCCTGAAAACTGTTGTTGTAGGCAAATTCTACCAAAGGTAAATGCCTTTCCCAACTGCCTCCAAAATCTAGTATACAACACCGAAGCATATCCTCAAGAATACGGTTGACTCTCTCGGTCTGTCCATCGGTTTGCAAATGAAAAGCAGTGCTGAAATCTGTCTTGATACCCAAAGCTATCTGAAGACTCCTCCAGAAATGCGAAGTAAACCGCGCATCTCGATCAGACACAATAGTTGATGGAACACCATGAAGTCGGACGATCTCGCCAACATACAACTCAGCTAACTTGTCCATCGAAGCGGTGAGTTTCATCGCCAGAAAGTGAGCGGACTTGGTTAGTCGATCGACTATAACCCAAATCGCATCATTGTTTTTAGGACTCTTAGGCAATCCCGTGATGAAATCCATACTGATGTTATCCCACATCCATTTCGGAATAGGTAACGGCTGTAATAGACCTCCGGGTCTCTGATTTTCGGCTTTGACTTGCTGACAAACCTCACACTTCGCCACAAATTCAGCCACATCCCGCTTCAAACCTGACCACCAGAAATGTTGTTTGATGTCTTTGTACATCTTAGTACTCCCAGGATGTACCGACAAAAGAGTAGCATGTGCCTCCTGAAGAATACTCTCTTTCAGGTCCGCCCGATTTGGAACACACAGTCTCTCTCCAAACCACAGCACTCCATCCCTGATTTGAAATCCAGGCAACCTGCCAGCACCAACCTGCTCCTTCATCTCCAAAATATCAGCATCAACCTCCTGACTTGCAGTGATCCTTCCATTCAAAGTAGGCTGAAGCCTCAACTGAGCTAAAGATGCTCCCAATCCTTGCAAGACAACCTCAATACCTGCTCGATCCAATTCCTCAATCAGATGCTTCTGAGTTGTAATCAAACTGGCTAAACTGCTCTTGCGACTAAGTGCATCAGCAACAACAGTAGCCTTCCCAGGATGATACTTGATCTCAGGTCGCATGTCCTCAAGCACTTCCAACCATCTCCGCTGCCTCAGATTCAGATCCCTCTGCTGATATATGTACTTCAAACTCTTGTGGTCCGTGTACATGTTCAATTTCTCACCGCACACGTACTGTCTCCATTGCTTTAGGGCAAAGATAATCGCAGCCAACTCCAGATCATGAGTCGAGTAATTCTTCTCATGCAGTCGTAGTTGCCTAGACCCATAAGCGATTACTCTTCCTTCTTGCATTAAGACACAACCAAGCCCACGATGTGAAGCATCGCTATAAACATCGTACTCGACACCTGCTCTAGACAAAGCCAAAATATGTGCAGTAGTCAGTTTCTCTTTCAGTTCCTGAAAGCTTGCCTCACATTGCTCAGTCCACTTGAAGTTCACATTCTTCTTGGTTAGTCCAGTTAGCGGTACGGCTATCTGAGCATAACCTTGAATGAATCTCCTGTAGTATCCAGTCATTCTAAGAAAACTTCTGACTTCCTTCACTGTAGTAGGCCTAGCCCAATCTCTCACTGCCTCTATCTTCTGAGGGTCAGTTGCCACTCCCTCCTTAGAAAGGATGTGACCTAGGAATGCCACTTCAGATTTTCAGAAATCACACTTGGATAACTTGGCATACAACTCCTGCTCTTCCAGCTTCTTCAACACTGCTGCCAGATGCTCTATGTGCTCCTCCTCTGTCTTGGAGTACACGAGGATATCATCGATAAACACCACGACGAAAGAATCAATGAACGGCCTCAGAACTCTGTTCATCAAATCCATGAAGATTGCGGGTGCATTCGTCACTCCGAATGGCATAACTAAGAATTCGTAATGCCCATGTCGAGTTCTAAATGCAGTTTTGTGCATATCTTCAGCTTTCACTCGAACTTGGTGATATCCTGATCGAAGATCTATTTTGGAGAAAACAGCTGCTCCTTGTAGACGATCGAACAAGTCATCAATTCGAGGAATAGGATACTTATTCTGAACAGTGACCTTATTCAGCTCTCGGTAATCGATACACATTCTCATCGATCCATCCTTCTTCTTTACCAAAAGCACTGGTGCTCCCCAAGGTGACGCACTAGGTTGAATAAAGCCTTTCTCCAACAGTTCCTCAATCTGCCGTTTCACCTCATCCTGTTCCACTGGAGCCATCCTATACGGTGCCTTAGAAATGGGTGCACTTCCCGGTTGAACAGTGATGCTGAACTCTACATCACGATGTGGGGGTAACCCAGGAAAATCATCCAGGAACACAGTCGGATAGTCCCGAACCACAGGAATCCTTTGCACTTCCACAGGAGTCTCTTCCTTGCGGATAGCTGCCACCAGCTTAAAACACTTCTCTTCCCTTGGAAAGTGACTTCAGGTCCACCTGGAGCCTTCACTGTTACCGTCTTGGTCTTACACTCGATGCTTGCACTGTACACCGACATCCAATCAATGCCAATAATAATATCGACTCCCAAGATAGTCAGCTCGATCCGATCAATCCCAAAGATTCGATCTCCAATCACAATCTCGCAATCAGCGTAATACCGATCAGTGGTTAAAGTTTCCCCTGATGGAGTAGCTACTGCTAAGATCTTGCCTGAAAAAATCTTCGGTTCAACTCCCAATACTTTAGCAAATTTAGGAGACACAAAAGTATGAGAGGATCCAGTATCGAACAACACAACATCTTTCATTCCATAAAGATAAAGTTCTCCTGTTACATAATACACACTCATTACGTAACAGTTCACTAAATCAGCGGGAAAAGAAACAACGGTCTAACTCCTACGGTTCCTCTTCGCTTCTCGAAGTTTTCCCCGTAGTTCATCAACTTCATCCTTCAGCACATCTGTCAGATTCTTCCTCTTCTCAAGTTCCCATATACGATGACTGAGAACAGAATAGTCGTCCTTTCGCTTTACTAGCTGAGCCTCCAATAATCCGACTCTCTCTCGCAGTGTTTCTACCTGCTTCTGAAGAGAAGTCACAAGACTATTCGGAACTGGTTCTTCTTCTTCGTCAGAAGAAGAGTCATCAGATGAATCCGGAGGTGGGGTTATCTCTCGGGATTCAGGCCATTCTTCTCCATCATAATCTGCTTGCCCTGGATAGTACTCTTCCTCGGAATCTGCCAGTCCAGGATGGTACTCTTCCTCAATGATATGCCAGTTGTCGTCTCCAGCAGGGTCGAAGTGATCAGCCATCTTAGAAATAGAGAGGAAGAAGCATAAGTCATAGAGCAACACAAATGTAAGTCACTTACATTTAAATCTCTAGACTCAAACACACACTCTAATGTCCACTACTAGGGTGTCGTTCCTTATAAATTTGTACAAGTGTGGAAGCGTGGCTCTGATACCACTCTGTAACGCCCCGAATCCCAAATACACTGAATTCGAGATGTTCTACAGGATCTTTTCACTTCCTTTAGTACAATTTTACAAGGAAATTTAAACTTTTCACTTTACATCAGAGTTTACATCAATATTACACTTTACATTGCACAGCAGAAATAAAATTTACAACAATGAAATAAATATACAACACATTGAGTAATCTTTAAGCATTTGTTCCGCTTTAATCTTTATCAAGCCATTTACCTGCATATAAGACTGTGGGTACGTCAGTTTATTCAACCGACGATCATTATACACGGCTATCCTCTCTATGCCGGAAATAGTATAACTTATTTTCCATATTTAGCAAATACAAACTTGTCACATATCAAACTAAAGGGACTACCCTATTGATGTCGTGTGGTGATTGTGCACTTAGTCCTTAATGCAGTTTATTTATGTTACATGACACTAATGCGCACTTGTTCGGATTCTATGCATCCCATACTACATAGGTCCGAGGGCAAGCCCTTAATCGTTCTTCATCTTTGTAGGGTTCAATCCCTCGTTATGACTTAATCTACTACTGTAATTACGGTAGGTATCTTAGATGATCTATGAGTACAAGCACGTGTACAGAAAATTCTGGAGGGGAATCCCACGTCATGTCACGGCGCATCGTAAAGACAGCCTGTGGCAATTCAGCCTCACTTCATAGCACACGATCCTCTTGCAGTCACCAAACATCCCACAAGCATCGCCACCGGGACGATAATTCTGGAGTAGTGCCCACGCCATGTCTTGATGCATCATGCAGGCAGACTGTGGATCACTCTCACACCGCTAATCAGATGGCCCTCATACTCGTGTTTTTCTCCTACTTTCATCACGTCTCCACTATGTACTAATCCTTAGTTTTTATCAAAATCATGAACAAAAATCAAAGCTCTAGAGTTAGCATCTCCACCAAACCGGACTTATTCATTCATTCAAACGTGACCAACCTTTGTCTTTCTTTTAAATTTTCCTTTCATTTATTTCCAAATACCGGGGGAGACTTAGCTACTCTTTTGTTTCAATTTCAAATTCACAATTTCTATAATTGAGTGTTTCAAACTCATAAGTTCATATGTTGAGTCATCATACTCAAAAATGTTTCTCTTTTCCAACCATGATCTCCAAATCGTTCAATATTCCATAATTATACATTAATTTCAACTATTCATCATGTAACTCATGAATTATTATTTTCACATTAAAAACCCATATCACTAGTATTCAATCAAGATGGATATTCACGCATCATAATTTGTCGCACTATTCTCCAATGAGAATAATTCACATTTCATAGTTGTCACATTATTCTCAAATGAGAAATACTTTACATCACTAACGAATATTCACAATTCATATTTTTCATACTATTCTCAATTGGGAATAAATCACATCCATCACATAATATCATTTCAATCTTTACTATATTAATCTTCTAATCCTTCATTTCAAGTTCTTTTTGTATGGTATAATTTTTCCAAAAATACACATATAAAACCATAGTTCTAATTACACATTTTATTCTCAAATCACATTTTATTTCATGCGAATAATCCCCAAATTATTTTTCACAAGTCCCATATATTTTTAGAAGAATAACCATATTTTTTCCATGATTTTTTTGGCCACCGAAACATTAAAAAAATAAATTTTTTCATTCTTGCCGATGGCAAGATTCAAACCCAGCACCCCAGGAAAAACGCCCAAGGCACAGACCACTAGGCCGGGTGTTACAAGCGTTATAAAGAGGACTGAGAGCATTATATGCTCTCGGCCGCTGCTCTCTTTTATTTTAAAAATTCATGGAATAAAAGTGTATTGCCCAGAGGATTCGAACCAACAACCCCAAACCACTGTAGCGATTTAGGCTATCCTGACCACTTGAGCTACGCGCTCAAGTTGTCAACAACGCCACTCAAAATTTATTTAAACCAATTCTCTCTGTTATTAAAACGTTTTGATGTTTAACTAGTCCCCATTTCATTTTGTTTTTATAGAACTTACTGTACAACTCCAGATTAATTCTTCCTCACATAATTTACATACCAGTATGAGCAAAATAATTTTTGTAACAATTAAAACATATTTTCATACAACTAATTCAAATTCTACATTATAATTACCACATTTCTTCTTTTCGACATTTCTTCACAATTAACATCTCAATCTCTTTACTAGAAATTCTTCATATTAATTTCTGTTATTAATCATTTACCAACCATACGAATCCATAATTTGATTTGTTTATTTCAATGCAACACAAAGGCTAATTTAACACATAAAGTAGCATGGTTTATCTACTAAATTTTGTGTATATAATTTGTGACATAGATAATGAAATTTTCTTCAATAATTTATGACTACAACCAATTCACACAAAATTTTGCTTTTACTAATAGAACCACATACAATTTCACATTCATATATCAATCAATCGATAAGTCATTTTCAATTAAATGTATACTCTAAATGATCATTTCATGCAACATTCTTCTAATTAAATCTAGCATGCATTCCTATTTAGAAATAGGAAAAATTTACCCACCTTGTATGGAGAGAAAAATTACAACTAGCAAATCCCTAGACGAATGTCCTGGCGACGAATGGCTCCTCCTTGAACACGTGCACCCAAGCCTTCAAGTACCCAACCGAATGCTCCCTCTTCCTTGATGTAGCCGGCCTCCCCTCTTCTAGTTGCAAGCAAAGATCCCACACACTCTCAATCTTTTAACTCACAAAATCACCACTAGATAATATAATTGAACTATAGGTTTGGAAGAGAATAATGTTACACAAGAATAACTAGCCGAGGGGGGGGGGGGGGGGGGGGTATTTATACTAAAAATCAAAGAGAGGGCTAGGATCAAGTAGTTGGTTGTAAGATGGAGGGCTAGGATGAAAGTAGGAGTTACATTAACTACCCACAACCAAGTAACCACCACACCATGATCACCACCCAAATTTTGGTTTTCCCTCCATGATGCAATCCGGCCATGCTAGGAGTGTGCATATTGCACGTGTACGCGTAGTGCACGTGCATGCAAATAGGCCCAAAAATTGTACATTTTATTTATAAAATAAACTTTAATTTTGTATTCTACATTACAAGTCATATAAAAAAAATAAATTAACTAATGTGCTTTAGTTTAATGGGCCAAAATAATTATTATAAAATAATAAATTAAATTACTTTGGGCTTTTAAAAGAAAGGGCTTTTTGTCTAATTGAAAGAAGGCTTATAGAAAAATAATTAAAGGCACATATTAAATATCTTTACTCATCTTGATGAAAAAATATTGCACGTGCACACTACGTGCAAAATAAATAATTTTTCATTAAATGAAAAATCAGTGCATTACAACACTCCCTCCTTAGAATAGTTCCGTCCCCGGAACTACAGTCAAGAGTGAGAAACAAAAAAAATACAACACTCACAACAAGAACAGAAAAAAAAATACAAAGATACAAATCAAGCAAAAAGCCCAGGATAGTCCTTCAACATTCTCCCCTCAGATTCCCAAGTAGCCTCTTCAACCAAATGGTTTCTCCATACTACCTTGACCATCGGTATCGTCTTATTCCTCAAGACTTTCTCTCGACGATCAACAATCTCGACAGGAGACTCGATGTAATTCAGATCCAACTGCAAACCTTCCGGCACTTCAGGCAAATGATGACTCGGATCTGGAATATAACCTCTCAGCATAGACACATGGAAGACATTGTGCACCTGAGACAACTCTTCCGGTAATTCAAGCCGGTAAGCAGTTTTCCCGATCCTTTTCAATATCTTATACGGGCCTATAAACCTCGGGGCTAACTTCCCGCCTTTGCCAAATTGAACCACACCTTTACTGGGTGATACCTTCAGAAAGACGAAGTCACCAACCTCAAACTCAAGGTCCCTTCTCCGGTTGTCTGCATAGCTTTTCTGCCTGCTCTGAGCTTCTACCTACCTTTTCCTGATCAGATCAATCTTTTCAGAAGTTTGCAGCACAAGCTCAGGACCAAACAACTGATGCTCCCCAACTTCAAACCAACAAACAGGAGTCCTGTACTTCCTGCCATACAAAGCTTCGTACGGCGCCATCCCGATGCTAGCCTGAAAACTGTTGTTGTAGGCAAATTCTACAAAAGGTAAATGCCTTTCCCAACTGCCTCCAAAATCTAGTATACAACACCGAAGCATATCCTCAATAATACGGTTGACTCTCTCGGTCTGTCCATCGGTTTGCGGATGAAAAGCAGTGCTGAAATCTGTCTTGGTATCCAAAGCTGTCTGAAGACTCCTCTAGAAATGCGAAGTAAACCGCGCATCTCGATCAGACACAATAGTTGATGGAACACCATGAAGTCGGACGATCTCGCCAACATACAACTCAGCTAACTTGTCCATCGAAGCGGTGAGTTTCATCGCCAGAAAGTGAGCGGACTTGGTTAGTCGATCGACTATAACCCAAATCGCATCATTGTTTTTAGGACTTTTAGGCAATCACGTGAAGAAATCCATACTGATGTTATCCCACTTCCATTCCGGAATAGGTAACGGCTGTAATAGACCTCCGGGTCTCTGATTTTCGGCTTTGACTTGCTGACAAACCTCACACTTCGCCACAAATTCAGCCACATCCCGCTTCAAGCCTGACCACCAGAAATGCTGTTTGATGTCTTTGTACATCTTAGTACTCCCAGGATGTACCGACAAAAGAGTAGCATGTGCCTCCTGAAGAATACTCTCTTTCAGGTCCACCCGATTTAGAACACACAGTCTCTCTCCAAACCACAGCACTCCATCCCTGATTTGAAATCCGGGCAACCTGCCAGCACCATCCTGCTCCTTCATCTCCAAAATATCAGCATCAACCTCCTGACTTGCAGTGATCCTTCCATTCAAAGTAGGCTGAAGCCTCAACTGAGCTAAAGATGCTCCCAATTCTTGCAAGACAACCTCAATACCTGCTCGACCAATTTCTCAATCAGATGCTTCTGAGTTGTAATCAAACTGGCTAAACTGCTCTTGCGACTAAGTGCATCAGCAACAACAGTAGCCTTCCCAGGATGATACTTGATCTCAGGTCGCATGTCCTCAAGCACTTCCAACCATCTCCGCTGCCTCAGATTCAGATCCCTTTGCTGATATATGTACTTCAAACTCTTGTGGTCTGTGTACATGTTCAATTTCTCACCGTACACGTAGTGTCTCCATTGCTTTAGGGCAAAGATAATCGCAGCCAACTCCAGATCATGAGTCGGGTAATTCTTCTCATGCGGTCGTAGTTGCCTAGACCCATAAGCGATTACTCTTCCTTCTTGCATTAAGACACAACCAAGCCCACGATGTGAAGCATCGCTATAAACATCGTACTCGACACCTGCTCTAGGTAAAGCCAAAATAGGTGCAGTAGTCAGCTTCTCTTTCAGCTCCTGAAAGCTTGCCTCACATTGCTCAGTCCACTTGAAGTTCACATTCTTCTTGGTTAGTCCAGTTAGCGGTACGGCTATCTGAGCATAACCTTGGATGAATCTCCTGTAGTATCCAGTCATTCCAAGAAAACTTCTGACTTCCTTCACTGTAGTAGGCCTAGCCCAATCTCTCACTGCCTCTATCTTCTTAGGGTCAGTTGCCACTCCCTCCTTAGAAAGGATGTGACTTAGGAATGCCACTTTAGATTTTCAGAAATCACACTTGGATAACTTGGCATACAACTCCTGCTCTTCCAGCTTCTTCAACACTGCTGCTAGATGCTCTATGTGCTCCTCCTCTGTGTTGGAGTACACAAGGATATCGTTGATAAACACCACGACGAAAGAATCAATGAACGGCCTCAGAACTCTGTTCATCAAATCCATGAAGATTGCGGGTGCATTCGTCACTCCGAATGACATAACTAAGAATTCATAATGCCCATGTCGAGTTCTAAATGCAGTTTTGTGCACATCTTCAGCTTTCACTCGAACTTGGTGATATCCTGATCGAAGATCTATTTTGGAGAAAACAGCTGCTCCTTGTAGACGATCGAACAAGTCATCAATTCGAGGAATAGGATACTTATTCTGAACAGTGACCTTATTCAGCTCTCGGTAATCGATACACATTCTCATCGATCCATCCTTCTTCTTTACCAAAAGCACTGGTGCTTCCCAAGGTAACGCACTAGGTTGAATAAAGCCTTTCTCCAACAGTTCCTCAATCTGCCGTTTCACCTCATCCTGTTCCACTGGAGCCATCCTATACGGTGCCTTAGAAATGGGTGCACTTCTCAGTTGAACAGTGATGCTGAACTCTACATCACAATGTGGGGGTAACCCAGGAAAATCATCTAGGAACACAGTCGGATAGTCCCGAACCACAGGAATCCTTTGCACTTCCACAGGAGTTTCTTCCTTGCGGATAGCTGCCACCAGCTTAAAACACTTCTGCTTCCCTTGGAAAGTGACTTCAGGTCCACCTGGAGCCTTCACTGTTACCGTCTTGGTCTTACACTCGATGCTTGTACTGTACACCGACATCCAATCAATGCCAATAATAACATCGACTCCCAAGATAGTCAGCTCGATCAGATCAATCCCAAAGATTCGATCTCCAATCACAATCTCGCAATCAGCATAATACCGATCAGTGGTTAAAGTTTTCCCTGATAGAGTAGCTATTGCTAAGATCTTGCCTGGAAAAATCTTCGGTTCAACTCCCAATACTTTAGCAAATTTAGGAGACACAAAAGTATGAGAGGATCCAGTATCGAACAACACAACAGCTTTTATTCCATTAAGATAAAGTTCTCATGTTACATAATACACACTCATTACGTAACAGTTCACTAAATCAGCGGGAAAAGAAACAACAGTCTAACTCCTACGGTTCCTCTTCGCTTCTCGAAGTTCTCCCCGTAGTTCATCAACTTCATCCTTCAGCACATCTGTCAGATTCTTCCTCTTCTCGAGTTCCCATATACGATGACTGAGAACAGAATAGTCGTCCTTTCGCTTTGCTAGCTGAGCCTCCAATAATCCGACTCTCTCTCGCAGTGTTTCTACCTGCTTCTGAAGAGAAGTCACAAGACTATTCGGAACTGGTTTTTCTTCTTCGTCAGAAGAAGAGTCATCAGATGAATCCGGAGGTAGGGTGATCTCTCGGGATTCAGGCCATTCTTCTCCATCATAATCTGCTTGCCCTGGATAGTACTCTTCCTCTGAATCTGCCAGTCCAGGATGGTACTCTTCCTCAATGATATGCCAGTCGTCGTCTCCAGCAGGGTCGAAGTGATCAGCCATCTTAGAAATAGAGAGGAAGAAGCATAAGTCATAGAGCAACACAAATGTAAGTCACTTACATTTAAATCTCTAGACTCAAACACACACTCTAATGTCCACTACTAGGGTGTCGTTCCTTATAAATTTGTACAAGTGTGGAAGCGTGGCTCTGATACCACTCTGTAACGCCCCGAATCCCAAATACACTGAATTCGAGATGTTCTACAGGATCTTTTCGCTTCCTTTAGTACAATTTTACAAGGAAATTTAAACTTTTCACTTTACATCAGAGTTTACATCAATATTACACTTTACATTGCACAGCGGAAGTAAAATTTACAACAATGAAATAAATATACAACAATATTGAGTAATCTTTAAGCATTTGTTCCTCTTTAATCTTTATCAAGCCATTTACCTACATATAAGACTGTGGGTACGTCAGTTTATTCAACCGACGATCATTATACACGGCTATCATCTCTATGCCGGAAATAGTATAACTTATTTTCCATATTTAGCAAACACAAACTTGTCACATATCAAACTAAAGGGACTACCCTATTGATGTCGTGTGGTGATTGTGCACTTAGTCCTTAATGCAGTTTATTTATGTTACATGACACTAATGCGCACTTGTTCGGATTCTATGCATCCCATACTACATAGGTCCGAGGGCAAGCCCTTAATCGTTCTTCATCTTTGTAGGGTTCAATCCCTCGTTATGACTTAATCTACTACTGTAATTACGGTAGGTATCTTAGATATTCTATGAGTACAAGCACGTGTACAGAAAATTCTAGAGGGAAATCCCACGTCATGTCACGGCGCATCGTGAAGACAGCCTGTGGCAATTCAGCCTCACTTCATGGCACACGATCCTCTTGCAGTCACCAAACATCCCACAAGCGTTGCCACCGGGACGATAATTCTGGAGTAGTGCCCACGCCATGTCTTGACGCATCAAGCAGGCAGACTGTAGATCACTCTCACACCGCTAATCCGATGGCCCTCATACTCGTGTTTTTCTCCTACTTTCATCACGTCTCCATTATGTACTAATCCTTAGTTTTTATCAAAATCATGAACAAAAATCAAAGCTCTAGAGTTAGCCTCTCCACCAAACCGGACTTATTCATTCATTCAAACGTGACCAACCTTGGTCTTTCTTTTAAATTTTCCTTTCATTTATTTCCAAATGCCGGGGGAGACTTAGCTACTCTTTTGTTTCAATTTCAAATTCACAATTTCTATAATTGAGTGTTTCAAACTCATAAGTTCATATGTTGAGTCATCATACTCAAAAATGTTTCTCTTTTCCAACCATGATCTCCAAATCGTTCAATATTTCATAATTATACATTAATTTCAACTATTCATCATGTAACTCATGAATTATTATTTTCACATTAAAAACCCACATCACTAGTATTCAATCAAGATGGATATTCACGCATCATAATTTGTCGCACTATTCTCCAACGAGAATAATTCACATTTCATAGTTGTCACATTATTCTCAAATGAGAAATACTTTACATCACTAACGAATATTCACAATTCATATTTTTCATACTATTCTCAATTGGGAATAAATCACATCCATCACATAATATCATTTCAATCTTTACTATATTAATCTTCTAATCCTTCATTTCAAGTTCTTTTTGTATGGTATAATTTTCCCAAAAATACACATATAAAACCATAGTTCTAATTACACATTTTATTCTCAAATCACATTTTATTTCATGCGAATAATCCCCAAATTATTTTTCACAAGTCCCATATATTTTTAGAAGAATAACCATATTTTTTCCATGATTTTTTTGGCCACCGAAACATTAAAAAAATAAATTTTTTCATTCTTGCCGATGGCAAGATTCAAACCCAGCACCCCAGGAAAAACGCCCAAGGCACAGACCACTAGGCCGGGTGTTACAAGAGTTATAAAGAGGACTGAGAGCATTATATGCTCTCGGCCGCTGCTCTCTTTTATTTTAAAAATTCATGGAATAAAAGTGTGTTGCCCAGAGGATTCGAACCAACAACCCCAAACCACTGTAGCGATTTAGGCTATCCCGACCACTTGAGCTACGCGCTCAGGTTGTCAACAACGCCACTCAAAATTTATTTAAACCAATTCTCTCTGTTATTAAAACGTTTTGATGTTTAACTAGTCCCCATTTCATTTTGTTTTTATAGAACTTACTGTACAACTCCAGATTAATTCTTCCTCACATAATTTACATACCAGTATGAGCAAAATAATTTTTGTAACAATTAAAACATATTTTCATACAACTAATTCAAATTCTACATTATAATTACCACATTTCTTCTTTTCGACATTTCTTCACAATTAACATCTCAATCTCTTTACTAGAAATTCTTCATATTAATTTCTGTTTTTAATCATTTACCAACCATACGAATCCATAATTTGATTTGTTTATTTCAATGCAACACAAAGGCTCATTTAACACATAAAGTAGCATGGTTTATCTACTAAATTTTGTGTATATAATTTGTGACATAGATAATGAAATTTTCTTCAATAATTTATGACTACAACCAATTCACACATAATTTTGCTTTTACTAATAGAACCACATACAATTTCACATTCATATATCAATCAATCGATAAGTCATTTTCAATTAAATGTATACTCTAAATGATCATTTCATGCAACATTCTTCTAATTAAATCTAGCATGCATTCCTATTTAGAAATAGGAAAAATTTACCCACCTTGTATGGAGAGAAAAATTACAACTAGCAAACCCCTGGACGAATGTCCTTGCGACGAATGGCTCCTCCTTGAACACGTGCACCCAAGCCTTCAAGTACCCAACCGAATGCTCCCTCTTCCTTGATGTAGCCGGCCTCCCCTCTTCTAGTTGCAAGCAAAGATCCCACACACTCTCAATCTTTTAACTCACAAAATCACCACTAGATAATATAATTGAACTATAGGTTTGGAAGAGAATAATGTTACACAAGAATAACTAGCCGGGGGGGGGGGGGGGGGGGGGGGGGGTATTTATACTAAAAATCAAAGAGAGGGCTAGGATCAAGTAGTTGGTTGTAAGATGGAGGGCTAGGATGAAAGTAGGAGTTACATTAACTACCCACAACCAAGTAACCACCACACCATGATCACCACCCAAATTTTGGTTTTCCCTCCATGATGCAATCCGGCCATGCTAGGAGTGTGCATATTGCACGTGTACGCGTAGTGCACGTGCATGCAACTAGGCCCAAAAATTGTACATTTTATTTATAAAATAAACTTTAATTTTGTATTCTACATTACAAGTCATATAAAAAAAATAAATTAACTAATGTGCTTTAGTTTAATGGGCCAAAATAATTATTATAAAATAATAAATTAAATTACTTTGGGCTTTTAAAAGAAAGGGCTTTTTGTCTAATTGAAAGAAGGCTTATAGAAAAATAATTAAAGGCACATATTAAATATCTTTACTCATCTTGATGAAAAAATATTGCACGTGCACACTACGTGCAAAATAAATAATTTTTCATTAAATGAAAAATCAGTGCATTACAACACTCCCTCCTTAGAATAGTTCCGTCCCCGGAACTACAGTCAAGAGTGAGAAACAAAAAAAATACAACACTCACAACAAGAACAAAAAAAAAAAAATACAAAGATACAAATCAAGCAAAAAGCCCAGGATAGTCCTTCAACATTCTCTCCTCAGATTCCCAAGTAGCCTCTTCAACCAAATGGTTTCTCCAGACTACCTTGACCATCGGTATCGTCTTATTCCTCAAGACTTTCTCTCGACGATCAACAATCTCGACAGGAGACTCGATGTAATTCAGATCCAACTGCAAACCTTCCGGCACTTCAGGCAAATGATGACTCGGATCTGGAATATAACCTCTCAGCATAGACACATGGAAGACATTGTGCACCTGAGACAACTCTTCCGGTAATTCAAGCCGGTAAGCAGTTTTCCCGATCCTTTTCAATATCTTATACGGGCCTATAAAGCTCGGGGCTAACTTTCCGCCTTTGCCAAATCGAACCACACCTTTACTGGGTGATACCTTCAGAAAGACGAAGTCACCAACCTCAAACTCAAGGTCCCTACTCTGGTTGTCTGCATAGCTTTTCTGCCTGCTCTGAGCTTCTACCAACCTTTTCCTGATCAGATCAATCTTTTCAGAAGTTTGCAGCACAAGCTCAGGACCAAACAACTGATGCTCCCCAACTTCAAACCAACAAACAGGAGTCCTGCACTTCCTGCCATACAAAGCTTCGTACGGCGCCATCCCGATGCTAGCCTGAAAACTGTTGTTGTAGGCAAATTCTACCAAAGGTAAATGCCTTTCCCAACTGCCTCCAAAATATAGTATACAACACCGAAGCATATCCTCAATAATACGGTTGACTCTCTCGGTCTGTCCATCGGTTTGCGGATGAAAAGCAGTGCTGAAATCTGTCTTGGTACCCAAAGCTGTCTGAAGACTCCTCTAGAAATGCGAAGTAAACCGCGCATCTCGATCAGACACAATAGTTGATGGAACACCATGAAGTCGGACGATCTCGCCAACATACAACTCAGCTAACTTGTCCATCGAAGCGGTGAGTTTCATCGCCAGAAAGTGAGCGGACTTGGTTAGTCGATCGACTATAACCCAAATCGCATCATTGTTTTTAGGACTCTTAGGCAATCACGTGAAGAAATCCATACTGATGTTATCCCACTTCCATTCCGGAATAGGTAACGGCTGTAATAGACCTCCGGGTCTCTGATTTTCGGCTTTGACTTGCTGACAAACCTCACACTTCGCCACAAATTCAGCCACATCCCGCTTCAAACCTGACCACCAGAAATGCTGTTGATGTCTTTGTACATCTTAGTACTCCCAGGATGTACCGACAAAAGAGTAGCATGTGCCTCCTGAAGAATACTCTCTTTCAGGTCCACCCGATTTAGAACACACAGTCTCTCTCCAAACCACAGCACTCCATCCCTGATTTGAAATCCGGGCAACCTGCCAGCACCAACCTGCTCCTTCATCTCCAAAATATCAGCATCAACCTCCTGACTTGCAATGATCCTTCCATTCAAAGTAGGCTGAAGCCTCAACTGAGCTAAAGATGCTCCCAATTCTTGCAAGACAACCTCAATACCTGCTCGATCCAATTTCTCAATCAGATGCTTCTGAGTTGTAATCAAACTGGCTAAACTGCTCTTGTGACTAAGTGCATCAGCAACAACAGTAGCCTTCCCAGGATGATACTTGATCTCAGGTCGCATGTCCTCAAGCACTTCCAACCATCTCCGCTGCCTCAGATTCAGATCCCTCTGCTGATATATGTACTTCAAACTCTTGTGGTCTGTGTACATGTTCAATTTCTCACCGTACACGTAGTGTCTCCATTGCTTTAGGGCAAAGATAATCGCAGCCAACTCCAGATCATGAGTCGGGTAATTCTTCTCATGCGGTCGTAGTTGCCTAGACCCATAAGCGATTACTCTTCCTTCTTGCATTAAGACACAACCAAGCCCACGATGTGAAGCATCGCTATAAACATCGTACTCGACACCTGCTCTAGGTAAAGCCAAAATAGGTGCAGTAGTCAGCTTCTCTTTCAGCTCCTGAAAGCTTGCCTCACATTGCTCAGTCCACTTGAAGTTCACATTCTTCTTGGTTAGTCCAGTTAGTGGTACGGCTATCTGAGCATAACCTTGGATGAATCTCCTGTAGTATCCAGTCATTCCAAGAAAACTTCTGACTTCCTTCACTGTAGTAGGCCTAGCCCAATCTCTCACTGCCTCTATCTTCTTAGGGTCAGTTGCCACTCCCTCCTTAGAAAGGATGTGACTTAGGAATGCCACTTTAGATTTTCAGAAATCACACTTGGATAACTTGGCATACAACTCCTGCTCTTCCAGCTTCTTCAACACTGCTGCTAGATGCTCTATGTGCTCCTCCTCTGTGTTGGAGTACACAAGGATATCGTTGATAAACACCACGACGAAAGAATCAATGAACGGCCTCAGAACTCTGTTCATCAAATCCATGAAGATTGCGGGTGCATTCGTCACTCCGAATGACATAACTAAGAATTCGTAATGCCCATGTCGAGTTCTAAATGCAGTTTTGTGCACATCTTCAGCTTTCACTCGAACTTGGTGATATCCTGATCGAAGATCTATTTTGGAGAAAATAGCTGCTCCTTGTAGACGATCGAACAAGTCATCAATTTGAGGAATAGGATACTTATTCTGAACAGTGACCTTATTCAGCTCTCGGTAATCGATACACATTCTCATCGATCCATCCTTCTTCTTTACCAAAAGCACTGGTGCTCCCCAAGGTAACGCACTAGGTTGAATAAAGCCTTTCTCCAACAGTTCCTCAATCTGCCGTTTCACCTCATCCTGTTCCACTGGAGCCATCCTATACGGTGCCTTAGAAATGGGTGCACTTCTCGGTTGAACAGTGATGTTGAACTCTACATCACAATGTGGGGGTAACCCAGGAAAATCATCTAGGAACACAGTCGGATAGTCCCGAACCACAGGAATCCTTTGCACTTCCACATGAGTTTCTTCCTTGCGGATAGCTGCCACCAGCTTAAAACACTTCTGCTTCCCTTGGAAAGTGACTTCAGGTCCACCTGGAGCCTTCACTGTTACCGTCTTGGTCTTACACTCGATGCTTGCACTGTACACCGACATCCAATCAATGCCAATGATAACATCGACTCCCAAGATAGTCAGCTCGATCAGATCAATCCCAAAGATTCGATCTCCAATCACAATCTCGCAATCAGCATAATACCGATCAGTGGTTAAAGTTTTCCCTGATGGAGTAGCTACTGCTAAGATCTTGCCTGGAAAAATCTTCGGTTCAACTCCCAATACTTTAGCAAATTTAGGAGACACAAAAGTATGAGAGGATCCAGTATCGAACAACACAACAGCTTTTATTCCATTAAGATAAAGTTCTCATGTTACATAATACACACTCATTACGTAACAGTTCACTAAATCAGCGGGAAAAGAAACAACAGTCTAACTCCTACGGTTCCTCTTCGCTTCTCGAAGTTCTCCCCGTAGTTCATCAACTTCATCCTTCAGCACATCTGTCAGATTCTTCCTCTTCTCGAGTTCCCATATACGATGACTGAGAACAGAATAGTCGTCCTTTCGCTTTGCTAGCTGAGCCTCCAATAATCCGACTCTCTTTCGCAGTGTTTCTACCTGCTTCTGAAGAGAAGTCACAAGACTATTCGGAACTGGTTTTTCTTCTTCGTCAGAAGAAGAGTCATCAGATGAATCCGGAGGTAGGGTGATCTCTCGGGATTCAGGCCATTCTTCTCCATCATAATCTGCTTGCCCTGGATAGTACTCTTCCTCTGAATCTGCCAGTCCAGGATGGTACTCTTCCTCAATGATATGCCAGTCGTCGTCTCCAGCAGGGTCGAAGTGATCAGCCATCTTAGAAATAGAAAGGAAGAAGCATAAGTCATAGAGCAACACAAATGTAAGTCACTTACATTTAAATCTCTAGACTCAAACACACACTCTAATGTCCACTACTAGGGTGTCGTTCCTTATAAATTTGTACAAGTGTGGAAGCGTGGCTCTGATACCACTCTGTAACGCCCCGAATCCCAAATACACTGAATTCGAGATGTTCTACAGGATCTTTTCGCTTCCTTTAGTACAATTTTACAAGGAAATTTAAACTTTTCACTTTACATCAGAGTTTACATCAATATTACACTTTACATTGCACAGCGGAAGTAAAATTTACAACAATGAAATAAATATACAACAACATTGAGTAATCTTTAAGCATTTGTTCCTCTTTAATCTTTATCAAGCCATTTACCTACATATAAGACTGTGGGTACGTCAGTTTATTCAACCGACGATCATTATACACGGCTATCCTCTCTATGCCGGAAATAGTATAACTTATTTTCCATATTTAGCAAACACAAACTTGTCACATATCAAACTAAAGGGACTACCCTATTGATGTCGTGTGGTGATTGTGCACTTAGTCCTTAATGCAGTTTATTTATGTTACATGACACTAATGCGCACTTGTTCGGATTCTATGCATCCCATACTACATAGGTCCGAGGGCAAGCCCTTAATCGTTCTTCATCTTTGTAGGGTTCAATCTCTCGTTATGACTTAATCTACTACTGTAATTACGGTAGGTATCTTAGATGATCTATGAGTACAAGCACGTGTACAGAAAATTCTGGAGGGGAATCCCACGTCATGTCACGGCGCATCGTGAAGACAGCCTATGGCAATTCAGCCTCACTTCATGGCACACGATCCTCTTGCAGTCACCAAACATCCCACAAGCGTCGCCACCGGGACGATAATTCTGGAGTAGTGCCCACGCCATGTCTTGACGCATCAAGCAGGCAGACTGTGGATCACTCTCACACCGCTAATCCGATGGCCCTCATACTCGTGTTTTTCTCCTACTTTCATCACGTCTCCATTATGTACTAATCCTTAGTTTTTATCAAAATCATGAACAAAAATCAAAGCTCTAGAGTTAGCCTCTCCACCAAACCGGACTTATTCATTCATTCAAACGTGACCAACCTTGGTCTTTCTTTTAAATTTTCCTTTCATTTATTTCCAAATGCCGGGGGAGACTTAGCTACTCTTTTGTTTCAATTTCAAATTCACAATTTCTATAATTGAGTGTTTCAAACTCATAAGTTCATATGTTGAGTCATCATACTCAAAAATGTTTCTCTTTTCCAACCATGATCTCCAAATCGTTCAATATTTCATAATTATACATTAATTTCAACTATTCATCATGTAACTCATGAATTATTATTTTCACATTAAAAACCCACATCACTAGTATTCAATCAAGATGGATATTCACGCATCATAATTTGTCGCACTATTCTCCAACGAGAATAATTCACATTTCATAGTTGTCACATTATTCTCAAATGAGAAATACTTTACATCACTAACGAATATTCACAATTCATATTTTTCATACTATTCTCAATTGGGAATAAATCACATCCATCACATAATATCATTTCAATCTTTACTATATTAATCTTCTAATCCTTCATTTCAAGTTCTTTTTGTATGGTATAATTTTCCCAAAAATACACATATAAAACCATAGTTCTAATTACACATTTTATTCTCAAATCACATTTTATTTCATGCGAATAATCCCCAAATTATTTTTCACAAGTCCCATATATTTTTAGAAGAATAACCATATTTTTTCCATGATTTTTTTGGCCACCGAAACATTAAAAAAATAAATTTTTTCATTCTTGCCGATGGCAAGATTCAAACCCAGCACCCCAGGAAAAACGCCCAAGGCACAGACCACTAGGCCGGGTGTTACAAGAGTTATAAAGAGGACTGAGAGCATTATATGCTCTCGGCCGCTGCTCTCTTTTATTTTAAAAATTCATGGAATAAAAGTGTGTTGCCCAGAGGATTCGAACCAACAACCCCAAACCACTGTAGCGATTTAGGCTATCCCGACCACTTGAGCTACGCACTCAGGTTGTCAACAATGCCACTCAAAATTTATTTAAACCAATTCTCTCTGTTATTAAAACGTTTCGATGTTCAACTAGTCCCCATTTCATTTTGCACTGCTAATCGCAATGGATATAACGGCATATCTATCCCGGTGTGTACTCCCAAACGCCGGGATAGATCGTCGTTATATTTTTTTTTCCAATATCGAATGCCTATGACGGCAGTGATGTAGAACGCCGTTATATATATACTATATAACGGCGTTTCTTAATATACAGCACCGTTATACTGCCGTATTGGAACGGGATGTATTCCACGGCGTTATTTACTGGGAACGCCGTTACAGTTGTCGAATAATATTCCCGTCCCGCCCAACTATTCACTTCCCACCCAAATCCGCTATAACCCTAACATCCCTCTCGCGTACCCCTCTCTCTCTCTCTCTCTCTGACCACTCGTTGCTCCCCTCCTCCTCAATCTCGCCCCTCTCCTCCTAAATCTCGCCACTCGTCCCATCTCCCCCTCAATCTCGTCCGTCGCCATTCGCCATTCGTCGCCGTCCTTCCCTTGCTGCCGCCGCTTTGTCCATCGCCGCTGCCCCACCCTCCGTTGTCGTGCGTCCTTGGCCGTTGCCTCCGTCATCGCCGCCGCCCCTCCCTCCGCTGGTATAGACTCAAAATTTTACAAATTTTAGGGCTTTTTACAAATTTTAGGGCTTTTGTAAATTTTATGGCATTTGATTTTTTCAAAATTTTCACGCCCCTCTTTCGTCCACGCCCCTTAGTGGATATGGTTTGTTGAATGATTTAGGGCATTTGATATTTTTACAAATTTTGGTATAGATTCAAAATGATTTAGGGCATTACTCTTTATATATATATATATATATATATATATATATATATATATATATATATATATAATCATTCTAATCTAATTAAGTTCATTAGTAAAACAGTACACTATTGATTATTAATTTGGTGCTAATGGACTGAAAAGATTTTTGTCAAAGATTTTTGTCTTAGATGGATTACCTACCTCATCACTAGTTTGGGAACCATGTTTTATGCACAGCTTCTTCTTCTTTGATTATATTATGTATTAGTTATAAGTAGATCACACACACACACACACACACACACACACACACACACACACACACACACATACACACACACACACACACACACACACACATACATATAGTCATGCATTTGAGGCATTTCAGAAACAAAAGTGAATTGCTGATACATACATACATACATATATATATATATATATATATATATATATATATATATATAGTCATGCATTTGAGGCATTTCAGAAACAAAAGTGAATTGCTGAATTGTTTTTACCTTCAAGAACCATGAGACGTATATACCATTTAGTCATATAAGGTAATACATCGATATATAGTCATGCATTTGAGGCATTTCAGAAACAAAAGTGAATTGCTGAATTGTTTTTACCTTCAAGAACCATGAGACGTATATACCATTTAGTCATATAAGGTAATACATATCGATGATTGCATATGCGCTAGCACACCAGTGACTGATCCACTATGTTTACAGATATAAATCAACAATCAAGAGTATGCAGTAATAATGCTTTATCCATGCATGCGCGCAGTATTAAGATCTAGGTACAGTATTAATGTAACAAATGACCGCATGCATATAAGGTCTTGCAGCCTTTTTTATAATATGTCACCCCTAAGTTTATAATTCTTGTTTCCTAAAATTTCTAGTCTTCTAGAATACAGGTAGTACCAACAATTAAAATAGAGAAAAAAACTAAAAGATAATGATAATTAATTATCACCAATATTTAATATCATCTCTATCTTTTGTAAATTCCAAATTAATTTACTACCTGTGCCGATCAACTTAAGTAATGTGTGATTGCAAAAACTTGGTACCAAAGTAGTGGCAACTAAAGAAAAATAAATCACACATGCATCAGAAATTTCACATCTCACCAATTGAACAGTAAGAGTGTTACTCAAAAACAACTACACACATCTGGTGGTTGACTATGCAAACAATAATGACATAGTTAGTTTCTGCCCTAAATTCAGTGTACTAACTAATATGTATTGTATGATACTGCTACACTATTCAGGCTTAATTATGACTCGAAATAATGAATAGCCAACAATTATATCTGTTTATTAATCGGGGCTTGGGGAAGAGGTTTTGGAATTTATATGGATAGCAAACTAGAGATGTAAAAGTATTTATCCAAGTAATTATCTGCTTATTTGTTTCCTAGTTTGGTGAGATCAAACATTTGATCTAGAACTACCCTCTTTATTCTAATAAAAATTTATATGGTACATGATTTAGGTTCGAAGATATATGAATGCAAGCATGCAACTAAATATACTAAAATAGAAAGTCTCATGTGTGTTGTATTGCTATCTTTGAATTCTCCAAATTAAATATCACGACTCTTAACTCAGGAAGAAGTCTTCTAAATATAGAAGCTACTAAATCGAAAAGTAATAGTCCCCTATATATGATGTATAATAATTAATAACAGATTGACCAAGGCTACAATCTCCTGGTATTATACACTAGTATGTTATAACTATGACCAGAAGATTGAGTGTAGGATATTTCCAGTGAATGCATGGCAAAGAAACAATTCATACAGAAGACTAATTTAGTGCATAAAGTCAGCAATTGCACGTATTAATATATACTACTATGTACTTTAATTAAGTATATACCGAATTACGGATACAGTTCAATCAACTAATTAACAAACTACAGTTCTGATAGAAATAAACATACAATAAATCAGTATCACACTTTTAATTGCATCTATATCCATTATTATGACTTATGAACAATACCGCAATATATATAACTTAACAATATTATTCCATTTCCCTTATCCAATGCACTCTCAAACCCAAATCTATAAAAAAACACACTTTAAAACAGTACACACCAATTTAACTTAAACGTAGAAGTCGATCTGTATGTAAGACGGAGTTAACAACTCCATAGAGAGCGAGAACACACACACACACACACACACACACACACACACACATATATATATATATGAGTAATATAACTTAAAGCACATAGTGATCGAAGAGTACTAATACATATCTCCGGTTACAATGAGCAGAGACCTGGCCTTGCTAAACGTATCTCCGGTTTATATCAGTTAGTTTAGAGTAGGCTATGTAGTGTTCTAGTGAAAAAGTTGTAGATTGTACTGTACATATTCCCCCTTTTGACTTTCAAACTCACCAAGCCACAATTTCACATCCTCCAAGTGGACACGGTGGATAATCAAGCTTCAGTATTCCTTGAGTTATTCACCAATTTGAATTACCAGTTTTATCACATTCCTTACTATGCTGCTGCTGTGTACTTTCAAAGTTCTTTTCAAGACTGTTTACCCTGATTTCTGCGCATATGCCGATTAGTGGTTTGTCTCTGGATGTTTTCAATATATATGGTACCAGTTTTTTTTTTTTTAAATTATTTTATCCATCTTATTAGAAGGTTGTAGCCATATTCGTTAATAAGAAGAACAATTGTTTACATCAATCGCATCTGCACTCATGAGATGGACTGGAAAATTTGGCCCAGCCAAAAATTAATATGATCTAACACAACCTTAATTTTATGTACATTTTTTTTCTATACATTACCCTTAATTTGTTGTACTCCTAGGGACATAAGAGTTTATGACAAACCATTAGCTAAAGAGTACAGTGTCTCTAGTCTATCTCTTCTCCATCGAAGACATGCATGGATTTCCCTTTTATCCAACTAGAATTATGCTAAGTTTTTGATATAAAGTAAATAGTAAAGATATTCGTCACTAGGAGACAATGACATTTACTAGTATGTCAGGATGTGTTCAGTTGATATTGAGATAGAAGTGGGGATGAACGAGTGATCTGACTGGTTTTGTTCTTCCATGCCATTGGATTGTGCACTCACACCTTTGGAGCATTATTGTACCTTGCTTGGTAATGTATGAAAATACATCAATTTTTGTATAATGTCAGCTTTGTCACGGTATGAACATTGGCAAAGAAATGTACAAATACATTCGTTAATGAAATTACACTCTGCAGTTCTTTCTGTTGTTTTTTGCAACCGAACTAACAATATGAAATTCCTTTTATTCTCGTTGCTTTCTGTGTTCTGATTTGGGTGCAAAACCCTCTCAAACTTGTAACAAGTTTATATTGATTCCATCTTACATAGGGTCAAAGAAAATGCTGTAAGCTTGACTAATAAGACTATTTTCAAATTAAGGTGGCTTCTCAGCAAGATTAGAAATATGTGGCGAGTGCAAAGTAGGGTACTAGATTAGTCTGATGTTTCAATTTTGTACCATTAATCCTGGGAATTCCTTGCAGCACAGTAAACATTGATTTATGAAGTTACATTGATTTATTGTGTTTAATCATCTTTCTTGTTTTGCAGCAAAAGTTTGCAATCCCTGACGCTGCTGAAGGATGGCTAAATAAATCGATTTCGAAAAAATTGAGGGATCACAAGAGCTTCTTGAAAGGGAAGTACTATGACGAGGAGATGTCCGAGGTCGAAAATGCAAGGTCAGTCCCCGAATGCGTGACGCCACAAGATTGGCATTTTCTTGTCAAATATTGGAAATCGGAAGCTGGAAAGGTAATCATATTTTATTGTTTATATCTTAAATTGATGATATAAATTATTAATTTTGGTAAACATAAGCATTTATTCCAATTATTAAAATGGTATAGAGGAAAGCTGAGATTGGTCTAAGCAGCCGCAGGCAGATGAAGATCAAGCACACTACGGGAAGCTGCAGCTTTGCTGTTGTGCAGGATGAGATGGTAATGGAAATTTTATTTTATAGCAAATCTGTTTTTAAAATAGTGGGAAGATTTTTTTTGCCAATTTATGCGTTGGTATGATTTAACTATTTCATTTGACTCATATATAGGATACGTCAGTCGAGGGAGAAAGTGTCGGTGAGGTAGATTTTTTTGAATCTACCCACATAAGGATGGGACCTTTCGGGATGAATTTGCAGCTGATATAGTGGTAAACATGAAATTTTCAAACTCAAATTTCCTTTCTGCAACTCAAATTTGGATATTATTCACAACTCAAATTTGAATTTTAATTTGGTCATAACTTACAAAATTTCAAACTAATTTTCAGCCTAATTTTTGGTATTAATGTTGTGTTTGCTATCTTTTGTAGAAAGAAGCTAGAAAACTGATTGAAGAGAGGTCAACATCTTCTACAGCAGATCGATTAACCATCCAGTGTGAAGCTATGACTGATGTGAGGGGGAAAGAGCGACCCGGTCGTGTGCGCGGAATGGGATTGGGGCCAACACCCTCATAGGTATACATATATATAGCATGTAACTGTATATATGTAGCTATATGTAGCTGTAGGGTTACTTTTAGTGTAGCTGTAGGGTAACTTTTAGTGTAGAATCAAGATCATTAATAACGATTGAGAGTGGCTTTATCAAACAGGAGCATATATTTTTACTTAAAAAAATCAAGATCGAGCATATATTATTACAAATTCAATTACAATATTGTTGGGTGTTGGGGTCATATCGGTAGGATTCTTATCGTCATTATAAACAATTCTATCAATGTTCCTCAACATAATTTTGAAATTTTGGAGTACCGGTACAAATATTTCACATGCTATTAGAACTATACATATCGTGTATTATTATGTTCGATCGATAGTCCTAATGCTGTACAAGTTGATTAACTGAGCATATATGCGCATTTTTTGATATGATGAATATGTGAAACATTTTCAACAACATGATCCTTTTCAATCTGTAAAGCAGCTTATATATTAGAGGAAAGAATGCATTTTAGAAGTTGTAGATTAAGAAGAGAATATTCCACAGTACTCTTTATCTATTCTGAAAATAGTACATCTACTTGAATTTAAACTTCTTTTGATTAATTTGCGTAGCTCATTGTATATCTGATGACTTAATTAGTAGTCTAGTACATCCATCGGCAAGTATATATCCTTTACTTACTTCTAACTCCCCTTTTATTATAACTATCATCAGTCACTCCTTAACAAATATATACAACATGCTAAATTTAAATGCCAGCAAACAAATGAAATAGATATAGTGCTGCTCAAGTATGCGAATTCAATCACTGAGCACAGCATGATGCCACCAAGTATGATCCCAGTGTTTTGACCATCAATATGCTACTATACTCTAATGAAGATTCATTTTATGTTTTGTTGATTTAAGACTAGATGATTAATCATTTTGCTAAAATGGAGACTTTAGTTTCTGCTTCATTTTCCGAGTTTATCCTACAATGTATTCATTTCCTCCTACCTGCTCATCTGCGTTGGTCCATTAAGTTTTTGCATATTTGTTTCTTATCTGATGTCTAAATATTCCTAACTAATTTGAATCTTGCGGTTTTAATCAAAGCTATATAGATTTGCTTGTGGGTTACTAGTTTCCTATCAGTATACTAGTTATCAGTATACTAGTTTCTTATCAGTATACTAGTTAACAAAACATATTTGTTTCTTATCAGTATATTAGTTTCCTTGACACTAACTTTTATAAATGAAGTATTAGAAATTCCCAGTTTTATTATAAGCTTTTTGTGATCTACCTCCTTGACACAGGTATTTGGTTCTTGTGCATCTACCTCCAGTCGTACATCGTATCCAGACGTGTTCAAGATGCAAGCCAAGATGCAGGAAGAGATTGACGGCTTGAAAGATATGCTTGCTTCTTTAATCTCCCAACAAAACCACAACTCTAACAATCCAGTACATGGAACTGTAAGTATTCAGCAACATTTTACGATATCAGTATGAAATTTAACTATTGCATTTGACTGGTGTGGTGACTACTGTAGTGAATAAACTAATAAATGACACTATTGTAAATTATACAGAGCCAGCGAATTTCATCGACTTCTAGTCACGCACATACATCTGGGCGAAATATCAATGAGAATGAAAGCAATGCCGAGCCACAGCAGTAGACTTTGCCATAGTTTAGTTTAATTTGGACTTTAGTCTTTTTATGTTTTGTCGAAACTAAATTTATGTTTTGTTAAAGAAATTGATGTATAACATGTATATTTTCTAACTCTTTGTATGACCATTTTTAGACAAGTAATTATTGTTTATTGTGGTCCATTATTATATAGTTGTTTATTATGGTATTAGTGATTTTAAGATTTGAACTTTCAAATTTGATGTGACTACAGATATTTTGAATTTGTTTATTAATCCATTTTGAGATAAATATGCTGGGATACATATCAATCCACCAAACGTGGCAAATTATTTTTTTTTTTAAATTGAACCTATAAAAATTGAACCTATACCGGTATTTAGGAACGCCGGTATAGGATATCGAAATTATTCAGAAAATATACAATGGCGTTTACAAAACACCGGTGCATGTGTCTATCACGGCATTTATGAAGCGCCGTAATAGACCTACGACTTGTAACGGCAGTCTAAAAAAGTGCCGTAATAGCCCTATGACTTGTAAAGGCGGTTTTAAAAAGTGCCGTAACAGACTTACGACTTGTAATGGCGGTCTAAAAAGTGTCGTAATAGGCCTACAACATGTAACAGCGGTTTTTAAAAGCGCCGTTACAAGCCGTAGGTCTATAACGGCGCTTTTAAAAATGTCGTTATAGACCCATGACTTGTAACGACAGTCTGGAAAAGCGCCGTGATAGACCTATGGTTTGTCCCGACGCTCGATACAACGGCGTTACACGCGGCGTTATTATTATCGCCGCTATCATCTATGGCGGCGTTTATAAGCGCTGCCATAGACAAAAAAAAATGCCGTTATATACATTCCGATTAGTAGTGTTGTTTTCATAGAACTTACTGTACAACTCCAGATTAATTCTTCCTCACATAATTTACATACCAGTATGAGCAAAATAATTTTTGTAACAATTAAAACATATTTTCATACAACTAATTCAAATTCTATATTATAATTACCACATTTTTTCTTTTCGACATTTCTTCACAATTAACATCTCAATCTCTTTACTAGAAATTCTTCATATTAATTTCTGTTTTTAATCATTCACCAACCATACGAATCCATAATTTGATTTGTTTATTTCAATGCAACACAAAGGCTCATTTAACACATAAAGTAGCATGGTTTATCTACTAACTTTTGTGTATATAATTTGTGACATAGATAATGAAATTTTCTTCAATAATTTATGGCTAGAACCAATTCATACATAATTTTGCTTTTACTAATAAAACCACATACAATTTCATATATCAATCAATCGATAAGTCATTTTCAATTAAATGTATACTCTAAATGATCATTTCATGCAACATTCTTCTAATTAAATCTAGCATGCATTCCTATTTAGAAATAGGAAAAATTTACCCACCTTGTATGGAGAGAAAAATTACAACTAGCAAATCCCTAGACGAATGTCCTGGCGACGAATGGCTCCTCCTTGAACACGTGCACCCAAGCCTTCAAGTACCTAACCGAATGCTCCCTCTTCCTTGATGTAGCCGGCATCCCCTCTTCTAGTTGCAAGCAAAGATCCCACACACTCTTAATCTTTTAACTCACAAAATCACCACTAGATAATATAATTGAACTATAGGTTTGGAAGAGAATAATTTTACACAAGAATAACTAGCCGGGGGGGGGGGGGGGGGGGGGGTATTTATACTAAAAATAAAAGAGAATGGAGGGCTAGGATCAAGTAGTTGGTTGTAAGATGGAGGGCTAGGATGAAAGTAGGAGTTACATTAACTACCCACAACCAAGTAACCACCACACCATGATCACCACCCAAATTTTGGTTTTCCCTCCAAGATGCAATCCGGCCATGCTAGGAGTGTGCATATTGCACGTGTACGCGTAGTGCACGTGCATGCAACTAGGCCCAAAAATTGTACATTTTATTTATAAAATAAACTTTAATTTTGTATTCTACATTACAAGTCATATAAAAAAAAATTAACTAATGGGCTTTAGTTTAATGGACCAAAATAATTATTATAAAATAATAAATTAAATTACTTTGGGCTTTTAAAAGAAAGGGCTTTTTGTCTAATTGAAAGAAGGCTTATAGAAAAATAATTAAAGGCACATATTAAATATCTTTACTCATCTTGATGAAAAAATATTGCACGTGCACACTACGTGCAAAATAAATAATTTTTCATTAAATGAAAAATCAAGGCATTACACTCGCAGAGGCACAGGCCTAAACTAGGCTAATGGAAAAATGAAGAACAGGTTAGAGACTTCGTGTATATATCTCCAAGTGGAAGATTGTTGGGGTTTGTAGATTCAATACACGATAATGGGGTTGGAGAAGTCCGTTGAGAAGAAGAGTCGAAGAAGCAGCGACCTGCTGCAGGCGAATTGCGGTCGACCACATTCGTACAGGCAAAAGAACGGTCGACCGTGCAGTCGACCGTCACTCTCTCTCGATGGACCTTGTATCTTGAAGAGATGACCGGTCAACCGCGCAGTCGACCGACCTACTCTCTGTTAGACTTCGTGCAGTCGAAGGAAAGAACCGATCGACCGACTTGGTGTTGCGGTCGATCGTCCCGACGCTGATTAATGAGTGGCTGAGATTAAAGTTGAGAAATCCTATATATATTATATTGTGTACAATTTTAGGGTTAAGTGAAAAGAAAATAGAGATCTACCAGCTGTCATTAAGAGAGAGGGAGATAGAGAGAAACCCTGCACCTTGGTGGTGAGTTCTTGCAAGATTTGTAAACCTAATCTTCATATTTCTAGTGAAAATCGTAAAAGTGCCTCTCATGGAAAAGTAGCCATTGTTTTGGGTGAACCTCGAAAAAATCTCGTATGTTCTTGTGTGTTGTTTTTGGTTGTTCAATCTTCTCTTGTTTTGATTCTATAGTTCTTACATCTCGTTGTCGTTGTTGAGTTATTCCGCAGTTAGAATTCAATACGAGTTGGCCCAGGTTGGTGGCGGTCCAGGCTGGGCCGGTCGCGGATTGAACCAGCCCGGATGCAACCCCTAGCTATAATGACCGATATTTGATACAGTCCTGTGGAGTCCAACATTTCATGTTCGAAACAATTAATTTGGTTCTGATTTTGGAAAGGAGACAAAAACTAATTCAACTTAGTAGAGTATTAGCATGTGTTGTAATTGATACTTTGATAGCGAGGTGGTCATCTTGTCACATCTTTTTCCTGTTATGGTAATCCAACACAGGCAAAATATTTATTGTGTCATGAGTATAATAAGAAAAGTACGAATTCATTGTTTCCTATGACTCCAGTAAAGGAACCAATGTATCCACGCCCAAGGAGCAGAGGAAACGTATTTTGGTGCCTATCTATAAGAATATAAGGAAGTACTTAAGCTGTATAAACTATCCTGGAGTAATACTTGTGATCCGTACTGGGAGAGCATATCTATCAAATATTAAGAATAATATGTTAGTGTTGGGAAATCAATTTGGTTTTATGCTGTGTAGGCTGACTATGGAAGCTATATATCGACAATTGATGAAAAGTATCGGGAGAAGAAAAGAGACTTTCATGGCTTTTATTAATTTGCAAAAGGTTTATGTTTGAGGTCTTAGGCAAAATGTATTTTTGGTTTAGAAAGAAAACAAGTGTCTGGTAGTTATATTGATGTTTATTAAGGATATATATGATAATATAGTTAATAGTGTTACAATGAGTGGAGGAGAGGCAAAACTCTTTCTAGTACTATACGGTTGCACCAAGGATCAATCTTGTCCTTATCTAGTTTTGTTGGTTATGGATGAATTAATTAGGCATGTTCAAGATGAGGTTTAATGGTGTATGCTGCTTGCATGATATAGTTTTGATTGATAAGACTATGAAAGACCCAACTTTAAAATTAGACAGATGGAGAGGAGGATGAAAACTTAAGAGATTTAGTACTAGTAGGACTAAAATAGACTATATGTATTTATGTTGAAAAAAACTAGACCTATGTAGTATGAGATGCATAGAATTTGAACAAGTACGCATTAGTGTCATGTAATATAACAACTACATTAAGGACTAAGTGCACCACACAACACGACATCAATAGGATAATCCCTTTAGCTTTGTCTGTGAACAAGTTTGTGGTTTGTTAAGCATTTGAGAATCGTTATACTGTTTTCAGCATAGAGAGGATAGCCGTGTATAATATTTCGTCAGTTGAATGAACTGACGTGCCACAGTTTTATGCAGGGAAAAGTGAATAATAAGAATGCATGCTGATTAAAAGATGATCCAAGTATTGTACATTTCAATTCATGTAATTTGTTGTAAAATTGCTTCCACTGTAAATATGTAATGAAGGTGTAAGCTCTGATGTACAAAAGTTTTTATTTCCTTGTAAAATTGTACGAAAGAAGTGTAAAGATCATGTGGAACTTCGAATTCAGTTGTATTTGGAATTTGGGGTGTTACAGAGTGGTATCAGAGCCACGCTTCCAAGTAGTACAAATTTATAAGGAACGACACCCTAGCAATGGACATTAGTGTGTTGAGTATAGAGATTTAAATGTAAGTCACTTGTATTTGCGTTGCTCTATGATTTATGTTTCTTCTTCTTCTTCTCCTCTCCCTAAGATGGCAGACCACTTCAACCCAGCTGGAGGTGACGATTGGCACATTGTTGAGGAGGATTACTACCCTGGAAAGACTGATTTAGACGAAAATGATCCTGAAGAATTTGAAGAGGAATGACCTGAGTCTCGAGAGATCACTCTACCTCCGGATTCATCTGATGATTCCTCTGACGAGGAAGAACCATTTCCGAGTAGTCTCATTGTGTCTCTTCAGAGGCAGGTAGAGACTCAACAGGAGAGAATCGGGCTACTGGAGACTCAGTTGGCAAAGTGCAAGAATGATATTGCAATTCTCAGTCATCGTGTTTGGGAACTCGAGAAGAGAAAAAACATGTACGATGTACTGAAGGAGGAAGTGGAGAAACTACGGGGAGAGCTTCGAGAGGCCAAGAGGAACCGTAGGAGCTAGACTGTTGTATCTTCTTACTGCTTTTATTTGATGTCAAAAATATTTTCAATTCGAATGTATAAAGTTTGAAATTCAATGAAAAGTTGATTTAAAATTCATGTTTCATACTTTGAATTTAATGGATCTTTTGCATCAGAATATGGCTAGAAGAAGAACTCGAAATGGAAAAAGTTTGGACTTGGAAACGGAACTAGCGAGAGTCTATCAGACACTCAATGTTGTTGCTATGAATCAGAATCAAGGAAGGGTGCCTGCGAATCCAGTACCCGAAGCAATCAAACTCGTGGAATCATTCAAACGGACGAAACCACCGGCATTTGAGGGGAAGTCAGACCCTGACACGGCCGACAATTGGATCTGACAGATCGAGACTATCTTCGAAGTCTTGGAGACTCTGGAGGACAGCAAGGTGAAGTTGGCGGCGCTGCAGTTCGAGAAGAATGCGGCTGTGTGGTGCAATCGATGAAGCGGACGATAGGAGGTATTGTTATTGGCTGGGATGAATTCTTGGAGGAATTTCGCAGTCATTATTTTCCCTCAGACGTCCAGGAGAAGAAGGCCATGGAGTTTCTGGCGCTGCAGCAGGGCAGCATGTCGGTTAGGGAGTATAAGATAAGATTTACTCAGCTCTCAAGATATGCACCCAAACTGGTAATGGACGAGGCGAAGAAGGCTCAGAAATTCGAGCATGGTTTGAGGCCAAGCCTGAGATCCTGGATGATACCCCTCGGTATCAGGAGGTTTGACAAGCTGGTCAAACGAGCGGCAGCCACGAAGGCGGACATGGAGCAGTTCCATGCTGTTCAAAATCGGAGGACCAACTGGAACGTTGGGAAGAGGCCCGCAGTTTCTGACAATTTCAATGGGCAGCCGTCAGCCCAGAGGTTCAAACCAACGGGAGCGAATGCTGTCAACATAGCTGGGAGACCCGGAAACAATTGGGTGAGACCTCCGATGGTGACTTGCTACAATCGTGGTGAGAAGGGACATTACAAGTCTCAATGCTCCAAGCTGCAGAATGTCAACCGTAGTGGACCGACGCAGCAAATTGGGAAAAAGCCGTACTAGCAGGGGCGAGTATTTGCCTTGACTGAAGATGACGCTGATGAGGTGGATCACGTCATCACTGGTATGAGGGATGATGTTTAGAGTGTTTTCTGTTGTTTCTCTTTTCCCGCCTTATATAGTGAACTGTTCTGTAACCAGTGTGTGTTATGTAACAGGAGAACTTATTTTGAATGGAAAGAAAGCTATTGTTTTATTCGATACTGGGTCCTCTCACACTTTTGTATCACCTAAGTTTGCTAAAGTTTTGGGAGTCGAACCGAAAGTCTTTCCAGGCAAGGTCTTGGCAGTAGCTACTCCATCAGGGGAGACTTTAACCACTGATCCGTACTATGCAGACTGCGAGATCGTGATTGAGGATAGAATTTTGGGATTGATTTGATCGAGCTGAATGTCTTGGGAGTCTATGTTATCATTGGCATTGATTGGATGCCGGTATACAGTGCGAACATCGAGTGCAAGACCAAGAGAGTAACAGTGAAGGCTCCAGGTGGACCTGAAGTCACTATCCAAGGGAAGAAGAGATGTTTTGGTCTGGTGGTAGCTATCTGCAAGAGGGATGTTCCTGTAGAGGTGCAACAAATTCCTGTGGTTCGGGATTATCCTATCGTGTTCTTGGAAGATTTGCCTGGGTTATCCCCAGAACGTGATGTGGTGTTCAGCATCACTATTCAGCCAGAGAGTGCACCCATTTCTAAGGCACCGTATAGGATGGTGCCCGTGGAGCAGGATGAGATCAAACGGTAGATTGAGGAACTGTTGGAGAAAGGCTTTATTCAACCGAGTGCGTCGCCCTGGAGAGCATCGGTGCTGTTGGTAAAGAAGAAAGATGGTTCGATGAGGATGTGCATCGATTACCGCGAGCTAAATAAGGTCACTGTTCAGAATAAGTATCTTATTCCCTGATCGACGACTTGTTCGATCGTCTACAAGGAGCCGCTGTTTTCTCCAAAATAGATATTCGATCAGGTTACCATTAGGTTTGAGTGAAGATTGAAGATGTGCATAAGACTGCATTCAGAACTCGACACGGGCATTAAAAATTCTTAGTTATGCCGTTCGGAGTGATGAATGCACCTACAATTTTTATGGATATGATGAACAGAGTTTTAAGGCCATTTATTGATTCTTTCGTCGTGGTGTTTATCGACGATATTCTTGTGTACTCCAAGTCGGAGGAGGAGCACACAGAGCATCTGGCAGCAGTTTTGAAGAAGCTTCAGGAGCATGAGTTGTATGCCAAGTTGTCCAAGTGCAATTTCTGAAAATCTGAAGTGGTATTCTTGGGTCACATCCTTTCTAAGGAGGGAGTGGCAACTGATCCTCAGAAGATAGAGGCGGTGAAGGATTGGGCAAGGCCTACTACAGTAAAGGAAATCAGGAGTTTCCTTGGGCTAACTGGATATTACAGGAGGTTTATTCAGGGCTATGCTCATATAGCCGTACCCCTCACTGGTCTGACCAAGAAGAATGAGAACTTCAAGTGGACCGAGCAGTACGAGGCAAGCTTTCAGGAGTTGAAAGAGAGGCTGACTGCTGCTCCCATTTTGGCTTTGCCTAGAGCAGGTGTTGAGTACGATGTTTACTACAATGCTTCACATCGTGGGCTTGGTTGTGTCTTAATGCAAGAAGGGAAAGTAATGTAATATCCTGATTTTTCAATTAATGAAAAATTATTTTATTTTGCACGTAGTGTGCACGTGCAATATTTTGGTTGGATTATTTTATTATGATGTGTATAAATATTTAAATATGTGTTCTCAAATTATTTTATACAAAAGCCTTTTTCTTTAAATGGATAGAAAGCCATATTTTAAAGCCTTTTTCTTAAAGTCCAAAATGTATTTTATTTATTTTATTTTAAAATGACTATTTTGGCCCATAAAACTAAAGCCCATGGATTAATTTATTTAAAAAGTCTATTTTATTTTTATGTAAAAAAAATCAAATGCACAATTTTGGACCTAGTTGCATGCACGTGCACTACACGTACACGTGCAATGCACATTTCTCTTTGGTGGCCGGTTGCATTCTATTGGGAGGGAAACCCAAATTTTGAATGGAGATCATGGAGGTGGTTATGTAGATGTGGGTAGTTGTGGTAACTCCTACTCTCATCCTAGCCTTCCATCCTACAACCAACCATCTAATCCTAGCCCTCCATTCTAGTTGATTTCAAGTATAAATACCCCCTCCCAATGGCTATATCCCAATGGCTATATTCATATGTAATTATATCTTTCTAAAACTATAGTCTAATTTAGTAGTAGTTGTGAGTTAAAAAGATTGAGTGGTGAGTGGTTTGTGCTTGCTTTCTACCAAGGAGGAGAAGGGCCGGCTAGGAGCTTTTGGTGGTGTTGAGGAGCTTGTGCACGCATCATCTAGGAGGAGGTGCATCTCATTTGCAAAGGACTTAGTTGCTATTGTGTTTGTTCTCTCCATACAAGGTGGGTAAAAATTTTCCATATTTCTAAGGTAGAATGCTTGTTTGAATGAATGATAGTGGGTTTGATCTTCCTTATTTCTAATTAGAATTGATGCTAGTATTATATTGAGAATGATGCATGAAAAATATTAATAAGAGTACACTCTTAATTGGAGAATTGACCTATGAATTGATTGGAATGCGAGTATGCAATTGTATGTGATTGGATTAGTAAAAATCTAAGTTGATATAGATTAATTATAACCATGAATAAGTACTTGGCTAATAAAGGAATTTGTGGCATTAATTGTTGAGAAATGTTGAAAAGAAACGTTCTGGTAAGTCGACTTATATGCTCATCTAAGTCGACTGGTGCTGTCATAAGTCAATTATTTACTTAAAATCATGGATGTTTTCCCCTGGACAGTCGACTTACTATAATATAAGTCGACTGGTACTGATGCATTTTTATAAACTCGAATGTTCTACTATTTTGAAAATACATGAGACTCTATAAAGATAATTTGGGAATTGTTGCATGGAATAAAATGTGATTTTGAGAATAAAAGGCGTAATCAGAACTATGAATTTGATATGTGTATTTTTGGAAAATTATACCTTGCAAAAGTGCTAGAAATGAGGAAGATAGTATAGTAAAGATTGAAGTGACATTATGTGATAGATGTATGAAAATATGAACTGTGAATATTCGTTAGTACATCTCATTTTGAGAACAATGTGATAACCACGAAATGTGAATTATTCTTGTTGAAGAATAGCGTGACAAAATATGATATGTGATTCCTTAATTTGAGATTTTTAAACTGTTCAGTCGACCGAATGTGTGTAGCAGTCGACTGTATAGAACTTGAGAAATTACATAATTGAATTATGCAGAACAGGCGACTGTGTTGAACGACAGTCGACTGTCCTGTGATTAATAATTGAATTGGAACACTGCGGAACAGCCGACTACCGTGTGCAGCAGTCGACTCTCCCGAGTGGTTAAGATGAACTTGAATTGACTGGACAAGTCGACTGGAAGAGATCCAAGTCGACTGTCCAGAGTGTCTAGATATGTCAGAGAACATTATTCTGTATATTTTGAAGATTGTGAACTTAATGATTGACGTTGATGAACTCTTTTTATTGCTGTATGAATTTATATGAAATGAATCATAGTTTGAATTGAGAAATTTACATGAAATGAATCATAGATTTGAATTGAGAATTACATGAATATGAAAGCTAAGATCATGATATGCTGAGGCAATGAAAAATGAACTCAAGAGCTGGAAGTGCCCAGATTATGTTAGAATTTGTGAATTGGAATTGAAATGAAAGAGTAGCTAAGTCTCCCCCGGCAGTTGAAAAAAAAATTGAAATGAATATTGAAAAGAAAGACCAAGGTTGGTCATGTTGAAATGAATGAATAAGTCCGGTTTAGTGAAGAGGCTAACTCTAGAGCTTTGATTTGTTCATGATTCTAATAAAAACTAAGGATTAGTACATAGTGGAGATGTGATGAAAGTGGGAGAAAAACACGAATGAGAGCCATCAGATTTGCGGCGGAGGGTATTTCACAGGTTCTTCACGATGAGTCGTGACATGACGTGGATACGGCTCCAGGGTGCCGTGGCGGCGGAGAGTATTTCACAGGTTCTTCACGATGCGTCGTGACATGACGTGGATACTGCTCCAGGGTACCGTCCCTGTGGTGACACTTGTGGGATGTTTGGTGACTGCATGAGGATCGTGTGCCATGAAGGAGGCTGAATTGTCCATAGGTTCTTCACGATGAGTCGTGACATGACGTGGGATTCCCCTCCAGTTTTTGTACACGTGCTTGCACTCATAGATCATCTAGGATACCTACCGTAGTTACAGTAGTAGATTAAGTCATGGCGAGGGATTGAACCCTACAAAGATGAAGAACGATTAAGAGGCTTGCCCTCGGACCTATGTAGTATGGGATGCATAGACTCCGAACAAGTGTGCATTAGTGTTATGTAACATAAATAATTGCATTAAGGATTAAGTGCACAATCACAACACGACATCAATAGGGTAGTCCCTTTAATTGTAATGTGACAAGTTTGTGTTTGCTAAATATTGAAAATTAAGTTATACTATTTCCGGCATAGAGAGGATGGCCGTGTATAATTATCGTCGGTTGAATAAACTGACATACCCACAGTCTTATATGCAGGTAAATGACATGTTAAAGAGGAATGGATGCATAAAGATTTTACCATGTTGTTGTACATTTATGTAGATGTTGTATATTTTTACTTTCGCTGTGCAAATGTAAATGTAATATATGATGTAACTCTGATGTAAAGTGAAAAGTTTAAATTCCTTGTAAAATTGTACTAAAGAAAGTGAAATGATCCTGTAGAACATCTCGAATTCAGTGTATTTGGGATTCGGGGCATTACAGAGTGGTATCAGAGCCACGCTTTCTACGCTTTCCACACTTGTACAAATTTATAGGGAACGACACCCTAGATGTGGACATTAGAGTGTGTGTTTGAGTCTAGAGATTTAAATATAAGTGACTTACATTTGTGTTGCTTTATGACTCATGCTTCTTCCTCTCTATTCTAAGATGGCTGATCACTTCGACCCTGCTGGAGGCGATGTTTGGCTTGTGACTTCTCTTCAGAGGCAGGTTGTGATGCTGTGAGAGAGAGTCGGATTGTTGGAGGCTCAACTGGCGAAGCGGAAGGACGACTTTTCTGTTCTCAGTCACCGGGTATTGGAACTTGAGAAGAGGAAGAACCTGACTGATGTGCTGAAGGATGAAGTTGAAGAACTACGGGAAGAACTTCGAGCAGCGAAGAGGGCCCGTAGGAGTTAGACTGTCTTAGCTTCTTTTATTTTCCGTTCTGATGTCAAAAATATTTTAAATTCGAATGTATAAACTTTGGAATTCAATGAAATGCAAGTTGATTTAAATTCTTGTCTTATACTTCGGATTTAATGGATCTTTTGCATCAGAATATGTCGAGGAGAGGAGCTAGGAATGGGGAAGGTTTAGATCTGGAGACCGAACTTGCAAGGGTCTACCGGACGCTTAATGCAGTGGCCATGAACCAAGGAAGGGGACCGGTGAATCCAGTGCCCGAGGCGATTAAGCTGGTGGAATCGTTCAAGAGAATGAAACCACCTGTATTCGAGGGAAAGTCAGACCCAGATGCGGCTGACAACTGGATTCGGCAAGTGGAGACAATCTTTGAGGTGTTGGAGATCCCTGAGGGTAGCAAGGTCAAGTTGGCGACTTTGCAGCTGGAGAAGGATGCGGCGGTTTGGTGGCAATCCATGAAGAGGGCCATGGGTGGCATAGTGCTTGGCTGGGAGGAATTTCTAGAAGAATTTCGCAGTCACTATTTTCCCTCCGACGTCTAAGAGAAGAAGGCAATGGAATTTCTGTCACTTCAGCAAGGCAGCATGTCAGTGAGGGAGTATGAGACCAAGTTTACTCAGCTCTCTAGGTATGCTCCAGAACTGGTGATGGATGAGGCTAAGAAGGCTCGTAAGTTCGAGCATGGATTGAGGCCGAGCTTGAGATCCCGGATGATACCTCTTGGGATCAGGCGATTCGACAAGTTGGTCAAGAGAGCGGCAGCGACAGAGGCGGATATGGAGCAATTCCATGTTGTTCAGAACCGGAGGAACAACTGGCAGACTGGTAAGAGGCCCGCCAATTTTGGGAGTTTCAAGGGGCAACCATCTGCACAGAGGTTCAAACCGACAGGGGCGAACGCTATTAGTGTGGCTGGAGGACCTGGAAACAATGTGGTGAGACCTCCTACGGTGACTTGCTTCAACTGTGGTGAGACGGGACATTTCATGTTTCAATGCTCCAAGCCACGGAACAGTAATCGCAATGCACCAATGCAGCAGTCTGGGAAGAGGCCGTACCAATCAGGGCGAGTATTTGTCTTGACAAGAGCTGATGCTGATGAAGCAGATCAGGTCATCTCTGGTATGGGGGCTGATGTTTAGTGGTTTTGTCATTTCTTCTTCCCGTTCATATTGTGAAACTGTTATGTAATGGTGTGTATTATGTAACAGGAGAACTCTATCTTAATGGAATGAAAGCTGTTGTATTGTTCGATACTGGATCCTCTCATACTTTTGTGTCTCCTAAATTTGCTAAAGTGTTGGGAGTTGAACCGAAGATTTTTCCAGGCAAGATCTTAGCAGTAGCTACTCCGTCAGGGGAAACTTTGACCACTGATCGGTATTATGCTGATTGCGAGATAGTGATTGGAGATCGAGTCTTTGGCATTGATCTAATCGAGCTGACTATCTTGGGAGTCGATGTTATCATTGGCATTGATTGGATGTCGGTGTACAGTGCAAGCATCGAGTGTAAGACCAAGACGGTAACAGTTAAGGCTCCAGGTGGACCTGAAGTCACTTTCCAAGGGAAGAAGAAGTGTTCTAAGCTGGTGGCAACTATCCGCAAGGAAGAGACTCCTGTGGAATTACAAGGGATTCCTGTGGTTCTGGACTATCCGACAGTGTTCTTGGAAGATTTTCCTGTGTTACCTCCGCATCGTGATGTAGAGTTCAGCATCACTGTTCAACCGGAAAGTGCACCCATTTCTAAGGCACCGTATAGGATGGCTCCAGTGGAACAGGATGAGGTGAAACGGCAGATTGAGGAACTGTTGGAGAAAGGCTTTATTCAACCTAGTGCGTCACCTTGGGGAGCACCAGTGCTTTTGGTAAAGAAGAATGATGGATCGATGAGAATGTGTATCGATTACCGAGAGCTGAATAAGGTCACTGTTCAGAATAAGTATCCTATTCCTCGAATTGATGACTTGTTCGATTGTCTACAAGGAGCAGCTGTATTCTCCAAAATAGATCTTCGATCAGGATATCACCAAGTGCGAGTGAAAGCTGAAGATGTGCACAAAACTGCATTTAGAACTCGGCATGGGCATTACGAATTCTTAGTTATGCCATTCGGAGTGACGAATGCACCCGCAATCTTCATGGACTTGATGAACAGAGTTCTGAGGCCGTTCATTGATTCTTTCGTCGTGGTGTTTATCGACGATATTCTCGTGTACTCCAAGTCAGAGGAGGAGCACACCGAACATCTGGCAGCAGTTTTGCAGAAGTTGGAAGAGCAGAAGTTGTATGCCAAGTTATCCAAGTGTGATTTCTGGAAATCAGAAGTGGCATTCCTAGGTCACATCCTTTCTAAGGAGGGAGTGGCAACTGACCCTCAGAAGATAGAGGCAGTGAGAGATTGGGCTAGGCCTACTACAGTGAAGGAAGTCAGAAGTTTTCTTGGGATGACTGGATACTACCGGAGATTCATTCAAGGTTATGCTCAGATAGCTGTACCGCTTACTGGACTGACCAAGAAGAATGTGAGCTTCAAGTGGACCGAGCAATGTGAGGCGAGCTTTCAGGAGTTGAAAGAGAAACTGACTACTGCACCTATTTTGGCTTTGCCTAGAGCTGGTGTTGAGTATGATGTTTATAGCGATGCTTCACATCGTGGGCTTGGTTGTGTCTTAATGCAAGAAGGTAGAGTAATCGCTTATGGGTCTAGGCAACTACGACCGCTTGAGAAAAATTACCCGACTCATGACCTGGAGTTGGTTGCGATTATTTTTGCCCTGAAGCAATGGAGGCACTACGTGTACGGTGAGAAGTTGAACATGTACACGGATCACAAGAGCTTAAAGTATATATATCAGCAGAGGGATCTGAATCTGAGGCAGCAAAGATGGTTGGAAGTGCTCGAGGACATGTGACCTGAGATCAAGTATCATCCTGGAAAGGCTAATGTTGTTGCTGATGCACTTAGTCGCAAGAGCAGTTTGGCCAGTTTGATTACAACTCAGAGGCATCTGATTGAGGAGTTGGATTGAGCAGGCATTGAGGTTGTCTTGCCAGGATTGGGAGCATCTTTGGCTCAGTTGAGGCTTCAGCCTACTCTGAATGCAAGGATCATTGCAAGTCAGGAGGTTGATGCTGATATCTTGGAGATGAAGGAGCAGGTTGGTGCTGGCAGGTTGCCCGAATTTCAAACCAGGGATGGAGTGCTGTGGTTCGGAGATAGACTGTGTGTTCCAAATCAGGCGGACCTGAAGGAGGGTATTCTTCAGGAGGCGCATGCTACTCTTTTGTCGGTACATCCTGGGAGTACTAAGATGTACAAGGACATCAAACAGCATTTCTGGTGGTCAGGTTTGAAGCGGGATGTGGCTGAATTTGTCGCGAAGTGTGAGGTTTATCAGCAAGTCAAAGCCAAAAATCAGAGACCCGGAGGTCTATTACAGCCGTTACCTATTCCGGAATGGAAGTGGGATAACATCAGTATGGATTTCATCACGGGATTGCCTAAGAGTTCTAAAGGCAATGATGCGATTTGGGTTATAGTCGATCGACTGACCAAGTCCGCTCACTTTTTGGCGATGAAACTCACTGCTTCGATGGACAAGTTGGCTGAGATGTATGTTGGTGAGATTGTCTGACTTCATGGTGTTCCTTCAACTATTGTGTCTGATCGAGATGCACGGTTTACTTCGCATTTCTGGAGGAGTCTTCAGACAGCTTTGGGTACCAAGACAGATTTCAGCACTGCTTTTCATCCGCAAACCGATGGGCAGACAGAGAGAGTCAATCGTATCTTGAGGATATGCTTCGGTGTTGTATACTAGATTTTGGAGGCAGTTGGAAAAGGCATTTACCTTTGGTAGAGTTTGCCTACAACAACAGTTTTCAGGCTAGCATCGGGATGGCACCGTACGAAGCTTTGTATGGCAGGAAGTGCAGGACTCCTGTTTGTTGGTATGAAGTTGGGGAGCATCAGTTGTTTGGTCCTGAGCTTGTGCAACAAACTTCTGAGAAGATTGTTCTGATCAGAAAGAGGTTAGTGGAAGCTCAGAGCAGGCAGAAAAGCTATGCAGACAACCGGAGAAGGGACCTTGAGTTTGAGGTTGGTGACTTCGTCTTTCTGAAGGTATCACCCAGTAAAGGTGTGGTTCGATTTGGCAAAGGCGGGAAGTTAGCCCCGAGGTTTATAGGCCCGTATAAGATATTGAAAAGGATCGGGAAAACTGCTTACCGGCTTGAATTACCGGAAGAGTTGTCTCAGGTGCACAATGTCTTCCATGTGTCTATGCTGAGAGGTTATATTCCAGATCCGAGTCATCATTTGCCTGAAGTGCCGGAAGGTTTGCAGTTAGACCTGAATTACATCGAGTCTCCTGTTGAGATTGTTGATTGTCGAGAGAAAGTCTTGAGGAATAAGACGATACCGATGGTCAAGGTAGTCTGGAGAAACCATTTGGTTGAAGAGGCTACTTGGGAATCTGAGGAGAGGATGTTGAAGGACTATCCTGAGCTTTTTGCTTGATTGTATTTTTGTATCTTTTGTTCTTGTGTGTGTGTTGTATTTCCTGTTTTCCTCGCTCTTGACTGTAGTTCCGGGGACGGAACTATTCTAAGGAGGGAGTGATGTAATATCCTGATTTTTCAATTAATGAAAAATTATTTTATTTTGCACGTAGTGTGCACGTGCAATATTTTGGTTGGATTATTTCATTATGATGTGTATAAATATTTAAATATGTGTTCTCAAATTATTTTATACAAAAGCCTTTTTCTTTAAATGGATAGAAAGCCATATTTTAAAGCCTTTTTCTTAAAGTCCAAAATGTATTTTATTTATTTTATTTTAAAATGACTATTTTGGCCCATAAAACTAAAGCCCATGGATTAATTTATTTAAAAAGTCTATTTTATTTTTATGTAAAAAAAATCAAATGCACAATTTTGGACCTAGTTGCATGCACGTGCACTACACGTACACGTGCAATGCACATTTCTCTTTGGTGGCCGGTTGCATTCTTTTGGGAGGGAAACCCAAATTTTGAATGGAGATCATGGAGGTGGTTATGTAGATGTGGGTAGTTGTGGTAACTCCTACTCTCATCCTAGCCTTCCATCCTACAACCAACCATCTAATCCTAGCGCTCCATTCTAGTTGATTTCAAGTATAAATACCCCCTCCCAATGGCTATATTCATATGCAATTATATCTTTCTAAAACTATAGTCTAATTTAGTAGTAGTTGTGAGTTAAAAAGATTGAGTGGTGAGTGATTTGTGCTTGCTTTCTACCAAGGAGGAGAAGGGCCGGCTAGGAGCTTTCGGTGGTGTTGAGGAGCTTGTGCGCGCATCATCTAGGAGAAGGTGCATCTCATTTGCAAAGAACTTAGTTGCTATTGTGTTTGTTCTCTCCATACAAGGTGGGTAAATTTTTTCCATATTTCTAAGGTAGAATGCTTGTTTGAATGAATGATAGTGGGTTTGATCTTCCTTATTTCTAATTAGAATTGAAGCTAGTATTATATTGAGAATGATGCATGAAAAATATTAATAAGAGTACACTCTTAATTGGAGAATTGACCTATGAATTGATTGGAATGCGAGTATGCAATTGTATGTGATTGGATTAGTAAAAATCTAAGTTGATATGGATTAATTATAACCATGAATAAGTACTTGGCTAATAAAGGAATTTGTGGCATTAATTGTTGAGAAATGTTGAAAAGAAACGTTCTGGTAAGTCGACTTATATGCTCATCTAAGTCGACTGGTGCTGTCATAAGTCAATTATTTACTTAAAATCATGGAAGTTTTCCCCTGGACAGTCGACTGGTACTGATGCATTTTTATAAACTCGAATGTTCTACTATTTTGAAAATACATGAGACTCTATAAAGATAATTTGGGAATTGTTGCATGGAATAAAATGTGATTTTGAGAATAAAAGGCTAATCATAACTATGAATTTGATATGTGTATTTTTGGAAAATTATACCTTGCAAAAGAGCTAGAAATGAGGAAGATAGTATAGTAAAGATTGAAGTGACATTATGTGATAGATGTATGAAAATATGAACTGTGAATATTCGTTAGTACATCTCATTTTGAGAACAATGTGATAACCACGAAATGTGAATTATTCTTGTTGAAGAATAGCGTGACAAAATATGATGTGTGATTCCTTAATTTGAGATTTTTAAACTGTTCAGTCGACCGAATGTGTATAGCAGTCGACTGTATAGAACTTGAGAAATTACATAATTGAACTATGCAGAACAGGCGACTGTGTTGAATGACAGTCGACTGTCCTGTGATTGATAATTGAATTGGAACACTGCGGAACAGCCGACTGCCGTGTGCAGCAGTCGACTCTCCCGAGTGGTTAAGAAGAACTTGAATTGACTGGACAAGTCGACTGGAAGAGATCCAAGTCGACTGTCCAGAGTGTTTAGATATGTCAGAGAACATTATTCTGTATATTTTGAAGATTGAGAACTTTATGATTGACGTTGATGAACTCTTTTTATTGCTGTATGAATTTATATGAAATGAATCATAGTTTGAATTGAGAAATTTACATGAAATGAATCATAGATTTGAATTGAGAATTACATGAATATGAAAGCTAAGATCATGATATGCTGAGGCAATGAAAAATGAACTCAAGAGCTGGAAGTGCTCAGATTATGTTAGAATTTGTGAATTGGAATTGAAATGAAAGAGTAGCTAAGTCTCCCCCGGCAGTTGAAAAAGAAATTGAAATGAATATTGAAAAGAAAGACCAAGGTTGGTCATGTTGAAATGAATGAATAAGTCCGGTTTAGTGGAGAGGCTAACTCTAGAGCTTTGATTTGTTCATGATTCTAATAAAAACTAAGGATTAGTATATAGTGGAGATGTGATGAAAGTGGGAGAAAAACACGAGTGAGAGCCATCAGATTTGCGGCGGAGGGTATTTCACAGGTTCTTCACGATGAGTCGTGACATGACGTGGATACGGCTCCAGGGTGCCGTGGCGGCGGAGAGTATTTCACAGGTTCTTCACGATGCGTCGTGACATGACGTGGATACTGCTCCAGGGTACCGTCCCTGTGGTGACACTTGTGGGATGTTTGGTGACTGCATGAGGATCGTGTGCCATGAAGGAGGCTGAATTGTCCATAGGTTCTTCACGATGAGTCATGACATGATGTGGGATTCCCCTCCAGTTTCTGTACACGTGCTTGCACTCATAGATCATCTAGGATACCTACCGTAGTTACAGTAGTAGATTAAGTCATGGCGAGGGATTGAACCCTACAAAGATGAAGAACGATTAAGAGGCTTACCCTCGGACCTATGTAGTATGGGATGCATAGACTCCGAACAAGTGTGCATTAGTGTCATGTAACATAAATAATTGCATTAAGGATTAAGTGCACAATCACAATACGACATCAATAGGGTAGTCCCTTTAATTGTAATGTGACAAGTTTGTGTTTGCTAAATATTGAAAATTAAGTTATACTATTTCCGGCATAGAGAGGATGGCCGTGTATAATGATCGTCGGTTGAATAAACTGACGTACCCACAGTCTTATATGCAGGTAAATGACATGTTAAAGAGGAATGGATGCATAAAGATTTTACCATGTTGTTGTACATTTATGTAGATGTTGTATATTTTTACTTCCGCTGTGCAAATGTAAATGTAATATATGATGTAACTCTGATGTAAAGTGAAAAGTTTAAATTCCTTGTAAAATTGTACTAAAGAAAGTGAAAAGATCCTGTAGAACATCTTGAATTCAGTGTATTTGGGATTCGGGGCGTTACAAGTAATCGCATATGGGTCTAGGAAACTAAGACCGCATGAGAAGAATTATCCAACTCATGATCTGGAGTTGGCTGCGATTATCTTCGCTTTGAAGCAATGGAGACACTACGTGTATGGTGAGAAGCTGAACATGTACACGGACCATAAGATCTTGAAGTACATCTATCAACAGAAAGATCTGAATCTGAGGTAAAGGAGATGGCTGGAGGTGCTTGAGGACATTCGTTCGGAGATTAAGTACCATCCTGGGAAGACTAATGTTGTTGCTGATACACTTAGCCGCAAGAGCAGTATGGCTAGTTTGATTATGACTCAGAGGCAGCTTACAGAAGAGTTGGATCGGGCTGGTATTGAAGTCGTTCTGCAAGGCTTGGGATCGTCTTTAGCTCGGTTGAGGCTTCAACCAACGCTGAATGAAAGTATTATTGCAAGTCAGAAGGAAGATGCGGAGATTCAGAAGGTGAAGGAGCAAGTCAGTGCTGGCTGGTTATCCGGGTTCCAGATTAGGAATGAGGTGCTGTGGTTTGGAGAGAGGCTGTGTGTTCCGGATCAGTCGGACTTGAAAGAAAGTATTCTTCAGGAGGCGCATGCTACTCTCTTCTCTGTACATCCTGGAAGTACTAAGATGTATAGGGACATTAAGCAGCACTTTTGGTGGTCAGGTTTGAAGCGGGATGTGGTCGAGTTCGTGGCGAGGTGTGAGATCTGCCAGCAGGTCAAAGCAGAGAATCAGAAACTCGGAGGTCTTTTGCAACCGTTACCTATTTCGGAATGGAAGTGGGATAACATCAGTATGGATTTCATCACGGGTTTGCCCAAGAGTTCAAAGGACAATGATGCGATTTAGGTTATAGTCGATCGACTAACCAAGTCTGCTCATTTCTTGGCAATGAAACTCACTTCGTTAATGGACAGATTGGCTAAGCTGTATGTTAGTGAAATCTTCAGGCTTCATGGTATTCCATTAACCATTGTGTCTGATCGAGATGCGCGGTTTACTTCGCATTTCTGAAGGAGTCTTCAGACAGCTCTGGGTACCAAGACGGATTTCAGCACTGCTTTTCATCCTCAGACCGATGGGCAGGCCGAGAGATTCAACCGTATTCTTGAGGATATGCTTCGGTGTTGTGTACTAGACTTTGGAGGCAGTTGGGAAAGGCATCTAGCTCTAGTGGAGTTTGCCTACAACAATAGTTTTCAGACTAGTATTGGGATGGTGCCGTATGAAGCTCTGTATGGCAGAAGATGCAGAACACCTGTTTGTTGGTTTAAAGTGGGGGAACGACAGATGTTTGGGCCTAAGATTATGCAGCAGACCTCCAAAAGATCGATCTGATCAGGAAGAGGTTGGTGGATGCTCAGAGTAGGCAGAAAATCTATGCAGACAACCGGAGGAGGGACCTTGAGTTTGAGGTTGGTGACCTTATCTTTCTGAAGGTTTCACCTAGCAAAGGTGTGATCCGATTTGGCAAGAGTGGGAAGTTAGCCCGAGGTTCATAGGTCCATACAAGATATTCAAGCGGAATGAAAAAATTGCTTACCGGTTGGAATTACATGAGGAGTTGTCTCAGGTGCACAACATCTTCCATGTGTCGATGCTGAGAGGGTACATCCCAGATCCGAGTCACCATTTGCCCAAAGTACCGGAGGGTTTGCTGTTGGATCTGAGTTACATTGTGCTCCCGGTTGCGATTGTTGGTCGTCAGGAGAAAGTCTTGAGGAATAAGACGATACCGGTGGTCAAGGTAGTTTGGAGAAACCAGTTGGTTGAAGAGGCTACTTGGGAATCTGAGGAGAGGATGATGAAGGATCATCCTGAGCTCTTTGTTTGATTTGTATTTTCCTTTCTTTTTCTTATTATGTTTTGTTTCCTCACTCTTTCACAGTAGTTCCGGGGACGGAACTATTCCAAGGAAGGAGTGTTGTAATATCCTGAATTTTTATTTAATGAGAAATGTTAATTATTACGTGTTGTGCATGTACAAATTTTGTATGCATATTTTCTTATAAAAATTATCTTTTATAACTTGGACAATTATTTCTTCCTTTCTCATTATTTTTTTTCTTCTAAAAAGCCTATTTTATAAAGCCTAAACATGTTTCTTAAATTAAGCCAACCCTAACAAATTAAAGTATTTTATTAAATTGCTCATGAGCCTAAAACCCACTATTTTTTAGGCCCACAAACTTAATTAATCTTCTAATTGTCACAACGTGTCATGCAGACACAATTAGTGGACAATTGATTAATTAAATTTGTACAACTTTATAATAGGGGGGTACTAGGGGGCACGTGCACATACTAGAGTGTGCAATGCACACCTTAGAGAGTGGCCGGTTTTGAGCAAGAAGAGAGGGAGAGTGGGTGTAGTTGAGGGGAGTGGGTATGTGATCATGGAAGTTACTACAACTTCCCAATTCATCTTGGTCCTTAATCCATAACTCCTTGATTGAATCTTAGCCTTCCATTCTCAACCTAAAAATGTATAAATACCCTTTAGCTATTCTTCACATGAAGCCACTAAACAAATTGTTAAGAGAAAAGACTAAGAGAGCAAAAGATTGAGAAGTAGTAGTGAGTGTGCATTTGTGTGTGTTCCAACCAAGTAGAGGCCAGCCAATCATCCAAGGAAGCAAGAGAAGGCTCGGGTTCCTAGCAACCACAAGGAGGAGGAGACAATTTGTAATCCATTCTAGGAGGAGAAAGCTACTTTCTTGCATTCTAGGAGTTTTCATTCGTTTCTTCAACTATAGGTGAATGTTTCTCAATACTTCTAAATGTAGATGCCATGCTAGGGATGTTTGCTAAAATAGTTGAGAAGAAATTGATAAATTGTAGTCTCATGTGGTTGATTAGAGATAAAATAGTAGTTTAAAGAATGATTGTTAAGATGATTGCTAATGAATAAAGATGTGAAATTGAAGTGCTAGAATCAATCTTAACATCATGCTTTATATCTATAAATTATGCTATGTGAGACGAATTTGTACTTATGAGACACAAATTGACTAAATGCATCTTGTAGAATTAATTATCTGAATTAGAACAATTCAATTGTAGAGAACAAGATCTATTACTTTAATCATGGTAATGGGTTGATAAAGTATTAAATAGAGACATAAAGTGAATTTTGGGAAGCTAGATTTATAAATTATGTAGAAATGGAAAGTGTTCTCAATGTCGAAATTATGGACATAAAATACAAAATATGACTCAATATATGTTTTTATAAAGCAAATAATGACTATAAAAATACTGGTTTACTGTATTTTTGTATAATTTACATTCTGGAAATTTTGATTCAAAAAAGAGAAGGAAAAGAACTAAAAACATTTTTGGAATTTGAAAACCCTAGTAGCACAGTCGACCGATTAGATTGAAACAGTCGACTGCTCTGCGTATTTGTTTTCGAGTTCAAATCTTTGCGGAACAGTCGACCAGTTATATTGAAATAGTCGACCGTCCTGATTATTTGTTTTCGAGTTTAAACCCTTGCGGATCAGTCGACCAACTACACTTTAACAGTCGACTACCCTGACCATTGATTTTCGAGTTGTAAATCCTCATAGAACAACCGACTGTCCATGTTTTAACAGCCGACTGCCCTAAAGTTTCAACCAATATCTGGATTTTTGTGAAAGAACTTTCTGTAACATGTGGCCCAGTATGAATAAGGATTTGAGACTATTTTTGGCAAGCAAGAACTTATTATTTTTATTAGTTCAAATTGTCCTTGAATAAAGAAAAAATACATGCCTTGTTTAAAAGAGTTTTGAAATGAGTTTTGGCAATGAGAGTGTAAATTTTTGATAAAATGACAGTATGGTAATTTCATGGTGGTTGAATGAGCTATGAATGTGACAAGTTAGAAAAACAGATTTTTTCGTTTATGCATGAGTTTGTACATGAAAGTGAAATTGATTGTTATGATGAATTATCACCATATATTTTATTTATTCAATTTGTTCTTACTTCATTTTTGGATCACCATATATTTTATTTGGATCTTTTAATTAAACCCAAAATCCACTACCCAATAATACCCCACCCTAAAACCTTATTGGATTCCTTTATACCCAAAAACCCAATACCTGCTTGCCCCCAACCCGTTAACACCCTATATTTATATAACTACCCTACTGCTCATCTTAAAACCCTAAACTATATAGCCGCCTATACACTGCATCCCTCTCATCCCCTACCTCCTACTCCCGATCCTCCACTCTGTGTACCCCCCCACATCCAAGCCATCCCCTAGCCACTCTCCCTTACCTCCTACACCTTCCCGTCCTCTCTCCCTGTGCTGCGCCTCCCTCCTGAGCGCCGCACACCACAACACCGCCAGGCATCGACGCTCTCCCTGCCTCCCTGTCCAGTCGCGGCAGCACAGCACCCTGCACATTGTTTCCCTCCCGACCGTACATGCAGAGAGCAACAGCAGCAACAGTAGTGCTGTCGCCGCCCTCGCTCGCTTGTCGTCGCCGTTCTCTCGACGCATGCACCCACTGCCGTTGCTTGGCATTGTGTGCGTGTGTTGATCTCGAGTTCTGTTCGTGGTTTGTTCATTTCGTGCCCAAGAATCTGTTCCCGTTATTCTTGCTTTTGCTTCTTCATTTTTGTCGTCAATTCTAAGTCAAGTAACTTGTATTCCTTTTTGTTGTATAATACAAGTACTAAATATTGCTTGTAGTGTAGTTGCTTCAAGATCTATTCTCATGAAAACCCTGTTAGATCTTTTCCATACATGATGATTTTCCCGTAGTTGTCTCATTACACACACGACATGAAATAACTTAGATCTAATAAATTCTTGATGTATACATGCATGTTGTTCATTATTTATGAGGTGTTGTATGATCTTGTATGCTTGATGTGTTAGGAGTAGTATAACTTATTGTAGACATGTTAAATACCCTATACCATGTTTCTTGGACATCTAGTATACCATATTGCGTATTTTGTTATGATTTGGATGTGTTTTATATAAACTAGTTGATTTTATGCATAAAGAAAATTTCTATTTTTGTTGTGACCCAGTTTTGTTCATTATTTTAGACCCTATTAAGGTCATTATATGAAAATTATTCGTGAATATGAATTATATATAATTCTGTCTACCTTCCAGAATTTCTGACAGATCTCAGTTTCGATTTGTGAGTTACAAGTTATTGTTGTTTTAATAGAGTCTCATTCCACTTCCCCTGCTCTCTTTTGTAACATTGGAGACTCATTGATTACCAATTGGATACCTCTTAATGCAACTGAAACGTGTGGGGGTATCCTTTTTGGATTCAAGGAATCCCGCTTTTCTGAGAAGGCTTTAGTGGCTTTAGTGTCCTAACATTGGCATGTGATAAATAGGCTGCCCCGTCGGTTTGCAACTTGCTGTCAGATCTGTTCATCGTCTAACGTTTTTTCTTATCGTTGGTCTTCATTGGCACAAATTCAATTGTGGTCTCACAGTTGTCTTCGTGTATGGTCCATCCTCTACAGACAGGCACAACCTTTTCTGGAACGAGTTTAATTCCTTCCATAATTACATTCATGGGTTTTGGCTCTTTTGTGGTGACTTTAATGTCACCAGATTCTCTTACGAAAGATCTGGGAATTCCTCATCTAACTTGGACTCAACCCGCTTTAACGAGTGCATTCGTTCTCTCAACCTTTCTGACATCCCTCTTAACGGCAGATCATTCACTTGGTCTAATATGCACCTGTCTCTGATTATGGCCAAACTTGATCGGTTCCTTATTTCTAATGATTGGATATCCTTCTTCCACAAATCCTTCTGTTGTGCTTTTCCTAATCCATCTTCAGATCACGTTCCCATTGCTCTTCACACAAACTATAACTTCTCTAAGCCGTTCAAATTCCGTTTTGAAAAATTCTGGCTACAAGATCAGGTTTTTGTGAACCTTATTTCTGAATGCCTCTCCTCTGTCACGGGGTCTCACTGACTTTGTCGCACTCTGCTCAAGCTTCATGCTATTAAATTTGGCTGCAAGATCTGGCGTAAAGAAATATTTGCCTTTTCTAATGAACTTAAACTCTTATTCCTCTCCACTATTGAAGCCATTGATAAGCTTGAAGAGCTAGCTCCTATTTCTAAGTCTCTTCATAATGAAAGGAGCTCCTGCAAAAGGGAATTTGCTTCTATTCTGCATAATGATCACATCAAATGGGCACAGCGGGCCAAAGTGCGTTGGCTCAAAGAAGGAGACGGCAACACCGCCTTTTTCCATAACTTTGTATCGCACCACCAACAGTGCAATCGTATCTTTACCATCATTAACGATGGTGTTGAGCTACACTTAGATGCTGACCTTCATGCTACTTTCCTCCATTTCTATAAAAATCTTCTTAGATCTTCTCAAACTCGATCCATACATCTTGATTGGATGCAGCTATACGGTCCTGTTACTCATGACCTATCTAGCCTATAGGCTCCTTTTTCTTTGGAAGAGATTGAATCTGTTGTCTTCTCTTGAAAAAGTGACTATACTCCAGGTCCAGATGGCTTTCCTTCGTTCTTTTTCCAAAAATTCTGGGATTATCTTAAAGAAGATCTCTTTCAAATGTTCGTGGATCTTCAGTAAGGATCCTTCTCCTTTGATCGTATTAATTACGCTCACATTGTTCTCATCCCCAAAATTTTTGGTGCGAATGCGGTGGCTAATTTTAGACCTATTAGTCTCCTTAATACTACGTTCAAGATTATTATGAAAGTTCTTTCCCATCGCCCGAGCCTTGTCATTTCCCCTCTGATTGATACCACCCAATCAGGTTTCATTAAAGATCGTTTTATTCTTGCTAGTATGGCCTCTGCTCAAGAAATTATTTCCCATTGCCATAAATCCAATTCGGAGGGGATTATGTTAAAATTAGACTTCGAGAAGGCCTATGATAAGGTTAGCTGGGATTTTCTTTTCGACATTCTCCTTCACAGGGACTTTGGCCCGAAGTGGATTGCTTGGATTAAGTCCAGCCTATTTGCTTGCACCTCTTCCATTATTATTAACGGATTGGAAGGACACAAATTCAAGTGTACGTGTGGACTTCGTCAGGGCGATCCTATCTCCTTTCTCCTGTTCACTCTTATGACAGATGTCTTCAGTAAATTATTGAAGAATGCCTGGGACGCTCATGCCATTAAAGGTCTTGGCGGTTCCCACAGCTTCAGAGGCATTGTTAACCTTCAATATGCTGATGACACTATCATCTTCACCAAACCTAAGGGCTGCTCACTTCGTAACCTCAAGTTCCTTCTTTAGATCTTCTATCTGGTTTATCTATTAACTTCCACAAATCTTCGGTTCTCTGGCTTGGTGGTTCAATCAATCGTCAATTAGAGATTGCTCAGTTATTCAATTGTAATGCCTCTTCTTTCCCGGTTAAATATCTTGGGATCCCTTTGAGATGGGGCAAGCTGCACAAATCGGATTGGCTTCCGATGATTGAAAAAATTGAATCCAGACTTAATGTGTGGACCGGCAAAAACCTTTCTAGAGGGGGCAGATTGATTCTGGTGAATGCGGTCCTCACTTCAATCCCATTATATATGATCTTTTTTCTACATTCCTTATTGGGTTATCAATAAGATTGAACAAATCATAAAAATTTTCTTCTGGTCAAGCTCAGCCACTTATAAAGCTGGGTCTCATCTTTGTAATTGGAAACTGGTCTGCACTTCTAAGGCAGCTGGAGGTTTGGGTGTCCTCAATCTTTGAAATCAAAACTTAGCTTTATTATTGATATGGCTAAAAATGGGATTAAATCAGGACCGTTCAAATCGGACACGAATCTTAAAGCTCAAGGGTAAAATGGTAATTTCACCTACAAATGGGTCTGAAATGGGAACTGGGTCTTTCTTCAAAGCCCAATAACCCATGAACGGATCTGCCTTACTGGGTACGGGTCCTAACCCATTACAAATCAGTTTAGAAGGATAAAGAAGAATTCAAATTCATAATTATCCCTAAGAGGAGGTTTTAACCACTTCTGTCCATCCACACCGGAAAGTAGAGATTTGTTCTTATCTCGAAACGGATCCCTAAGGCGACTATAAAAACCCCTCCCCCCCACCATAAGAAGCTAATCAATCTTTTTCCAGTAAAAGCTCCTTCTTAATCATTCGGATTACTAACAAGAGCGTCGGAGGGTGCGTCGCCAGGATCCATCCCGGTGTTTCGCACTTTTTGCAGGTTCGCAGCAGCGGCAAGAGACCAAGTCAACAACTTGGTGAAGGTCAACAGTTTTGCCTTGTTCGTTTTCTCAAGAATCCACAAATTCTATCTATTGCCCCCACACCAGATTCAGTGGCAACAATTGGCTAAATGGATTAGCAGGATGCTTAAAGAAGAGAATCTTCCTTTGGCCCGTCTGGTATCCAATAACTGCTTCCGACGTCAGAGGATTTGGGAGTTCCGTCTCGCTCTTTCGGCTAGAGCATCGTCGTTCTGGAAAGGGGTATGGAAAGTGGTTGACCCCTTCCATTGTAGCATTTTCCATGTTTGTGCTGATGGTTCCAAGACCCAATTCTGGACTCACCTTTGGATTGGCAACCTGAAGCTGGCTTCAACTTATCCGGCCTTATTCCGTCTCGCTCTCAACCCTGCTGCCAAAGTGTCGGAATACCTTACTGTTCATAACAATATCAGAGACTGGTTTATTCAGTTCTCTAGTGAACTCCCTCCCGAATTAGAACCAGAATACCTTCACCTCATTTCGTTCTTAAACAACTATAATTGGCATCCCAAAGAAGATTTTTTTTGGCGTTGGACCAACTCGGGTTCATTTTTGGTTAAATCTTTCTATAACTTTCTCAACTACGGAGGTGCATCCTCCCCTGTTGCTAAACACATTTGGAGCTGCTGTGCTCCGCTTAAGGCCAAAATCCTCACTTGGCTCGCTATTAAGAATAGGCTTCTTACTGTTGAAGTTCTCAATAAGAGGAATCTTGCTACAGGTCAGTTATGTTCTTTATGCTTTCATTGTCACGAAGACATTGAGCATCTTTTTTTTCACTGTAATTTTATCAAACCTCTTTGACAGATCTGTCTACTGGCTTGGCAGGTTCCCCCTCTTCCCCCCTCTTTCCTTGATAGCTGGACCTGTCAATTTGTGTGTAATAAGTATCGTAAGTCCTGGATTCTCTCTTCTATGGCTATTATTTCGGTTATTTTGAAAGAAAGAAATAATCTCATTTTTAATAACTTAGTTAAACCTATTGACACTATTGTTGATGATTTTATTTTTTTCTCTAAGCATTGGTCTTTCACTCTTCCACATCACAAAATCCAGCGGTTAATCCTTGATAGGCTTGATGACGCTGCTGTGTTTTTACAATTTGCCTTTATTACTGCTACTATTCTCAATATTGATACTCCCTAATTTCATTGTCTTTTGCTCTTTTTGCAGGGATAAGTCTCTTGGCTTCTTATCGTTGTTCATTTTATTTTTTTGGGTGGTTGAAGGGGAGCACTCTGGTGTTTTTGGTTGCTTGCCTTTAGGGGTGCCCTCCTCTGTTGGCTCTCTGATTTTATTTTGCCATATTTTTGTGGCTTGGGGCATGTCCATTTGGTGTTCTACTTTTACTCTAACGCTGTTATGGTCTTTTGGTTGTTTTGACCTTGCATGGATTGGGTTTGCCCCTCACTGGGATGTTTATTTTATCTTGGCTTTCGTCTAAGTGTTTTGTTATCTGTTCTCTATGGTTGTTCCTTTTTTCTGTTTGGGCTTGGTGTGGCTCTTGCTGTTGGCTGTTTACCTATTGGGGTCGGAGCTGTTTTTGGTTGTTTGTTTAGTTCTCTTGCTGTTCTTTTAGGGCTTGTTATGCGCTGCTGAGAGTGAGGGTGCATGTGCTCTGTTTCTCCTTGGTTGTGGCTGAGGTGCAGTGTGAAGGCTGCTTTTGTTTGCCCCTATTCTGTTGGGTAATTTTGGTTGTCTGAGTTTGGGGTTAGGCCTAGCGCTGAGTGCGCTATTTTGTTGCTTGTTGTTTTTGTTCTTTTGTGGTTGTTGCAGTGGGAGGTGCGAGCCAGCTTCTGAATGCTACTGCCTATGTTTTGGCTTGGTTGTTCCACCCTCCTCTGTCTCGAGTGTGTGCCGTTAGGGGTTGGTTTCTGGCCTTTCTTGGCGGGCTTTTTCTGTGCCTGCGCTGGTGTGGGAGGTTAAGCATTTAGCCGGTCTTATTCTTGCTTGGCTGGGGGCTGTCGGTGGTGCTTTGTTTTGCCTGGGGTCGTGCTCCCTTTCTGGTTCTGATCTGACTGTATTTTGGCCTTGGATTTTTTTTATTGTTTATATGTTGTTTCTGCTGTTTTCTAGTTTTACTCCTTGTAAAATGGGTCTTTGTATGTTACTCTTTTTATTGCTATATATTTTTTAGGTTGGAGCCGTAAGACTCTATCCGTTGTATCAAAAAAAAAAGTTATTGCTGTTTTACTACAGATGTGTAGAAAATTCCAGATTCTGTTTTATATGAATTCTGTATGGTTTAACTATTTTTATACTGATGCAAAAGATAATATTTTGATCCAATATTTTGCTGAGTACAAATAGACTTGATTAGAATTAACCCCAAATTTTTGTGGATTTAATTGATGACTTTTATAAACTATTCTATGCTTGCAAATAACTACTATACTTGCAGAATTTTCATGTTGTTCAGTAAGAGCATCCACAGTCGTTTGCTATATATGCCATTTTGCCATATTATAGCAAACGAACCTCTGCAATCGTTTCTCATTTTGCCATTTTATAGCAAACGTTCTATTCTTATTTCCCAAATATGAGAAACGAAATGTAGTTTCTCAAATTATAAAGGACGGGATATCATATCCCATCCCTCCGATTTAATGATTATTTAATCGATTCGGACGGAAGATCATATCTCGTCTTAATAATTTTAATTAGTTTTTTTAAAAAAAAATGGTCGGACGGGGATACATACCCCGGACGGGGTATGATACCCCGTTTCTCCCCCTTAAAAAATAATTTTTTTAAGTATTCCCTCAGACGGGGAATGATACCCCGGCCGGGGTATCATACCCCGTCCGTGAAGGATTTGGCATATTGGTTAGATAAAAGTTTGTTTGGTACAGTGGAGAATAATTGAGTGATTGGGTAGGTTTAGGAGTAGTAATTAGGTTTAGTTAGTTAATTAATTAGGTTTAGTTATTATTATATTATTTAATTTAGTTAATTAATATAGTTTAATAATTAATAAGTAATTAACTTTTTTTAATTTATTTTAAACGATGAGACGGTATATCATATATCGTCGCTCGCTTATTTCTAAAAAATGAGAAACAATATAGCGAACGACGACTGCAGCGATCGATTGTATTTGCTATTACTGTAGCTGCCATTTTATAGCATATGAGAAAAACGACTGTGGATGCTCTAAAGAAACTTGATTTCAACCGAATTCTATTTGCTTATTATAAAAACTTTGTGAATATGAGTTGTAGACTACTGTATCTATTTTATAACCCTTTTGACGGATCTGGATTTTGATTTATATTTTGTAATCTATTGTTGTTTTAGTACTGCTGTGTTTATGATTTCAGATTTACAAATTTGCTGCATCTTGTTGTCCTCTGATTTTATTTGACTATACTACACATGTTGGAGTGTTATGAAAATTTATTTTCTGATACTAAACATACTAGGGAATATCTCAGATTTTTCTTGGATTTAATCAATAAGTTTTTATACCGTTTTCCTGTTTATGAATACAAACTTCTGATTTCTGGCTGAACATGTTTTCTGGATACAATTCTGTTTTGAGTCTTGTTTTTGTGAAATACCATATGATTTATATATATTTGCTGGATTCGGCCAAGAGTCTATTATCCAGATTTTCTGACGGATCCAGATTTGCACGTTTATGGCAATGGAAACCCCAGATTTAGTGCAGTACTGTCTTGCTGTCCTGAACTAGAATTTTCGTTGTCCTATCCTTTTATGTATTGTCTTTTGCCTATACATGTTTATCTTCCGAACTGAACTTGTTAATTGTTCATACTATGTTATTTTTGTCCTGTTTTGTGCATGTATATGCCTGTTTAATAATAATAACAAATAACCCAGTCGGAGTTAAGGGAAAGACTTTAGTAGTGGACAATATAGGTATGTGTACTCAGAAGGGGGTCGTGTTCCCATTACTATATGTTGTCATGTTTCATGATTACATGATTCATGCCTGTTATTACTATCTGAATATGTTGCCATGTTTCATGATTTCATGATTCATGCCTGTTACTACTATCTAATTATATATTGCCATGTTTCATGATTACATGATTCATGCCTGTTATTACTATCTGATTATATGTTGCCATATTTCATAATTACATGATTCATGTCTATTTTTACTATATGTTGTCATGATTCGTGATTACATGATTCATGTCTATTCCTGTTGCCGCGATTTTACAATTACGTGATTCGTGCTTGTTACCTGTTACATGACTTCTGAGTACACGATCCTATAGAAACCCACTACTAGGCCTAAATGTAACTTGCATGTATGTAGCAACCATGTGGTAAAAATCTGAGACGCATGAAGTGCTACCTAAATAGAAATAAATACAAGACTTGACATAATATGACATCTGTTACATACATTCCTGTACATGTTACCTGTTTAACTATTTACCTGCTTGCATGATACTTGACATCTGTTACATGTTACCCGTACCATGTTAGCACATTATATTACTTGATTCTGTTCATGATTCATGCTAGTTGCTCTATTTTGTTGTCACGTCTATTCCATGCTATATTTGCTTCTGCTGTTACTCTATATTTGTTTATCTTTTTATGTACTTGTGCCTGCACTACAAGCGGCCCGTAACTTGCATTGACGGGCGTTTTGTTTCTCTTTCATTTTTCTGCAATTTATTAAATTGCAGATTATGGTGATCAGTTGCCCGATGAAGTAGGTGATCTGAGATTCTAGTTGCTGGAGTTCTTGCTATTATTACTTCTTGTTGTTTATTTTGAATAAATGTATTTGCTACTTGGATTAATTGTATTGGGCAGTATGACCCAGAATTTTTGACTTGTTCCAAATCTGGTTTATTTGAGATTATTAAATTTTGTTTCAAGTAAATCCTGTTGGTATATTGATTCATTCATGCATATGTGGTTGGTTTCTCCTTGTTATCTCCTGTTTATTCCTGAGAAATGTTGTAAAGATCCTGACAGCTTATGGATAATGAAAATCATTCGCTGGACTTAAGTCACGTATCCGTATTCCGTATCTCTTTTTTGGGAAGCGGGACGTGGCATTTTCGTTTGAAGTAAAAAAAAAAAAAAATTTAATGAAATATTAGAACGGACGGGAATAGAATTCCCGTCCATCCAATTTTTTTATAAAAAAAAATTCCAAAATCAAGAAACAGCAAACCCTTTCCCGTCTATCCAATGTGGTGAGTTTTTTTGTTTTTTTTTCCGATCAAACGGGAAATCCTTTCCCATCCATCGAATTCAATACTTTTTTTAAATAAATTATTGGAACGGACGGGTATCCTTCTCCCGTCTATCCATTTTTTTGGAAAATAACAATAAAAAAAGAGGGGACGGGAAATCGAACATCGTTCTAGGAATGCGGTGAGAAAATTTGATCACGGACGAAGTTTGGTTTATCGTCCGATACGTTTGAGAACAGAAAAATTCTCTCCGTTGAAATTTATTTTTTCGTTCGATATAACAGACGATAAATCTTCTGCTATATTAGGCAGTCAACTATTCACCGAAAATTCAAATTGGCCAACGAATGCAGGCTTTCATTCTATTTTTTGGAAAATTTTAAAAAATAGACAAACGACTACAGATGCTGTGAAAGGTTCTCAACTGCACATGCACATCTTTCAAAGCAATGTGATGATTACAGGAAAGGAAAATAAGGGGGGCAACATCCTGTGTTCGCATGGAATGGAAGTGAGAGTACCACTAAGCTACATTACTCCTTACACTTTTTTTTGACGAGTATTACTCCTTACACTTGTCCATGTGTTGATGAGACTTTGTACTTCCCCAACAATAATGTTCCCCCAACCCACCTATGGCCCTTGGGTTCTTACTAGGGTTCAAATTCTTTTATTTACTCAAGGGAAATTAGCCTGGAGCGAAATTAATTACCCCGTCTGTTCCAAAGTAAAAGCCATTCTAACTTTCCACATCTATACTATTACTAAGCAAAGCTTTATTTTGGCACCTTTTTACTATCATACATCTATAAATATAAAAGGCTAAAAAAATATAGGACTAATATCGGAGATCAAAAATGTAATTTGCATGTATTACGAAAAAAATAAACGCATGCATGCAAATATCAAAATGAATAAATTTGCATGCAATTACTTATGCAATTACTTTGCTGATGAATAAATTTGCATGCAATTACATTAGTAGGAGGAAACTATTAATTTGTTACCATTAATAGTTCCTGTTGGCTTCAATGTCTAGGAAGAACGGTGCATGTATACTAAGTTGATCAAAATTTAAAAAGTAAACAATACAGAAAAGTTACTGTCTAAACTAATATGTGCATGCCTGTAGAAATCAAAATTGTGCACACTACAAAAGGTGCTACAATGGCCGGCGCTTTTGAACCATAATGGCCGGCGCTTTACAAACGCCGGGGAATTGTTCATGGCATTTTGTGAAGCGCCGCCGCAAGCGCCGTCCATACCGCTGCCGGGGAATCTTATTCGAATCCCCGGCGCAAATGAACGCCGGCCATTTTGTGATGAATCCCCGGCGTTTAAGAAACGCCGGGATTGTACTTTTGAATTTTAAAAAATACTTACCGTTATTGAACATACCCCGGCGTTGGTAAACGCCGGGGTATGTATAATTCCTGCTTCCCACTGTTTTATACCTGCTTCCCACTCCTCCACAAATTATGAAACCCATAGAATTATAACCATATTATTGAAACTCACAAATTATCACAAACTCCACTACTCCACAAATAATCAAACAAATAATCAAATAATCAAACAAAGACTCCTTCAAACTCACAAATAATCAAACAAAGGCTCCTTCAAACTTTTATAAAACAAAGATCTTTCATTCATAGTACTATATATACATCTTTCAAAGTTTTTTCAACTTCAAAATATAGACAACAGGAAGAACTCCGATAGCAATATACATAGTACACTTTAAGTCATGAAGATCGAAGATTCGAGGAAGAGAGGAGAGATGCTGGAGGTGGATTGCAAGCCTGTTGCTTCTTTTCCCTTCTCTTCATGTTGCCTACATCAACCTGGAGATGCTAGAGACGAGAGATGCTGGAGATGCTAGAGACGAAGGCCAGTGACTGGCCTCTTGCCTACATCAACCTGCATTGAAAAGGGCATTGTCATTTGATTGTTTGTGAAGAATCTTAGAATATATTTTTGAAGATGGAGGAGTAACCAAGATTGCTCAGGGTCATAAATTAAAATAAGGATAACAAATGTACAATCCTTGTTTTGAAACACAATTATAATTATTTAATAGAGTTTCTCTCCTAATTCTAGTTAATCCAGAAACCTCTTACACCTGATATGCATAGAATTTGCATATCAGGTGTACTATACATCGCAGATTCAACCAAATGATTGGAACCCCCCAGCAGATTCAGGCATACTATACATCGCAGACTAAGATAAATAAAATTACTAGTTTAGAATATGACTTAAAACTCAGGTTAAGAAGTTGTAGTCTCATCATACTCATCAGTAAATATTCTCTCTTCACTATAAAGTTTTGGATCCTAACAGCTTGAAATAAGCAATCGAACTTCATAAAGTAATCAATGACTACTGGAATTGTTACCAGATGAGGCTCATTAAGTTAAGACTGTCTTGTGAATCCCACTTGCTGGTAGGACTCGTAAAGTCCACCCATTTGCCATGTTCAATTGACACCTATAAACATAAGAGTTAGAAGACAACCCATCTCAAATCTTTCTAGATGCTTCTATTTCTTCCCCTTTTCAGGTTGAAGCTTTAAGAAATTTAAGTGGATGGCCGAATTTCAACCTTACCAATGGGGAGGACAATCATAGACCAGTTTCTGTTGTAAGAATCTCAAACTAAAGTTTTTTATGTATTCATATGATGATATTGGTATATATGCATCTACCAATGGGTATCCTCAATGTCAAAGGTACAAGGCGAATAGTACCAAAGGTTCCGTGGAGTAAGCTGAAATTTTTGAGAATTTCTGACTAAATTACACAATCATATCATTATCTTTCACCCACTCTAGACTTTACAAAGTAATTCATTGACATATTCAAAACATATTTACTTCTTGTTACCTTCAGAAATGTTGAACTTTAGAACTTTCTACCTTCCACTAATAACCATCAAATCGACTATGGAACATTCCAGTGTGACTTGCATTAACCATTTCTTATGTTTTGCTTTTATTTGGTCTTATAAACCATTTATTCTCTCCTTCCTCTAACTTCATCCTGTTAACTACAAAGGGCATTTATACATATGAGATGGCCTCTCAAACTCTTCTAGGAATCACCATTCATGCTTTGGCTCAATCAAGAACTCAACTTGATTTTTGGATCGCAAACAAGAACTCAACTTGTATGTTTCATTTCATTTCTATTTCTTTCCTTTCTCATATAGTTTCTTTTAGTTGGTGTCCTTTTTCTTGTACGTTTTAAACTATGTTAGATGAAGAACAGAAGATGTATTTTTAATATAAAATGTATTTTTAATAATAGACAATGTATTTTTAATAGAAAATGCTGTAATACATAATGAAGTGAAGCTAATAAGGTTGTAATACCTAAAAGTTGAGAAAATACAAGCCTACAGCGTACGTCTAGCGATGTCGTCGAAGGGATCACCAAGGTCGTCGGCTTCCTCTTCATTCGGACGACTGGATGATGTCGGGTCTCTAACATCATGCTGTATAAGAAATAAGTATGAAAGATGCCATGAGTCGGATTGGTACACACAATTAGTCAGATTCGTATAAAATGCTAATGCTAAGCAATTGGTAGACACAATTAGATAAGAACAATACCCTATATAATTTCTAACCTGTCTCGGTATGTTAGATGGGTTTTGAACATTTGTTCCCCTCACCATCTGTGCTAATTCTGCAACTGTTGCCTTAAGCTCTGCGACTGTTGCCTTTAGATTAGCTATCTTCTCATCTCTAGGATCTGGCTGTGATGATGAAGAAGCAAGAGTACGAGAGGGTGTTGGTCCTAACCCCTTCCCACGCACACGGCCAGGGCGCTCTGAACCAATGCTTTCGACCAACGCCTGGTGTTGAAGCTGCACTATATCGGCGGTGGGAGCGGATGACAGTTCGGCATACCTATTCCGAGCAGTTGCCTGTTTTAAAAGAATATCCAAATTCATTATTAAGGCATATTACACATCAAATAAGCAAATTTAAGATAGAAAAACTATTACCGATATCGTCGCAGCCTTTGAGGACGGAAATACGCCTTGTGAGTTCATGTGGGTTGCGTCGAAGAAATCTAAATCACCGTACTGATCCGCACCTCCTCGCTCCACATCCTACATATATTAAAATCAAAATCAATTGAACTCGTTTTGAAAAAACGAAAGTTTTTTGGTATTAAGAGTTACTCTACAAGTATTATAGTGAAGAACAAAACACTTAGATTTACCATCATTGCGCGTCGCCGTGCAAAGCTTGTACCTCCTGCAGTGTGCAGCACGTCTTGTGCTTCCCTACTTGCACGACCTCTTTCAGCTCTCTTCTGCACATAATATAAAATTATTACATAGACAATAAAATTTAATAAGCCATATATCATATCAAAATATATTGCATCATATATATACTACAATTTTTTAATTACCTTCCCTTCAGGTGTATTCCAAAAATGGCATAGATATTCCCAATCAGCACGCACGACACCTCTCGGGACTGCTCTTGCGTTCTCGGCCATTGTTCGGTTCTCGTCATAATATTTTGCCTTAAGCTCAACCTTATAGTCTCTCCATTTCTTAGACATTGATTTATTCAGCCAATTAGCATCAAGAACCGCCGGGTAATCAAATTTTTGCTGCAACGGTCATGAATCAATATCATAGATTAAAGAATTTACGTCATAAGATAACTACCTCAAAGCTATAAAATAAATTCCATCTTGTAATAAGATCTTAGTTATTTTCCTACTCATGAGTTAATCAGAGTAAAGAAGGCCTAGCATTTTGTATTCAGTTGGAAGGTCTATGATGATTAAGATTTAGTTTCTTATTACATCTATCTATCTATCTGACCCATTTTGGAAGTTCTTCTTAAGGAACATATACAATTGGTTCTTACAAATATCTAGATATTCAACACTGAGATATTTTCTCATTAGGGAACCTCATAGCCCCGAATGTTTCATTAAATAGAAACTAACTACATAATTCCCAATGTAAAAGATTCAAACAAAAGATGAAACATAAACCAAACATATTTTAATATAAGAATGAACTGGAGATGAGATAGCATGCAGTAACTTCAGGAAGGCAACCACGTTATTGTAGCCTGTTTAGTCAATAAAAAAAAAAACTTCTTAGATACATGATGTATGATGCATACATGATATATGATTTCTTTAATTGCAATTTGCCAAAAAAATTTTAAAAAAAATCAAGATGCATTCATCAACATGCATTTAGCTTTATTCTTATCAGCCCGTATAATTCTTGCATTTTAATTTCAAGATTTTATTTGATGGTAATATAAAAGCTAATGCATGTGGCAGGATTTCCTGAGCATATATTTAAAGAAAATTGTCATTGACACATGAGGTGAAGTGGTGATGAGGGAGGGAGTGAGGAAGTGAGGCAAAAGTCTTGAACCATGAAGGATGATGAAATTGTATATCTCACTCACTTTTGACCATATCTCTTCCTCAATCCTTGTAAATTCGAAAAATGGGTCCAGGTTTGCTACAAACAGAGTATTTGAATCGATCGATCACGGAGCTTATATGCAGTGGGTTGGTACAGGGAAACATAGGGTCGACCTTCTATCAGAAGCCCAATCGTGAGTCCAAGCTTATATAATTGTGTATACAGTAGATATAGTAATTAGTAGAGGGTAAACCTGGGAAATAGTCTTTTAAGGAGAATCCATTCATAAGGCTATTGTGGATATCAGTCAGTAACAAAGAGTTACAATCGAGAAGATTTTCCAAGTAACAAAGAGTTACTCGGTGCATTATCATAATTAAAATCAGCAAAATGAAGCAACAAGCTACACAAGGAGCAAGAAACACCTACCCGACCAAGTGTAAATATATACAGACCTTACTCTCATCATACCAAGAGAAAAGAAACTTTTTACCATGGATCTATTTTGGAACCAGTAATTTATGTGACAGTGACACCCATGTGAAAGTATCATGCAAGTATTGTACTGGTTGTCCTTGAAATACCTATAACCAAACTATTTAAGAAATACTGTAAATATAAATGGTACCTTGATAACTTCAATAGCTCTAGTCCTTGTCGCTATGGGGATATTTATCCATCTATCGAATGATAGTGGAAGATACTCCGAATTCCGAGCAATCACCCCAATGAAAGTTGCGAAAGTCACTGCACTTTTTCCTACAGGCTGATGATCCCCATTTATCTCCACTTCTATTTTTTGACCCGCGGGTAGCTTCCATACGTCAACTAACTTTGTCGCTCCCCGGGTCATTTTTTGGGGGGGTGGCTAGGTGCTCCCCTCACCTACCTCTACGTGGGTATCCTCCTCGTTTAGAGGCTCCTCAATCCTTCTTTTAAGCGCCGTATTCCGTCGCGGCATAATTCACACCTGCTAATAAGAATTATGAAGCATACATTAAAAAATTAAGAACTTGGTATGGATGAAAGCTGTTCAACACTGAGAAACTACACATGAAAGCAATGAAGAAAATTCATTCTGGAATAATAGGCATTTAACACTGAGAAACTACACATGGCTTTCTTGTTATTGTAATATCAATAATAGGCATTTTGTAATTCATTCTGGAATTTGCCTGACCTTGTGCTCCATCCAGGTTTCAAGGATTTTGTAGGTGCGGCTCACAAAAGGATCGTGTGAATGTATATGACATGACACTAATAATCACTGCTATAATCTCTATTTGTATCTATATCTTCAGTAAATACGTGAACTGTGCAACAGTTAATTACTATGAACAAGTAAACAAAAAATGAACTATGTTATTGAAAATAATTACAACTAATGAGTTTCATTTTCTAGTTGCATATGTGAAACATTGGACAGTTTGAAGTCTTCGTATATTAGACTATATGATTGTTTCCATATACCATTGACTCTCATGCCAACCTAAGACTGGAAAGTCGAGGCTCAGCCTAAGACTAGTTGGAAGCTCATTTAAGACTGTTTGATTATATAATCAAGCAACTAAGATTCTCAATTAGCTCCAAGATATTACAATAACAATCTATAACCTGCAGAATGCACTGGCTTTCTTGAAGTACAGTTAGTGTCCCATTCAAAACAACAGATGCAGTTGTGATGCAATGCTTTTCATCGGGTGAATGCTGCATTCATCGTCCATTCTATGACTGATATTTTATTTCGTCAATGAACCTCCAACCTATAATGTATTCATTAGATAGTCTTAAAAGCACTCAACTTATATATAGCTGAAATTAAAATGAAAAGATTGTTCAAAAGAGTACTCAAAATTCTGTAAGTTGTGTACCATGTCCGAATGTGTTCTAAGTTCTAATTGATTGTGGTGCATTGGTGATGAATACACATTGAACATCAACAAAACTTTAAATTGGCATGTTGTCTGTCACTAATTTATAAGAAAAATACATAAAAGAATTGTTGTACCAAAGTGAATATATATATATATATATATATATATATATATATATACAAGTATTATTGGAGATGTTATCAAGGCAGAAGATAACAAACTCTTTAGTGATATAGATATTAACTTTATACAGATATAGATATAAGCAACAGAAGAGGTTGCAACTAGAATATAATCTGAGTACGTCTAAATTATCAAAGATTAATAAAAGATAATATTATACTATGCAATTACCAATAAATAGATTAAGATTATTATGGAAATGGAAGTAATGAGCTCATCTTTTGATATATGCAAATGACTAAGCAAATCAAATAATGTGACTGATTACTAATTCAATCAAATAGCAGTATAATTACCAAAATTAGAGTCTTAGTAGCAAAAATTTCTAAAGGATTATTTCATGAACATCGCAAAATTTTCAAGTAAATGTAGGTAGCGACAAGTTAATGTATGCACCAGAGGGACAGAGTTGATGGCTCCGACTAGAATGGATGACAACCTAATTGCGACAATTGCACCTCCTCCGTAAAGAAAAATTGTCGATTTGTTCTCAATCGCATCCCACTGAAACCATACCATGTTAAGGATCAACTTGCGAATGAAACAAAGTAGTGGAACAAAATGTTCACTTTAATAGGATGATGGTTAATACCTTCTCCATTAGATTGGAAAACAGCTCATCGGTTTGAATAGAGCTTGTCTCCTCCGACGTGGTATCTCTTACTCGGAGTGATGAATACCTGCACACATCTGTTAGATAACAAAAGGGATTAATCACTGTCATGTTATTCAATAGCATAAACATTCATTGTGAATAGCATAAACATTCACTGTCATGTTATTCAATAACAAAAGGGATTAATCACTGTCATGTTATTCAATACCATAAAACAACAAAATTCAACCAAAATCAACAAAAATCTACACCGTTAACCAACAAAATTCAAGATCCAAACCAACAAAAAAATCCACACCATATTGGCAGATTGCATAGAAATCTAACTCACCATCTTCACGGCGGCGGCAACGAGATCCAACGGCGGCGGCGACGAGATCCAACGGCGGCAAGCGGCAGGCGACGATATCGAGATGGACGAAATCCAACGGTGACGAAAAATCCAACGGCGACGAAATCGAAGAGGAACGAAATCGAAGATTAGGTTTTCGGAGAGATTGGAGATTGGAGAGATAGGGTTTTCGGAGAGATTGGAGATCGGAAAGATTGGAGATCGGAGAGATCGAAGAAGTCGCGGGAGATTGGAGATAGGGTTTTCCGAAAGATTGGAGATTGGAGATAGGGTTTTCGGAGAGATTGAGATTGGAGAGATTGGGTTTTTTTTTTACTGGAGAGATTGGAGAGATTGGGGGTTTTTGGAGATAGGGTTTTCAGAGAGGCGCGAGAGATAGGGAAGAATGGCACGAGAGATTGGGTGAGTGAAAAAATAGAGAGGGGAGTGGGGAATTTAGTGCGGGGTGGGGGGGATTGGCCGGCGTTCCCAATGCCGGGGATTTGTAAAATCCCCGGCGCATTTTAATAAACGCCGGGGAAACCCCCGGCGAAATACCCCAAACGCCGGGGAATTTGCGCCAGTTATTGCTTTTTATTTTGTAGTGACATATCAATATGTCAACTCTGCATGCAACCTCTTCGGTAACCTCCCCCTTCCTCAAAATCCTACACACCTTTAAATATTATGGCATGCATCGCATGCATGCAAATAGCTAGTGTGTATTTAAAATAACCTAGAATTGTATAAGATTACTAAACTTTCTTGTAATCTGAAGCTCTTAAATGAAGAGCAATGATAAAATATCATATTTACCATTTTCGGTAACTAATGGGCTTTTAAGAATGAGTAATGCTATAGTCACTACTTAGTTCACTACCAGATTCTTCACTATCTGATGTGGCAGTCTAGTCAGCAATGCCACATTAGTAGCTCACATAAAATATATTTTTCATTAATTAATTCTAAACTTATCAATTAACTCTTCATCTTCCCCTCCCACCTTTCTCCTTCCCATCTACAGTCTCCCGGTTCTCAACCCATCTACTGTCGTTGCCTCTGCCTCCACCACGCGCCGTCGCCTCTGCCTCCGCCTTCGCCGTCGCCGAACCTCCGCCTCTGCCGTCGCCGCTGCCTCTGCCGTCGCCGCTGCTTCTCATCTCTTTTGAAGGTACAATCAAAGATTTAATTTTGATTAGCAACGGTGGAGAATTTTTTTTCACAGTATGGTTTATAAGTCGATGTGCTTCTACTTGTTTCTGTAATTCCTAATTCTTGCAAGCACATTAAGTTCTAACTTCAACACAAAATATTTCTGAAAACATTCAAATTCATAATGCTGCTACCGCAAACATTCAAATTCAAATTCACTTGATTGAGAATATGTTTTATTCTATATGATTGAGAATATGTTTTATTCTATATGCGCGATTTCACTTGATTGAGTATTACACATGTAGATTCTTTTAGATTTTTGTCAAGCCTTTGTCTATTTTCCTGTTTGTACCGCATCCATTAAAGGCAGAAGTGCGATTCGATCATACTTTTAAGGTAGTTAAGATAATTTGGGATAGGTATTAGTTATCTTCATAATCTGAGTAGTTTGATTACATAGGATTAAAGTTTGGTTTTTATCTCTCTCTTTATTATGTATTTCCTTCTATATGCAGCTGAAGGTTTTGAATAAAATAAATTTTGGATTGATGAATTAAAAGTCTGAAGAAATTGAGTTTTTATTTGTGCATTATTTCTGTGTGCTTTTCTCTTCCTCTTTCTTAATTTCTGTCTACACCAATTACACACAATCCTCAAATTCAAAAATGACTACTATTAGTTTAACTACTTCGCATCCCTTATTTTTGTGAGCTTTTATCCACTAGTTATAAGTATAGCTCTTTCTAGCCTAATATATACAATAGTTTGTATTCTCTTGAGATTATTGAATCTTATGCAGGTGAGCAATTTAATTTCTCATATCAATGTTACCATTTATTAGTCGCGCACTTCTTTATTATATCATAAGTAGACCATTTTTACATGTTTCTTCTTTTTCCTTATACAGGCATGCAGTTATGGTTCTTATCCATAAAAAAATATTCCAAATTTCGAAAACATACATAATATCAAGATGGAGGAAAGATATAAAACGGTAACATACAAGAGTTGTCAGTTATGATGACTGGAGTTGCAAGCCTGAAGGAAAGAGATTTGACAAGATGTGCAGTGCATTTCATGAAGTTGCAGATTTAGCTATCGAGTCTGATAAGAAATGCAATATGGTTGTTGACCGGATAAAAGACTTTAAGGAAAAACTGTTGGTGACTACAGATATTGTTAACGGTTCTCAACCTACACAAGAATCCAACCTTAGCGAGGCAAATGGAGCCGACAATAAATGTACGATAAAGGAGAGGAAAAAACCACATGACCCATTCACAATTCCATGTAAGGGCCGTCCACCTACTAAAAGAAAAGAACCTACAATGGAGAAAATTGTGAAAAAGAAAGCAACAAAGAATAAGGCTGCAAAAGGACAAACAAGTCCAGGTAATTAAGGCTTAACTTCATGTGTTCAAATATTTAACATTGTAGGTTTTTAAGTAGAAGAAACATTGATACCAATTATTGTTGTCCTAGCCAATGCATTGATTCAACAACCACCAAACAATAATTTGGCATGCTTTAGTTCACCATTTGATCATTTATCAATTGACGTGAAAGCAAGTTCACAATTCTTTCCTCCATATCAGGTACACCATGTCAATCAGTTATTATAAGCTATGTTATTTAGTATTCTATCATTCAGTTCTAATAGTTTGTATTTTCACATTAATTCTTGTAGGTAGTCCCTCAGTTTGATGGCCAAAGCATTGTTTCAGTAAACCAATTTGGTGGAGAAAAAGTATCGGTTAGGAACGATATTAGTACCTCTATATGGCAGCAACCTAGTTAAATAGTAGGATTTTCATATGGTAGTGGAATACCCAACCTAAGAACACCTACATTTTAGGTTAGCATTATTCACACTTCAAACGACTTTAACAAGTTGTATTTTGACTTAAAATGTGTGCTAATTGCCTACAAGATTATTTCCTATGAGTTAATTGCTATTAATTGTGTATATAGGTCGCTTCTGCCAACATGAGGTCATCTGGGATGAGCACTCATTTGATACCCAACCAAAATGCTTCAAATGTAACTAATCGTGATGGTCAATAACGCTGCAAATGAGGTTACATTTTGCATGTAATTGCTGAGAATACAGGTGCTAGGTTATTAGCTGATGAAACTGGAGAAGTGAAAGGTTGATCTCTAGAGTGTAAAGGGGGATGGACATGAAAACTTTATTATTGCTGTTATATCTCAGTACATTGTTTTGTTGTTCAAGCTGTCTCTAGCAAGATTGAACTAATGGGAGCTACAATTTGTACCCTTTCTGTTTTTTTGTAGGAGCTGAATATATTCGGTAACTCATTTTATTTGCATTTCTGAGAAAAATCTGCAGGGAGAATAGTGTCTTGCTTAATTTACCACATGAAAGCATGTTGAATGTAGGCCAGATTTTCTATGTATAGTGTTTGTCCTCATCACAATCTATATGTGGGGAGAGAGACAGAGAGCCTTGATGTTAGTTTGCTTGCTTTTGAACATTGGTTTGTACTTTGTATAATCTCTAAATTAAGAATTTCTCTGAAGCAAACATAATAAAATGTCAAAACTTTGCTGGCCCTTCACCAACTTTTGTAGTGTTCAGAGAATGTTAATGTCCTCTAGTTTTTTCTTGAATGGTGTATAAGATGAGCTAGTATGGTGAGTCTTTCTTTATTCTACGATCAGATTATGTCAAGCGATCTAAGCTAATCGACTCTTGGAACAGAAAGGCATCTAATTGAAATTTCATTAAAGAACAGAGTATGAAGATTGTGCTTAAACCGAGCTTGAAAAAAGGAATTTTTTATGGTAAAGCTCCAGGTGTGTATTTGAACTAATTGATACAACCTCAAAATGAACAAAGATCAGGGATTCAAATGCCAATGAAGGCACCAACCGCATGACTACAAATAACAAACAAATACAAAGTATAATTTAAAGAAAATTGGAACTGAAATAGAAGTGCACCATAGAAGATCTTATAAGACAAAACACCAGGCCATATCCCGCAGAAAGTAGCATAAACATCTTATAAGACAAAACACCAGGTCATATCCCGCAGAATTGCTCCCTAGAACTATTTATAACACTTACAGAGTTATCGCGCCCGCAGTACCTCTCTACTACTACAAAAGGAAGACTCAATATAGGTATTAACAATTACACATACATTTCTACACACAAACGAAAAACTTAATTCTAACACTAATAACACATCTCAGCTATACAAAGGCAATCCAGCATTCTGAACTCACTCAAATACAAAGTCTACTAACCCATTCAGCAATACAAATGCAATCCAGCAGAAAACCAACCATATATCAAAGAAGAGAAATACAAATGCAATCCACAAACACCAAATTAACCAAATGAAACACGACGCAAAGATTTACTACTTCTAAAACAAAATCAGCCACAAACCCATGTTAAATGATAATCAAATGAAACACGACGACAAATAAATTTTGCTTATCATAGTACTGCTCGAGCACATTCATAGTCACCAAATGTAAATGATAGTACATTATCCAAACAAAGAAGGACAAAATGTGGTATAAATTAGCTTCGATCAACTATTAAATGATAGAAAACAACAACAGGAAGTGCGACGAATTAATGCTCAAGAGTACTGCTTCTGTAATCTGGCCTTGTTCTCTTCCCACCACATTATGCCGCAAATCCTTATCAGAACAAATACACCAAATTTCAATAATAAATAAATAAGTAAAGCTTGAGAATTGAAACTAATTTGTAGGTAGGACAAAATTAGATCAAAATGCGACAGGCTTACCTGAGTTCAACTTGTAGTAGTTCTCCGAGAACCAAAACGCGATAGTTGAAAAATGAGATAAAATTAAATCAAAATTAGATCAAAACGTGATAGTTGAAAAATGCGATAAAATTTGAATTAAATCTTTGATTGTACCTTCTACAACACAAGAACATACTTTTGTATTACATGCTCTTGATCTGCAAAATGTTAAATTAGTGTGCAATTCTTCATTTGTCTGAATCACCAGAAGATGTCTCTTTGCTCTATTTTCGATTTGGTTATTTTTTCCAACTTGTGCAGCCTACAACAAGAACAACATCATGGAGTCTATTTTCGATTTGGTTATTTTTGCTCTAAGATCTTATAATCATTTCGATTTGGTTATCTAAGATCTTCGATTTGGTTATTTTTGCCTTAAGAACAACACCTAAAAGTTTTCAAACACTAGATAATCCTACAATTTTCCACTATTGCTAATCAAAATTAAATCTTTGATTGTACCTTCAAAAGAGATGAGAAGTAGCGGCGACGGCACATGGCGGAGGCGACGGCGGCGGCGAAGGCGGAGGTTCGGTGACGGCGAAGGTAGAGGCAGAGGCGATGGCGCGTGGCGGAGGCAGCGGCGACGGTAGTAGACGGGTTAAGAACAGAGAGACTGTAGATGGGAAGGAGAAAGGTGGGAGGGGAAGATGAAGAGTTAATTGATATGTTTAGAATTAATTAATGAAAAATATATTTTAAGTGAGCTGCTGATGTGGCATTGCTGACTAGACTGCCACATCAGGTAGTGAAGAATCTGGTAGTGAACTAAGTAGTGGCTATAGCATTACTTTTTAAGAATATGAAAAGGTAAGGAAAAAATTAAAAACGTCTTAGAAAATTAATTAATGGACGTTTAAGAATGATAAAACATCTACTCTGAAAACATAAAGTGACTTATATTGTAGAACAAAAAAAAAAGTTATAATGACTTATATTTTAGAAGGGAGAGAGTATTAAAGATGGGTTACACTGCAGACAGAAAGGGAACAGAAGAGAAGTTACATACTCCATCTGTTTCAAAATATAAGCGATTCTAGATTTCTATAAAAACTATTAGCAACAACCTAGAATTGTGTAAGAGTACCAGAGTATGATTGATGGACCTTTAAGAATAATGTAAAATGTAATACTTACTCTTCTCTCTAACTACTTATCTTTCTTTATTGTAATACTAGTTTTTTACACGTGCGATGCACCTTTTTATAATAAAAAAATATTTTTATAAAAATTTCTGATGGTGTCTACATCGAACCTAAGACATCTTTTATATTAGTTATACATGTGCATTGCACGTGTTTGTTTGGTTACAAATAAAGTTTGTTTGGTGACAAAGAGACCATTAAAATAGTAGAGATGAATAGATAAGGGTAAAAATTGAAAGTCTCTTAGAAAACTAATTAATGGACAAGATATCTATTAATTAATTAATATGAAGAGATAAGACATCTATCCCGAAAATCTAAAGCGATTTATATTGTGGAACAAAGAAAAAAAAACTAGAATGACTTATAATTTAGAACGGACGGAGTACATCCCATTCTCCATATTAATTTGCGGAGCAAGCTAATCGTGCAATAGCATGATCCTCAATATAGGAGTATGTATTAGGGTTTTTGTTTACATAATCAACATTAATCAAGGGAGGACTAGACCAATGCTATACGATTCCTGATAGGATTTCCTTTTTTTGTACAATTATTTATAGAATCTCGTTGCAATATCTTCAACAATATATGATATGGAGAAAGTCAGATTACACTCAAGGCTGGCCATGGCTCAGGGCAGGCTGGGCGACCGCTCAGGGCTCAATTTAGATGAGGGACACAAAAATTTGTAAGTATAATGGGTTTGTAACACTCTAACTAATTAATATTTGAATTAGGAATGCTAAAAGTTTCCGAGCTTAGTTGGTTTGAGCACCCATTTAGTAAGCATGTGGTCTTGAGTTTGATTGTTAATGAGAGCAATCCTCTTTTACTTTTTATATTCATATTTACTAATTAACGATTATTTAATTTTAACTTTGTAATTCGTGTTTGCTAATTAATGGTTTTCGATTTTTATTTTAAAATTTTAAATTCCGATTTGCTAATTAATGGTTCAATAAATGTTCTTAGTTATTTACTATGTTTCGAAACAAGTTTTAATTAGATTAGCAGAAATTTCTGATGATTCGAAAGTAAGTTTAGATGTTGAGAAATTAGCATCACGTAAATTTTCAAGTTTTGATTTTATTTAAGTTTGATTATTTGACATTAAATTTTGTACAAGATAAACTTAGTGAGTAAAATATTGCAAGAAATGCTACCAAGTGAAACATATGAAAAAGAAAAACTATGTCATTCCATTAAAATTATGGAGTTTGAAAAAAAAAAGATATGTTTCCAAATATTTTGGTGGCGTATAGGATTTTACTGACTGTACCTGTTGCTGTAGTATCTGGGAAAATAAACTTTTCAAAATTAAAATTATTAAAATCTTATTTGCGACCAACTATGACTCAAGAGAGATTAAATAGATTAGCAATTTTAAGTATTGAAAAGAATATGCTGAAAAATATTTAGGTTGAACATATAATTGAGGATTTTACTTCAAAAAATGCAAGAAAAAATCATTTTAGATGAAATGTGATTGATTTATTTGAATGTTTTTTCTTTGTAGGTATAATAATTGTTATCACTATGCTTAATAAAAAATATGAATTATTTGGTGTCATAAAATAAAACAAGGTAATCTTTATTTTTCTGGGATTTGATTATATATCCCCGCCGTTATATCATAATTTATTAATATATATATATATATATATATATATATATATATATATATATAGAGAGAGAGAGAGAGAGAGAGAGAGAGAGAGAGAGAGAGTCTATTATGAGATAGAGAGAGAGAGAGAGTCTATTATGAGATGGTGAGCTGAGCTCCTTATCGTGAGCTGAAGATCTCAGCCGTTGGATCGAGATCCAACGGCTGAGATCTGATCCGCCCAAACTCTACAGATATGTCTAAGTGTTGAGTGCATTTTAGGGATTTTGAAATCCATCTCACGCTATTCTCTTCCCCTCTCGTTCTTCTCCTTCCTCTCATTTCGAATCGATCTCAAACTCTCTCCCAAATCGAAAACCCTAGATTGTCGCCATCGAATTTTCCCAAATCCCGACGCTCCTCCTCATTGATTCTTCCAAACCGCCGTTATAAACCCATCCGGTCGCCATCGAATTCCCCCAAATCCCGATGCTCGAACAACCCCCAAATCGACGATTCCTCATCTCGCGGTGGGTTTGGCTAAAGCTTGACGTCCTCAGTCTTGGGTACTTCATCTTCATAATATTTTCGAGGGAAGTGTTTGATTCTCATACATGCTTTTATGATTTATGTTCAATTTCTTGTATTTTATTTTGGTTGTGTGTGTAGGCAATGATGAGTCACATTTTTCTATAAGTTAGTTAATTATATATGATGAGTGAGTTGCTATAATTTGATACTGGATCTAAATGATTCTTTTCACTTATTTATTTTTGCAACTGAGAGTATGCAACTGATTATAAATTAAGACTGAGAGTCTCCCAAAACTCTCAGGAATTGAATCCTAGTTTACTTGTGATCAATTTGCAAAGGATTGTGATTTTCGTGTTTGGTTTGGAAGCAAGCCTTGTTACACATATATATCTCAGATTGAGTTATGGAGAAAAAGAGAAACAATTTTGTTCACTGATTTTTGGTGCACGAAATTGCCCAAACAAACTAGATGGATAATATTCCACATCTTTTAGTTGCAGTTGATTTAATCTTTTAGGCAATGATGACAAAAATATTTTATGTCAAGCTTTATGAAATGGTACAAATGTTCCAAATTGTTTGTGTGCTCTGTTTATGTTGTTTAAGAGAATTTCTGAGTGATGTTTATGTTGTTACCAGGCATTTTGAGCTATGTTTATGTTGTTTATATGCATATTGAGCTCTCTTTTCAGCTTTATTTTAGTCATATTTGACATTTGGTTGAGAAAAAATATCAGATTTTTTGGCATGGCACAATATTGCAGCCGAAGTGACAACATAGTTCTGATGCTTTTGTCATGCTTGTTATATACAAGGGTGTTCTGAGCCTACAATTAGTTAAAACATTTTAAGATGAGCTGTGTTAGTAGTGTTGTTAACACAGAAGATTAAATCAACTGCAACTAAAAGATGTGGAATATTACCCATCTAGTTTGTTTGGGCAATTTCTTACACAAAAAATCAGTGAACAATGTTGTTTTTCTTTTTCTCCATAACACAATCTAAGCTATATCTATAATAAGGCTTGCTTCCAAACCAAACACGAAAATCACCATCCTTTGCAAATTGATCACAAGTAAGTAGTCACAATATTCCCATAAACATTAGTCTCCCACTTTCTACTATAAACAATACAAAAATCCCTAAAATGCCTTTAACACTTAGACAGGTCTATAGAGTTTGGGCGGAGAAGATCTCAGTTGTTGGATACTGGGGTTTCATACCCTCAACACTCATTTAAGCATTCTGGGGTTTGATACTCAGTGAACAAGATTGTTTTTCTTTTTTCTCCATAACTCAATCTAAGCTATATCTGTAACAAGGTTTGCTTCCAAACTAAACACGAAATCACCATCCTTTGCAAATTGATCACAAGTAAACTAGGATTCAATTCCTGAGAGTTTGGGAGGACTCTCAGTTGCGCACTCTTAGTCTTCATTTATAATCAGTTGCGCTCTTAGTTGCAAAAATAAATGAGTGAAAAGAATCATTTAGATACAAGTAAAATGGGATTCAATTCCTGAGAGTTCGGGGTGACTCTCAGTTGTGCACTCTCAGTCTTCATTTATAATCAATTGCGCACTCTCAGTTGCAAAAATAAATGAGTGAAAAGAATCATTTAGATCCAGTATCAAATTATAGCAACTCACTCATCATATATAATTAACCAACTTATAGCAAAATGTGACTCATCATTGCTTACACACACACAACCAAAAAAATGCAAGACATTGAACATAAATCATAAAAGCATGTATGAGAATCCAACACTTCCCTTGAAAATCTTGTGAAGATGAAGTACCCAAGACTGAGGGCATCAAGCTTCAGCCAAACTCGCCGCGAGATGAGGAATCTTCGATTTGGGGGTTGTTCGAGCGTCGGGATTTGGGGGAATTCGATGGCGAAGGGGTGGGTTTAGAACGGAGGTTTGGAAGAATCGGTAAGGAGGAGCGTCGGGATTTGGGGAAATTCGATGGCGACGATCTAGGATTTTCGATGTAACCCCTATTTCTCCAATTCCGTATTTTCTGTGTATTTTTGGTATTTAAAATTTTTGTAAATTATTTTCCCGCTTTCAAAATCTTTTTATTAAAAATGTATTGTCGGATCTCCTATTAAAGTTTATTTGTAATCAATAATTTTATTAAAGCTTCGAGAGGGTTTGCTATTGGTTTTAACCTGGGCCTTTCATTTGCTTAGATGAATTCCAAGGGGGAATACTTGCTCTCAGTCTTAATCCAACATCGGGCTGATAGCTGGACACAATCATTAACAAACTGTATATGGCCCAAACCATGCACCATCCCGGGCTGCATTTTGGGCAAAGCTCTTTTATGTCCAATCACGATGGCAAGCACCTTGGCTAGTAGCAAAGGACTTCAATATTACAAGATTCTCTTTTGAACATCGGGGAAGAGATACAAGTGATGCGGAAAAAGCAGAATTCAATCGAGTCATTGCTGAATTTGTCCACATCCCAATTCCGGACAGTCTTTTCACCTGGACTAATATACAAGCCTCTCCGATCATGGTGAGGCTAGATAGAGTGCTGGTCTCATTGGATTGGGAAGCGAAATTTTCATTAGTCAGTGTCGAATAGCTGCTAAGAGCATCCACAGTCGTTAGCTAAAAATGCATTTTATGCATAATTTCCTATTGTAGCATCCAAACTCGTTAGTTATTCTACCATTTTTTCCATTTTTTTCTACAATAAAAAGCCAAAAAAAAGCATGAGATATAGCAATATGCATTATATAGCGTGACGAAAATGTTTCGTCTGGATTATTTAATTAATTTGTAAATGATCGTCCAAACAATTTTTTTTTCAAATCTTAACCTCTTAATTAGTAGTTAATTAGTTTAATTAGTATTTAATTAGAATTTTAGTTAAATAATTAGTTAGTTAATTAAGTTTAGTAAATTAATAACTTACTTAAGTCCTTAATTAAGGAAATCCCACTGGGCTCAAGTGGGGCCCACGCGAATTTTTTATATTAAAAAAATGCTTCAAAAAATTCCCAAAAAAATTCCCCCCCCCAAAAAAAAAGAAAAAAATCGACAGATGAAACATCGTCTGTGCAAATTTTTTCAATTTTTTGCATTTTATACCTTTTGACGACTGCAGCAAACGGTCGAAATGCTATTGTATAATATGCATATATGCATATTATACCTCAGACGACTGTGCATGCTCTAAGGCCAACCTGCGATCATGTTCCCATTATTCTATCTTTGGACGAGAGAAATGCTAGCAAACTTAGAAAGTTCAGATTTGAGAAAGCTTGACTAGAAATCCAAGGCTTCCATGATATGGTGATGGAAATTTGGGTGCGTCAAACTAGGAGGAATGAGGCGATTGCAGTTTGGTGTGAAAAGATTGTAGGCTCCGAACGCAACTCTAAAAGTGGTATCGCATGAGATTTTCTACTATTTGCCGAGCTAAGGAATCCATCCAGGACAATATACATGAAATGGAAAGAGTTGAGGAGACAAGGAACTTAACTCAAGTTGAGTGAAACCAACTTCTAAGCCTCAAGGGGGAGATCTTCCAACTATACAAACTCGAGGAAATCAAATGCCAGCAGAGATCCAGAATTTTGTGGCTCAAAGAGGGAGACACGAACACTGTATTTTCCCATAGAGTCGCTCTGTGTGTTGGAGATCCAATCTTATCCTATCTATCCAAACAGAGGCAGTTGCCATCCAAGATGAGAAAGAAATCAGACAGGCCTTCCAGTTCCACAATAAAAATCTATTTGGAAGTAGAACTCATTTTAGGACCCCACTAAACGACGAGTTCTGGCAAAACAGACATGGGAACAAGGAACAATTGCCACTACCCATTGAAACTCCATTCACGGAGATAGAGGTGACGGAGTTGTCCATCAGATGGGTAAGGAGATGGCACCCGGACCAAATGGATTCCCGATCCTGTTTTCCCAAACATTATGGGAAGAGATTAAGGATGATATGATGGTTGTGATGAATGAATTCTATGACCATAGATTAAAGTTGGGCTGACTTAACTTCACGAAGGTCATCCTTAGTCGGAGTCTAAAAGAGTTGTCAATTTTCTACCAATCAGCCTCCTCAAATGCACGGTCAAGAACATAACCAAAACCTTCGCAAACAAGCTCCGTAGGGTGATGGATAACATAATAAGCCGTGAACAATCCAGATTCATCAAGGGACACTGTATCACGTATTATGTGGCCATAGCAGAAGAGACCGTCCATCAATGTCATGTCTCGAATGATAGAAGTTACATGTTGAAACTTGATTTTGAGAAAGCATACGACTCAAATGAGTGGAACTTCCTTCTGGAAGCACTACGAGGAAGAAGTTTTGGGGACAGATGGATCAAGTGGATCGGACATTGTCTGACCACCAAAAAGATAGGTATTTTGGTAAATGGGATCGCCGGCCAACCATTTTCCTATAAAGGGGGGCTACGGCAAGGAAATCCACTATCCCCCCTCTTCTTTACAATAGTGGCTGATGTACTTAAGGGCATGATGGAAAACTGTGAAACGGAAGGATCGATCACCTCAGTGGCCAAGAGAAGAAACCGCCACAGTTGCTCAATCCTACAATATGTAGACGAAACCTTACTATTTGGGATTGTAGATCTGGGAGAAACCATTGCCTACAAAGGAATATTGTACTGTTTGAGATATGGTCAGGTCTGCTGGTTGACTTCCACAAAAGTGAACTCACCCATATTGCGATGTCATAAAGAGGATGCAAAGGAGCATGCTAGCTGATATGGGTCAGATGACGTGGCCTCTGCTGGGCCACATGATCCCCTCAAAAACTGCTTACCCCTGATCATCAAATCAGCCCTAAGCCCCATGGGCTTCTGCCACGTTAGGCCCACGGGCAAACGAGTCCAGACCTGACCCGAACTGGTCCAGACCCGTCTTTGCCTGCCTATAAATACCAGGCTCTCTCCCCCTTCACCAGGTAATCAATCTTTCCCCTCTAAAACCCTAGCCACTATTACTCTTCAGTAACTAACTAGCTCGTCGGAAGGCCTGCCACCGGGTCATCTCCTTGTATTTCTAGGCTGAGTGAAGGTACACGAGACCGAGCCGAGCCCCCCAGATCCGAGCCGAGCTTGCTGGATCCGAGCCGAGCATCCGACCTCTACCTCACTCCTGCTCCCGAGCCGCTCCCTTAGCCGAGGGTCGGGCATATAGCCAGTGCCGCGACTTCCACTTTATAAATTGAGAGAACTCACACCTGGTGTAGCCACCCCCAAAAACAAACCGCATCAGGTTGGAGCCGTCTGTGGGAAACCTCGGTACGGAGCTCAATCCGACCCCGGCCATTAACGACATCCATTCAATCCGAGCTCATATGGCACCCGAGGCCAGAAGAGCCGTTGCCTCTGCACGTCGCCCAGATGCTCCTCCCCAGTACGTCCCCGCTGACACTCATGGATCCAACCATCCGAGGGTCAACATCGGACCTGGACCGGGCACTTCTCGCTCGGTCACAACCGACCTATGTCGGGTCATCTAGAATCGACAAGCCAGCTGAACTAGGGGAGGGGCCGCTTCCAACTCGGCCCCGAACCATCCCAGGCATCCATCTTGAGAGCAGGAGCCGAACCTCAATCGCGCTGACCGGAGGCCGCCACCCCAACACGACCCGGCTGGACGAGCTCCCGTCACCCGCCGTGAGTTCCAAAACTTCCGAAACGAGATCCTGGAGGCCATATTAGGGACCCCCATCAACAAGACACTCCACCGCTCTCACTCGCGGTCGAGCATCGAAGCCAGCGAGTCTCGCAGCCTAACCCGCCTGCCAGAACATGACAAGGACATCCTAAGACGCCTACAGGAAATGGAGAACCGCCTAGAACATTCCGGCGACGGCGGCTCGAGGCCGGTTCAGGGTCATAGGCCGACCCGACCTCCATTCTCCGCTACAATCCTACAAGAAGAAATACCCCGAAATTTCTGACCTCCCCAGTTCGAGACCTATGATGGCGAGGGTGATCCTTCTGATCACATGGAGGGTTTCAAGACCCTCATGATGATTCACAGCGCCTCGGATCCCTTCCTATGTCGTGCCTTCCCCGCCACCCTCTGGGATCTGGCTCAGGAATGGTTCTCTAAGCTCATCCCCGGTTCGATCTACTTGTTCGACCAGCTGGAGGCCAATTTTTTGGCCCACTTCGTGACCAGCAGGAAGGCCGAAAAGACAAGTGTGTCCCTACTGGACCTCCGACAGAAAGAAGGGGAGTCACTCCAATAGTTCGTCCGAAGGTTCACCGCAGAGGCGAGGTCGGTCTCCTTCCTCGACGCTGGGGTCGCCTCGGCGGTGTTCCGACACAACGTCCGACATGGCCAGCTGAAGGTGTCCCTGGCCAAGAAGCCTCCTCTCAATTTCCCAGACCTACTCAATCAGGTCGAGAAGTACATCCGAGTGGAGGAGACCCTAAATCCCGAGGATGCCAAGGAGGTCCCGGGGAAGGGGAAGCGCAAGGCTGATGAGGTAGAGCCAGCTAAGAAGGTTCCGAAAGACGAGACCGGCATAAAGAGGGTCCTTCCGATCCCTGCTTCGAGAGGTACATGCCACTGACACAAAACGTGTCGGCCATTCTCTTAGAAATCGAAGACAGGGACCTCGTCTAGATGCCCCCTCGACCAACCAGCAACAAGAAAAGGGACCAGTGGTTCTACTACCTTTTCCACCAGGACAACGGGCATGACACCGACTACTGCCAGGCCCTGAAGGACGAGATCGAGGCCCTCAGGTATCTCTGGAAATTCACTTGGGAAGATGCCTGGGAACGAAAGGACACAAGGAACCAGAGGCCTTCTCCTCTTCCTCGCGCACCCAAACAGCATCCCGAGCGGGACCCCGAGCCCGAAGAGACCGGAGGTCAAGCCATTCTACATTGCATCTATTGGGGGCCTATGGGAGGGGAGTCTAGCACTTCCCACAAGGCATTCATCCGAGAGGTAAACGCCGTCCAGGGTCTTCCTTCCGCCCAGGTTCAGCAGCTCCTTGTCTCCTTTTCAGGGGAATACTTGGAAGGGGTTCGGCTCCCGCACTGCGATGCGCTTGTCATGGCGAACTACGAGTTTCGTCAGATCCTCGTGGATAACGAGAGATTGGTGAACATCCTCTTCCTGGAAGCGTTCGAAAACCTCAAGCTCCCCTGATATAAGCTGAAGCCAGCCGGGTATACCCTGCACTGGTTCTCCGGCATCCCGGTGCCAATAGAGGGGATCGTGACCTTGGATGTCATCGTCGGTGCGACCCCCCACAGACGGACCGAGTTAATGGACTTCATGGTTGTGAACGTCAAGGCAGCCTACAACGCCATCCTCGGTCGACCGGGGCTCTGCTCCCTCCAAGCGTTCCCTCGGCCTACCACCTGAAATTGAAGTTCCCTACCGAGTCAGGCATCGGGGTCGTTCGGGGGAACCAAGAAGTAGCACGATCGTGCTATATGACGGCTGTTGGGGGAGGTGTGTTCCCTCTGGACGCCATCGAACTGCACTCCGAACGGAGCCAACTGTAGTATCCCGTATTTTTAAATATTATTTTTAAAGGTTTATAAATGATTAAAATGATTTTTGGGGATTTAATAAATATTTTCAGAAAAATTCATCTTTTTACACGTGCAAAACACGTACAAATATTTTCTTGAGAAGTTCAAAAGTCAAGTTTTCTTCATGAAAAATCATTATTTAATATTTGTGATTTATTTATAATTTTTCCAAATTTTTCTAAAATTAATCAGATCTATTTGCAAATTTTGAGAAAAGAATGATCTTTTTGCAAATTTGTCATTTTGAAGGGTGAAAGTGCAAAATTTATTTTCTGGACTTTTTGAACAGTACCGGTTGAGATTAATGAGTAAATTTTACTTTTAAATCCTAATTTAAATGATTTTTTATTGAGTTTCCAAGAATAGAGATCTATATATGTAAAGTTGTATTTCAAGGGGGGTATCTTGCAAAAGGGTTTGGAAAACCCTAAACTTCTTATCCCGGGTATTTAAAAGAAAACGCAGCCGTCATTTGCTGCACAACATTAAGTTCTTGTTATTTTTGGAGGATCAAGAGGAGGATTTTGGATCTCGCAAAAAGAGAGGCTTTCTTGTTGGATTTCTTCATTCCTAAGGTGAGTGATGTAAATTTGTTTTGTTATTTTGTTTTATGTATGTGAGTGACATGTTGTTTTGCTTTGTGTATGTTTTATGTGAGTAATGTAATTTTTTTGTTTGTCCTTTGAGTTTTATATGTGAATAATGTAATTGATTGGTTGATTTGTTTATGTATGTGAGTAGTATAATTTGGTTGTTGATCTATGATTGTTTTGATTAGATGTCAAATTTATTTGCTAGAAAGCATGTTTAGGATTTGAATATGATTATGACAATAATGGATTGGATGGATGAACAATTGGATCTTGTGATTACAAATCGGATTTTTGGTTATGAGTTGCGGAAGAAATTTAGTGTTGAGAAATTTTAATGGAAGAATTATGAACTAACAACATGAAAATTGAAGTTTTGAGAAATTGGTTGATTTGAGGAAATGTATCCAAACTGGGGATTCTTTGAGATTGACGTTTTTATCTGAATACAAATTATTTCAGTGAGCAATGAATTTTTAAGAAACTCTAATTTTGATTATCGTGTACAACCAAAACTATGCAGTCTGTAGGCCGACAGTCGACTGGCATGACCTTTCAGTCGACTGGTACGACCCGGCTTCTATGATCTTTAGTTTCCTTGAAAATACATTCTGGACAGTCGACTTAGACCATTTTCAGTCGACTGGTACACTTAGAATTTATTTTTCAAAGTTATCGTAGATTTTTCTCTGGTAAGGCGACTTATGACTTTTGCAAGTCGACTTATAACCCTTAGAATATTTTCTTAAAGATTTCTGGAATTTCTCTCTGGTAAGTCGACTTAAGACTTCTATAAGTCAACTTAAAACACTCTGGTAAGTCGACTTATGACTTTTATAAGTCAACTTATAACACTTAGCTTATTTTCTTAAAATCATGGAACATTCTTTCTGGACAGTTGACTTATGCTTACTATAGTCGACTGGTACTGATGTATTTTGATATTTATGAAGGTTCTTCCAAATGGTTTATTCTCTAGATATTTTGATTTATAATTACTTATACCTTATCTTCTATTGAACTTATGTTTTCAAGATGTTAAGTTGAGCAGTTTATGAAGTAAGATTGGTTGAGATATTTGAGTTTGAGTCTCTAGAGGGTGTGTGTGACCCTAGTATACCGGCGGTTGAGTTCGTCATGTTTGGGCCTGTTGAGGCATTTTAGTTGTTCAGTTGTTGAGTTAAGTCCGGTAGGGTACACCAACTCTAGGAGATTCGTTAAGCAATAAATAACCCAAAAATGATAAGGACAGACACTAGTGGTGATATGATGAACGGGAACATGGGTTATGGACCTCAGTATGGCTTTCGGTGTGAGACAATCCCCGAAATTATCCAGGTGTGAGTGAAATAGTCTCCGGAATTACCTGTGGTGTGGGATTGATCTCCAGAATTATCGGGGTCGAGGCGACGCACATGTGGTATTCATGTGATGAGGTCATTGCTTACGGTGTGAAATAATCCCCGGAATTATCCAGGTGTGAGTGAAATAGTCTCCGGAATTACCTGTGGTGTGGGATTTATCTCCGGAATTATCGGGGCATGGGCTAATACTCACCGTTTATCTTTATCTCGTAGTAGTCATCGTGTTAGGATTACTTTCTTAGCGGGAGATTAAACCCTATAATGTGGAGGCGTTAAGGCCTTGCACCGGACCTATGTAGAATGGGATGCATAGACTCTGACAAGTACGCATTAGAGAGTCAGCATATAGAATTGTGTTTCTTGACTTGGTTTTATGCATGTGTTTTTCTGTTTTCTACACTTAACACTTAGTCTAGTTCCACTTGTATGGTTTTTCGCATTTCGTGATTTCTCTAATTTCATCTATTCTTGTTATATTCTGTTGTTGATAAATCCATGCTTTACGTATGTTGCTTGTTTATGTCACTCACACCATTTATGGTTGACCCCTTTAGTTTTAAGGGTTAGGGATCATCTCTAGCCTCATATTTACAGGTTGTTGCTTAGAGCTTGGTGGTTTGGATGATTGATGTTCCATTGATTTAGTGACTCATGTAATTTGTAAAATGAAAAGTGTTGTAAAGAAAAGAGAACTATGATTTGAGATGTATTGTATTCCGCTGTGCTATGTAATTGATTATTGTAATAAAAGTCAAAAATTTTATTGGTGTTTGGTTGTGTTTAATATTACATTGAAGCTGATGCTGGGAATTGTGCCACGTATTTTCTAAGATATTATATTAGAAATTCGGGGCGCTACAGAGATTGGTATCAGAGCATGCTTCAATAGTAATAATAAATATAGCATAAAAATAACCTAGGTTGGACACTAGAGTGTGAGTACCTAGGTGTGGACATTAAAGAGTGAGTATCACATAAAACTGAAACATGATGTTTTACCTTTGGGATACAATTGAGGATTTGTCAAAGGGTATTGATGTGAGTTTTAATTGTGTGTGGTGCTCTAACTTTTCCCTCGTTTTGCAGTATTCAGTATGGTTGCACCTAGGCCCAGGAATGGTGGTAACAATGATGATGGATCTGGAAGTTCTCGAGGAACTGGAATTGATCTTGAGGCCGAATTTGCCAAGGTGTATCAGAGTCTGAATGCGCTAATGGCATTTAATTTGGCGCAGAATCAGAATCAGAACCAGCAGCAGAATCATGGAGCTGGACAGGGATTGGTTAACGCCGACCCTATCAAGCAGATCGAGTCCTTCAAGAGGATGAGGCCTTTGATGAAGCAAGCAACTCGGCGCCCGTGCCGATCTGGAACTCATAGACGAGGTCGGCGCCCGTGCCGATCTGAAGCAAGCAAGCAGCTACGTGCTGATCTGGACCTCATAGACGAGGTCATGGAAAAATCCGCCATCAGAAGGAACATATACCAGTAGAGGATCGAGAGGTTCTACAACAAAAGGATGCGTCCCACCGACATCAAGATAGGAGACCCCGTCCTCCGAAAGATGGCGGTATCTAACCCCGGCCAAAAGAGGAAGCGGGCTCCAAACTGGGAAGGCTCGTACAAAGTTTCTGATGTCGTATGCCCGGGCACGTACTGCCTCATCGACCCAGAGGGAAAGGCTGTCAAGAGACCCTGAAATGCAGAGCACCTTATCAAATTCCTCGAAGGGGCGGATTAGCCTTTGCAGATACCCCTATGTAAATTATAAGATGTAATCGGCACGCCCTGCCTTGTTTTGCAAAGTCAATATGATGTAATTGTGCTAGCTTTCTTAAAACAAGTTTTGGGCTTGGGGTTCGGATGGAACCGCGAGCCACAAAAAGCTTCTCTTACAAGCTTGGGGCTCGGCGCTCGGATGGAACCACGAGCCAAAAAAAGCTTCTCTTACAAGCTTGGGGCTCGGTACTCGGATGGAACCACGAGCCACAAAAAGCTTCTCTTACAAGCATGGGGCTCGGTGTTCGGAGGAAACCGCGGGCCACAAAAAGTTTCTCCTACAAGCTTGAGGCTCGGTGCTCGGATGTCACCACGAACCATAAAAAGTCACTCCTAAGGTATGGGGGCTCGGCATCGACCCCGAGCAAGGTCTGCGCTTCTTCAAGCACTGCGACCTATGCGCACGGCGATGACCTCCAGCTACACTCGTACGATCTACCCAAGAACATGTATGGGGGCTCGGCATTGACCTCAAGCAAGGCCTTGGCTTGTTCAAGCCATTCGATCTTTACACTCGGCGATGACCTCCAGCCACACTCATAACAGCTTCTCTAAAGTATGAGGGCTCGGCATCGACCTCGAGCAGGGCCTGGGCTTCTTCAAGCACTGCGACCTATGCGCTCGGTGATGACCTCCAGCTACACTCATACTATCTACCCGAGAACATGTATGGGGGCTCGGCATCGACCTCGAGCAAGGCCTTGGCTTCTTCAAGCCATGCGACCTTTATGCTCAGCGATGACCTCCGGCCACACTCATAACAGCTTCTCTAAGGTATGGGGGCTCGGCATCGACCTCGAGTAGGGCCTGTACTTCTTCAAGCACTGCGACCTATGCGCTCGACGATGACCTCCAGCTACACTCGTACCATCTACCTGAGAACATGCATGGGGACTCGATATCGACCTCGAGCAAGGTCTTGGCTTCTTCAAGCCATGTGACCTATACGCTCGACGATGACCTCCATCCACACTCATAATAGCTTCTCTAAGGTATGGGGGCTTGGCATTGACCTCAAGTAGGGCCTGCGCTTTTTCAAGCACTGCAATCTATGCGCCCGGCGATGACCTCCAGTTACACTCGTACTATCTACCCGAGAACATGTATGGGAGCTCGGCATCAACCTCGAGCAAGGCCTTGGCTTCTTTAAGTCATGCGACCTATACGCTCGGCGATGACCTCCAGCCACACCCATAACAGCTTCTCTAAGGTATGGGGGCTCAGCATTGACCTCGAGCAGGGCCTGCGCTTCTTCAAGCACTGCGACCTATGTGCTCGGCGATAACCTCTAGCTACACTCGTACTATCTACCCGAGAACATGTATGGGGACTCGGCATCGACCTCGAGCAAGGCCTTGGCTTCTTCAAGCCATGCGACCTGTACGCTCGGCGGTGACCTCCAGCCACACTCATAACAGCTTCTCTAAAGTATGGGGGCTTGGCAACGACCTCGAGCAGGGCCTTGGCCTTTTCAAGCCATGAGACCCATGTGCTCGGCGATGACCTCCAGCTACACTCGTACTATCTTCCCGGGAACATGTATGGGGCCCAGCATCGACCTCGAGCAAGGCCTTGGCTTCATCAAGCCATGCGACCTTTACGCTCAGCGATGACCTTCGGCCAGACCCAACCCAAAAGTTTTCATTAAAGATTTAGGGCGCTCAACTTTGGTAAATGCCTCGAGCCCCTGACCATTGGTTGACCCACCTCTCACCCGCGAACAACTCGGGGTTAACGGCCCTCAGAGCCGAAACCCCGAATTGTCCGAGGGCGGTAGGGAGTCACCGATCTAGGACTCTCGCCGATCCCCTGGACCTTGGTCGGCACACTTCTCACCTGCTAGCAACTCGGGGTAAAGAGCCCTCAAGAGCCGTCTACCCAAAAATGCTAGAGGATGGCAGGAGAGCCACCGATCCGGGACTATCGACCAAGAATTCCAACTTATGGGTGCCCGCCTTGGAAGGCACCTGAGTCTCACCTCCGCGATCGACCCACCTCTCACCCACTGACAGCTCGGGGTAAACGACCCTAAGAACCAAAACCCCGAATTGCCAGCGAGTGGCATATAAGTCACCGGAATTTCTTGGTGAAAAATTGATGAGGGGGTGAGGATTATATAGCCCCCAGGAGAGGTGCATTTATGATATCGAGAAGTCCAAACGGCGGAAGATGAAGAATCTCCATTAATTTTTATCAGAAGACGAAATGTCCCTTATTAAATGCTACCTGCGAGGAGTAGCGGTTCGGCTCCCGAGCATAGCCCCTACCTCGTCGGCGACCTCAAGCAAAGCCATACTCAGCAAGGGTCTCGAGCTACGCCCCTACCGGTCTCGCTCAACAAATTGTCAAAGTAAAGAAATCGAAGTTTTATTACTCAGGGAGCACCAGAAATGGCCACACAATAAAATAAAGATGTTACAAATTGCTCATCGCTCGGCCTAAAACTCAAACTCGATGCTTCCCACGGGATCCTCCGCGTGCTATGCTGGTCTGGCCAGTGAGGACGCCCCGGAAACGGAGCTCTGCGCGTCGACGGGCCTGGCTGTTTCCAGGTAAAAAGTCGGAGAAGGTCCCAATACGGAATTGCTCGCCTCCTCGAGCAGACCGGTGCCTAGCATGAGCTTCAGCCTACAAATCTCCAACTCCTTCTCTACAATAGCCTCACGAAGAAAGGACTCCGAAGTCGGTCGCCCGATGAAGGCATCCAAGATTGACCAATTTGTCTCAACTATCCACCAGTCCCGGTCGGCTATGGCCTTCTTCAGGTGAGCGACCTCTAGGCTGAGCTCCTTAGACTTGTTCATAAAATAATTCACCGCGGCCTCTCGATCCCGATCCTGCTTATGATGGCATGCCAGAACACTCTCCATGGACCCCAACTCAGCTTGGAGCCAGGAGACCTCGGCAGAACCAAGGTCAGCGCCGAGGGCCTCATGCGTCTATCAAGAAGACGAGAAAAATAACAAGTCACAAAAGAGGCAAAAAAGCACAAGTCATAGAGCATCGGCCAAAAATCTTCTTTTATAAATTCAAAAAAAATTGTATTACAAAAGGTGGTGTCCAGTCCTCGCAAGGCAAATACAAAATCAAAAGAAAAAATCCTAAACTATGTTTGAGGGGGGGACGGCACCTCTTCGTCAGTCGGGTCACCCCCAACCTCCTCTTGGTGAGGGTCCCCCATCTCCTCCCCGCCACCGGGCGTAGGCGGATGCTCTGGTTGCCAGTTATAGTGGAGGTGGTCGACCCGAACATCCAGGTAGATCTGCTGGAAGTGCTCCTTCACCTTGGCATAGGCCTCGTCCTGGGCTAGGATCAGAGTATTCGCCATGGTGATCTCCATCTCTTCCATGGCGACTTGCGCCTTCTCAGCCTCTGCCTGAGCCTTAGACCGGAAGTGTGCTAGCTCATTCTTATGATGGTCGGCAAGCGAGCCCATCTAAGCTTAGACGACTGCCTCGGCGTTCCAGGCTTCTATCAGCTCGTCCTACAGTTTGGGAACCTTGCAGAAGTACTTCTCTGCATTTCTCCTCTCGACGAGGACCTCCTTCTCCAAGCACTTGTAAAAGTGCTGCCCATGAAGCACCGCCTGGCCGGGGGAGAATAAGTTAGAAGAAATCCTAAATTCTACGCTTAAAGCAAACTCCAGACACTTATCGAGAGCTGCACCTGAGCCCACCTCATGAAGGCTGTCTCAGACGTTTCTGTTGCCAGAGCCACCCGATCTCGCTCTGTGGCAAGATGCTTCACCACATCCATGACCACCGGATCCTCGAGCAGGGTATCCCCTGCCTTGACCGCCCAATCTGGGGCGTGTGGCCTCAGGCCCTGCTGCTCCACCATCTGCTCGGCGCTTGGGCGGGGTGGAGGAAGCCTCTCCTCCGGGACCTCGGCCCCTCTTCTGCTACCGGAGCTTGCCTTCGGTTCCTTCGACGACCTCGGCGTGTGTTGGTGCTTCTTCGCCTTCTTCGGGGACGGCTCCACTGTCACCAAGGCCGGCCCTTGACTAGGACCCGCACCCGTGGTAGCCTTCTTCTCCTTGTCTGCCCTCCTTTTGGGGACTAGGGCCAACAAAGTCGGCCGGTCGTTAAGCTGCTTGGCAGACATCTCTGCAAAAGAGAAGAAAAAGAAATAAATGTTAACATGAAGGCAGGTTGATAAAAAAATTCAGAACAAAAACATACTAGGGTTGGCTGGGCTCAGTCCGGCTCGGGCCAGGTGTAGTTCCGTCACTCGCGGCCACCCTATACTGTGCCCTCCAACAATCTTCTCCACCTTCGCCCACTCTTTCTCCGTCAACTCACTGCGCTTCGGGAGCTTGTGGTTTGGCTTTTCGAAGTTCCAAATGGTTGGAATCTTCCAAGGCTTCTCACTCCTGACTATGAAATACTTCTCCTTCCATCCTTTGATGGAGTCCGGATGGCCGTGCATCACCTTCTTATGAGGTCGCGGCGAGAGATAGAAGATCCCCTCCGCATCGCCAAGCGAGCTCATTCCTAGGATGGCACGGAAATATGTAAGCTTCGGCTTGATACCCTTCTCCTGGCACTTCAGAATGAAGCAAACCAGGTGTTTTCACGAGTAAGGACCATACTGCATCAGACTCAACTCTGCCTACTTCAAAACCCTCACGATGAAAGGGTGCAGCGGCAGCCTCAACCCCGAGATAAATGCGTCCTCGAGAAACATACACTAGCTCGACTCCAAAACTGTGGTCGGACGGATTCTAGGGTTTGGCATTAGAAGTTCGAACTTCTTCGGGATGAAGTAGACTGCCCTCAGGATATTCAGATAGTCCGCCCTTAAGACGCACTGGATGTTGTCCATTTTCATCATAGGCCTACCCTCATCCCACAACAAGGAGGTGAACGCAACAAGGCCCTCCACGTCATTAGGGTACATCCTGATTGACCTTGGGTTTCTATGGGACACAAGGGAAATTCGAACCCCAGTCCAGGACCATACTTGTCTGGCATTGGCGGACTATCAGGACGAATCCACTTCCTTTTCCTCCTATGAGGGTGAAGCTTCTTCTCCGGAGATGGGATCGCTAATGGGGGCAGAGGCAGAAGATCATCCTCCTCCTCTGCTGCCTCCCCCGAGGTTCCTCCTTCCTCTTCTCCCCGACCATCGCCTCCCTCGGTCCCCTGTTCGGGCTTCTCCTGGTCATCCTCCAGACCAAGCTCTTCCCCCTCAGAGTCTTCTTCCTCGTGCTCTTCCTCCTTAACAACCCCCTTCCCCTCGAGGTTCCCTTCTTCGTGCTCACCCTCCTCCATAGACTCCTTACCTGGCCTACGGGATCGTAAAGGTTTCACGATAAAAACTACGTCACCCTCGCCATCCGACCCTAAGTCTAACTGAACCTCCTCCTTGATCCCAAGGTCGCCCAGAGACCAAGATGTCAATGCTAACTCGCCTTCCTCCTCAGAACGACCTGAAGAGCTTGCCTCGGAGCCGGACTGAGCGTGTGACATTACGAATCAAAAATACTAACTTGGAAGTATCGAGTTATGGGGAGTTCAACAGAAAAAGGTTGTCGATGGCTATTGGAGAAATTCCTGTTCTAGAAAGAAAATATGCAAAGTGTGGAAATGAAGGAGGGGGGAGATTTATAATAGAGGAAGAGACTCATCGATTTTCGTGAAAAAGATCTAACTGTTGGATCTTGATCATCAAGATCCAACAGTCACCAGGGTCTAAGGCGCTTTGATTCTCATGCCTATGACGTCATCCTGGGGCACAAAATTACCCCCTTTACCCTCAGCATTATCGGTCGGCATAATAGTTTTAGGGCTCGGTGCTCGGATGGCACCGCAAGCCACAAAAACTTCTTCATCAAGTCTCAGGCTCGGCAATCGGATGACATCGCGAGCCACAAAAACTTCTTTATCAAGTTTAAGGCTTGGCGCTCGGATGGCATCGCGAGCCACAAAAACTTCTTCATCAAGTCTCAGGCTCGGTGCTCGGATGGCACCGCGAGCCACAAAAACTTCTTCATCAACTTTGAGGCTCGGCGCTCGGATGGCATCGCGAGCCACAAAAACTTCTTCATCAACTTTGAGGCTCGGTGCTCGGATGGCATCGCGAGCCACAAAAACTTCTTCATCAAATTTGAGGCTCGGTGCTTGGATGGCACCGCGAGGCACAAAAACTTCTTCATCAAGTTTGAGGCTCGGCGCTTGGATGGCATCACGAGCCACAAAAACTTCTTCATCAAGTTTGAGGTTCGGCACTCGGATGGCATTGCGAGCCACAAAAACTTCTTCATCAAGTTTGAGGATCGGCGCTCAGATGGCACCGCGAGCCACAAAAAACTTCTTAATCAAGTTTGAGGCTCGGCGCTCGGATGGCATCGCGAGCCACAAAAACTTCTTCATCAAGTTTGAAGCTCGGCGCTCGGATGGCACCGCGAGCCACAAAAACTTCTTCATCAAGTCTTAGGCTCGGTGCTCGGATGGCACCGCGAGCCACAAAAACTTCTTCATCAAGTTTGAGGCTCAGTGCTCGGATGGCACCGCGATCCACAAAAAAACTTCTTAATCAAGTTTGAGGCTCGGCGCTCGGATGGCATCGCGAGCCATAAAAACTTCTTCATCAAGTTTGAGACTCGGCGCTCGGATGGCACCGCGAGCCACAAAAACTTCTTCATCAAGTCTTAGGCTCGGCACTCGGATGGCACCGCGAGCCACAAAAACTTCTTCATCAAGTTTGAGGCTCGGCGCTTGAATAGCACCGCGAGCCACAAAAACTTCTTCATCAAGTCTCAGGCTCGGCGTTCGGATGGCACCGCGAGCCACAAAAACTTTTTCATCAAGTTTGAAGATCGGCACTCAGATGACACCGCGAGCCACAAAAACTTCTTCATCAAGTTTGAGGCTCGGTGCTCAGATGGCACCGCGAGCCACAAATGCTTTCCTACAAGTAAGGGGGCTCGCCTGTCGACCCTAGACGCTCGGCAAAGAGAGCTCCTACTCCTCTGATCTCAACATCCCCTTGCTTTTCCAACAAGTAAGGGGGCTTGCCTCCCGACCCTCGATGCTTGGCTAAGCGAGCTTTTACTTCTCAGATCTCAACATCCCCTTGCTGTTCCAACAAGTAAAGGGGCTCGCCTCCCGACCATCGATGCTCGGCTAAGCAAGCTCCTACTCCTCTGATCTCAACGTCCCCTTGCTTTTCCAACAAGTAAAGGGGCTCGCCTCCTGACCCTCGACGCTCTACTAAGCGAGCTTCTACTTCTCAGAGATCAACGTTCCCTTGCTTTTCCAACAAGTAAGGGGGCTCGCCTCCCGACCCTCGATGCTCAGCTAAGCGAGTTTCTACTTCTCAGATCTCAACATCCCCTTGCTTTTCCAACAAGTGAGAGGGCTCGCCTCCCAAGTGAGAGGGCTCGCCTCCCGACCCTCGACGCTCGGCAAAGAGAGCTCCTACTCATCAGATCTCGACGTCCCCTTGCTTTTCCAACAAGTGAGGGGCTCATCTCCCGGCCCTTGACACTCGGCAAAGCAAGCCCCTACTCTTCGGCACTCGACACCCCTCGTGACTCCAAGAGGGGATCCCCTTCATCCTATCCCGCTGGCCTCTCCAGGAAGATACGGATCCTATTCTTCGCTGTACACACCACTCTGCTCTTCTTACAAAGGCAAAAAACCACTCCTACACGGCTGGATTATCCAGTCCTTCAGGAGTGGGGGGCTCCTGATATGGATCGGATGACGTGGCCTCTCCTGGGCCACAGGATCCCCTCAAAATCCGCTCACCCCTGATCATCAGATCAGCCCTAAGCCCCATGGGCTTCTGCCACGTTAGGCCCACGGGCAAACGAATCTAGACCCGGCCCAAACAGGTCCAGACCCGTCTGTGCCTGCCTATAAATACTAGGCCCTCTCCCCCTTCACCAGGTAATCAATATTTCCCCTCTAAAACCCTAGCCACTGTTACTCTTCAGTAACTAACTAGATCGTCGGAGGGCCTGCCATCGGAACATCTCCCGGTGTTTCTAGGCCGAGTGCAGGTACATTAGACCGAGCCAAGCCTCCCAGATCCGAGCCGAGCTTGCAGGATCCGAGCCGAGCATCCGACCTCCACCTCACTCTTGCTCCCGAGCCGCTCCCTCAGCCATGGGTCGAGCGTATAGCCAATACCGCAACTTCCACTTTATAAATTGAAAGAACTCACACCTGGCGCAGCCACCCCCAAAAACAAACCGCATCACTAGCGTTCCAAACTATAGACTGGACAACTTCCCTATCAAGTATCTGGGTCTGCCAATCAGACCAGGTAAATTGAAGAAACTGAACTAGTGACCAGTTATTGATAGAGTGGAAGATCGGTTATCGGGGTGGAAAGGAAAATCCTTTTCCTTGGGGGGGGGGGGGTAGAGTAACCCTTATAAACTCAGTATTATTCAACCTTCCAACCTACTAGGATCATTCAGAGAATTGACCAAATCCAGAAAAGACTTCTCTAGAAAGGGGTGGATGCCGACATATGAGGATATCATTTTATCAGATGGAAAAGTGACTATATGAAGAATATGCATGTGGGTTTGGGTATCATTGACTTGAGAGACATGAATTTGACCCTCCTCGGTAAATAGTGGTGGAAAGTATTCCACCAAAATGACAAGGGTTGGCAAGGCTACATCCGGGCATATTTTCAGGGGAAGGGTACACGTGACTGGGGCTTCTGTGTAGCCCCGAGAGTATCCTGGTTCTGGAAAGGATTTTTAAAAGCTTATAAGCCATTTAACAGTTGCATCACCTCTTTCATAGGAAACAGCCATAACACAAAATTTTGGTGGGACCGGGGATCATACAATGAGAGCCTTGTTCCCGGATCTCTATGAATAAGCATCTCAATTGCATATCACAGTTGCCAAGACTGGGGAAATGGGCTATTGAAGTCTAATATTTAGAACTTGCCTAAACCAAGAGCTCCATAATAGATTAAAGGAGCTCTGAACCTACATTACACGGTCTGGCATGCGTAGCTCCTATGGCTAAGATCGAAAGTCATCGAGATTGGAAAATAATGGCCATTTACGATATGATCGCTCTATAATCGCATTCACTTAGATGGTGTATTCTGAAATGGTCGACCTTACTCTGGAGGACCAAGGCACCACCTAAAGTAAAGGCCTTTCTCTTACTAGTTCTCAATGATGTAATCCCGACGCATGAGAATTTGGTGAAGAGACAGCCGAACATCGTGACTAGATGCGGGTTCTGTAACACACACATGGAAATGAGAAACCACCTCTTCTTAGAATGTCATTGGAGAAGGCAGTACTTATCGAAGTACAAAGGGCCCTGGGATTGAGTGATTACCCCTTGACATACAAGAACCTGTGGATATGCCCCAGGTTTGCGAGGGAGAGATATGGGATGAGGGAGGTGTGGTATATTTTCATCGCTGCAATGACCTGGGTTTTATGGCTGGATAGAGATAACTTTTACTTTCGTGAGACTAGTAATAGTATTTCTGGTAACCTGACTAAGATTATGCATCTTATCTCATTTTGGGCTAAAGATGAAGCAGCGGGATTGAAGAGAAGGATGATGAGGAGAAGATTGTGATAGGGCCAATTATGGACTGAGCGGCTCATAGCAGGTCGACTGCCCACCCTCCAGGTCTATGTTGGAGGGATCTCTTTTTGTAGTTGACTTTGGTCACGCTGCTTTATGCTTTATGTTTCTTTGTTTTTCTGTATTATCTCACCCTCCTATGTATGGTCGAAGGTTTCGTGTTTTATTTCAGTATTGTAAGATATTGTAAATTAGGCCCAATAGGAATGTTTTGACTTTATTTGGAACCTGAGCCTTCCAAATAATTGACAGTGCTGACATGTAACAAAAAGAATTTGTTATTTTGTTTTATATCATTATTATTGTTTTCTGTGGATCTAGAGATTTTTGGTAACCTTTAATTACTAAATTAGACATTGTATTGCAACTGTTGGAATATAAGAAGTAGCTTAAATAAGTGATGTTACAATACACTGACAATACACTGACAAGCAAAAAGTTCTAAAATACTATATTGAGTATGTTACGTTTTTTTACACCATACAACTTCTTCTTAAAATTGTTAAAGAAAAATGGATTAAACCTGAGTGCACCAAATGAACTTTTTGAGAATAGCTCTAGAGGTGATCTGCAAGAGGAAGAAAGTGAAAAGTGGTTCGAGGCGTGAGTTGCAATTTCTTTAAGAAGCTATTTGGCCGATTCTGAAGATGAATCATTTATCACCAAACACTTTTCCCGGGATACAACGAGCTTCTGTCTACAGTGCTGTCTAATGTTCCAATGGCAGCACGTATCAACTTGCACCATCCAAATCAAGGAAAAAACCGATCAAAAATAGATTAGAAGAAGAGAAGGACTGTCTTGTTTTTCTGTCCTCTTTTTTCAATAAAAATGATTCCTTTTTATAACTAGTAACCATGAAGGAATAAATACTGTATCCATTTAATAAAAACGGCTATATCATAAAGATCCTTTAATTCTTGAAACGGCTATAACATAAAGCCCGTTTACTTCTTGAAACAGTTATATTATTAATTGGAAAAAAAACGTTCTTGATCTGTTTGAAATTCGAAAGTTCAAAAAATTAAAAAATTCTTTTTTTTCTTTTCAAGAGACCTAAGGCCCGACCCAGTCATAGATATATAAATATCTATATCTATATATTATGTGGAATCAGTGGCGTATTTAAGTTTTAGGGGGCCCTAAGCAAATTTTCAAATGGGGCCTTTTGCAAGTTCCCAAAATAATAATGGAAATTGTTTAAATGCAAACAAATTTGGAGCATTGGAGAACAAACTATATAAATGAAAACAAATTTACATATATACTTCCAAAAAAAAGTTAATTGATAATGTACGTTTTTTATATGAAATGCCTCGTGGCCAAAAGGAATCCAGAAAACTCTAACAACAAAAACGAAATATGTTATCTCAAAGAGGTAAATATGATATCTTAGAGCACACGATCAGAATGAAATGATAATGATTATATGTATATGAGAATACTAGTTAGAAGCTTAAAATGTAGAATAACCATATGCACTTGAAAATTTGGTTAGAAACTTATCATAAACAGATATATATGATATACCACTAAACATTGAAAAAATATAATAGAGTGACATACATGGGCTAAGTGAAAAATAATATTAAATTCATAAAATGAAAAAATGGCATGTATGGCTATGTGAAAAATAATTAGTTTAAAAAAAAATGATTGAAAAATTAATTGGCTCATGCAAGTTTTGAACCTGCAAGTTTCACATTACTAATGCAACATTCTAACCAACTAAGCTAATACGACAACTACTAATAAAATATAATTATATCACAAAATATTACATTTTACATTTTTAACATTGTAAATATTTAAAAAATACGGGGCCCTATAAAATTGGGGGCCTAAAGCAATTGCTTGGACTGCTTGGGCCCAGATCCGCCCTTGTGTGGAATGTAGGAATTGCTCCCCCATCCTCATGTGAACTCAAAACTTTAACCGTTGGACCAAAAGACAATGTTGTCAACAAGAGAAGTGTTTTAAATGTATATCAATTCCAACACAAAAGCATTTGTGATTCATGAATCATAATAATAGTAATTTGTTCCCTCAAAAAAATAATAGTAGTAATTCTGAGAGAATTTGGGTTAAGTTTGACTGTTCTTAGCAAAGTATCCAAAAGAGTATTTGAGTACACCAACCATATCAAAGACCTCCAAAAGAATGCATTTTGATGCATTATTATTGGATAGCTTAAGAAAGTACTTGGCGGGTTGGAAAACTAGAATCATTTCCATGACAGTAAGAATAGTTTTATACAAGCATGTTCTTAATGTTGTTCATATCTACATCCTCCGAACCACGCATATTCCTGTTTCTGTGGAACATGAGAATGAAAAAATCATTCGAGACTTCATTTGGTCCTCTCATACAAATTGCAGGCTTCATCTTGTTAATTAGGAAAATATATGTCACAGCCAAAAGGAAGGATGTCTATTATTCGAAAAATCAGAAATTTTCATGTTGCTCTTCAAGGTAAATTGCTCCTCTCTCATAGCAGGCAATAATTCAATTTGGGCCGAACTAATCAACTGCAAGTATCATGTTGAATGCTCACCTCGGTCTGGTCTTACCTGTCCTCCCTCTCTGAATCTTGGAAATCAATCTACAGCTAGCTCAATCACTTTTATTTGGTAATTGCCAATGGAAAATAGGAAATGGAAGAAGAGTTAAATTTTGGTTTGATCCATGGCTTTACCGCATTCCTCTTGCATATCTTTCTCTTATCTTCGATTCCAATGTTATTGACAATAGGCCGGTCACTTCTATTATCAATTGTAATTGTTGTTGGAATGCTATTTCCTTCTCTCATTTCCTTCTTCTTTACTTAACTTCTTGTACCAACCAGTAACCACCCCTCCCAAATTTGTCAGTTGAGGATGAGTTATTGTGGCTTCCCAACTCTCCTAATTTATACTATACAGTGATTTAATCAGCTCACAAGTTACTTGCAAACCCATCTTGCATCAAGCCAATTCGTTCCTTTCAAGTTCACAAGAAGCTATGGGTTACTCCTCGAATTCAAAATTTTCTTTGGAAGTTCATTCATGGTAAACTACCTACCAGAGCTTTTCTCACTCAACGAGGGATTAATATTTCAGATATCCACTGTTTGTTTTGTGATAGCATGCCTGATGACCAAGATAATTTGTTCTTCCTAATGTAGAGAAACATTCTCCCTAAAGAAGAAGTTGGAGGATTATTTAGAAATCAGATAGCCCTTCTTGTCTTCAATGCAATTTATAAATTGGCTTAATTGTTAGGAATGTGTCTTGAATACTCGTGGTTCAGATTAGAAGAATGTAAGATGAAACATGGAGGTCGAAGCAGTAGAAGAGAGCGAGAAGAAAACAGCAATAGCAGCAGCCAGAGAAGGGGACGATCGACCGGTCTTGGGGACAGTCGACCGCACTCCTCGACCACTCGTAGTACAGGGATTGCCCGAGAAGGGGACGGTCGACCGCACTTGTTGGGCCTCGATTTGTTAGGTTGTTTCAGCCCAATCTTCAACTCCAAGTCAGATCGTACGGCTCCTAATCAGTTACTTCTTCTACAGGTTATATCGGACGACTGAGAATCAAGATTAAACCTAGAGTACTCCCTGTTCTTCTATATATTGTAATCTCCTCCAATATGAGAGTATAGTACTTCATTAATATTTTCTCCATTGCAAAGAGAGACTTAAGAGAGAAATAGTTCTTGGTGAGTGAGTTTAATTCCTTGTATTGAGTGAATCATTAATTCTTTGTAATTTTTTCTAACTGAATATTAGATCTCCTTATATTTTTCCCGGATTAAGCGAAAGCTAACCGGGATAAATTCTCATTGTGTTTGTATTTGGATTGGTGGATCATATTTGCTTACTTGCTCAATTGTTTCGTCTCATCTACTTCGACTTCCTCATTGCTCTAATTAGTCCCGTTGCGCTACCGGGGTGTTTGTTGACGCCTTAATCCCAACAACTGGTATCAGAGCTTCAGATTGCCAAGTCCTTTAGTTAAGATGACAGGTCATAGTCTTTTGAAGATCAAGCAGTTCGATAGAAAAATCAATTTCAATCTTTGGAAGGTTGACATGTATGATTTCTTTGTTCAAGAACGTTTGTAATTAGCCGTTAAGAAGAAAGAAAAGTCATCCGATATTAAAGATAATGTTTGGGAAGATATTCGTGAAAGAACCATAAGTCTGATCTGACTATCATTGGCAGACGAAGTCAAGTGCAGATTTCTTGAAGAAACTGATGCGGCGAGTTTGTGAGAAAAACTCATAGCTGACTACTCTGATTTGTTGTTATTAGATCGGATGCATTGGAAGATGAAGTTATTCCGTTAATCAATGAAGGAAGGTACCGATCTCTAAGACCACATCACAGAACTCAACAAGGTATTGTCTGAACTTCAAGCGATCAACGCGGATGTAAGTGAGGAAGATAAAGCTTTCAACTTGATATATTCACTATCGGATTCGTACGAGCTTTTGATCACTACCATGCTACATGGTAGATCTGTCAATGAGAGTATTTCAGTAGATGGTGTAATCAAAGCATTAAAGGAAAATCAACTTAGGAAGGAAACCCAGAAACCATCGTCTATTCCAAGTTGTCTAGTAGTGAAAGGTCCTTCAGGTGGAAGACAAAGTGATATGCAAAAGGATTCGATCTGTTGCCGATGTTGTAAGAGGTCAGGGCATATCAAGAAAGACTGTTGAAAATTGCATAATCGGAATAGCGCCAAGGATAAAAAATCAACCACCTACGTGGTTAGTGCTTGTGATTCAGGTGATTCGTGTTTTCTTCTTTCAATTTCTTTAGAAGTGGATTCTAGTTGGTTTCTTGACTCAGGGAGTTCTTCTCATATTTGCTCCGAGAGGGAGTTATTTTCTACTTATAAGTCTACTATAGGGCGTTTGTGTGAAAATGGGAACTGAGAAGATTTATGAACTAGTAGGTGAGGGGACAGTTGAGTTGAAGATGTCAAGTCTAAACATATTCACTCTAAGAGAAGTTTTGCATATTCCTCTGCTTAAACGAAATCTGATTTTCTTGGGAAAGTACACAGCTCGAGGTGGAGTTCTGTCTATTTTTTAGGGTCGTCGTAAGGTGATTAGAGGTATAAGAATGGTTGGGATAAGCCAAAAACAATCCCTACATGCTTTGGGGAATCCAAAATACTTGCGCAAGTGTTGCTTCTTTTCCCATTATTCCTGCAATCTCATATAGTTTGCCACAAATAGCATCATCGAAGCAGACTACGACATTCGAATATCGTCGAGAGGTGGAGAATGCCTTGATGTAGGTGGAGTTCTTGCAGAGGTTGGCAACTCCGTGATAACGACTATTGAGGTGTGCCCTTGAGAGGGTATACTGATCGATGAGATTGGGTAGAGATTTGTTCAACCAGAAGAAGCTATTGTTCTAAGTGTTTTTGCAAGTGGAGTCTTAGTAGAGTATGGAGATGAATAATCACATCATGTGATAACACTTGAATGCAATCCAAGGTGGAGATTGTTAGGAATGTGTCTTGAATAATCGTGGTTCAGATTAGAAGAAGATAAGATGAAACACGGAAGTCAAAGCAGTCGAAGAGAGCGAGAAGAAAATAGAAACAACCGCAGCTAGAGAATGGGGCGATCGACAGGTGTCGCACCCCGCTTCCCAAAAGGAATACGGAATACGGTACGCGACTAAGCCTAGCGAATGGTTTTCACCATCTATAAACTGTAAGGATCTACTTGACTAAGCACAACAGTAAATATACCAATATACTCATCCAAGCATGCATAAACAATTATAAATTAACAGTATTTATTTGCAACGATAATGAATATTCCAAACAAATACGAGATCTAAAACAAAACAATATCCTGGGACTACAAGCCCAAATACAAGTCTCAATACAATACATGAATAAAATAGTTCAAAACAAAACATTATGCAAAATTTGTCCAATGTGCAGCTCAAAACTTTTGCTCACCAACTTTAGTAGGCACGCGATCACCAAAACCTGCTCATATAGCAATTACAGGGAAAATAGGAAGACATAAATATAATGCCCGTTAGTTGCAAGTTCCGGGCCGCAAGTAGTGTAAACAGGAAAATGGAAAATTGAAGAATAAAACCAAATAGGAAGTACTACCATGGAGATAAGCACAAAGGATGACAGTCTACCAATAACAGTAAACAAAAGGTAAACAGTAAAGAGTATAACAGTAACAGTAACAGTGAAGTCAACATTAATAGTAAAGGTCAACAGTTACAGTAAGGGTCAACAGAAACATTAACAGGATGTGATAGTGAAACAGTTGTTTTTATGTCTATTGTTCATTACTATCTAGGTAGCCCTTCATGCGTCCCAAATTATACCACATAGTTGCTACATCAAACAGATTCATTTTAAGATTTCGTAGTGGAACCTATAGGGCCATATATTCAGACAAACAGTAAAAGTAACAGTAATAACGGTGTCATGGATCATGCCCTCATGTATCCAGAGAAAAAAGTGGGTATCACAGTAACAGTGGGGAAAACGAGTTCCCTTCTGAATATGTATTTCTATATTGTCCACTACTAGATCTTTTCCCTTAAAATCCCGGCTTGATTAGTTTTCATTATTATTAAACAGGTGTGAACGAATACAAACAGGGCAAAAGACATGGTAAGAATAAAGGATAAGTCTAAGATGAATAGGATACACAAACGGGTGACCAAAACAACCTATAACAGTCAAAACAACGAAACTTTCAATTCTGGACAACAAGACACTACTGTACCAAATCTGAGATTCCCATTGCTACAGGACTACAAATCTAAATCCGTCAGAAAATCTGGAAACTAGACTCTCCTCCAAATCCAGCGCATATATATAAGTCACACATCAGCTACAGAAACAGGGTTGAAAACAGTGTTTAATACATAAGTTATGTTCAGTCAGAAAATGCAAAATCTAATTTATAAGCATGAAAAGGATTTGAAAACATCATAATTAATTCTAAATAAACTCTGGAAGAATCCTTGGTATATCTAGTCTCACAATATAAAATATCATGAAATTATTTTACATATAATATAGTCAATAAAATTGGAAAAACAGAGTAATGCAACAAAATCTCAATTCTTGAAGTTGAGACACAGCAGTACCAAAACGGAGATAATTCACAAAATACTATTCGAAATCCAGATACGTCAAAAGGGTGATAAAATAGATAAATCAGATTACAGTTTATATTCACAAATTTTTCTTCAAAAATGAATAGAATCAAGTTGAAAACATAATTCTTTACTGAATAGCATCCAGTTTGAAAATATATCAATTGGTTTCATAAGCATGAAATGGGATACAAAAGTCATTAATTAATTCCACAAAAAATAGGGATTGATCCCAGTCATGTCTAAACATACCCATAAAAATATAGAGTTCAAATTCTACTCTTATTATCAGTTTTAAAATAATATTTCATACAAAAATCACATAGTTCAGAATCTGGAATATACGATATATCTATTGTAAAACATCAATAACTCATGCATCGAAAATAGAAATTTAGATCCGTCGAAAGTTATGAAAACTAGAAAACAAAGCCTACAAATCATGTTCACAAATTTATTTATTTTACTGATATTAACAAGGTCGAAATTACTGTACAAAATAGGGCAGCAGTAAAAAAGTTCTTTTATGCATTTTATCAAATAGTTTAATTACAAACGATCCAATCTAAGATGGCATACAGAGCATGGTATATAGGCAACTCAAATCAGCATGACATGTGAATAAACAATCTATCATAAGATAGTACATCATACAAACATCCATGAAGCAATCATCTACAACAGACGATATGTCATAACAAGCATATACATCAAGATGTCCATCTAATCTAAATTCTTTCATGCAACGGGTGACAACTACTGTGAAATACTCATGATCAAGAGATGAAGGAACAGATCAACTAACAAGATATATGATCATCATAAGAGTGACAACAAACGCATGCAAGACTACTTACGGTATTTAACTTGTATGACAAAAATTATATACAAGCTACTTGCCTGAAAACGACAAAGAATATGAAGATGTAGAAATAATAATGGGAACAGATCCCTAACAATGAACACAACACCGAACAGCACGAACAAGAGCAAGAATCAACACCCACGATAACACATGCGGTGCACGTGTCTCACACGCACATGGCAGCAACAGCAATAGCGTCGACAGCAGCAAGGCGGCGACAACACAGCACCAAGGGGACAACGTCGATAGTGGCGACACAGAAAGGTGAACGAAAACAGCAACACGGCGGCAAGGCTGCATGGCATCGACGACAGCGACGACAGGAGGGGGTCGCGGCGCTGCGGCTCGAGCAGGGGATAGGGAGCACGGGGATCGACTAGGGGAAGAGGATAGGGGAAGCACAGAGGTCGGCTAGGGGATGAGGAGAGGGGAAGCACGGGGGTCGGCTAGGACGACGTTGACGGCGCAAGGGGGGATCGGGAGAGAGATGGAGATCGGGGTAGGGTAGGTGACGGCTAGGAGAGAGAGATAGAGATGTATTAAGGTTTGGTAATTAGGGTTAAGGTGCAATTAGGAAGGTTATACAGAGTTAAAACGGGTTTGGGTGAACTGGGTAGTATCCAATAGGAAGAAAAAAGTCTAATATGAGACAAATAGGCTATGAATTAGGTTTAGACAATAAACAAGGTCAAGAAAAAATCTGTAGATCAATCAAATGAGAATATAAGGGCTGAATCAAACTGAAATGAATCATAGGGAGAACAACAACATACACTTAAGAAAGGGACGAAAAGAAATACAATCAGAAATAAAATAAAATAACCAGGAATTTAATCAAATACAAAAAAAATACAAAAATGAGTCACAGGAGTTACAATCGGTCTTGGGGACTGTCGACCGCTCTCCCCAGCTGCTCGTAGTACAGGGATTGTCCGAGAAGGAGACGGTCGACTGCACATGTTGGTGCAGTCGACCGTCAGCGGCACTGTGTTCTTTTGGGTGGTCGTTTTAGCCCAATTTTCAACTCCAAGTCAGATCGTACAACTCATATTAAGTTACTTCTTCTACGGGTTATATTGGACGATTTAGAATCAAGATTAAACCTAGTGTTACCTTTATTCTTCTATATATTGTAATCTCCTCCAATATAAGAGTACAGTACTACATTGATATTTGCTCCATTGCAAAGAGAGGCTTGAGAGAGATATAGTTCTTGGTGAGTGAGTTTAATTTCTTGTATTAAGTGATTCATTAACTCCTTGTAATCTCTTCTAGTTGAATATCAAATCTCTCCATATTTTCCCCCGATTAAGCGAAAGCTAATTGGGATAAAACCTCGTTGTGTTTATTTGATTTGTAGATCATATTTGCTCGCTTGATCAATTGATTCGTCTCATCTATTTCAACTCCCTCATTGCTCTAATTAGTACCGCTGCGCCACTGGGGTGTTTGTTCACGCCCCAATCCCAACATTAATTCCCTTTCCCTTAAGCCAAAGGATACTTGATAGAATCATTGGATCTGCTATTGCTATACTTAATTATGTGGACAACTTGGAATATAAGAAACTCTACAATGTTCTCTAGTAATCGCTCACCCTCTAGCTCTTCCGTGATGGCTTTCAAATGGAACCGGTTTAATCGCAAGGTTCACATCAATGAACAAATTCTGCAACATGTTGATGAATGCAAATGGCTTCATAAGCATCATCTCATATGAACTTTACTTTCAGTTTCGTAGTACTTTTGTTTCTTAATGTTTTTACAAATGCATTCTTCCTCTCTTCGATTTCCTGTATATATTTTTGGGCTCTTGGCCTTGACGGTTAATAAAAAAAAAATGTAGATAGTTGAGCACCATCAAGCTAAAGTTTCTGTTTGATATCATTCTCATCTTGCTGCCCATTTTGGATAACCAGATAGCGAACACAAATTGTCCAAAGGGTAAGCTGGCAAGACGATGGATAGCTGTGATATCAAAGAAGACACTGTTGGAAGCAAATTTTAGGTGGTTGGAAGAAGTGTTTAAAAATGGGAGAGATTAGAGATTTTAGAAAAAGGAAGACTACTTGTATTATTGAGCGTTTCTAATTTTTGGCTTGATTCAAACACAAAGACACCACCCCTATTTATACTAGTGGCATTACCCAACCAATGGTTAGGATTTTGCCAACACAACTCTAATCTAATGGCTATAATTATCTCTCTAGAATTTTCTCCACAAGTCTAAGGTTATCCTTATCTTCTAGATAACTCCTAAGATTTATCTAGAAAAAACTTCTAGATAAGATTTCTCTAGAGTAAGTTTCTAGAAGTTGGGCCTATTACATTAAATACATAAGATAAAATATCTATTTGGGCTAAGACCCAAATCAAGTTAATATTTCAACACCCCCCCTTAAACTTGATTTGTTACTCCAATCAAACTTCTTAACCTTATGAAGTCTTCGCGCTTGAGAGGCTTGGTGAAGATATCATCAACTTGATCATGAGACTTCACGTACTCCAGTTGTATGTCCTTTCTGGTGATGCACTCTCTAATATAGTGATAGCGTGTATCAATGTGCTTACTTCGATCATGGAAGCTGACTGGGTTCTTGGCCAAAGCTATTGCTGACTTGTTGTCCACAAAAATCTTGGTCGGCTCCTCTTGTGGCAAACTCAACTCCTTCAACAGGTTTTGTAACCAAACTGCATGACAAACACATGAAGTAGCAGCTACGTACTCCGCTTCGCATGTGGAAAGAGTGACACTTGGCTACTTCTTTGACATCCATGTGAAGGCCGTGTCTCCCATGTAGAACACGAAGCAATTGTGCTCTTGCGGTCATCCATATCTCCACTCCAATCGCTATCGCTATATCCAACAAGCTTGTAATTGTTAGAAATAGAATAGTACAAGCCAAAGTTTGTTGTACTTTTGACATAGCGAAGAATCCTCTTTGCTGCCTTCAAATGAGTTTTTGTTGGATTCTCCATGTATCGACTGACAACTCCAACCGCATATAGAATATCGGGTCTTGTGCAAGTTAAATATCGCAGACTTCCGACCAAGCTCTTAAAGAGTGTTGGATCCACCCTTTCTCCTTCCTCGTGTTTTGACAACTTGATTCCACATTCCATTGGTGTGCCAACCGGGTTAGAGTCATCCATCTTGAACTTCTTGAGTATCTCTTTAGCATAGCCTTCTTGAGTGATTAGGATGCCTTTGTCTTCTTGCTTCACTTCTATGCCGAGGTAGCAAGACATGAGCCCAATATCGGTCATCTCGAACTCCTTCATCATCTCTTTCTTAAATTTGTCAAACATGCTTGGATTGCTACCTGTGAAGATCAAGTCATCTACATACAAGCATACAATCAATATATCATTGTTCTAGATTTTGATATAGAGTGCATGCTCGTATGGACACTTGGTGAAGTTTCTCCCTTGGAAGTATTTGTCAATTCGAGCATTCCAAGCTCTTGGAGCTTGTTTCAACCCATAGAGTGCCTTTTTCAGCTTCAAGACCTTGCCTTCTTCTCCCTTCACTTCATAGCCTTGTGGTTGCTCAATGTAGACTTCTTCTTCGAGGACTCCATTTAAGAATGCAGATTTGACATCCATTTGATGTATCCTCCAATTGTTTTGCGCTGCCAATAAAATTATTAGTCTAACAGTTTCTAGTCGAGCAACCGGAGTAAATACCTCGTCATAGTCGATGCCCGCTCTTTGACTGTAGCCTTTTGCCACCAATCTCGCCTTGTATCTTTCAACTTCTCCTTTGGCGTTCTTCTTTGCTTTGTACACCCACTTCACACCGATTGCCTTGTGCCCTTTTGGAAGTAAAGCTAACTCCCATGTGTCATTCTTCTTGATTGCCTTTATCTCTTCATCCATAGCATTTCTCCAACTTTTCTTTTCCATAGCTTCTTGGAAGTTCATGGGCTCACAATCCATAAATAGGCAAAGGAGAGCAAGATTATCTTGATTTTCAGTTACCTCATAAAGTTCTTGTAGGCTTCTAAAGTGCGGAGTCCTTTCATTTGAGCTTTTGTCTCCTTGAGAACTCGCGGCTGGTGAAGCTGGTGGGGTAGCAGGCTCCTCTCTTGGTTGCTCTATCCTTAATTGCTCCATGTCTTCTTCTTCAAAATGTGGAAAGAAGTTGTAGTCTTCATAATGTGTGCTCCAATCCCATTCTGCTTCTTCATCGAACACGACATCTCGACTGATGATTGTCTTCCCCGTATCAGGATTGTAGATCTTGTAGCCTTTGGAGTTGGTGTCATAGCCAATGAAAATATACTTCTCACTTTTATCATCTAACTTGCTTCACTTCTCGTCCGGTACGTGTACGTGTGCTATGCTTCCAAAGACTCTTAGGTGGGAAATGCCGGGCTTCCTTTCACTCCATGTTTCTTGTGGTGTTTTTTCCTATACGCTTCTTGTCGGAGATCGGTTTGATAGGTAAACCTCGCACGCAACTGCTTCCGCCCAAAATTTCTTTGGCAGCTTCTTGCTTTTAAGCATGCTCCTCGCCATCTCAAGGATTGTCCTATTCTTCCTTTCTGCTACTCCATTTTGTTGGGGGGATCTTGGCACCGTCAGTTGTCATCGAATTCCATTATCTTCACAAAACTTTTAGAATTCTTTTGATGTGAACTCTCCTCCACGGTCGGATCTCATGGCTTTGATCACAAGGCCACTTTCCTTCTCAACATGAGCTTTGAACTTCTTGAAGTTCTCGAACACCTCTGATTTCTCCTTCAAAAAATATACCCATGTTTTTCTTGAAAAATCATCGATAAAGAGAAGGAAATAGTTACTCTTACCAAGTGATCTTGGCTTGATCGGACCACACACGTCCGTGTGTATGAGTTCCAACGGCTTTCGAGCTCTAGAGTTCGACTCCTTTGGAAAGCTTATTTTGAATTGCTTTCCAAGTAGACATCCTTCGCACACTTGATCGGGGTGGTTGATGCAAGGTAATCCTCTTACCATTTCCTTCTTGGATAGCAACTCTAATCCTCCCAAATTGAGATGCCCAAATCGAAGATGCCAAAGCCAAGACACATCTTTGTAATACATCTTGAGATATTGTGCGACATCATTTTGAATGTTGAGCACGAACATTCAATTTCTTGACATCGGCACCATAGCAATGAAGTTGCTTGCATTGTCTCTTATAGAAAGATTACTATCTTTCAATCGAATATCATAACCTTTCTCTAATAGTTGTCCTAGGCTCAAGATGTTACTCTTCATGTTTGGCACGTAGTAAACATTTGAAATGAATTGGTGCTCTCCATTCTTCAATCGGATTAGAACATTTCCTTTACCTTTCACCGCCACCTTTGATTCATCTCCGAAAGCTACATTGCCCTTGACCGATTTATCAAGCTCTACGAACATGCTTTTTCTTCCGCACATATGGTTGCTTGCACCGCTGTCTAGGTACCATTGATTCTCCTCGCCTCTTCCATTATCCTTGTAAGCCAACAGTAAGGTACCATCTTCTTGACTTCTTTTTTCAACGTAATTGGCCTTCTCTTTGACTCTATTATTGCTAGGAGCTCTGCATTCTGAAGCATAATGTCCAAACTTCTCACAATTGTAGCATTTGACGCGTGACTTGTCATACCTTGATTTTGAATTTCCTCTCCCACGACCTCTTCTTGAGCTTTCTCCTCTTTGGTTGTTGTCGTTGTCGTCATTGGGCCTCCAACCTCGTCTGTGTCCATGTCCACGACCTCGTTCTCGACCGCAACCTCGTCTTTGTTGGCTTCGACCGCTTTCTTCTTTTGTTGAATCAACCCGCGTCTTGAGTACTTGCTCCACAATCTCTTCCTTCTTCTTTTTCTTTTCTTCATAAGCTTGCAACGAGCCGAGAATTTGCTCCATTGTCATGGCCTCCAAGTCTTTTGTCTCTTCGTTGATGGCGACAATGTGTTCGAACTTTGGATCTAAAGATCTAAGAATCTTCTCCATAATTCTCACATCATCTAACTTCTCTCCATTTCTTTTTAGGTTATTAGTAACCATTAAAATTCTTGAGAAGTAATCGGAGACAAGCTCACCTTCTTTCATATGCAAAGCTTCAAACTCTCCTCTTAAAGTTTGAAGACGTACTTTCTTGACTTGATCGGCTCCCTTGTTTGAGGTTCGAAGCTTCTCCCAAGCTTCCTTGGCCGACTTTGCTCCCGAAACCGTCTCAAACGTATCTTCATCTAATCCTTGTTAGATTAGACAGAGAGCCTTCTTGTCTCTCTTCCTTGAGTCTCTCAAACTATCCCTTTCAGCTTGAGATAGACTACCTTCATTCTCCGGTTCGGTGAGACCTTTCTCAACCAGCTCCCACACGTTGTGTGCTCCAAGGAGAGCAACCATCCTTAAGCTCCAATTGTCATAGTTGCTCTTGGTGAGCATCGGGACTTGGAAGGGAACGCCTCTATTCGCCATCTCTAGGAGGATCTTCAAGCTCTGATACCACTTTGTTGGAAGGAAATTTTAGGTGGTTGGAGGAAGTGTTTAAAAATGGGAGAGATTAGAGATTTTAGAAAAAGGAAGACTACTTGTATTATTGAGTGTTTCTAATTTTTGGCTTGATACAAACACAAAGACACCACCCCTATTTATACTAGTGGCATTACCCAATCAATGGTTAGGATTTTGCTAACACAACTCTAATCTAATGGCTATAATTATCTCTCTAGAATTTTCTCCACAAGTCTAAGGTTATCCTTATCTTCTAAATAACTCCTAAGACTTATCTAGAAAAAACTTCTAGATAAGATTTCTCTAGAGTAAGTTTCTAGAAGTTGGGCCTATTACATTAAATACATAAGATAACATATCTATTTGGGCTAAGACCCTAATCAAGTTAATATTTCAACAGACACATCACAAACATGTAACACAGCCTAGATGCTTTTGAGCACCCAGAAACTGAACCTTTGGCCATGGATGCAGCATCACTTTTCTAGCTGCAGTCTTTTTCTTCCTTGTATCTCAGTTGACTGACCTAAATAGCTGAAGATTTCTCAGGTCAAGAGGTCAACCACCCCAACCTTTATTTCGCATAAATAAAGTAGGATTCCAATCTCATCTTCGATATATTTGAGGTGTTACTTAACGATTCCTCTAAACTCTTATCTCGTGGTGGTATCGAAACATATATAGTTTTTCCATAGCTGGATGTTTCACATTTCAGCCTTTAAGATTTGAAAGGAATAAAGGAATAGCTTGCAGAATTCAAAAAAGAAATACACATGAAAAGAACATTTAGTGGAAACACGACTTAAAGAAATATATGTAACTAAAACAAGTCTTCCCATACTTTGTTCCCACCTGATACTAACTTGTTGATTACCTTGCCTATTAAGATAAAAGAGAATACACTGAATGTTAGGTAACACCAACAAGTAATTAGAAAAACATTTGAGATAAACACGATGAGAAATATAAGTAGTATCATGTCGTTTCTTGTACACATTGTGCTCAAACCTTCGAGAATTTAAGTATTTTTGCTTCATAACAACATGGGTATATCCGATAAGGATCCGTTTTATAAGTTGAATTTTCTAACTAGTATCAACGGATTTTTTTTCTTCTTTTTCTTCAAGGACAGTATCTATGAAATTTTGATTAAAACCGACTAGTGTGGTGGTCACTATTCACAAAAGTATTTGCATCTATCTGATATTTTTTGAGTTATGAACTCATTTAAAAAAAAATATGCTTTATAGTTGATGCTTATTCTTCCCAATTGAATCTGTTAGGACTTGGGAGGTATTCCAAACACCCATAAATTCAATGTAATGCACTTATATGAAGATAAATTGAAGATTGAAGACGCTAAACCAAGCAGGTAGGAGATATATGTTGGAAAATAATCTATGTAGGCTCACATATGTGACTAAATGTATAATTGCTATTCTAAAAGTCTAACCCAAATTAAAGTGATTTAATCAAGATTACGTGATGGGTTAAAAGCATAAAATTTAAAGTGTGATTAACACGTGTAGAGACCGTAAAGTAAATTTCTCATTTTGTGATGGGCAAAATTGGAAATCAATAATTATCAATTAGGGTTATGGTCCTTATATATACGTATCTTCTTATTCCATCTGTCAATCCCATCAACAGAAGAATAGAGAAACAGCCTCTCATAGAAGTGCGTATTATATAGGAAGATCCAAATCCTCTGCGCAATCTCCATCAATGGCTTGAGGTTAGTGCTTCCGCTTTTAATGCTCTTCTTCTTTTGATTTAGTATAGCTCTATAGTTTCATGATTTAGGATTTTATATTAAAGCACTTCTGCAACATAATTAAGATCTAGATTCATAGAAACATGTTTTAGGTTGTTATTAATGTTTTATGCATGTTCTAAAGTGTATAAAAAATTCCATCAATATATGCATGGGTTGCTCGTGCCAAAGAGTTAGTTAATGTCTTTTTAATATGCAATCAATCATATGGTCTACTGAACTCAGTAGCGGAGCTATGTGGGGGCCCGGAGTGGCCCGGGCCCCCCCAAAATTTTGAAAATCTCCTTAAAATTTTTGAAATTTTTTTAAAAACCCCCTTAAATCTATTAAATTTTATTATTTGGCCCCCTAAAAATTATGAAAAAATACCTATATATTTATATATAGTTATAGAATTTTTTCTTAGCCTCCCTGAAAAATTTGTTCTGGCTTCGCCCCTGACTGAACTCGTGCAAAGATCTTTTACACCAGTCTTTGTTCGATTGGAATTCAGATGCTTGCAGACAAAATACTTGGTAAACACATATTTGATATTTTTGCTGATGAAGCTACGGGATTGCTACTAGAACTGAAGATCAGCTAAAACCTCACTTTGTTCTCCAATGTGACTTCTCCCGCTCACACCAGCATTGTTAGTCTTCATATCGATTATTTTGTGTTTAATGAAAGAGTGACTACATTGGTTCCGTCACAAGGAAATATATATTTTTTGGACAAAAATAGCTCTTCGCGGCATAGACCCTAATAGAACCAAATACTAAGCTAACATTTATAGCTTGATTAATGATTATACAAGTTCACCTAAAATTGTAGACCAGCCTAACCCACTTCCTCCCCTTGTGCAAAATTTTCTAGCCATATCGAGGTTCTTCAAGAATAAGTTCTCCATAGAAAATATATATAGAGCAGGGATCACTCACTTTTTTACATACAGCTCTAAAAAGCAACAACAGTGTGTGTATGCAAACAACCAATCATTTGTGGAAACAGCCACCATCTCCAAATATTCCAAAGCAACAACTTGTCCTCCTATAAATTTATCCGCATTGCTAACAAAAATCCTCATAAAAAAAGAAAAGAAAAGAAAAGAAAACAGAGCTAGCATCAACCAATGTCTACTACAGCCAGAAACCAGAGGCGCAGGAACAAGTCCATATGCGAGAAATCGACAGAAATCGCGAGAAACATAACCAAACTGCCCTCCTACTTGGGTTGGATGACACTTGGTTCACGGGTGCCTTCTATAAACAGGCAGGCTTACGTGGAAGTGCCAGTGACTACAGTGGCAGCTCAGGAGTCGAACAGCAGGCTAATAGAGGTAGAGTCAATACCAAAACCAGAGTCAAAGCCAAAGCCAGAGGCAAAGCTCGAGCGAAAGCCAGAGCCAGAAGTCGACACCCGAGCTGCTGAGTTCATAACAAGGTTCAAGAAAAGGAACCAACATATATAGATCCTGCTGTGCATAAGGAAGCCATCCCTCCTCCCCCTAAAGTAAAGTGGGCTAATCACTATGATCATTAATACATATGGTTTGAAAGGATTTAGTAAGTTATGGTTGTTAACTAATTTTGTGTGCATGGTTGGTGTGTTGTTTATTCCTGTGGTATAAGCCTATTGCTTTGTATGCTCCAGAGTTATTGATATCAGCAAAATAATGATATACAATTCTTAATTAATTTGGTTGGTTATGTTGAGTTTGGGATGCTGGGAGACAATCGAAGCCCCAATAACCCTATTTGCTGTTGGATATATAGGTATATTCTCAATATAACAGAATATTATTGTATAGTGTTCTATGGGGCAACACGTGTTTTCACGTGTTATGTGTTAATTGTTGGACCGGGTTGACTGGGGCTTAAAGCCCAATACCCAAAACCCAGTTGATCCCATATATTGTGATATTCCAATTATGATAAGCAGGGTATAATATCTTAAGTCAGTGGGATATTAAACCTAATCCAAATTTTATTGTTATTGTCTCTCATAATCTCTAACAATCTTAAGATATTACTTAATAATTTTTTGAAATTAAGAGGGAGGAGATCATCACCGTACGTCGTTCTCCATCACCGATGTCGACTTTCGCTGCCGCCGTCGCCGGAGTCGCCGACGCCATCGCAGGCCACCCAGTGCACCGCCACCGCAAGCAACCACCTAGGCATCATCCTTCTCCTCAATCCTAAGCCCAAACAGTGGGTTCAGGATCATCTTTTAGATCCAATTTTCTCATTGGCTGATCATGGTGTTTGGTGTTCGGGCCCAAGGAAGGATCATCCACTGCCAACTTGTTTTGACTTAGATCCAATAACAAACATTGTCATTGGCTGAGATCTTGGTGTATGGTGTTCGGGGTGAGATTGGATCCTTGCTATGCTTGGTGTTGTTTCGTGTTTGAGCCCAAGATTTGATCCCTTACAGTGCTAGCACTAGATCTGATCTAGTGCTCTTTGATTGGGTTCAGGTGTTGTTGTTTTGTGTTTGGCCAAGGACAAGATCTAAGCTACCGTGTTTCCAATTCAGATCTAACCCTCCACTACGCCTTGATTTACAACAAGATTGGTCCACTCTAAACTTTAAGATCTGTGCTGTTTTATTTGATTTAATTTTCTGTTTAATGTTTATTAGGCAGTTTTACAGAAAAAAACCCTTCATTTTAGTGAAAATACGCTAGTAGTAATTATTAAAAAAAAACCTCTAGATTTTGGAATTTACAGTTTGTTCCTTGAGATGGAAAAACTGAAATGAGCATACAAGATTCCGAAACTAGAGACGTTCGGTATTTCTGTGTAACCCCTATTCCCGTAAATACGTATTTTCGTGAGTATTTTTCTGTATTTCGAAATTTATAAAATTGTTATTGTTAGATTCATTTTGAATTTCATGTAAAAGTATTTTTCCAAACAATAGTTATAACTATTGTAAATAAACTTTGTTTTCATTTTTACTTGATCAACTATTTGGATTTTAACCCTCAGAAATACTATTATTGTTCTGACTATTTCAACGAATTCCTATTTTTATACATACAACACTACTATGATAATTCCTATTGTTATTGTTGGTATTTTTTATTCTTATTGTAGTTACTATTATTAATTGTTCTTATTAGTATTATTATTTTATTGTTATGTTTATTATTACTATTCTTATTATAAATATGATTATTTATGATTATTATTGATTATTGAAAAAAAAATCAATTCTTATTTAATGATTGTGCTTCTTTTATTTTAAATAATTCATGTGATGTGATATGAATTGTATTTTGCTATATAAATCGTGTTTTATCAAATATCTTATTCTTTGTCTTTGGGTTTATATTAATCCATTATATTCATATAAATGTATTTTGTTTATTGGATTTTATACCCAATTGTACAATACCCAATATCCTACTTTCCCCCTATAAATACCCTAATCTAATTAACTAAACCCCAATCCTATTCTTAATCCCCTAACCCTAGCTGCCTAACCTAATCCCCATTACTGTTTTAACCCCAATCCCCATTACTGTGCTCTCTCTCCCTCTCCAACTCCCGCTCTCGCTCTCCCTGTTAATCCATCGCCAACCCATCTCCCGATCACCAACTTCCTCCTCCCTATCACCTCGCCTGCATCCCGTCGTCCCCGTCTCCACCTTCCCCCATCCTCGTCATCAAACCGCTCGAACCCATCCTTCACCGAAACCCATTAATCCACCGAACCCATTTACCCATCCACCTCATTGCCATCGTGGTCCCCTCGTCAATCTCGCCCCTCCGTGCACCCCCGCAACCTCCGGAGAACCCCCATCGTTCTCGTCATCGCCATTCAAGCCGAGCTCCGTCGTCCATCGTCGTCTCCCCTATTTTCAGAAGCGAAAGCAGAGTTTGCTTCACCGTTGAAGCCATCGCCGTTGCGTCGCTTCCCGACCAGCCGCCGCCGCCTCGCCGTAGTCACCGCGGTGCGGTGTAGTGCTGTCGCCACCGCGTCGCGTAGCCGAGGTCTCCCGCGCGCTCGCTCTCTTTCTCGCTGTTGAAGAAGAAGGAGACGGGAGCTGGTTGGCCGGTCGCCGCTGTTTCGTGTTCGGCCGCATCGGATCTGGAACTCGCTGTTCTGTGTTTGGGTCAGATCCGGTATGTAGGAGAACTCCTATTGGACAGATTTGCTGTCCCGTGTTTGGGCTTATCAGATCTGGTGTTGCTGTCCCGTGTTCTATCCAGATCCGGCGTGTGGGATTTTGGCGGAGTTGCTGTTTGCTTGCTGTTCGTTTCTTCACATGGGTTTTGCACGTACTTTTGGGAGATTTTGCTCGGGATTTCTGATCCCGTTTTTCTCAAATTATCGGATCTAATCGTTGTCCTAAAGGCAAGTTTTCTTCTTGTACAAATTATTGTTCTAGTACAAGCGTTTAATTGAAAATACTGCAAATAGATCGTAGTTGTGACTCCTCCTTGTCTCATCATTTGTTTATCTTAAATTATTCTTCATCGATTCCATAATCTTAAGAGTCACAACCCTTCGTTGATATATTTACAAAACTAGTTGGACCCTTTTTATCTCCTAATTACTTGAACATGAACCACTTGACTTGTAGACGTGTGTTGTATGATGTATTATGTTGATCTTACATTTTGAGTTGAGAAATACATGTGACTTGTAGACGTGTGTTGTATGATGTATTCTTATTTTTACTTACTGTTTCGACCCCGATAAAACCAAAATCTGAACTTGAGTCCTGAATATGAAATGCAGCCCTAAGTGTCTAGTTGCCAATAACATCCAGAATTTTTGAATTCCGAGTTACGGTCTAGGAGATATCGCAGTTTTACTGTTACTGTGTCGGTAATCACAGATTCACAAAAACTGCTGCACCTCTTTAGGTTACAATTATTTTAACTATGCTACCAGTAAGTAAATAACTTGAAATTTTGCATCCTGATACTGACACCCTAGAGAAAATTTCCTAATTTTCTCAGAATTAATTAATGATATTTCAACCCTGTTTCATATGTATAACTCGGTTTTACAAATTCTGGCTGAACACAAATGCTGTATAGTTTGCTGTTTTGACCCATGTTACTACAACTTTCATATACCTTAATTATATGCATTGGAACCGGGCAGGAGTCTAGTTTCTATACCTTCTGACGGATCTACATTTTCTATCTTGTAGCAAGGGGAATTGCAGTTTTGGTGCAGCAACATCATGCTGTCCAGATTTGAGATTCTCGTTGTTCTTGATACTTTGATTAGTTTTAACCCTCGAACATGTATCCTACTTTGCCTACACTTGTTCCATTTTTTTGATTATGTTTACTTAACTTTTTTCGCACACTTTCATTGTAGCGCCCCAAATTTCTAATATGAGAGCTTAGAAAATAAGTGGCGAAATCCCAGTAATCCACTTCAATAGAACAATAAACACCAACAACACCACTAAAATTTTCTTTCTTTATTACAACAATTATTACAAATCACAGCGGAAGTCTAAACATCTCAACCCAAATATTTCTTTACATTTACAACTCAATAACCACACAATATGTCTTTACAAATTTTACACAAAACTAAATAGTCCAAATAGTCTAAAATGCAACATTAAGCATCCAACCTCCCACTCTAAGCAGTAACCTGCAACAAGTGAGGCTAGAGTTGAACCCTAACCCCCAAACTAAAGGGGTCAGCCATAAAAATGGTGTGAGTGGCAACTAATCAAACAAATAACATAAATGAACATAAAACATAATATCCAACAAATAATAATCAACACTAAAGCATGAAGTAACAACAAAGAATAAGGGGTGATACCAAAACCAAAAGCCAAGTGTGTGCCGGAAACAGGAAATCCAAATGCATAAAAGTGATTCAAGAAAACATCATGACTACATGCTGACAACGATGACTACTCAGAGATGAAGATAAACTATGATAATTTGCCCATGTTTGATCATTCCGGAGATTGATCCCACATCACAGGTATTTTCCCTGGATAATTCAGGAGATCATCCCACATCTAAACATAGACTCATAACCACAATAATACCCCAAAAGCGTCGCCTCGACTCCGATCATTCCGTAGTTCAATCCCACATCTCAAGATAATTACTTGGATAATTCCGGAGAAATACCTCACATCTCAGGTTAACTACCTGGATAATTCCGGAGATAAATCACACATCTCAAGTTAACTACTTGGATAATTCAGGAGACTAATCCTACATCAAAAGTCATACTGAGGTGCATAACTCATGTTCTCATTCGTCATGACACTACTAATGCCAGTCCTTATTAGTTTGGGTTGCTGAACAAATCTCCTAGAGTAGTGTACCCTACCGGACTAAAAATCTGAATAACTGAAAATTCGCCTCAAAGGGCCTCAACAAATGACTGAACAAATACCGGTATACTAGGGCCACGTACCTCTAGAGACTCAAGACAAATATCTGAACAAATTTCACTTAACAAGTGGCTCAACAAAATATTTCCAAAATCATGTTCTTAATTGAACATCTCAAAAACCAATACTTAACTGAACATCTTAAAATCAAACACTGAACAATTATCTCAGAATCAAGTACTAAACAAATGTCTCAAAATCAAACACTAAACAAAATATCTCAAATCAAATACGAAGATCCTACAGGACCAGTCGACTGTACAATGGACCAGTCGACTGTCCAGAGGACATATCCCAACATTTTACGAAAATAATCTAAGGCATGACCAGTCGACTTACCCAAGAAGTCAGTCGACTGCCCCGAAAGAACCGAACAAAGTCACAAACAGAGGACCAGTCGACTGACCTCAGTCTAGGTCGACTGTCCCGAACAAATCTCAAGACTCAAAAATACACAGTAGGCTCGTACCAGTCGACTGCTCTGTAGGCCAGTCGACTGTCGGCTACAGATTTCCAAACAGAATAGATCTGAACACAAATCAAAACTAGAGTTTTCTAAAGATTTACTGATCACAAAATTAACTTGTATCCAGGCAATTAAACAACTCTCGATAATCTCCATCATGGGTACATTTCTCAATTAATCAATTACTCAAATTTTCATCTCCTCATGATCTTAATTCTTTAATTCTCCCATTAGGGTTTTTCTCAACAAAATGTCTTCCATAACTCAATCCAAATCTGATTTACAACCATAAGATCCAGGTGTTTACCATCTAATCACAACAAAATTAATTCTTAATATGTTTCCCAACGATACGCTCTCATAGATCAACATATCCTCAATAAATCTTAATATTTCTCATTCATGATCCAAATATCAACCAAAGTTCTCATCCTCCATCTCAAATTAAAGATCCAAATCATATTTACAATGAGACTAACAAAATAATGGCATAATGATCACAAACAAGCATAACAAAGATCTTACGTCATCTACCAATCAAAACAACCAAAACAAAGCAAAACAAAACAAACCAACTCACTTTTGATTTGAAGAAAATCCACAAAAGCTTCTCCTTGCTAGATCCAAGAATTCTCCTCTTGTTCCTCAAAGAAATCTCAATATTCTAAATATTGTGAATGATGGCTGGGAAAAGAATTTCCCTTATATATGCCGGATAGGATATTAGGGTTTTCACCCAATTTGCAAAATAATCCTTTTCAAAATACATCTTGCATATATAATTCCTTTCTTGAAAACTAAATCAAATATCCTTTAAATTAGGATCTAATAGAAAATATATTTCTAAACCTCAAAAGTACTGATCGGAATGTCCAGAAATTATAATTTGCATTTTAACCCTTGAAATTGTCAATTTTGCAAATAAGTCCTTCTTTTCTCAAAAATTGCAAATACGCATAATTAATTTCAGAAAAATCTGGAAAAATACTAAATAATTCTCAAATAATAAATAATGATTTTTCATAAAGAAAACTTAATTTTCCAAACTTCTAAAAAGTCATTTGCACGTGTTTTGCACGTGTACAAAAGATAAATCTTTAGAAAAATATTTATCAAATACTCAAAATCATTTAAAATTCATTTTCAAATAATTAAAATAATATTTGAAAATACGGGGTTCTACATCACTCCCTCCTTAGAAGAGTTCTGTCCTCAGAACTACTACTAATGAGTTCAAACACATACCAACAAAAGGAAACATCACTTCATAAATAGATCATCACCCAAACAATTTCATATAACATCACAATCAAAATAAAGGAATACATCATTTGTCAATCAACAATACAATCATCCAAAGAATTCCATTCACATACAAGAAGTACATTCATACAAACAATTCAGGAAAATCCTTCAGCATGCGATCCTCTGGCTCCCAAGTAGCCTCCTCGAACTGCTGATTCCTCCACAATACCTTGACCATAGGTATCACCTTGCTCCTAAGGACTTTCTCCCTACGATCAACGATCTCAACAGGCTGTTCCTTGTAACTCAGGTTCACCTGTAGATCTTCGGGAACTTCCACCAACTGGTGCCTCTGATCGGTCACATACTTCCTCAGTAGCGACACATGAAACACGTCATGTACTTGTGCTAACTCCTCTGGAAGTTTCAATCTGTAAGCTGTCTTGCCAATCCTCTCCTCGATCTTGTACGGACCAATATATCTCGGTGCCAACTTGCCACCTTTACCAAATCTGATTACTCCTTTGGTCGGAGAAACCTTGAGAAAAACTGAATCCCCAACCTCAAATTCCAAATCTCTCCGTCGAGTGTCAGCATAACTCTTCTGCCGACTCTGAGCTTCAACTAACCTCTTGCGAATCAGCTCAATCTGCTCTGACGTCTGCTGTACGATCTCAGGACCATACATCTGCCTCTCGCCCACCTCATACCAACATACAGGTGTCCTGCACCTCCTGCCGTATAAAGCCTCATACGGTGCCATCCCAATACTTGCATGGTAACTATTGTTATAGGCAAACTCAACCAATGCCAAGTATCTCTCCCAACTACCACCAAAGTCCATAACGCAAGCTCTCAACATATCTTCCAGCACTCAATTCACCCTCTCCGTTTGACCATCTGTCTGCGGATGAAATGCCGTACTGAAATCAGTCCTGGTGCCCAAAGCTGCTTGTAAACTTCTCCAAAACCTCGAAGTAAACCTTGCGTCTCTGTCAGACACAATCGAAACAGGAACTCCATGAAGTCTCACAATCTCTCCAATATACAACTCAGCCAATTTCTCCATCGACCAAGAAATCTTCATGGCTAGAAAATGTGCCGACTTAGTCAATCGGTCCACAACAACCCAAATCGAGTCATTGCCCTTCGAACTCCTCGGCAAACCCGTAATAAAGTCCATGCTGATATTCTCCCACTTCCACTCCGGAATGGGTAACGGCTGTAACAAACCTCCAGGTCTCTGATTCTCTGCCTTGATCTGCTGACAAGTCAGACACCTTGCCACAAAATCTGCTACATCTCGCTTCATGCCAGACCACCAAAAATGTGGTTTGATGTCCCTGTACATCTTCGTACCTCCTGGATGAACTGACAATAAGGTACTGTGTGCCTCCTGCAAGATACTCTCCCTCAACTCTGCATTATCTGGAACACACAACCTCTCACCCAACCAAAGAACTCCATATTGGACACGAAATTCTGATAACTTGCCTTCTGCAACCTGCTGCAACATCTTCTGGATCTCTGAATCTGATCTCTGACCTTCCACAATCTTCTTTCTCAAGGACGGCTGCAGCCTCAACTGAGCCAAAGATGCCCCTAAACCTCGCAGTACAACCTCGATACCTGCCTGATCGATCTCTGCTGCCAACTCTCTTCGAGTAGTGATCAACCTTGCCAAACTACCCTTTCTGCTAAGTCCATCAGCCACTACATTCGCCTTGCCCGGATGATACTTGATCTCTGGACGAATGTCTTCCAATACCTCCAACCATCTTCTCTGACGAAGGTTCAAATCCCTCTGCTGATAGATATACTTCAGGCTCTTGTGGTCAGTGAACATGCTAACCTTCTCACCATAGACATAATGCCTCCATAGCTTCAAGGCATAAATGATAGCTGCTAACTCCAAATCATGCGTCGGATAATTCTTCTCATGCGGACGCAACTGCCTTGAACCATAAGCAATGACCTTGCCTTCCTGCATCAAGACACATCCCAAACCTCTGAGAGATGCATCACTGTAGATATCAAAATCCTTCCCAGCTTGCGGCAATGCTAATATAGGTGCGGTAGTCAACCTTTCCTTTAACTCAAGGAAACTCTCCTCGCACTTATCTGTCCACACAAATGCCACACTCTTCCGGGTCAAACCTGTCAATGGCACTGCAATCTGAGAATACCCCTGAATAAACCTCCTGTAGTAACCAGCTAATCCCAAGAAGCTTCTCACTTCCTTCACTGACGTCGGCCTGGGCCAATCCTTCACTGCTTCCACTTTCTGAGGGTCAGTAGCCACTCCCTCCTTAGAAAGAATGTGACCAAGAAAAGCTACCTCAGATTTCCAAAATTCACACTTCGACAATTTGGCATACAAGCTGTGCTCCTGCAATGTCTGTAATACCGCTGTCAAGTGCTTAGAATGATTCTCTTCCGACTTCGAATATACCAAGATATCATCGATGAAGACCACCACGAAGGAATCAATGAATGGTCTCAACACCCAATTCATCATATCCATGAAAACTGCTGGCGCATTCGTCAACCCGAATGGCATCACCAAGAACTCATACAACCCATGACGAGTCCTGAAAGCTGTCTTACTCACATCTTCCTCCTTGACTCGCACCTGATGATATCCTGACCTCAAGTCAATCTTCGAAAATACTGCTGCTCCTCGAAGCCTGTCGAACAAATCATCAATCCGCGGCAACGGATACTTGTTCTGAATAGTCACCCTATTCAACTCCCTGTAGTCAATGCACATCCTCATCGACCCATCCTTCTTCTTGACCAACAACACTGGCGCTCCCCACGGAGATGAACTCGGTCTGATAAGCCCCTTGCTCAAAAGCTCTTCAATCTGCTTCTTCACTTCATCCTGCTCTACAGGTGCCATCCTGTATGGAGCCTTGGAAATCGGCGCGCTTCCCGGCTGAACATTGATGCAAAACTCTACATCTCTCTGCGACGGTAATCCTGGAAAATCATCCAAGAACACCTGAGGAAACTTTCGAACCACCGGAATGCCCTTGACTTCATCTGCAATAGACTTCTTAGATACCATTGCAGCCACCTGCGGGATCTTCTTCTTCCCTTGAAAAGTTACTGCAGGTCCACCTGGTGCTTTCACCAACACCTCCTTCTGCTTGCAATCAATCGTGGCATCATATATAGCCATCCAATCGATGCCTACAATGACATCCACTCCCAACACTTGTAGCTCGATCAAGTCGATGCCGAACATCCTTCCACCAATCTCGATATCACAACCCTCGTAATATCGATCCGCTACTAGCTCTTCACCTGACGGCGTTGCCACCGACAAAACTCTGCCTGGAAATAACTTAGGTTCCAAACCTAAGCCCTTTGCAAAACTTGGCGATACAAATGTATGCGATGAACCAGTGTCAAACAAAACCTTTGCTTTTATTCCATTTATTAAAACAACTCCTGTTACAATAAGAATGATACTCAATCTTAAATTATTCTGAAATAAAAGCTTTTTATTCATTACACTGATTCAAAATGAAAGAAATCAAAATTCCTGCATACCCTGTATTACATCTTCCGAGTTCCTCGCATCCTCCTCGGTCAATGCAAATACTCGCCCTTGCCTCTTCGGGAATTTGCTTCCACCCGAACCATCTTTCTTCAGTTGTGGACAATGGGGCTTTGAGTGTCCAGTCTGCCCACACTGAGAACAAACATGCTCTGCCAACTTCGGACATGCTGACCTGTAATGTCCTACTTCCTTGCAGTAGTAACAGGTCACTCCCTGAGCTCCAGATGCCTTCTGCACCGGTCCACTGAACTTCGCCTGCTTCATGGGGAATCCCTTCCCACTCTGGCCTGATGCTGGCCTCTTGTTCCGGTTCCATGATTCCTGCTTCTTCTGAGACAGTTCCATATCTTCTTCAGTCATTGCGGCCCTCCTGACCAGCTTCTCGAATCTCCTGATACCCAACGGAACCATCCTTGACCTCAAGTTCGGCCTCAAGCCCTGCTCGAACTTTTTGGCCTTCTTTGCTTCATCCATGACCAATTCTGGTGCATACCTCGAAAGTTGAGCAAACTTCGTCTCATACTCCCGAACAGTCATACTCCCCTGCTGAAGGTTCATGAACTCAGTCGCCTTCTTCTCCTGAACATCAAGAGGAAAGAAGCGATCTCTGAACTCCTCCAGAAAAGCTTCCCACGTCAAAGGCTGATCTCCCAGAGTCCTCTTCAGTGACTCCCACCAGACACCAGCGTCTTTCTCAAGTTGCATAGAAGCCAACTTCACCTTACTGGCTGCTGGAGTCTCCGATACTTCGAAGATCGTCTCCATCTTCCGAATCCAATCGTCTGCTGCTGTTGGATCAGCTTGCCCCTCAAAGACTGGCGGCCTCATCCTCTTAAAGGATTCAATCTGCTTGATGGGGTCGGCATTCACCAATCCATGTCCAGCTCCATGATTCGGCGGCGGATTCTGCTGCTGCGCTTGCTGCTGCGCCACATTGAATGCCATCAATGTGTTCAAGGTCTGATAAACCTTAGCAAACTCGGCCTCTAGGTCAATTCCCGCTCCTCGAGAACTACCTGATCCATCCTCATTGTTGCCACCATTTCTACCTCTGGGTGCAACCATTGTGATTACTGCAAAACGAGGGTAAAGTTAGAGTACACATACAATTCAAACTCAAATCATTACCCTATGGCAAAGTCATAACCATACCCCAAACCATAATTTCAAACCAAACATCATAATTTAATTCTATGTGATACTCACACTCTGATGTCCACACCTAGGTACTCACTCTCTAGTGTCCACACCTAGGTTGGTTGCCATACTAAGTCTATTATTACATTGAAGCGGAGCTCTGATACCAATCTTTGTAGCGCCCCAAATTTCTAATATGAGAGCTTAGAAAATAAGTGGCGAAATCCCAGTAATCCACTTCAATAGAACAATAAACACCAACAACACCACTAAAATTTTCTTTCTTTATTACAACAATTATTACAAATCACAGCGGAAGTCTAAACATCTCAACCCAAATATTTCTTTACATTTACAACTCAATAACCACACAATATGTCTTTACAAATTTTACACAAAACTAAATAGTCCAAATAGTCTAAAATGCAACATTAAGCATCCAACCTCCCACTCTAAGCAGTAACCTGCAACAAGTGAGGCTAGAGTTGAACCCTAACCCCCAAACTAAAGGGGTCAGCCATAAAAATGGTGTGAGTGGCAACTAATCAAACAAATAACATAAATGAACATAAAACATAATATCCAACAAATAATAATCAACACTAAAGCATGAAGTAACAACAAAGAATAAGGGGTGATACCAAAACCAAAAGCCAAGTGTGTGCCGGAAACAGGAAATCCAAATGCATAAAAGTGATTCAAGAAAACATCATGACTACATGCTGACAACGATGACTACTCAGAGATGAAGATAAACTATGATAATTTGCCCATGTTTGATCATTCCGGAGATTGATCCCACATCACAGGTATTTTCCCTGGATAATTCAGGAGATCATCCCACATCTAAACATAGACTCATAACCACAATAATACCCCAAAAGCGTCGCCTCGACTCCGATCATTCCGTAGTTCAATCCCACATCTCAAGATAATTACTTGGATAATTCCGGAGAAATACCTCACATCTCAGGTTAACTACCTGGATAATTCCGGAGATAAATCACACATCTCAAGTTAACTACTTGGATAATTCAGGAGACTAATCCTACATCAAAAGTCATACTGAGGTGCATAACTCATGTTCTCATTCGTCATGACACTACTAATGCCAGTCCTTATTAGTTTGGGTTGCTGAACAAATCTCCTAGAGTAGTGTACCCTACCGGACTAAAAATCTGAATAACTGAAAATTCGCCTCAAAGGGCCTCAACAAATGACTGAACAAATACCGGTATACTAGGGCCACGTACCTCTAGAGACTCAAGACAAATATCTGAACAAATTCCACTTAACAAGTGGCTCAACAAAATATTTCCAAAATCATGTTCTTAATTGAACATCTCAAAAACCAATACTTAACTGAACATCTTAAAATCAAACACTGAACAATTATCTCAGAATCAAGTACTAAACAAATGTCTCAAAATCAAACACTAAACAAAATATCTCAAATCAAATACGAAGATCCTACAGGACCAGTCGACTGTACAATGGACCAGTCGACTGTCCAGAGGACATATCCCAACATTTTACGAAAATAATCTAAGGCATGACCAGTCGACTTACCCAAGAAGTCAGTCGACTGCCCCGAAAGAACCGAACAAAGTCACAAACAGAGGACCAGTCGACTGACCTCAGTCTAGGTCGACTGTCCCAAACAAATCTCAAGACTCAAAAATACACAGTAGGCTCGTACCAGTCGACTGCTCTGTAGGCCAGTCGACTGTCGGCTACAGATTTCCAAACAGAATAGATCTGAACACAAATCAAAACTAGAGTTTTCTAAAGATTTACTGATCACAAAATTAACTTGTATCCAGGCAATTAAACAACTCTCGATAATCTCCATCATGGGTACATTTCTCAATTAATCAATTACTCAAATTTTCATCTCCTCATGATCTTAATTCTTTAATTCTCCCATTAGGGTTTTTCTCAACAAAATGTCTTCCATAACTCAATCCAAATCTGATTTACAACCATAAGATCCAGGTGTTTACCATCTAATCACAACAAAATTAATTCTTAATATGTTTCCCAACGATACGCTCTCATAGATCAACATATCCTCAATAAATCTTAATATTTCTCATTCATGATCCAAATATCAACCAAAGTTCTCATCCTCCATCTCAAATTAAAGATCCAAATCATATTTACAATGAGACTAACAAAATAATGGCATAATGATCACAAACAAGCATAACAAAGATCTTACGTCATCTACCAATCAAAACAACCAAAACAAAGCAAAACAAAACAAACCAACTCACTTTTGATTTGAAGAAAATCCACAAAAGCTTCTCCTTGCTAGATCCAAGAATTCTCCTCTTGTTCCTCAAAGAAATCTCAATATTCTAAATATTGTGAATGATGGCTGGGAAAAGAATTTCCCTTATATATGCCGGATAGGATATTAGGGTTTTCACCCAATTTGCAAAATAATCCTTTTCAAAATACATCTTGCATATATAATTCCTTTCTTGAAAACTAAATCAAATATCCTTTAAATTAGGATCTAATAGAAAATATATTTCTAAACCTCAAAAGTACTGATCGGAATGTCCAGAAATTATAATTTGCATTTTAACCCTTGAAATTGTCAATTTTGCAAATAAGTCCTTCTTTTCTCAAAAATTGCAAATACGCATAATTAATTTCAGAAAAATCTGGAAAAATACTAAATAATTCTCAAATAATAAATAATGATTTTTCATAAAGAAAACTTAATTTTCCAAACTTCTAAAAAGTCATTTGCACGTGTTTTGCACGTGTACAAAAGATAAATCTTTAGAAAAATATTTATCAAATACTCAAAATCATTTAAAATTCATTTTCAAATAATTAAAATAATATTTGAAAATACGGGGTTCTACATTCATGCTTGCTAGATGATAATAATAAATAATAAGCCGGGGTTTAAGAGAAAGACCATAGTAGTGGACAATATAGGTAAGTGTACTCGGAAGAGGACCCGTGTTTCCCATGATTTTACGTTAAATGGAACTAAGTGCCACGTAGAACTAAGTGCCACGTCATGGGTGACGGGGGCCACCTCTAGTGCCTGCGGGGGTTACCTCTAGAGCCCATTATATGATTACATGATATGTATTTGCGATCAAATGGAACTAAGTCTGGAACATGCCTTGTCTCCCGCAAGACAACACTTTGATCATCATTGGCTTTCACGCGAACAATACCAACCCCACGTACAGGACACCGATGACCATTCCCCACGATCACATATCCAAAAGAACTCCTTGTAGTCATCAAACACCTCTCTCCTCGGAGTGCAATGAAAAGAAGCTCCCGAATTAATACACCAATCTTGAGTGCCCAATTCCTCCCGAGCTGATAAGCATAGATCCTCAACAAGCCTCACTTGAGCTTCCTTTGGAGTATCTCTCTTCGGTTTCTCCTGTTTCTTCTACATATAAGCCTTGTAACTGCGCATCATGTGACCCTTCTTGTGACAATACCAGCACCCAGGCCCATGTCCCCCATCGTTGTCATCAAACCCACTCTCAGATGGACTACTCTGATCCTTTCTTCTTCGACTGCTCTTAGATCTCCCACGTCTCTTCTCAACGTACATTGCGGAATCTCTAGAAGATGATGATAGATATCCCCCGTTTTTTCACCCTTCTCACCTCTTCGTTTAGAATGCTACTCACCGCATACTGTAGAGTCGTCGAATCTGCCATAGTGCTTGTAATATTCAGTTCCACCGTACCATAACTATCGGGTAGAGTAGATAGAAATAACAATCACTACCCCCTCTGTGAAAACTTCAAACCTCCAACTTCCATCTGGTTGTAAACCATACAGTAATTGTTCACATGCTCTGCTACTGAATCCCCTTCCTTTAACTTCATATTAACCAATTTCTTCAGATGAAGAATTTGATTAGATGCCAACGGTTTCTCATACATATCCGTGAGAATCTCCATAGCCTTCTTTGTGGTCTTTGCCTTCGAGATATAAAATAACGCTTTCCTACTCAGCCCCAACTGAATCTGTCCCAGTGCCTTCTGATCCAAACGATTTCAATCCTCCATGACATTCACAACCTTGTCTGCACCTACCGGCTTCTCATCAAACAACAGACCATCAAGATCTATCTGACGAAGATACGCTATCATCTAAATTTTCCACATCGCAAAGTCACTCCCATCGAATCTCTCAATCTACATCTTGTTATCGGCCATTTAGAACCAACTGCTCTGATACCACTTGTTGATGAATCTACCACACAACTCGTAGTGCTAATAGCGGAAGCACACCACAAGCAATAGAAACTCCCAAGACTTAGATGAACCAAGAACAAGCTACCACAATATATGCAAGATCTCACAAGAACACAATCAATATGTAGAGATAACCAATACTTTTTATTCCCCAAGAAATACAAAGATTACAAAGAGATTACAACTCTCAATCTCTCTATCTCACCTTTGAAACATTCGACACAATTCCCTCTTGAAGTTGAACAATGATAATGGCTCACTTCTTAATTACACAAATTGATCTTTTTAGATATCTAAATCCTAGAGTCTATAGCCATATATATAGCCCCCAAGTAAACCCTAAAAGATAAATACAAATCTAGCAATTTGGGCCTTTAAACTCGTAAGCCCAAAAATAATCAGCCGCCGAAGTCGGTCGACCGCACCCCCAAGGTCGGTCGACCACAACGTGTAGAACCAAACCCGAGACTTGACCGGTTGACTGCACCCCCAAGGTCGGTCGACTGTCCCCTCCTCTGTTGGACCTGTACACTCGAAGAACTCTCAGCAGCTAAGTTCAGTCGACTGCACCCCAGGTTGGACGACCACAACTCTCCAGGCTGCAATCTTCTATTTGCTGTTTGTCTTCTCTTGCTTCTTTGTCTCATCCTCTTCTGCTCCAACTTCAAGTACTCAGTGTCTATGTGTATTTGAGGCCAAAATCCTAACAAGATCGTACAGCTCATATTTAGTTACTTCTTCTATAGGTTATATTGGACGATTGAAAATCAAGATTAAACCTAGTATTCTCTCTATTCCTCTATATATTGTAATCTCCTCCAATATAAGTGTAGAGTACTTCATTGATATTTTCTCCATTGCAAAGAGAGGCTTGAGAGAGAGATAGTTCTTGGTGAGTGAGTTTAATTCCTTGTATTAAGTGAATCATTAACTCCTTGTAATCTCTTCTTGTTGAATACCAAATCTCTCTATATTTTCCCCCGATTAAGCGAAAGCTAATTGGGATAAATCCTCGCTGTGTTTATTTGATTTGTAGATCATATTTACTTATTTGCTAAATTGATTCGTCTAATCTACTTTAACTTCCTCATTAACTTCCTCATTGCTCTAATTAGTTCCGCTGCGCCACCGAGGTATTTGTTCACGCCCCAATCCCAACATTAATTCCGTTTCCCTTAAGCCAAAGGATACTTGATAGAATCATTGGATGTGCTATTGCTATACTTATGTGGACAACTTGGAATAGAAGAAACTCTACAATGTTCTCTACCGATCGCTCACCCTCTAGCTCTTCCGTGATGGCTTTCAAATGGAACTGGTTTAATTGCAAGGTTCACATCAATGAACAAATTCTGCAACATGTTGATGAATGCAAATGGCTTCATAAGCATCATCTCATATAAACTTTACTTTCAGTTTCGTAGTACTTTTGTTTCTTAATGTTCTTACAAATGTTTTCTTCCTCTCTTCGATTTACTGTATATATTTTTGGGCTCTTGGCCTTGACGGTTAATATAAAAAAAATTGTAGATAGTTGAGCACCATCAAGCTAAAGTTTCTGTTTGATATCATTCTCATCTTGCTGCCCATTTTGGATAACCAGATAGCGAACACAAATTGTTCAAAGGGTAAGCTGAATTTTTTTTCCCAAAATGACCCTTTTTGTAAAAGTATTGCCACAAACGACCTGTTTTTTTTTAATTCCACAAACGCCCTACTCGCTTTTTGAAAAAGCGAGTGTGGTATAAACCTTCACGCTTTTTCAAAAAGCGAGTCTTAGGTTTCAGAAAATTGGTAACCTAAGACTCGCTTTTCGAAAAAGCGGGATGGTTTATACCACACTCGCTTTTTCCAAAAGCGAGTCTTGGCCTTCTTTGCCCAGCAACACTCGCTTTTTGAAAAAGCGGGGGTAATTATACCACACTCGCTTTTTCAAAAAGCGGGGGTAATTATACCACACTCGCTTTTTCAAAAAGCGAGTGTCGTTTGGGACTTAAACCCCCGCCCCCAAAACATCTCTCACTTCTTCTCTCTATTCTCCAAGACTCGCTTTCGTAAACCCTAACCCATTGCTCGTAATCTTTGATTTCTGGCCTATTTCATCAAATTAGCCGTCAATTAGCTCCTAAAATCTTTGCTTTCTCATCCCACTCCAGTTGCCCACTTTGTGTTTGAGTTTTATTTTCGATTTTTTTGGTGATTGCGGTGGATTAAAGAAAAAGGGGTGGAGCTCGGTGATTGCGGTGGATTAAAGAAAAAGGGGTGGAGCTCGGTGATTGCGATTTGGTGGTGGTTCTTTTGTGTTTGTGGTGATTGCGGTGGCGTTCCTCACAAAGGGGTTGAATGATTTGGGGGTGTATCTCGTGGTTCAATTCTTGCGTGAAGATTGAGGTATATTTCTCGAACTCAATATTTTCTAATGTTTTATATATATTGTGTGTAATATGTGGTAATGTGTGTAGAATTTGTGAACGATTTGCTGGTAATGTGTGTAGATCTCTGTGTTGAACGATTTGTTTGTAATGTGTGTAGAATTTGGAATTTGTGAGTAAAAGTATAATTGGACCTGTATAATGTAGAATATGTGTGAGTTGTATTTGTGCATATCAATTCTTGATTTTACTTAAATCAAGAATTGTAGATTTGTGCATATGTGAGTTGTATTTGTGATTTGTATTTGTGAGTTGTGAGTTTGGGATTTGTGATTAGGAGAAATTTACTGCAATTCTAAGTATATATTTGGGATTTGTGATCAGGAGAAATTTACTGCAATTCTAAGTATATATTTACTGCAATTCACAGACCAAATATTTGAATTTGGGATTTGTGAGTTGTATTTGTGAGTTGTAGATTTTGTGAGTAAAATTAGGATATGACTATTAGTAATATCTCCACCTATAATTTGTGACTATTTGTGAGTTGTATTTGCATTTCAATTCTCTTTTGCTTCCGTGATTATTTAAATTGCTAAAATGATTTTGGTATTGTTAATAATGATTGCTCGCTCCTCATTGTAGGATACTCTTTTTTTTTGAAAAAATGCCACGGAATAAGGGACGTGTGGAGGCTGGTTCTAGTAGTAGAGCCAATCATGGCGATGGACCACGTACATCTTTTGGCCCACCTCCATGCAGTGGACGTGGTGGTGGTCGTCGTGGTGGCAACGAACGAAGTAATGTAAGTTTATAATTTTTTTTTGCATTCGATTTGTTTCATTATCATATAATTGATTGATATATTTATTTGCTGATGTAAATGTTGTTTTGCAGGTCCCAAGTAACCAAAATGTGGCTGGTACTTCGTCGCCTGCCCCTTCTTCATCTACTATTCCCCTTTGTGGTCCAGGTCCCCTCGACCCCGCTCTTCTTACGCTTCAGTCGTACCATCGCTCCAAAGATGTGTGGGAGGGCGATTCGAAAGAGTGTACCTTCCGTGGGGGTCATCCACTCCCTATGCACCCTCGGATTCACCAAATATTACGGGATTGCGGTCTATATGGTATTGCACTGATGAGCGGCATCAAGTGCGATCGGCCACTACTAACAGCACTCCTCGAGAGATGGCGTCCTGAGACCCACAGCTTCCACTTGTCAGTTGGGGAGATGACTGTTACGTTGCAGGACGTTTCAGTAATCACAGGCCTTCCGGTAGATGGGCAGGCGGTGACCGGATCTATGGACTTCGACGCTCCATACTTAGTAGAACAATATCTCGGTGTCGAAGTGGAGACTGGTGCAGTAGTTGGGAAATAGATTCGGTTGAAGTGGTTGAAGGAAAAATTCAAAGACCGACTGACAGATGATTCGACTGAAGAGGAGGTCCAGATGTACTGCAGGGCGTACATCCTGACTCTATTTGGAGGTGTACTATTCTCTAATTCCAGCGGCCATTTCGTCCCCCTCATGTACCTCCCGCTTATTGCAGACCTTGGACGAGTCGGCCAGTACAGTTGGGGTAGTGCGGCCTTAGCATCCCTCTACAGGAGTTTGTGCCTGTGTGCCCTCGGGTCCGTGCAGATGAATGGCCCGATGATATTGCTTCAAGTGTGGAGCTGGGAGCGTATCCACGTTGGGCGTCCTGTAGTTAGGAAACAATCACCCAGCTGGATCCATCTCCCTGAAGACCAGTACATGCTTCCTCCTCTTGGTGTGTACTGGTCCGGTAACCTTACCTGGACTGCCAACCCGAACAGATGCCTGACCTACTACCGTGATGAGTTGGACAGGTTGGCAGATAACTGCGTAGTATGGATGCCCTACACGGAGGAGCGTCTAGCTCGACTACCGCCCAATTCCCTGTATAGGCGAGATCTTTGGCTGACAAAAGCACCACTCATCAACTTCAGCACTGTCGAGTTCTATTTTGTGAGCAGAGTACTACGACAGTTTGGTCTCCAGCAGGCGATTCCAGTAGCCGAGCCTTTCAATGCAGATATTCATAAAATTACCGGAATGGGTCGTACGCCAGGTCACAATTGGGCGGAAAGCTTCTCCACTTATGTCGAGAGATGGAACTTACAAAGGTTCGATGAAATCATCTGCAACATACCTCCATTCGAATTAGCAAACCACGAGAACTATATGATTTGGTATCGGAGGATGACAAGGCGGTACATCTCTCCGACAGGGCAGACTCCAGCCGGCGTGGTGATGCCTATACGTCGACCGGCAGCAGAACCGGTAGATTTACACTCCATGCATTTGCCTATGTTTCAACCAAAGGCATCGGCTATTCGCACGATTGTAAGTTTTTTAGAAATTTTTAAGTTTTTTATTTTTTTTGAACTCTAACTACAAAAAACAACTTGTTATATTTTGTAGATGGCCCAGACTTGGAGTATGGGCAAAAAATGTGCAGCGGTGTTGAGTAGTAACGTAGCCAATGCGGTGAAGGACTTCGCACGCGATATGCTGACGTCCTGTCGAGCACAGGCAGTTGCTGTGGGGGAGGGGGCGACCTTGGATGCAATCTTAAACACTCCCGCTCATCGGACTAATACACGCAATAGACGAATAAAGAAAGTCGCCCGTAAACCACCGCGTCGTAACATAATTGAAGAAGAAGCGGATGAGGAACAAGTAGAGGAGGAGGAGCAAGAAGAGGAAGGCGAGCAAGAAGAGGAACACGAAATTTAGAATGGGGTGTGTGCGTGTGGTGATCTTCATTGTTAAAGTTTTCCTCTTTTTTTTTTTTTTTTTTTTTTTTTTTTTTTTTTTTTTTTTGTGCTGTTAACTTGGATTGTAAGTGCTGAGAATGTAGATGGATTGAATGTGCTTTTTCTTGGGATTGTGGTGATCTTGATTGGCTTGAATGTTAATGGTATGAAGATGGAGATGGTGGAGATGTTAGTTGTGTAATTGTCCCACCAAGAGTTGATGCATTGGTTTCTTCTGCATACAGAGCAAGACTCGCTTTTTCAAAAAGCGAGTCTAGCTATAATGACCCCGCTTTTTCAGAAAGCGAGTCTATCACTTTGGAATTCCAGAGTTGTCGAAGCCTCTGGGAATCAAGCAACATAAACAGTTGCTTTTCCAAAAACCGCGATGTTTAGTACTAAACTCGCTTTCTGAGAAAGCGAGTCTTGGTTCTGTATCCTTTTTATCTAGCAGATCCAAGACTCGCTTTCTCAGAAAGCGAGTCTAGTCATTTCATCCACGACTTCTAAAATAGCGACTGTCAAATCAGTGAATTTTGATTCTCTGGTTATCTATAGATCGAAGACACGCTTTCTCAAAAACCGCGATGTTTATGACTAGACTCGCTTTCTGAGAAAGCGAGTCTTGGTTCTGTATCCTTTTTATCTAGCAGATCCAAGACTCGCTTTCTCAGATCCAAGCGAGTCTAGTCATTTCATCCTCGGCTTCTGAAAAAGCGACTGTCAAACCAGTGATTATTGCTTCTCTGGTTATCTACAGATCGAAGACACGCTTTCCCAAACACCGCGATTATTTACACCAGACTCGCTTTCTGAGAAAGCGAGTCTTTGGCTTGTTGAAAAACAACTACAGGTATAAGACTCGCTTTCTGAGAAAGCGCCATAGTTTGTATAAGACTCGGATTCTGAGAAAGCGAGTCTTCCCTATGTTAATGAATTTTTTTTTTTAGATTACGATACTCATAACGCAACAAACACACAAGGACATCAAAAACAAAAAAAAAACGAAATTTCAAAATAAAACTTCATCGTCTTTATCGACATAATTTAGTACAATTACAAAGTCCAAATTAATAATTACAAGCATACAATATTTAAGTGTGCTGAGTTCCACTATTAGTGCATCGTCGCTTATTGTGTCTTTGTAAACCACATTTTGAACATCTCATTCCCGTACCACGACTTGACCTATCTCTCACATCCATGTCATTGCGGAATCTGGTAGTTCTAGGCCTGCCCTTCCTTTTACGTCGCAAAGTGGCATCAGGTACTAGTTTTGGTCCATCAATAATAGGCCAATATGCTGGATCTAGTATTGGCTGAAACACTGGACCGTATGTTTGTACTAATGAAGTAACGGTGTAAAATTTATCAACGAGATGCTTGTGATCGATTGCACGATATGCACAAGCTGCCAGTACATGAGAACATGGGATATGGTATAGATGAAATTTCATACATGTGCACGTCTTCGTTCCCAAATTCACAGTGTGCAAGTTCCCACCCTTCCTTTCTCCACCCACCATGCGTATACCCGTTCTCACGGAAAAAACTCCCGGTTGATGATGGAACATTGCAACCCCATGTCCGTTAGCTCTCTCACGGCGACTATCGAGCAGTTCATGTACTCTTCGAGCAAAAATCCTCCCTTCGGATAAAAGTTGAGTTGCTTCTTATCGACGAGTAGTAAAATAAGAGTTCAGACGTAAGAAGATCGTCTCAACAATCGCTGTCAGTGGCAAACTATGGACTCCTTTCAAGACTGAATTGAACACTTCTGTCAGGTTCGTAGTCATTATCCCGTATCTTCGACCTTCATCTGCATAAAGTGCCCATTTCTCAACCGGCTTCTCTTTTAACCAATTAGCCGCCTCCACATTTACGTTCTCAAGTTCAGCAAGTTTGGCCATGAACTTTTTGGGTTGGCGTTCACACGCTATAATTTTCGCCTTCTTACGCAATGCCTTACTACCAAATTTAGTAAAGAAATTTGTAGCAAAATGGCGCATACAATAACGGTGATATCCACTAGGTTCGTTCCAAGCTCCATTTTGTAACTCCATAGCATGCATTATACCAGCGTGACGATCAGAAATAACACACAACTCAGTGCGATCGGTGACATAATATCGGATGCAAGTCATGAACCATGTCCACGTATTTATACTCTCTCCATCAACCAATGCAAATGCAAACGGAAATAAGCAATCATTCGTATCTGGGGAAACAACAATTAGCAAGCAACCCTTGTACTTACCGTACAAGTGAGTTCCGTCAACACTGATCACCGGTCTGCAGGACTTGAAACCTTCAATTGAAGGACCAAATGCCCAGAATACACCCTTGAATGTTTCCTCGCCAGGGCTAGACTCATACTTATCCCAGTGAACAACGGTTCCTGTATTTGCAGCTTGAATTGCTGTGAGTAGAGCAGGCAACTTTGTGTATGCTTCTTCGAAGGTACCATACAACCTCTCGATCGTTTTTTGTTTTGCTCGCCAAGCTTTCTTATAGGAAATCTGATAATTATATTGTATTTTAACAATCTCAATAATTGACCTCGGTGATAAAGCGGTATCCTTTTTCACCACATCAACAATCAGATTACAAACAATATTGTAATCAATTTTAAGGTGATCTTGATTCAGCGTTGGATTCGTACAAGTGTGTGGCCCAACTATCTTCTTCACCACAAAATTCGTCCCGCCTTTTGGAACCATTGCTCGTAATCTCCAAGGGCAGCCACCATCACTTACTCTGGGGGGTCCTTGCACGATCTCCTCAATGGTACGTTTTCTAGGTGCCATTTTGCATTTAACAGTGTACAGTGACAGTGTAGATTTCAAAGTTACGAATTCACGATGTTTTTTGATAGAATACAACTTCACTGCCTGTTGAATCGACTGCTTACTTATAAACTCCTGTCCAACGTACAATTTGTATACATTGGACGAACCAGACGACTCTTGTGGAACTAGGTGTACTCTAGCACCTTCAGCCATCTCCTCAGTAACATGCCCGTCAACATTGCCGTAGCTATAAGTACCTCTGGCTTCATTAGAACTGTTGTTCGTGGGATTTACATTTGCACCACTATCATCATCATCTTCGTCTACGTCATCAGTTTCATCACTATCAACATCTTCATCGTCTGTTTCTTCATCTTCTTCATCATCTTCTAATACGCTGTTGTTACAGACTGCATTTTGAAAGAGTTCAAACATACTGTCATTTGGAACAGAGTCAGAAACCGGGCTAGGTTGGCGTGGCAGCTCAACATTTACAGAATCCGGAATTGTTGTATTTGTGAAGGTGTTCTCTTGTGAGGATACCGGATTTGGTTGTGAAGATTGATCGGGGTTAGGCCTCGACTGCTGTGTAGGTACTACCCGTATGAAGCTTGCACTGGGGATATCATGTGGCTGAGCATTCACAACTCGAATTTGCTGAATATATAACTCTACTACAGACCAAGCACAATTGGGATCAAATGTCCTAGCAATCAATGACTTTAGCGCATTATCAGTAGGTACGGGCACTGTCATAAAATATTGACCATCTCCTCTTCCTGCTGCGTATCGAGCTAAAATTTTCAAATTCCATTCATTCCTATCCCAATTAGTAACTTCATAGATTTTCTCAACTAATTCTTCAAATGTGATGGTACGGGGTACCCAAACTATTTCCGGTTCCAAATGACTATAACAACAACCAATCTTTGGATCACGAATTATTTCACCACCAAAATATAACCAAATAGGAATCTCCAAATCCATACCTACGTTAATTTATACCAATAAGCGAGTTATTATCTACCCATAAAGAAAACCTAATTAAATTAACAAAATAATGGGGGAATAAACATCATACCTTCACAATAAAATTGCTTTCCTTTTGAAGTATACCCAAATTCCAACAAATTAAACCTCTAACGGAAGATGGGTTTAAGTTGTCCAAAGCAATTTTGTGGGTTATTCAACAAATTACGAGGGTACTTTGACGAATTTGAGATGAGAGATGGGTTAGGGTTTCCCGAGCGAAGAGGAAGAGAAAGAATAGAGAGAGAAGTGAGATCTGTTTTGGGGGCGGGGGGTTTAAGTCCCAAACGACACTCGCTTTTTGAAAAAGCGAGTGTGGTTTAATTACCCCCGCTTTTTTAAAAAGCGAGTGTTGCTGGGCAAAGAAGGCCAAGACTCGCTTTTGGAGAAAGCGAGTGTGGTATAAACTCTCACGCTTTTTCGAAAAGCGAGTCTTAGGTTTCCAATTTTCTGAAACCTAAGACTCGCTTTTTGAAAAAGCGTGAGGGTTTATACCACAATCGCTTTTTCAGAAAGCGAGTGGGGCGTTTGTGGAATTAAAAAAAAACAGGTCGTTTGTGGCAATACATTTGCAAAAAGGGTCATTTTGGGAAAAAAATCGGGTAAGCTGGCAAGACGATGGATAGCTGTGATATCAAAGAAGACACATCACAAACATCTAACACAGCCTAGATGCTTTTGACCACCCAGAAACTGAACCTTTGGCCATGGATGCAGCATCACTTTTCTAGCTGCAGTCTTTTTCTTCCTTGTATCTCAGTTAACTGACCTAAATAGCTGAAGATTTCTCAAGTCAAGAAGTCAACCACCCCAACCTTTTTCTTCCATGGATGCAGCATCAACTTAACGATTCCTCCAAACTCTTCTCTCGTGGTGGTATCGAAACATATAGTTTTTCCATAGCTGGATGTTTCTCATTTCAGCCTTTAAGATTTGAAAGGAATAAAGGAATAGCTTGCAGAATTCAAAAAAGAAATACACATGAAAAGAACATTTAGTGGAAACACGACTTAAAGAAATATATGTAACTAAAACAAGTCTTCCCATACTTTGTTCCCACCTGATACTAACTTGTTGCTTACCTTGCCTATTAAGATAAAAGAGAATACACTGAATGTTAGGTAACACCAACAAGTAATTAGAAAAACATTTGAGATAAACACGATGAGAAATATAAGTAGTATCATGTCGTTTCTTGTACACATTGTGCTCAAACCTTCGAGAATTTAAGTATTTTTGCTTCATAACAACATGGGTATATCCGATAAGGATCCGTTTTATAAGTTGAATTTTCTAACTAGTATCAACGGATTTTTTTTCTTCTTTCTTCAAGGACAGTATCTATGAAATTTTGATTACAACCGACTAGTGTGGTGGTCACTATTCACAAAAGTATTTGCATCTATCTGATATTTTTTGAGTTATGAACTCATTTAAAAAAAACATGCTTTATAGTTGATGCTTATTCTTCCCAATTGAATCTGTTAGGACTTGGGAGGTATTCCAAACACCCATAAATTCAAAGTAATGCACTTATATGAAGATAATGAAGACGCTAAACCAAGCAGGTAGGAGATATATGCATGGGTTGCTCGTGCAAAAGAGTTAGTTAATGTCTTTTTAATATGCAATCAATCATATGGTCTACTGAACTCGTGCAAAGATCTTTTACACCAGTCTTTGTTCGATTGGAATTCAGATGCTTGCAGACAAAATACTTGGTAAACACGTATTAGATATTTTTGCTGATGAAGCTACGGGATTGCTACTAGAACTGAAGATCAGCTAAAACCTCACTTTGTTCTCCAATGTGACTTCTCCCGCTCACACCAGCATTGTTAGTCTTCATATCGATTATTTTGTGTTTAATGAAAGAGTGACTACATTGTTTCCGTCACAAGGAAATATATATTTTTTGGACAAAAATAGCTCTTCGCGGCATAGACCCTAATAGAACCAAATACTATGCTAACATTTATAGCTTGATTAATGATTATACAAGTTCACCTAAAATTGTAGACCAGCCTAACCCACTTCCTCCCCTTGTGCAAAATTTTCTAGCCATATCGAGGTTCTTCAAGAATAAGTTCTCCATAGAAAATATATATATAGCAGGGATCACTCACTTTTTTACATACAGCTCTAAAAAGCAACAACAGTGTGTGTATGCAAACAACCAATCATTTGTGGAAACAGCCACCATCTCCAAATATTCCAAAGCAGCAACTTGTCCTCCTATAAATTTATCCGCATTGCTAACAAAAATCCTCATAAAAAAAGAAAAGAAAAGAAAACAGAGCTAGCATCAACCAATGTCTGCTACAGCAAGAAACCAGAGGCGCGGGAACAAGTCCATATGCGAGAAATCGACAGAAATCGCGATCAACATAACCAAACTGCCCTCCTACTTGGGTAGGATGACACTTGGTTCACGGGTGCCTTCTATAAACAGGCAGGCTTCCGTGGAAGTGCCAGTGACTACAGTGGCAGCTCTGGAGTCGAACAGCAGGCTAATAGAGGTAGAGTCAATACCAAAACCAGAGTCAAAGCCAAAGCCCGAGGCAAAGCTCGAGCTAAAGCCAGAGCTAGAAGTCGACACCCGAGCTGCTGAGTTCATAACAAGGTTCAAGAAAAGGAACCAACATATAGATCCTGCTGTGCATATGGAAGCCATCCCTCCTCCCCCCTAAAGTAAAGTGGGCTAATCACTATGATCATTAATACGTATGGTTTGAAAGGATTTAGCAAGTTATGGTTGTTAACTAATTATGTGTGCATGGTTGGTGTGTTGTTGATTCCTGTGGTATAAGCCTATTGCTTTGTATGCTCCAGAGTTATTGATATCAGCAAAATAATGATATACAATTCTTAATTAATTTGGTTGGTTATGTTGAGTTTGGGATGCTGGGAGACAATGGAAGCCCCAATAACCCTATTTGCTGTTGGATATATAGGTATATTCTCAATATAACATAATATTATTGTATAGTGTTCTATGGGGCAACACGTGCTTTCACGTGTTATTTGTTAATTGTTGGACCGGGTTGACTGGGACTTAAAGCCCAGTACCCAAAACCCAGTTGATCCCATATATTGTGATATTCCAATTATGATAAGCAGGGTATAATATCTTAAGTCAGTGGGATATTAAACCTAACCCTAATTTTATTGTTATTGTCTCTCATAATCTCTAACAGTCTTAAGATATTACTTAATAATTTTTTGAGAATAAGGAGGAGATCATCACCGTACGTCGTTCTCCATCACTGATGTCGACTTCCGCCGCCGCCGTCGCCGGAGTCACCGACGCCATCGCAGGCCACCCAGTGCACCGCCACCGAAAGCAACCACCTAGGCATCATCCTTCTCCTCAATCCCGAGCCCAAACAGTGGGTTCAGGATCATCTTTCAGATCCAATTTTCTCATTGGCTGATCATGGTGTTTGGTGTTCGGGCCCAAGGAAGGATCATCCACTGCCAACTTGTTTTGACTTAGATCCAATAACGAACATTGTCATTAGCTGAGATCTTGGTGTATGGTGTTCGGGGTGAGATTGGATCCTTGCTATGCTTGGTGTTGTTTCGTGTTTGAGCCCAAGATTTGATCCTTTACAGTGCTAGCACTAGATCTGATCTAGTGCTCTTTGATTGGGTTCAGGTGTTGTTGTTTTGTGTTTGGCCAAGGACAAGATCTAAGCTACCGTGTTTCCGATTCAGATCTAACCCTCCACTACGCCTTGATTTACAACAAGATTGGTCTACTCTAAACTTTAAGATCTGTGCTGTTTTATTTGATTTAATTTTCTGTTTAATGTTTATTAGGCAGTTTTACAGAAGAAAAAACCCCTTCATTTTAGTGAAATTACGCTAGTAGTAATTATTAAAAAAAAAACCTCTAGATTTTGGAATTTACTGTTTGTTTCTTGAGATGGAAAAACTGAAATGAGCATACAAGATTCCGAAACAAGAGACGTTCGGTATTTTTGTGTAACCCCTATTCCCGTAAATACGTATTTTCGTGAGTATTTTTCTGTATTTCGAAATTTATAAAATTGTTATTGTTAGATTCATTTTGAATTTCATGTAAAAGTATTTTTCCAAACAATAGTTATAACTATTGCAAATAAACTTTGTTTTCATTTTTCTTTGATCAACTATTTGCATTTTAACCCTCAGAAATACTATTATTGTTCTGACTATTTCAACGAATTCCTATTTTTATACATACGACACTACTCTGATAATTCCTATTGTTATTGTTGGTATTTTTATTCTTATTGTAATTACTATTATTAATTGTTCTTATTAGTATTATTATTTTATTGTTATGTTTATTATTACTATTCTTATTGTAAATATGATTATTTATTATTATTATTGATTAAAAACAAATCAATTCCTATTTAATGATTGTGCTTCTTTTATTTTAAATAATTCATGTGAAGTGATATGAATTGTATTTTGCTATATAAATCGTGTTTTATCAAATATCTTATTCTTTGTCTTTGGGTTTATATTAATCCATTATATTCATATAATGTATTTTGTTTATTGGATTTTATACCCAATTGCCCAATACCCAATATCCTACTTTCCCCCTATAAATACCCTAATCTAATTAACTAAACCCTAATCCTATTCCTAATCCCCTAACCCTAGCCGCCTAACCTAATCCCCATTACTGTTTTAACCCCAATCCCCATTACTGTGCTCTCTCTCCCTCTCCAACTCCTGCTCTCACTCTCCCTGTTAATCCATCGCCAACCCATCTCCCGATCGCCAACTTCCTCTTCCCTATCACCTCGCCTGCATCCCGTCGTCCCCGTCTCCACCTTCCCCCATCCTCTTCATCAAACCGCTCGAACCCATCCTTCACCGAAACCCATTAATCCACCAAACCCATTTACCCATCCACCTCGTTGCCATCGTGGTCCCCTCGTCAACCTCGCCTCTCCGTGCACCCCTGCAACCTCCGGAGAACGCCCATCATTCTTGTCATTGACGTTCAAGCCGAGCTCCGTCGTCCATCGTCGTCTCCCCTGTTTTCAGAAGCGAAAGCAGAGTTTGCTTCACCGTCGAAGCCATCGCTGCTGCGTCGCTTCCCGACCAGCCGCCGCCGCCTCGCCGTAGTCACCGCAGTGCGGTGCTGTGCCGTCGCCGCCGCGTCGCGTAGCCGAGGTCTCCCGTGCGCTTACTCTCTTTCTCGCTATTGAAGAAGAAGGAGACGGGAGCTGGTTGGCCGGTCGCCGCTGTTTCGTGTTCGGCCGCATCGGATCTGGAACTCGCTGTTCTGTGTTTGGGTCAGATCCGGTATGTAGGAGAACTCCTATTGGACAGATTTGCTGTCCCGTGTTTGGGCTTATCAGATCTGGTGTTGTTGTCCCGTGTTCTGTCCAGATCCGGCGTGTAGGATTTTGGCGGAGTTGCTGTTTGCTTGCTGTTGGTTTCTTCGCACGGATTTTGCACGTACTTTTGGGAGATTTCGCCTGGGATTTCCGATCCCATTTTTCTCAAATTATCGGATCTAATCGTCGTCCTAAAGGCAAATATTCTTCTTGTACAAATTATTGTTCTAGTACAAGCGTTTAATTGAAAATACTGCAAATAGATCGTAGTTGTGACTCCTCCTTGCCTCATCATTTGTTAATCTTAAATTATTCTTCATCGATTCCATAATCTTAAGAGTCACAACCCTTCGTTAATATATTTACAAAACTAGTTGGACCCTTTTTATCTCCTAATTACTTGAACATGAACCCCTTGACTTGTAGACGTGTGTTGTATGATGTATTGTGTTAATCTTACATTTTGAATTGAGAATTACATGTGATTTACTAATTTGATCCCCAATGCATCCTTATTTGTATCACACACTAATCTAGACTCATAATAGCCATTTATCATGCAACTTGTATATAAAAGAAATTCACACTTGCTGCTATTCTTGTCTTTACTTACTGTTTTGACCCCAATAAAACCAAAATATGAACTTGAGTCCTGAATATGAAATGCAGCCCTAAGTGTCTAGTTGCCAATAACATCCAGAATTTTTGAATTCCGAGTTACGGTCTAGGAGATATCGCAGTTTTACTGCTGCTGTGTCAGTAATCGCAGATTCACAAAAACTGCTGCACCTCTTTAGGTTACAATTATTTTAACATGGTACCAGTAAGTAAATGAATTGAAATTTTGCATGCTGATACTGACACCCTAGAGAAAATTTTCTAATTTTCTCAGAATTAATTAATGATGTTTCAACCCTGTTTCATATGTATAACTCGGTTTTACAAATTCTCGCTAAACACAAATGCTGTATAGTTTGCTGTTTTGACCCATGTTACCTCAACTTTCATGTACCTTAATTATATGCAGTGGAACCGGGCAAGGGTCTTGTTTCTATACCTTCTGACGGATCCACATTTTCTATCTTGTAGCAACGGGAATTGTAGTTATGGTGCAGCAACGTCATGTTATCCAGATTTGAGATTCTCGTTGTTCTTGATATTTTGATTAGTTTTAACCCTCGAACATGTATCCTACTTTGCCTAGACTTGTTCTATTTTCTTGATTATGTTTACTTGACTTGTTTCGCACACTTTCATGCTTGCTAGATGATAATAATAAATAATAAGCCGGGGTTTAAGAGAAAGACCATAGTAGTGGACAATATAGGTAAGTGTACTCGGAAGAGGACCCGTGTTTCCTATGATTTTATGTTAAATGGAACTAAGTGCCACGTAGAACTAAGTACCATGTCATGGGTAACGGGGGCCACCTCTAGTGCCTACAGGGGTTACCTCTAGAGCCCATTATATGATTACATTATATGTATTTGCAATCAAATGGAACTAAGTGCTACGTAGGACTAAGTGCCACGTCAAGAGTTGACGGGGGCCACCTCTAGAGCCTGGGGGGCCACTTCTAGAGCCCATAGTTTGATCACATGATCGTATTTCCTACATGACTTGAGTACACTGCCCTATAAAATCTACCACTAGGCCTAAACGAAATTGTATTGACTGTAGCAATCATGTGATAGAAGGATGGCACATGAAGTGCTACATAGATAGTAATAACTACAAGACTTGATACATAAAACTTGAACACGATATATGCTTACTTGATACTTGATTACATGATACATGAGACTTGATACTTGAACATAATACTTGACACTCGCTACTTGATACTTGTACTTGACACTTGAGACTTGTTACTTGATGCTGGATACCATTACATGTGCACTAGCCACTTGTTCTATTACTAGTATTTGTTACCCAATCTTGTCACTCGAGTTGTCTTTCTTGCTAGCTAATTTCTTGAATACCCACTACTTGTTGCATCCCTATTACATTCTTGATTCCAAATCTTGTTCCATATTCTTGGACTTGTTTTACTATTTGCGGTCCTAACTTGCACTAAGGGCATTTATTTTGTTTTCTCTATTTTTTTCCTTTTTATATTTATATATACAGACTTTGGAGACGAGTTGCCTGCTGGAATTGGTGAGCAGATATTCTAGGTTTCGCTTAGAGAAATGTCTTCCTTAAAATATTTGTTTTCTTTGAGTTATTTATTTCTTTTGCTACATGAACCTTGTAACGGGCTTATATTCCCGAGTTTTATCTTTTGATCCAGATTTTGAAAATTATTTGGGATATTATTATTTTGTTTCAATTATTTTCTGTTGATTAATAAATTATTCATGCATGCATGATTGTATACATTTTGTTATATTCTTGTTATGATGCTGAGTCGATCCTACAGCTCATGAATGATAAAAATCGCTGGGCTTTGTCACGCAATCGTATTCCGTGCTTTTGGGAAGCGAGGCGTGACAAGATTTTTAGTAGTATCAGAGCTCAGGTTTGGCTAATGTGTTAGTTTGACTAATACATTAGACAGGCTTGACTCAGTCAGGATTAACTCAACATTTAACATGCCATGCAATCACATGAACAATTTGATAATCAACTTGCTCTGGACACTAGTCTTATCCCATTCATTTTGATACCTTTATATTCAATTCTTTGATTCCTTATTTCCTTCCATCTCTTACATTCGTCCTGATTTGTTGATTTCATATTGGGTATAAATTTATTCTTTTCGTACCCATGCTCTTTTGATTTCGGTGCAAGCAATCTCTTATTTCCGCTTGCCTCGTTGATCCCTTCTTATTTCAGCTCGTGTATCATTCATTGTTTTTCGTGCTTTGCATTCATCTTCATTTGTTGATTCATATTGTGTATCATACTAGTTATTTCTTTCCTATCTTGTTCTCCTTAAATTCTTGTGCTATCCATTCTATTCTTTCCGCTTGGTTCGTCGATCGGCATCGGTGGATCTTCAACGACGTGTGAGGGGCTTGTTTAATTCCTACATTACTATATATTTTTATGATATATTTATTGTGTAAATTTGCTATACTGCATATTAATTTTCTCATTCACCTTGTATTGTGCTTATGCATGTATTTCATTCCGTTTTTCTCCCTATTTTTATAAATCATTTTCACTACTACTATTTTGTACTGTTGTGTTTGATATTTATAATCTATACAACTATCTTGATATTCCATTGTGTGACTTTTAACTCCATTTCTTACTTTTCTACTATTTTTATGTTACGAATTTCAAAACATAACATCATACTTAAATTAAATGTCCCATAACCTTGTGCATATGGAATGTTAATCTTCCATTTCACCATTTCGGTGCAACCTTATGTCGAGATGGCAAATATATAACTCGATGTCAATGGAGGCAAATTGCAAGTGGATGTCAGGAAGGCAAAAGGTGCAACCGAATATCCAGACGGCAACTTACAACCTGATGTCGTGAAGGCAAACATGCAACTTGATGTTAAGGAGGCAAGATTTTCTACCTATTATTAATTGATATTTTAAGACTTTTTACTTATATAATGAATGTAAATAAATATTTTCTTTATGACATTTTCTTTATGCAATTACACTTTATGTTTTCATACAATTTGAACTAATATCGTTGATTTATTTATAGAGTTGATAAGCTATTTTGTTTCGTAATGCTATTTTTTTATTGGTATTGTTTTCGTTATTATTATTGGTATTATTATTATTATTATTCTCATTTCTATTGTTGTTATTGTTATTGTTTTTATTATCTTTATTGCTGTTATTATTTTTATTACTAGGTTTGCCCATTGTCACGTGCCTACGGCACGTCTTCGGAACGGTGCACCTTATTTGATTATATAAGAGCATCTCCAATGGGGCTTCATTTTGAAGAAATGAAGCCCCAACCGGCCTCTATACTTATATTCAAAATGGAGATGCTTCAAAAAAATCTCCAAAATTGGAGATTTTTGGGAGCATCTTCAAAACACTATTCATTATTAGCATTTTCCATTTTACCCTTTTTTACCTTAATATCTTTTTAAGAATTCCTTCCATATCCTTTAATTAAAATGTGTATTGTATATTTCGTGAATGTATCTTATAAAATATTAAACCAAATTTTATTATTTTGGTACAGTTAGAAATGTTTCGACGATACCTTTAAAATGAGACCAATTTTGAATATTTTTGTATTGTTTGAAAAAAATAATTGATACAATATTTATAGATAAGATTATTTAGTTATTTTGTATTAGCTTAACATATTTTAAAAAGACTACCCACTCATACAATGTGATCATTAATTGGAAATAGATAAACGACAAATACATAGAATCATTAATTGAAAATACAGACGTTGGACATTGAAATACATAGAACTGAATAATAAAAAAATATTAAAAATATAACATTAATAATCCCCAACTTTTAATCCATTTCATTGTCGTGTCTTGCCCACAAATGCTCTATCAGTGCATTTCTAAGTGCAATATGAGCATTTTTGTCTTTGAGTTGCTTGTGTCGAGCAAGAAATCGTTGGAATTGCTCAGCTTCGTTGACATCAATCTCTTGAGTATTCTGAATAATTGCAGGAGTAGACAAAACTAGTCTTTCAGAGTCATCGCGTTCATTCTCGATGATCATATTGTGCAGTATAACACACGCAGACATGATGTCATGTAGTACACTTTTATTCCAAAAACGTGATGGCCCTTTGATGATGGCAAATCGTGCTTGAAGGACTCCAAATGCACGCTCCACGTCTTTTCGGCATGATTCTTGCATCATTGCGAAATATTGTTTCTTTGGACCTTGGGGTTGGGAAATAGTTTGTACAAGGGTTGACCATTTGGGGTATATGCCATCGGCTAAATAGTAACCGACAACATATTCTTAACCTTGAATTGTATAATTAGCAGGAGGAGTAATACCTTGAGTTAGGTTAGCGAATAGATTTGACGCTTGCAACACATTGATGTCATTGTTCGAGCCCGGTAGTCCAAAATATGCATGCCATATCCATAAGTCATAAGAAGCCACTACCTCAAGAATGATAGTTGGACTACCATGACGACCCGAGTATTGTCCTGCCCAAGCCGTTGGACAGTTTTTCCATGCCCAATGCATACAATCAAGACTTCCCAACATTCCTGGAAAACCTCGTTCTTCACCCTTCTGTAATAATCTTGCAACATCATTGGCATTGGGTGTTCTTAAGTATTCATCTCCGTAAACCTCTACAATTGCCCTGCAAAATTTCTTTAAACATAAAATTGTAGTAGACTCACCAATTCTTATATATTCATCGATACAATCCGCTGCTGATCCATATGCCAACATTTGAAATGCTGCCGTGACCTTCTGCAAAGTGGATAATCCAAGCTTTCCGATACCATCTCTCTTTTGTACGAAGAAGGTATCGTGCTCTTTTACCGCATCGACAATACGAAGAAATAGACTTCTCTGCATCCGGAATCTTCTACGAAATAAATTTTCTCCATATGTAGGCTTCTCAGAAAAATAATCATTCCATAGACGAGAATTCTCTTCTTTTCTTTCACGGTTGATCACAATGTGGCCCGAAATTGATCCTCGATGTGTCGGTTCTTCATCATCGACAAGGTATTCACTCATGATGGCCTTGTTAGATGCATATAAACGAGCTAATAATGCTTCTTCTGCTTCCCATTCTTTCATTTTCTCCTCCCATTCTGTCGCCGATGGAATTAGAAGATTGGCTGATGTTGGTGAAAGAGGCATATGTTCATCGTCAAAATTAGTAGATGGTAGATAAGATGACCCTTCTCTAAAGCTCATTGTTAGAGAATGTTGGATTTGGTCGTCTTATATGCAGGGATTAGGGATGAAGGATGTAGTATTCATGGTTATATGTTGCTTATATAGATATTGAGTTACATAACCGGCATTGGATTCTCTGTCAATGCATTAATTTGGTCGTATTAACCAACATTGGATTCTCTGTCTTTGATTCCCTACCGTTGGCATTGAATACCCTGTCTTCATCAGTCAAGTCGTTCGTCTTCTCCTGTGGCATTGGATACCCTGTCTTCATCAGTCAAGTCGTTCGTCTTCTCCTGTGGCATTAGATACCCTGTCTTCATCAGTCAATTCGTTCGTCTTCTCCTGTGGCATTGAATTCTCTCATAAAGTGGGTTGTCTTATAAATATTGACATCATTTAGTAACCATTTTTCAAACTCATAACTCTTTTCCTATTTTCTGAACTGAGAACTTTTTCCTCTTCTCCTATGGATACACCCAAATTTATTCGTGGAAAATCATTCTCTATAGAAGAAGATCAAGCTTTGTGCTCCATATGGCTTGACATTTCTCAAGATCCTATCTTGGGTAGTAATCAAAAAAAGACAAGTTATGGGAGAGAGTTGCAGCAACTTTCGGTAAACGTAACCCCACTCTTTGTGTTACGTATTGATCACCGAAGTCTCTACAATGTCGTATGGCCCTAATCCTAAGAGCTGTAAGCAAGTTTCGTGGTTGCATTCGTCAAGTCAAGCGCCTTAATCCAAGCGGTGCTTCTGAGCTAGATATTGTTAGTATTTCATTCATATCTTTCTTCTAATAATATTATTACATTTGTATTAATTACTTTTTACATGTTTCTACATGTAGATTAAACGTGCCAAAGTACTATTTTCACAAGATTCAGATGAAAAAAGGGTTTGTATTTGATCATGTGTGGTTCATCCTCAAGGATGCTGAGAAATGGACCAATACAAATTCCGGATCTCCTGTGGCCTCCAAAGCTTCACAAACCAACATCTCGCAAGGATCCGAAACGTGGTCTCCGTTAGGTCCAAGATCCATCGATATGAATATAGACGACGATGAGCGAGTGTCAATCGAAGAGGAACAAACACCAATCAATGAATCATCAAGCCGCCCTACAAGAAGGAAAAAAGAAAAGATGAAAAAGAAACAATTCGATAAGCAAAATTATTTTATCGAATCACTAGCTGAAGAAAATTGAGAAATTCTAAAAACATTGAAAAGAGGGCAAAAAGAACGGGAGAAAGAAACATCGTTACGCTACAATCTCTTAATGTTGAATGCTGAAAATGAGAAGAAAAAATTAGAACTAGAGGCTCAACGTCAAGAGATGCTCTATATGGAGAAAGGCCTAAATTCTATAACCGATCCCATCGAACGAGAATACTTTCGGAAGAAAAAAGAACATGTTTTAAATAAGAGTAGTAATTCTGAAGTCTTTGGGTCATCCTCTCAATTTATGCATAATAATTTCCCTGACTGTAACCAATATCAAACTGGATACCAATGTGAAGGTGGATCATCCGCAGCTTATTATGGAGCAAGTGGATATGGAGGAACCAGACAGGGAGGACATAGATTTGGAGATGACCTACCGGAATATTAAATTATATGTAATTTTTAATGTTATCGTAATTTGCTATTATGTAATTTGCTTTTCCTGTTATTGTAGTTTGTTGTTATTGTATTAGCTTATTTGTATTTTTTTCATCTTCATGTTGTACTTTCATTTTTAATTATTATAATTCGAAATTTTCTATTTCGGTCAAAATTTAATATTAAAATATACTAAATTAGAAAATTTATTTGATTAATGTTATTATGATGTTATTAAATTAATTCCTAAATAATTTTACACTTGATTATTTTACATTGTTACTACAAGTAAAAAGTTCATAATTTAAAATTAGTTCCAAAAAGTACAAATATTAGGCTCGTTTTAAAGCTTTCGGCGAGACATTTCCAACAGCATAATTTTTTTTCCCAAATAGATTATTAATATAAGCAATTTAATGTAAAATTATTTATAACAAAACTAATCAAAAACTCCTTTTTTTCCAAAAAATTTATATTGTATAAATTATAGAGGTCCCCCATTGGAGTGCCCCTTTATTTTCTCATCTCTATAATGGAATATTCCTAGAAATATTCCATTATAGAGATGAGATATAAAGACCCCCATTGGAGATGCTCTAAAATAGTTTCGGAGGTCCAGTAAATTAATTGAAGTAGCAAACACAGAGCAAAAAACATATTATATGATTTTTTTGAATTATTTTTAAAGTTTTTAAATTTTTAAATTTTAAATTTTTTTAATATTTTAAAATTTTTATTTTCTTAATTTTTTGAATAGAAGAGGGAGGGGGAGAGAGAAAAATAAAAATAAAAATAAATATAGGAGTTGTTTTGGGTGGGAGATTTGAATTTGAGTTTTGAGGGGAACTTTTGAGGGGAAAATATGTTTTGTAAGGTTAGATCTGAGCCTTTAATTTTTGAAGGGATTGAAGGAGAGCCACTTGATAGCTTTCTTTGTATTTTATTATATAGATTATTATTATTACTGTTACTTTATTATTATTGATATTATTATTATTGTTACTATTATCATTATTATTTTTATTTTTATTATTTTTAATGCTATTATTATTACTATTATTGAATTATTTTCATGAATATGTTGAATCCAATTATGTCGTGTATGTATTGTCATTATTATCAGTATTGTAAATATTTTATTTTATTATATTATTATTATCCGTATGATTATGATAATTTTGATTACTATTACTAGCATTGTTATTATTGTTTTGTTATTATTATTTTATTATTATAGTTATTATTGCTTGTATCATTATTGTTGCTATTATTTTTAATATTATTGTTATTATTATCTTCATTATTAATATGCATTGTTATCATTATTGTTATTATTATTATTTCTATTATTGTTATTATTATTCTATTGTTATTGATATTATTATTTTTATTGTTAATATTTGTTGTTATTATCATTTTTGTTAAAACCCATTAGTTTTGATCTATAGAATATCTTGTGATTATTTAAATCGAAGCCAAACCTTATATTCATTTTGCTTTATTTATTTATATCTATCTTGAGCCCATACTCTCCTTGATCCTGGTGTCTCAGTCGTGTCTTCCTGCTCGGTTCGTCGATTGGGGTCATGTGGCCTACAGCGACATGTATGTTGTTTGGGACATCACCATCGGAGTAGCGCAGGGTAAGCGTGGTGGGCCCATAACTCACAGGTCCCAGGATTCCCTTGTTGCTTCTAGTTCTTTGTGTTGGTTGCTTTCCTCTATTCCTTGCATTCGTCCTTATCCGTTGACTCATTGCTGGGTTCAACTCTTCCTTGTCCATCCTTTCTTCGATTCCAGCTCTATCTATTTCTTCATCTCCTTGCCTTATTATCTTGCGTTGTTCTTTCCTTTTAATACCGTGAATTCTCTTTCATGCATTCCATTTGACATCATTGCTATCCATTTTCTTCTTATTCTGGTGTTGCCACCAATTTGACTTTCTTTTGGATCCCCTATTTTGTTACCCTCCCCCAGTTTGCTTTTGCCCTATCGGATGTACCGCCTAAGCAAATTTCGAGGACAAAATTTTGTTGTAAAGTGGGTAGGATTTGTAACCCCTATTCACGTAAATACGTATTTTCGTGAGTATTTTTCTGTATTTCAAAATTTATAAAATTGTTATTGTTAGATTCATTTTGAATTTTATGTAAAACTATTTTTCCAAACAATAGTTATAACTATTGCAAATAAACTTTGTTTTCATTTTTACTTGATCAACTATTTGCATTTTAACCCTTAGAAATACTATTATTGTTCCGACTATTTCAACGAATTTCTATTTTTATACATACGACACTACACTGATAATTCCTATTGTTATTGTTGGTATTTTTATTCTTATTGTAGTTACTATTATTAATTGTTCTTATTAGTATTATTATTTTATTGTTATGTTTATTATTACTATTCTTATTGTAAATATGATTATTTATTATTATTATTGATTATTAAAAACAAATCAATTCTTATTTAATGATTGTGCTTCTTTTATTTTAAATAATTCATGTGATGTAATATGAATTGTATTTTGTTATAAATCGTGGTTTATCAAATATCTTATTCTTTGTATTTGGGTTTATATTAATCCATTATATTCATATAAATGTATTTTGCTTATTGGATTTTATACCCAATTGCCCAATACCCAATATCCTACTTTCCTCCTATAAATACCCTAATCTAATTAACTAAACCCTAATCTTATTCTTAATCCCCCAACCCTAGCCGCCAAACCTAATCCCTATTACTATTTTAACCCCAATCCCCATTACTGTGCTCTCTCTCCCTCTCCAACTCCCGCTCTCCCTCTCCCTGTTAATCCACTGCCAACCCATCTCCCGATCGCCAACTTCCTCCTCCCTATCGACTCGCCTGCATCCTGTCATCCCCGTCTCCACCCTCCCCCGTCCTCATCATCAAACCGCTCGAAACCAACCTTCACCGAAACCCATTAATCCACCGAACCCATTTACCCATCCACCTCATTGCCACCGTGGTCCCCTCGTCAACCTCGCCCCACCGTGCACCCCTGCAACCTCCAGAGAACCCCCATCGTTCTCGTCATCGCCATTCAAGCCGAGCTTCGTCGTCCATCGTCGTCTCCCCTGTTTTCAGAAGCGAAAGAAAAGTTCGCTTCGCCGTCGAAGCTATCGCCACTACATTGCTTCCCGACTAGCCGCCACTGCCTCGCCATAGTCATCGCAGTGTCGTGCCGTGCCTTCACCGCCGCATCGTGTCACCGAGGTCTCCTGCACGCTCTCTCTTTCTCGCTGTTGAAGAAGAAGGAGAGACGTGGGCTAGTTGGCCAGTCACCGCTGTTTCGTGTTCGGCTGCATCGGATCTTGAACTCGCTGTTCCGTGTTTAGGTCAGATCCGGTGTGTGGGAAAACTCTTATTGGATAGATTCCCTATCCCGTGTTTTGGCTTATCGGATCTGGTGTTGCTATCCCGTGTTCTGTCCAGATCCGGCGTGTGGGATTTTGGCAGAGTTGCTATTTACTTGCTGTCGGTTTTTTTGCACGGGTTTTGCACGTGCTTCTGGGAGATTTTGCCCAGAATTTTCGATCCCTTTATTCTCAAATTATCGGATCTAATCGTCGTCCTAAAGGTAAGTATTCTTCTTGTACAAATTATTGTTCTAGTACAAGCGTTTAATTGAAAATATTACAAATAGATCGTAGTTGTGACTCTTTTTTGTCTCATCGTTTGTTGATCTTAAATTATTTCTCATCAATTCCATAATTTTAAGAGTCACATCCCTTCATTGATATATTTACAAAACTAGTTGAACCCTTTTTATCTCCTAATTACTTGAACATGAACCCCTTGACTTGTAGACATGTGTTTGATGATGTATTGTGTTGATCTTACATTTTGAGTTGAGAAATACATGTGACTTGCTGATTTGATCCTCAATGCATCCGTATTTGTATCACACACTAAACTAGACTCATAATAGTCATTTATCATGCAACTTGTATATAAAAGAAATTCACACTTGCTGCTATTCTTGTCTTTACTTGCTATTTTGACCCCGATAAAACCAAAATCTGAACTTGAGTCCTGAATATGAAATGTATCCCTAAGTGTCTAGTTGCCAATAACATCCATAATTTTCGAATTCCGAGTTATGGTCTAGGAGATATCGCAGTTTTACTGCTGCTGTGCCGGCAATCGCAGATTCACAAAAACTGTTGCACCTCTGTAGGTTACAATTATTTTAATTATGCTACCAGTAAGTAAATGATTTGAGATTTTGCATGCTGAAACTAGACACCCTAAAAAAAATTCTCTAATTTTCTCAGAATCAATTAATGAACTTTCAACACTGTTTCATATGTATAAACTCGGTTTTACCAATTCTGGCTGAACACAAATACAGTATAGTTTGCTATTTTGATCCATGTTACCAGAACTTTCATGTACCTTAATTATATGCATTGGAACCTGGTTGGAGTCTAGTTTCTAGACCTTCTGACGGATCCACATTTGTTATCTTGTAGCAACAGGAATCGCTGTTTTGGTGTAGCAACGTCATGCTGTCCAGATTTGAGATTCTCGTTGTTCTTGATACTTTGATTGGTTTTGACCCTAGAACATGTATTCTACTTAGCCTAGACTTGTTCCATGTTCTTGATTATGTTTACTTGACTTGTTTCGCACACTTTCATACTTGCTTGATGATAATAATAAATAACAAGCCGAGGTTTAAGGAAAAGACCATAGTAGTGGACAATATAGGTAAGTGTACTCGGAAGGAGGCCCGTGTTTCCCATGATTTTACGTTAAATCGAAATAAGTGCCACGTAGAACTAAGTGCCACGTCATGGATGATGGGGGTCACCTCTAGTGCCTGCGGGGGTTACCTCTAGAGCCCATTATATGATTACATAATATGTATTTGCGATCAGATGGAACTAAGTGCCACGTCAAGGGTTGACAGGGGCCACCTCTAGAGCCCATGGTTTGATCACATGCTCGTATTTCCTACATGACCTGAGTATACCGCCCTATAAAATTCACCACTAGGCCTAAACGAAATTACATTGACTGTAGCAACCATGTGATAGAAGGATGGCACATGAAGTGCTACCTAGATAGTAATAACTACAAGACATGATACATGATACTTGAACACGATATATGCTTACTTGATACTTGATTACATGATACATGAGACTTGATACTTGAACATAATACGTGACACTCACTACTTGATACTTGTACTTGACACTTGAGACTTGTTACTTGTTACTCGACACTCGTACGTGGTACTTGTTACTTGATGCTGGATACCATTACATGTTCACTAGCCACTTGTTCTATTACTAGTATTTGTTACCCAATCTTGTCACTCGAGTTGTCTTTCTTGTTAGCTAATTTCTTGAATCCCCATTACTTGTTGCATTCCTATTACATTCTTGATTCCAAATCTTGTTCCATATTCTTGTACTTTTTTTACTATTTGCGGCCCTAACTTGCACTAAGGGCGTTTATCTTGTTTTTCCTTTTTTTTCTTTTTATATTTATATATACACACTTTGAAGATGAGTTTCCTGCTGGAATTAGTGACCAGACATTCTAGGCTTCGCTTGGAGAAATGACTTGCTTAAAATATTTGTTTTCTTTGAGTTATTTATTTCTTTTGCTACATGAACCTTGTAACAGACTTATGTTCCCGAGTTTTATCTTTTGATCCAGATTTTGAAAATTATTTGGGATATTATTATTTTATTTTGATTGTTTTATGTTGATTAATAAATTATTCATGCATGCATGGTTGTATACATTTGTTATATTCTTGTTATGATGCTAAGTCGATCCTACAGCTCATGAATGATAAAAATCATTCGCTGGATTTTGTCACGCGCTCGTATTCCGTGTTTTTGGGAAGCGGAGCGTGACATTCTGAATTTAACAATTTGAAGAAGAAATCGCAATATGAGATGTGGATGCAATTGTTGAAGATGGTGAAAGCAATAGGGATGCTGTTTAGACTATATCCAAATATGTTTGGACTGAATCAGATCTGTAATTAAAGATAAATTTTTTACTTGCATATATCTTTTAATTATTTGTTGTTGATAATAGCTAAAGTTCAAAGCTGGAGTATCCATTGTTTAATTAAATACAAGTTTGAACAACTATTTTGGCTATGTGCTAAAGATCAAGTATTTATTTTGATAAGTTAAATTATAAGTTTGACAACAAAATTGTATCTCCAATTAAATTGTTCTTAGATTTAAATAGAGCTAATAATTCGTTTAATTGGCTAATCTTTAACAATTTGATGAATGTCGGAACTTCAAAGTTACTTACAAATTGTGTGTATTGGAGACGATGGATTTGCATCATGGTAAGATAAGTTTACACTACGCAGGCTTCTCCATCGAATTTGGAAAACACTTCTAATTTGAAGTGTCGGTATCATCTGCTCTAATCATCTTAGTATTTTTATGTGATGAATGTGTTAACGTTTTGTGCATTTAATCACATAAATGGAAATTTTAGATCATAATTATTCTCATTTTGAAAACTAACATGTTTAGGGTTGTCAAGTGTGCCTTGTCATACTATGTGTATAGATATATTAACAAATCCATCATTTGAAGTTTTGTGTGAGATTGTTGTAATGCCCCGAATCCCAAATACAACTGAATTCGAGAGTTCTACAGGATCTTTCCACTTCATTTAGTACAATTTTACAAGGAAATTTGAACTTTTCACTTTACATCAGAGTTTACACAAAACATTACTCTTTACATTGCACAGCGAAAGTAAAATTTACAACAATTAAATAAATGTACAACAACATTGAATAATCTTTAAGCATCTGTTCTTCTTTAATCTTTATCATGTCACTTACCTACATATAAAACTGTGGGTACGTCAGTTTATTCAACCGACGAACATTATACACGGCCATCCTCTCTATGCCGGAAATAGTATAACTCATTTTCCATATTTAACAAACACAAACTTGTCCCATGTCAAACTAAAGGGAATACCCTAATGATGTCGTGTTGTGATTGTGCACTTAGTCCTTAATGCAATTATTTATATTACATGACACTAATGCGCACTTGTTCGGATTCTATGCATCCCATACTACATAGGTCCGAGGGCAAGCCCTTAATCATTCTTCATCTTTGTAGGGTTCAATCCCTCGCCATGACTTAATCTACTACTGTAACTACGGTAAGTATCCTAGATGTTTTCTGATATACGAACTCATGTCTAGGTGCCCTGGAGGGAGTCCCAACGCACTGACACATGACTCATCATGCAGGCATCCTGTGATAACTCAGCTCCTACCATAGACATGACACCACCCGCAGTCTTCAAACACCCCACGAGCGTCGCCATCGGGATGATACTCTGGAGCAGTATCCACGCCCTATCATGACTCATCATGGGACATCCTGGGATACGCTCTCGTCGCTACCCAATGGCCCTCATACTCAATATTTTTCTCTTACATTCATCACCTCTTCACTATGTAACTAATCTTTAGTTCTAATGAAATAGAATCATGAACAAGCACTATAGTTAACCTCTCCACTAAACCGGACTTATTCATTTATTCAAACATGACCAACCTGGTCTTTCATTTCACATTTCATTTCATTTCTTTCCAAATGCCGGGGAAGACTTAGCTACTCTTTTGTTTCAATTCCAATTCACAATTTCTAAAGTTGAACGTTTCCAACTCATAAGTTTACATGTTGAGTTGTCATACTCAAAATATTTCTCTTTTCCAATCATGATTTCTAAATTGTTCAATAGTCCATAATTATACATTAAATTCAACTATTCATCATGTAACTCATAGAATATTATTTTCGCATTAAAACCCACATCACTAATTATTCAATCAAAGATGGGCATTTACACTTCATAATTTGTCGCACTATTCTCCATTGAGAATAATTCACATCATTTCACAATATAATTTCTACCCTTATTTCACTTCTTTTCTAGTATTTTATTTTAAGTCTATTTGCAAAGTACAACTTTAAAAATGCAAGTGTAGAACTTATAGTTCTAAATTATACTTTTATTCTCTAAATATACTCCACTTCATGCAAATAAGCCTCAAATTATTTTTCATAAAGTCCACATATTTTTAAAATAATAATCATATTTTTTCCATATTTTTTTGGATCATTAAAACACCCAAAAAATTGTTTTTCCCACAATATAAACACACAGCCGAGGCCCAGAGTCGAACCAGTGACCACAAGGAACCCAACCGAGGCACAGGCCACTAGGCCGAGTGCTGCACACATTTAGAAGAGAGGGCGAGAGCATTAAATGCTCTCGGCCGAACTGATTTATTTAAAAAAAGTTCGAAACAAAAGAATGGTGTCAACGAGATTCGATCCCTCAACCTCGGAGAATCCCCCATGTATACTGTAACGATTGAGAGTGATCCGACCACTCGAGCTTTGGGCTCGGGTTGTCACTAGCACCACTCGAAATTTATTTAAATCAATGCTCTCTGTTATTTAAAATATTTCGATGTTTATCAAAATCTCAATTCAAAATGCTCTTACTAACAAACTGTAAAAATTCCAGATTAATCATTTCCATCATGAATTATACCCCAGTATATAAAAAATAATTTTCTGAAATGATTAAACATATTTTTCCCAATAATTAACACATATCTACCATACAATTTGGTTAATTTGATATACTACTACTAATACATTCTCTTTCGACATTTTAATTTCACTAATCTCTACACCAATTTTCTGCTCTTAATCATTTCACAAACATAACAATTGCATCCTAATTCATTCATTACAACGTCGTAACAAAAATTCTATTTTTGCACATAAAGCAACGTTGTCAATCCACTAATTTTTGCACATAATTTTTAATGCTAATAACGAAGGTTTCTTTACACAATTCATAGCCATGATTATATCGCACACAACTTGAATTTTAATAATAGAACCACATACAATTGCATATCAACAATTCAATCAATTAGCTCATTTTTCCAATTAAATGTGTACTCTTATTAATCTTTTCATGCTTCATTCTTTCCATTCAATCTAGCATGCATTTCTAATTAGAAATATAGAAAATTTACCCACCTTATTGAAGAAAAGTACAATCTAGCAACCTCCTAAACGAATGTCCTTGCAAACGAACGATTCTCTTCCTCGTCGACGCGCACACAAGCCAAGCCCGAGCACTCCACAAGCCAAACCCGAGCACCTTGTTTGATGAAAGCCGACCTCTTCTCTTCTTGAATGATGCAAGCACAAAACTCCCACACCTCTCAATCTTTTACTCACTTAACAAACTACTAGATATTATATTTAGAACTATAGGTTTGGAGGAAATAATTAGCACAAGAATACTAGCCAAAGGGGGGGGGGTATTTATACTAAAAATCTAGGGAAATGGATGGCTAAGATTGAAGTAGGAGTTAGAAGCAAATGGCTAAGATTTAAGGAGGAGTTACACTAACTACCCATGATCAAGCAACCATCTCCACCATGACTCCACTCAAAAATTCCCATTCCCTCCAAAAGATCCAATCCGGCCTAGCATAGGATGGTGCATATTGCACGTGTACGTGCAATGCACGTGCATGCATTTGCCTCCAAAAATTTGTACATTAAATTTTATATAAAAATAATCTTTAAATTGTATTCTACATTACAAGTTGTATTTAAAAATAAATTAGCTCATGTGCTTTAGTTTTTGGGCTAAAATAGTAATTATAAAAATAATAAATTGAATTAAATTTGGGCTTTAAGAAAAAGGATTTTTGTCTAATTGAAGGAAGGCTTTATATAAAAAAATAATTAAAAGCACATATTTAAATATCTATACTCATCATAATGAAAATAATTATCAAAAATATTGCACGTGCACACTACGTGCAAAATAAATAATTTTCATTAAATGAAAATCGGGGCATTACAATTGTATATTTACTTATCTAATAAATATTGATGTACAAGATCTATAATAAATGTCTGTAACTTAGGTGAGAGCATCTCGTAATACAGGATATGACTCCATTAGTTACGTTTTGTTCTTTCTTGTTCACTGTACTGTGTGTGCAAAGTTGAGTTATAAAATATTGACATTATCTCATTTAGCGTTATGAAGATGATGAAGAACGAATAAAGAAACGAACTATTTGCTCTATGTGGTTGAGCATATGGACATTGTTGAAACCATGAGAGAAAGCAAACTATTCTGTAAACTGTAGTAGAGTAATTTTGTATTAACTCATATTATTAATACTTTATAATGTGCTTGAATAATTAATGGCATATGTAAGTTGAGTTTAACAAACGAAGCAATTGACGATAGTAGTTCTAATTTGTGTAGTCCTTGAACACGGCATAATAGGCTTGGACATGTGAACTATATATAAATTGTGTGTTCTTGTTAAAACTCATAACTCTGCTATATGACACCTTATTAAATATGACAATTGTGAAATTTGTGCTCAGATTATGATCACTAGAAAACCATTTAGTTTGGTCTCTAGGAGTACACAATTTCTTGAGTCAATACATTCAGATATTTGTGATCTCAGTAGTTTTGCAACTAGATGGGATAATGATTGGTCAGAATTATTTAGTTACTCTTGAAGATGATTATTGAATATTTGTCATATATATATGGAGGATGCAGTACTCGCTACTTTGATAAATTAAAAATCTAGCTAAATGCTAAGATCAAAATATTTCAGATTTGATAGAGGTGGTGAATATATTTTAACAATTTTAGAGAAGTTTGCATTTGACATAATCTCTAGTGCACTCTATTTGCTACAGTCAAAACGGTATTGATAAAAGTTAGAATCAAACACTTAGTGAATTGTTGAATTCTATATTATTGATTGTTGTTTGACTTTGCGTAATTATGGGTGATATTGTATTGTTAATCATATTCCTAATATGTTACTACACTCTAAATTATTTACACCTTACTATGGGATAGAAACACAAATTATTTTGTTAAATTGAAAACATGTGGTGCGGTACATTTGTTAGAGTACATGACCCTAGAAGGTCTAAAGTAGGTCCTATAACAAATATTTGTGTGTGCTTAGAAAGTACAGAACGTAGTTCTATGGACAGATATTGAATCTTTCTAATTTGTGTTAGAAGAATCTAGACTTGCAGAGTTCTGTGAGAATGTGTTCATCAAAGATAAATGTATGAAATTATCCAGTCCGACAACCACGGTAAATAATTCACAGTTGGAATCAAGAACCAGCCTTACTGACACTTAAAACTTCAATGACAAATAAGCCAAGAAGAGTCTTTAATAGATAATAAAATGAATTTGTTGTTATACAATAATACTTTAATTTAGTTGATTTGCCGAAATGGGCTAAAACTATCATAAGTATGTGGGGTTTTATAGAAGGAACTTAATTATGAAATGTTCAGTAGCAATTTTAATGCAATTTTAGCAGCTAAAGGATTGATTGAGACAAGCGGGGAAGATTTGTTTGACGTTTACTCACATGTCTGTCATATTGCTTCAATAAGTATTCTTCTTGCTCTTACATCTATTTAAAATTTTGTTATTCATGAAAGATGTTTAAATAGTTTTGTACTAAAAGTTTTGTACTTGATGTTTTGTATTGAAAAATTTTGTACTAAACAGTTTTGTACTGAAAAGTTTGCACTAATATGTTTTGTGAACTAGAGTTACAAATTGGTAAATTTATTGTATGTTTTAAAAACATGTGTTAATCTTGAGGCACAAATAATTTGACAGACTTTTAAAGAGCTTAAATTTGAATCAAGTAATTCAGATAAATGTCTTTAATTCTGTGGTGAGTCAAATATAATCGCCCTCATTTATTTGTATATTGTTGACATGCTTGTTGATTGGAAGTGATCTCTCTATTACAAATGAAGTTAAAACTGTGCTATCCAAAGATTTCAGCATGAAACACCTAGGTGTTGTGGACACCATATTAGGTATAAGAGTGAGTTTCGATTGGCAAGAGATAACCTTTAATCAAACTCATTAAATCAATAATGTGTTTCAAAAGTGGGGATATAGTAACTAAAAATGTGTTTTGAAACACCTTATGATTATGATAAAAGTTGATACCTAATGAAGGTGCAACTATGCGACAGTTAGATCATTCTAAACTTATTGGAAGTCTCATATATACAAAGATCTGCACTAACAGACATAGCCTTTGAGGTTGGTATGATCTGCAGATTCGGTACTAGTCCTATTAATACACACTGAAGAGTCCTAAGAGGCTAATGAGTTACTTGAGAGGTACTCAAGAGTTTGCTTTGTGCTACTCTAGTCATCCTTCAGAAAGGAATGGATGATCCGATGCATTATAATGCTCAGAATTTAGTGAAAGTCGATAACTGATGGATGTGTTTACACTTAGAGGAACAAAAATGTTATGGAAATTAAAAGGCAAATAGGCAATGTGCTATCATCCATGAAATCAGACCTCTATGTGTTATCTTCTGCAGGGGAAGAGGCTGAGTGGATTGAAGAACTTGTTGCTAGTCATCCATTAAGAAGTTTTAGTAACTCTCTAATTCTATTAGTTGACTATCAAGCTACAATGTACTGTAACTCATAACTCACTCTATAATAGTTAGAGGAGTATATTAAGGCTGAAAGAAGCCTAGTTGAACTTTCTCATAAATAAAGTGCAACTGAAATAAAATATGGCTAATGCTCTTGCTAAGAAACTTGAAAGTGATCTAATTATCAAAATTTTGGGGGAAATGGAGTTAAAGGCTATTGAGCCAAAAGTTTTAACATCCTATTTGTTTTGAAAATTAGAATCCAATTGGAGTCATAGAGAAGTTCAAACTTAAGCATCAATTTTAGGCAGTTGGTATGCTTTAGATAATTTGAAAGTTCTTTGTAAATTTTGTTCATACATAATTTCATTCCAATTTTGATGATGCTATATATTCTCATAATTTACTTAGAATTATCTTATTATTCCAAAAGAAAGTATGAAAACTTGTCGAAGTGTTTCTGATGTTTATAATTGTCGTTATATCATTTCAATATTGATGGTATATCTCTTTTATGGATTCATGTTTCATTCCAATTTTCATGATTCAGAATTAACTATAATTGAGTTGACTATTCTATCATTCCAGTATGAAATATAGTATAGTTCTTGTGTAGAAACTATAATAGTTCTTGTTCTTTATTTAGTTAAAGAAACTTGATTGTGATGCTTGCACTATAATCTTGTTAAGCTAATTATGAATTGTACTAAGTTCTTTTGTAGAACTAGATACTTTGTGAAACTCATTGGAATTCTTAGAGATGTGTCTTTTGATATTCTTATTTTCAATAAGCTAGCAAAGATAGAGGAGTTGAATATGTCATTATAGATTTCAAATAATGATTTGTTCAAAATGGGGGAGTAACATAAAGCAATTTGCAAGGAAAGAGTTTCGGTTTATTTTTCTCGAAAATAAATTTGTCACTTGCTTAGTAAAACTGCAATTGAGTATAAGACTCTTGTGTTCATGAGCTTAAAACTCCTATTTTGTTCTTGAATTTTATTTGCTTTGGTTGATTTTGAAACTATGACAGATTTCTCCAGTTGGTTTAGTCATTGTGAACTATTCTGTTCTGATAAGGTCATTTTGAACTATTTGATCATTTTGGTTTAGTCTCATTTGAACTATTCGAGTTATAATTGATTTAGTCCATGAACTATATTTTTTTGTGATCCAATGATACAACAAGGCATTGCCTAATATATTGAGAATATAGGAAGAGATTGTTGGATATATAGGTATATTCAAAATATAATAGAATATTATTGTGTATAATGTTCTATGGGGCAACACGTGTTTTCACGTGTCATCTGTTAATTGTTGGATTAGATTGACTGGGGCTTAAAGCCTAGTACCCTAAACCCAGTTTGATCCAATATATACTGGTCTAGAGGTAGTGCCCTTGTGATATTCCAATTATGATAAGCATGGTATAATATATTAAGTTGGTGGGATATTAAACCTAACCCTAATTTTATTGTTATTGTCCCTCATAATCTCTAACAATTGCATCCAAATCGAACTTTTGTATTTGGTTCATGGAGTCTCCTCTGTATACAGGTTTAGTGGGTTGGATTTCTGCAACTGTGGATCTTGCAGGATCCGGCCTGAATCTGACCCGTTGCAACCCCTTTGTAATCTGGCTTACCTTAGCGAGTGTTTGGTACCCGGTAATGTGCAAGGGAATTTATGATTATACCTCTGAATTACCTGGTTTGGTATGATATGTATATAGTTTAGAAAGGATTATTAAATTCTCATGGGAATCAAAATTCTTTGTTGGAAAGGATACACATTTCCCTTTAAAAGAGTGAGATTTGTGAATTCCTCAACATAAAAAAAAACTGAGATTATTATGTTCCCAAAATACCATCCAGATTTTTAACGATCTTTCTACCTCATTATATTGCCTCTCTTTGTTTCCTTTAACAAATTTGCGTGCTCAATTCCTAATTATATATACACTCTCCATCTCCTCATCATTATCACCTCTAAATCCTCATGATGCGTTGCAGTTAGCACCGTCTCAACTTCCATCGTCTTAGTAGCTTTCTTCGGCATTAGAACTCAATGGAGAAGAATCAAAGGAGAGGGAAAGGTAAAGAACTAGGGTTTGGGAAAGAGGAACCCTAAGTTCTAACATAAATCAAGAAGGCAAAATTTGATCATCACAATCGCAAACCCAACCTTCCATACGTGCAACACACATGTTTTGTAGTGGAAAAGATGAGTTAGTTAGGTCGTTAGACATCAGGCCCCACCACACTAAATCTCAACCACTACTCTCATTACATCCAACGGTTTGCATTCACTCACTTAACATATTTACAAACAGAACCCTACAACTCTTGGACTGAAGCGAAAAGCTCAAGGACTGAAACGTAAAACATTTTATTCACATTACAGACTTCTACAGTTAACTTCTTCAACTTCGATCTTCAGCTTCTTCTTCTTCATTTCTTCGATGCCGATGTGTAACAACCCCCCCCCCCCCCTCCCCAATCTTTTGAGACCTTGCCTCAAGATCAGAGAGAGGAAACTTTTTTATCCACTCCCAATATGGTTTCCACGTAGCATACTCCAATGTTTGAGATTTCCATTTAATCAAAACCTCAAAACCCAATTTCTTTCCCTTGAATACAACTCTTTTATCCAATATAGACTCAGTTTCACATAATGTAGTCGATATAGTAGTGGGAATGGAGCGATGTACTTGAACCAGAGGTCCTATGTGTTTCTTCAACTGAGAAATATGGAAGACAAGGTGGATTCTTGCTAAATCAGGCAACACAAGCTTATAAGCTATTGCCCCTATCCTCTCAATCACCTTATAAGGACCATAGAACAAAGGAGAGAGCTTTTGAACAGCTCTTGCAGCTACTGACACTTGACGGTATGGTTGAATCTTCAAATAGACATAATCACCAACCAAAAAATCCTTATGAATTCTATGTGAATCTGCGAACCTCTTCATCCTATCCTGAGCACATAGTAACTGATCTTTCAGCAGCTGTAAGTGCACACCTCTAGCCGAACAAGGTTTCTTCAACCAATGGATTCTTCGCAGTGTGGAGAATGTAAGATAATAATGTTGGAAAAGCTCTTCCAAACAAAGCCTGTTAAGGGGTTGTCTTTGTTGCAATGTGCCAAGATGTATTATACCAATATGCTGCCCGAGACAACCAACGACTCCATTCGTTGGGTTTATGGTGCGTAAAGCACCGCAAGTAAGTTTCAAAGCATCTATTTACAACTTCTGTCTGACGATCCATTTGTGGGTGATAGGATGTCGAAAACTTCAATGAAGTACCATGCAATTCCAGTGTTTCCCTCATCAAGGCATTGGTGAAAACAACTCCCCTATCGCACACAATAGAGAGCAGCATCCCATACAACTTAAAAATTCCTTCAAACAAAACATCCACAATGCTAACAGCTGAATAAGGGTGTTTGATAGGGAAAAAATGTGCATATTTGCTTAACCTATCTACCACCACCAATATCATAGAAAACTTTGAACTTAATCTTAGTCCCTCAATGAAATCCATAGAAGCTTGTTCCCAAACCTTATCAGGTATAGGTAGTGGCTGCAATAACCCCGCTGGAGGTCAACAACTATACTTACTTGTCTGACATGTAGTACATTCTTGTACATATTTTGCACATCCCTCTTAATGCCCTTCCACCAAAATGACCTTCTCAGCCTCTATAATGTCTTATCATACCTTGAATGGCCTCCAATTGGGGAATCATGGTGTTCAAAAATTAACTGTTGCCTGAAGGGTGAAGTAGGACTTATAACAACCTTTGAAGTATTATACCACACTCCTCGTACCTGAGCAAATTTAGAATTTGGTTTCTTCACACGTTTAGCAGCCAACTCTATGAAATATGGATTTGTTGACCCTAAGTTTGCTGTGCACAAAATATCATTAAGACTAATATTTTCAGTTTAGATATACATAATTTACAAGAAAAATTAAATCAAAATAAAGAGAGAAAAATATTCGCAATCAAGCAAAAGAGGATGCATCAAAGAAGAGTGCAACTCAAGAAACATGTGCTTCAAATCCTCAGGAAAGCAGCAACGATCAATTATTTATTTCTATTTTTGTGAGAAAATACTATGTAAAGATCCGTTGTTTGATTGATTAGTATTTGGAAAGAATATACAGTGGATTCGCCAAATAAATATTGAATCTACATGATAGCGGTCGACCGTCACAACCACTGACCGCTCACTATAGTATAAAAATGAGTGAGTCGACCGGTCACCTCTCGACTCCCGAGTTAAAAGGTGAACGGTCGACTGCCTAAAAGAGCGGTTGATCATAATCTTGCAAAATTGACTATTCTAAAAATATCTTTTCATTTTTGGAAAGATAAAATTTCTCGCTCCATAAATAAAGATGAATTCATTAAGTATTCTTAATTCTTGGCAATCATAATTCTTCTGAACTAATCATTCAATCAACGATCCGATCAAGATCAAAATAGATATTGAGAGTTTTTCTTTTCTTCTACTTCAGTGATTTTTGCGGGACTTGTTTGTAAATGTTCTGTGGGTGTAATAGGAATCTCGGCCTGAATTCCGAGAATTATTGTACGGGGTTTAAAGTATAGTGGAACGCTTGTGGCGGAGAATTGCTATAAGTAGGTAGCGCAGATGTAGACCTGGGGGTCGAACCACATTATATCGCTGTCTCTCGTGCTTGCTACGTTTGCTTTCTTTAACTTTGTCTCTTTACTTTACACATTTTATTTAAGTTCTTAATTTTCGCACAATCACCCAATTCACCCCCCCCCCCCCCCAAGGGTGATAACAATGGTATCAGAACTAGGTGCTCATTAATAGCTTAAAAGCTTGAGCAAAAGGTCCAACGACCGAAATTCCTCCTCCCGAAAACTTGTACACATTGGAGCCATTCATCTCCAATTGAACAAGTCTTACACGTTCATCTTAATTTGATGGAAAATGCTATGAAATTTGGAAAGTTCGTATGTCTCATTTCTTGCAGATACTTGGAGAAGAAGTGTGGAATGTTTGCGTGAACAAGCTTGATATTCCTGTTAGGGGTGAAAAGAAAACATTCAGAAAAGCGAAAATTGCTATAAAGACTGCCAACTCCAAAGCTATGACAACGTTGTTTGCAGGTTGGAACAATGAATAGTTGATGCGATGTGGGCGAAATTGCAAAACGACATATGAAATCTGGAACAATATGCTAAAACGGTATGAAGGAACCACATCTGAGGTAAAGACAAAAGATAATTTATGTTTTTTTTATAAGTTTGATGTTTTTCATATGATTCCATGATAAAATGTAGATCAGATGCTGGCCCATTTTGATATTATCGCACATGAGCTTGGGAGCTTAAGTAAAGGGTTGGATGATGACCGGAAGGTCGGAAAACTCATAAGCTGTCTCACGCCTGAATGAGATATAAAAGCCACTGCAATGAGAGAGATGCTGGAAGAGAAAGGACTCGATTACTACACTTTTCAAGGAAAATTGAAGACGTATGAGATGGAGATGACCGAAATAAAGAGGTATCGACAGAACATTGTGATTGAACCCAAAACTGAAGAGAAGACCGTTGCATGCCTTGACAGTAGAAACTTCATGACCATCAAAATCAGAATCAGACCATGAAGAACCAGACGAAGATAACGTGCGTCTAACTAAACAATTATGTAAGCATCTCAAATGCAAAAAGTATGGCAGGTCATAAGGAGAAAGAGATAAAGACAAAAATGACGTGTGCTACAAATGCAACAAGTCAGGACATATCCGCCCAAACTGTCCCCTATCCCAATATAGAAACAAAACTTATTACTCCAATTCAAGACTCAAAAAGAAAGACTGAAGGTAACATGGCTTGATTCAGACTCGAGTGATGAATACCAAGAACATAACGAATTCGGATTCATGGCTCTTGGGGATGGTGAGGTGCAATCACCACTCCAAGAAGAGGTAATTGAAGAACCCACTCATGATGATCTAGTTGATATGTGTAATGGCTTAAGAGATAATGCAAAAAATAAATTTCCTTAATTATTGAAAAAATTGAGTTATTTAGAAAGGATCATGATGTGTTGATAAAAGAAAATGAATGTCTGAAACAACAGATTCAAAAATCTCTGGCAATACATGATGAAAACTTAAAGAAAATTCATGAAAAATCTGCCTATATTGTTAAACTCACCGACGATCTAAATGAATGCAAAAGAAAATTTGATGAGGTAGTGGAAGGTTGTAAGGAAGCACTCGAACATAATATGATACTTGATGCTATTCTAGATACTCTTCATTGGAATACCAAAGACGATGCGAAAAGTAGAAAAAGACTTTGTAATAGAATAATTAATCTCGAAAAAATGGTTGAAAAATATGAAGGGTCCAGTTATCTTATGACAAAGAATTCAAGGTCATATCATGATAATCGAGAACTTGGTTACAATGAGCCAATACAATGTCATAATTCTAAGCAATCTTGTCATATTCATATGCATAGCCACCAAAATAATTACAAACCAACACATAACTATGCATATGTGCATGATTCAAGGAATAATTGCATTACTTGTCACTATTGTTGTAGATTAGGACATATTTCGTACAACTGTGCTTTAAAAATGAATACTAACTTCGTTTGGGTAAAGAAGAATACAAGTGCAGGAATAGTACATACTTGAGTACCTACTAATCTTAATGTAGGTACATCAATGCATTTCACCTAAAGATCAGTGATACCTTGATAGTGGATGCCTAAAGCACATGACAGATGAAAACAACATTTTGCTATCAAGAGAAAAAGGGAAGGACATAGTTCTTCTTTGCGCACTAGCCAAACTGTTAACGGTAAATGAATTTTGGTTCAACTTTTTTTATAATATAATTTTGGTAAAGTAACTATTAGAAAATAAGTACTAATGTTTACTACGTGATAATAAAATTATAAACTCAAATGAATTAGCAGAAGAACAGTTTAATTTTTTAATAATATAATTTTGGTAAAGTAACTATTAGAAAATAAGTACTAATGTTTACTACTTGATAATAAACTCAAATGAATTAGCACAAAAACAAATATGAGACACTTATGTTTTGTGTTATATTAGATCTTGTTCTACTAATGAAAGTATGTGCAAGGAGCTTTCTAAGCAAAGGCAGATTGAGTTTGAGATAAATATAATGAGTAAAATTCATCCACTTCATTGAACTACAAGTACAACAATGCAAGGTAATATGAATGAAAAATACTGAAAGACTATGAGGTAACTTTTTAATCACAATTTGAGGTAACTTTTTAATCACAATTTGATTCATAAATGCACAAAACACTTAGAAAATTGCTATTACTTCATCATGCTAAAATCTGCTACTGCTCCATCAAAAATCACTTTCAAAAGGAGATATTATTCTTGATTATATTTCAAATTATTTACAATTGACTGACATTTTTTTGTCTCTTTTTTTTATTGAAAATGTATGCCGAAATTTTCATGATTAACAAAACTCATTTGCATAGATCATTCAAAAAAAACTTGCGATCGACTTCACAGTCGACCGTCTCTCTTTTGAGTAGTACGGTCGACTGCACGGTCGACCGCACGGTCGACTGTTCCACATACTGTCTCTTGGGTTATAGTATTTTTCTTGTCTGACTTTGATTTACCCTCTTGTATGAAGTTGGTATTGTTGAATAATCTTTTGATTGTATCTTCTATAAAGATGATATCTTGAAATTTCATCTTTTGTTGCTTGATCCATATGGTGTATCTCAAATGCAATATCTCTCGTTTTGATTAGTGAATGGATTTAGTTGGCAAACACATTGCGTTTATATCTATTTGTGTGCACTTTTTTATTTTTTATGCACATGTTTTTGACAAATGCAAGTTCTTTTGCATATGTTTTTGTCAATTTTCTTGAGAGTATGGTCCACCGATGCTTTCTAACCCTGTATTATTTCATGTAATCTACATGTTTGTCACCTTAGAGAATGAGAAAACAAAAAAAACGTAATGAGGACATATTTTACTTTAATTATTATGAAAATCAATTGATATGATGGATGGGGCAAGCATGGAAGAAAGGACTCGCCGAGCTGGCTTTCCCTCAAACCCCTAATGCCCCTACCAAACCTAGAACAAGTAAAGATGATATGGATCACCCCTTCTTCTTGCGCCAAAGAGTAATTCTTCAAGCTCTGGCAGATGGGACAATTACTTTTTCTTTTTCTTGTGGAATAGCCGAGATGAATGAATTTTTGACCATAAAAAACCAGTTGTTCTATTTTTTTCTTTTCGGTGTATTTTACCGATCAGGAAAGATAATAATAATTATTATACCAGTTATTTAAATCTACTACAGTACACAAATAATTTGGATTTCTTGATATACATTTCGTGTATTTATTTAATCCAAATCAAACAGGGTCATTTCGGGACAAGTGGATCATTTATTTTCTTCTACCGATTTTTTGTTCCTTTTGGCGTGTTCAAAAATGGGGGGAGAAAATCGTAGAATTTTACATGTGCATGTTTTGGGTTATGCATATATGATGCATCATGAACACATACTTGTTTAATTCTTAATGCATCATGAACAGACACTTATTTAATTCTTATGTTCAAGAACTTAGGGGGAGTATTGAATTAAGGGGGAGCATTTGAATATAATTATTTTAAATTCTAAGGTATATTTTGTTCAGTCCAAAAGGGGGACATTGTTGACCCTAAGTTTGGTATGCACAAAACATATTATTAAGACTAATATTTTCAGTTTAAATATACAGGATTTACAAAAAAAGGTAAATTAAAATAAAGAGAGAAAAAGATTCACAACAAGCAAAAGAGGAATGCATCAAAGAAGATTGCAAAAATTAAGAAGATTGCAACTCAAGAAACATGTGCTTCAAATTCTCAAGAAAGCCAGCAACGATCAATTATTTATTTATGTTTTGGTGAGAAAATATTATGTAAAGATCCGTTGAAAGATTGATTAGTATTTGGAAAGAATATAAAGTGGATTATCCAAATAAATGTTGAATCTGCACGATAGCGGTCGACCGTACCATATGTCGGTCGACCGTCACAACCGCCGACCACTTACTATAGTATAAAAATGAGTCAGTCGACCAGTCACATCTCAACTCTTGAGTTAAAAGGTGAACGATCGACTGCCCAAAAGAGTGGTCGACCGTAATCTTGCAAAATTGACTATTTAAGAAATATATTTTCATTTTTGAAAAGACACAATTCCTCGCTCTATAAATAGAGGTGAATTCACTAAGTATTCTTAATTCTTGGCAATCATAATTCTTCTGAACTAATCGTTCAATCAACGATCCGAGTGTGAGCTATTGTTATCTTCAATCAAGATCAAAATTGATCTTGAGAGTTTTTCTTTTCTTCCACTTCGGTGTGTTTTGCGGGACTTGTTTGTATAAGTTTTGCGGGTGTAATAGAACTCTCAGCCTGAATTCCGAGAATCACCGTACGGGGTTCAAACTATAGTGGAACGCTTGTGGCAGAGAATTGCCACAAGTAGGTCGTGTGGACGTAGACCTGGGGGTCGAACCACGTTATATCGCTGTCTCTTGTGCTTGATGTATTTGCTTTCTCTAACTTTATCTCTTTACTTTACGCATTTTATTTAAGTTTTTAATTTTCGCACAATCACCAAATTCAACTCCCCCCCCAAGGGTGATTAACAGGATCAGTGTTGTTCATTTGTGCATTTGTGTTCCACCAATCAACCCCCAAGGTTGTCAGTTGGAGCAAAAAACAATCAGAATCGATATTCTTAATCCCCTTTTTATAATCAACTTCAAAATTAAATCCATACAACTTTACTAACCAAGAATGATGTGCTTCTGTTGATAACCTCTTATCTAAAAGGTATTTCAAGGGTTGATGATCATTACGGATTATAAACTTCCTTCCAAAAAGGTATTGCTTCCATTTCTTCACCGCAAGTAATATAGCCAACATTTCTTTCTCATATGCAGACCAATGTAGAGATTTTCCCTTTATTCCTTGACTAATATAAGCAATTGGATACTTATTTTGTAGCAAAACAACCCCTCCACCTTCCTTACATGCATCACATTCCACCATGAACGTTTCTTCAAAGTTTAGTAATTGTAACACTGGGGCAGATACAAGAGCTTCCTTCAACTCATCAAATGCAGCTTGAGCTCTTTTCGACCAGTTAAAACTATCCTTCTTAGTAAGTTCTGTTAAGGGATTTGCAATTGACCCATAATTCCTTAATAAATTTCCTATAATAGCCCGTGAGTCCAAAAAACCCTTTAGAGCTTTGACAGATTTAGGAATTGGCCACTCCTTAACTGTAGTTACTTTACTTTCATCAATAGTTATACCCTTATCAGAGACCACATGGCCAAGGGATTCAACTTGCCTTTGTCCAAAATCACATTTGGACCTTTTTAATGAACAAATGATTATGCTGCAGGACTTGAAAAACCAACTGTACATGCTCCAAATGTTGCTGCCAAGAATTACTAAAGACCAAAATGTCATCGAAAAACACTAATACAAACTTGCGCAAATATGGTCTGAAGATATCATTCATGAGTACTTGAAATGTAGATGGGGCATTACTCAACCCAAAAGGCATTGCTAAGAACTCATAATGCCCACTATGAATCCTGAATGCAGTCTTTTCAATATCACTTTGATTCATAGTATCTGGTGATAACCCGAGCGCAAGTCTAGCTTTGTAAAAAACTTTGAACCATGAAGCTCATCTAGTAGATCATCAATAATAGGAATAGGGTATTTATCTTTGATGGTTTGCTGATTTAAAGCCCTATAATCCACACACATTCACCAAGAACCATCATGCTTCTTCACTAATACCACTGGAGAGGAATAAGAACTTGTACTTGGCCTGATTACTCCCTGAGCAAGCATATCAGCTATGATCTCCTTAATAGCATTCTTTTTCTAAAAAGAATGTCGATAAGGTCTGATGCATATAGGCTTAGAATCTACCACCAAAGGAATTTGATGGTCACATGATCTATTCGGAGGTAGACCCTTAGGTTCTTCAAATAAACTCTCATACTTCTCAAGAAAGAGGTTCATATCTGTGATGGATATCAAATAAAGAACAAATCCTCTGTGGGTTTGAAATGCAATTTTGTTTGCCTCCTTATCAGTCAGTATTTGATTAGGAGTAGGTTGTAACCCTTGCAATATCCAATTGATTCCTTGATGAAGAAACCTTAACTGTTTTTCAATCAAATTGACAGTTATTTTCCTTTTCCTTCTTAATCCACTTTGCTCCAAGAACAATGTCATGAACCCCAATAGGAAAACCAAGAAATCATCAAAAAAAATCATAACCCTGTCATTTGATTTTAACACCAGAATATAATCCAATCCCTTTCACTTCTTTGCCACCAGCCAGTCTCACATTGAAGCTCTGTTTGCTTGAAAGTTGTAGCCCCGAATTATCTAGAATATAGGGATCAATGTAATTATGAGTAGCACCACTATCCAACAAAATATGGACATCAAAACCCATTAGATTACCTTTAAGAATCAAACACTCCGTATTAACTCCTGTACTCAAGGCTGATGTACTCACCTAACCACCTTCAATATCTTTGGGCAGCTCTACACACTAATCAACAGCTAACAGTTGGGTGAGTTCCTCCTCATCTTGGATGAAAAATAAATCCCACTCACCCTCGATGCACATATATGTTTTAGTTTTACAAATATGCCCTGATACAAATTTCAATTCTCATCACACCTAAAACATAATCTTTTCTTTCTCCTATCCCAAATTTCATTCGGACTGAGTTTCTTCAGAATAGATTTAGATGCAGTTTGTGGCTTATGTGGTTGAAAAGGGGTGTGGGGATGAGTAGTAGAAGGAGCATTGCCTTGCGAAACAAAATTATTCCTATTAAATGGCCTGTAAGAATTTGTCTGCAATTGTTTAAGAGAATTAACTTTTTTCTTAAACCTAATTCCCACTCTTAATGTTTCAATTAAAGATTGAGGCTCAACTAGAGAGACATCATGTTGAATTTCATCTTTAAGGCTACTCACGAACTGTTGTATCAAGTATGACTCACTCACACCTTTTACTAAACATTGCAGCCTTTCAAACTTCTGTTGATACTCCAAAACTAAAGTTGTCATCTATGTTCAAGAGGTGAGTCGTTATCAATGTTCAACTTCAAGAGGGGATTATGTCGAGTGTTTCAAAGGTGAGAGAGAGAGAGATTGAGAGTTGTCATCTCTTTTGTAATCTTTGTATTTCTTAGGGAATAAGAAGTATTAGTTATCTCTGCATATTGATTGTGTTCATGTGAGATCTTACATATATTGTGGTGACTTGTTCTTGGTTCATCTAAGTCTTGGGAGCTTCTATTGCTTGTGGTGTGTTTCTGCTATTAGCTTGTGGAATCGTTTGGATCAGAAGGCGTTGGGACAGATTCATTTGGGGTTGAGTAGGAAGGCATTATTTTATATTTGAAAGGCAAATGCCATAAAGGAGGATATGAAGATTCTCGCAGATATGTATGAGAAACCGTTGGCATATAATCAAATTCTTCATTTGAAGAAATTGGTTAATATGAAGTTGAGAAAAGGGGGTTCAATAGCAGAGTATGTGAACAATTACTGTATGTTTTATAACCAGATGGAAGCTGTAGGTTTGAAGTTTTCAGAGAGGGGGCAGTCATTGTTACTTATATCTACTTTACCCGATAGTTATGGTACGGTGGAACAGACTATTACAGGCACTATAATAGATTCGATGACTACAAGATGTGGTGAGTAGCATTCTGAACGAGGAGGTGAGAAGGGTAAGAAACGGTGGATATCCATCATCATCTTCCAGAGATTCTGCAATGTACGTTGAGAAGAGACGTGGGAGATCTAAGAGCAGTCAAAGAAGAAAGGATCAGAGTAGTTCATCTGAGAGTGGGTCTGATGACAGCGATAGGGGACATGGGCCTGAGTACTGATATTGTCACAAGAAGGGTCAAATGATGCGCAGTTGCAAGGCTTATATGAAGAAAGCAGGAGAAACAGAATAGAGATACCCCAAAGGAAGCTCAAGTGGGGCTTGTTAAGGATCTACGCTTATCAGCTGGGGAGGAGTTGGGCACTCAAGATTGGTGTATTGATTCAGGAGCTTTTCATTGCACTCCGAGGAAAGAGGTGTTTGATGACTACCAGGAGGGTTCTTTTGGAGAAGTGATTGTGGGGAATGGTCATGGTGTCCTGTACGTAGGGCTGGTACTGTTCGCGTGAAAGCCAAAGATGATCAGTGTGTTGTCTTGCAGGAGACAATGCATGTTCCAGACTTGAAGAAAAATCTTATCTCGATTGGAAGGCTAGACAAAGAGAGGTTATCTACTATAGTTGGTAGTGGGGAGTGATTCATAGCTACAAGTTCAAGGGTGTTTGCAAAAGGGAAGCATGAGGGAATGTTGTATTTGCTTAGATACGTGAGGGGCATTTCTCCTGTAGTTGACTCTCAATAGGAATCGAGTAGTAGGTTGTGTGGGGTGCAACCGAGTTTTTTCGGTTGTGGATGGGAGGTTACTAATTTTGTTGGAGCTGCTGGCTTTGGAAGTGATCCTAGAGGGAAAGACGTTGTTGCGGTGAGGGTACTTTGCAAATTGGCAGACGAAGCTTCAAGTCGCTCTTGTGAGGTAGAGAGCACTGGTATCGATATGCAGGGTGATGTCGATGAGGGTAACCGAATTTGGACTATAGGGGTTGAACAATCTGCGAATATTGTGGAGGTGTCGTCCACTGAGACTTCTAATGCAGAGGGTGCATTGAGAGGTTTTGAACCATGTCCGGTGTTGATGGAAATTCTGCGAGTTAGGGAATCTTGTAACACGGAATCCGACACGAGAAGTTATTTCTCCGGTATTCGTGCTCTATGCGATTTGTTGAGCACATCCTTCAAGAGGTGATGAAGGATGGTTGGTGCACTCCACGTGGTGGAGTGGCGTAGGTGCTCCTCATGAGAGTGGGGAGTCTTGGGTCTTTCATGAAAGTGGAAAATTAGCAGAGATAATGCGAGGTAAAGATTGCAATAACTTTGAAGCGTTGTGTATTTGGTCCAAGTGGGAGATTGTCAGGGTTTTGACCTCAAATACACGTAGGCACTGAGTACTTGAAGTTGGAGAAGAAGAGAAGGAGACAAAGAAGCAAGAGAAGATAAACAGCGAGTAGAAGAATGTAGTCTGGAGAGTTGCGGTCGACCAACCGGGGGTGGGGTCGACCGACCCAAACTGCTGAGAGTTCTTCGAGTGTAAATGGTCCAACAGAGGGGGTGACGATTGACCGATCAGTTCTCGGGTCTAGACTTACACGTTGCGGTCGACCGATCTTGGGGGTGCGGTCGACTGACTTTGGCGCTGATTGTTTTTTTGGGCTTACGAGTTTAAGTCCCAATAGCTGGATTTGTGTTTATCTTTTAGGATTTACTTGGGCTATATATATGGCTGTAGACTCTAGGGTTTGTAACATCAGATTAGAGTGATCAAGAGGTGAGCCGTTATCATTGTTCAACATCAAGAAGGGATTGTGCCGAGTGTTTCAAAGGTGAAAGAGAGAGATTGAGAGTTGTAATCTCTTTTGTAATCTTTGTATTTTTTGGGATTAAGAAGTATTGGTTATCTCTGCATATTGATTGTGTTCTTGTGAGATCTTGCATATATTGTGGTGACTTGTTCTTGGTTCATCTAAGCCTTCGGAGTTTCTATTGCTTGTGGTGTGTTTCCGCTATTAGCACTACGAGTTGTGGTAGATTCTTCAACACACTGCTTCATCCCTTAGGAAAAAAATAGGCTACAAGAACCTTTTCATCCCCCGAAATATGATACATATCGAAGTGGTGCTCAATTTGAATTAGCCAATTAAGTATGTCACCCATTCCGGAAAATGGAGTAACATCCAATTTTTGGGGTTTAGGGAAAAAAATTCTCCACCAAATTGCTCAGACTTCCTACCAATTGCACCGCCACTTATTCCCCTTTCACCAGATCCAAAATAAGCATCTAAAGAAAATAGATTTGAATTGCGCTTATCACGCATTTTAAACGGTCGAATTGGTTCATTCGGATTCAAATTCCCCTTCTGAGTCTTATCTACTGCAACTAAGTCTCCAATTTGATGAGCTAAATGTTATAATTGAGCATGAATAGCAGGTACCTGAGCAACAACTTCTTGGACATGACTCTCAAGCCCTATCACTTTCCCCTCCATGAATTGTTGCCACTGCTGAAGCTCTAACTCAGGTGCTCTTCCCAAAACACCACCAGATTTCGACGCTCCCATTTCTTGATCTCGGTCATTGTTATTCACCTCCCGATCCATTAGATCGTTCGGCTCTGATACCACTTGGTGCATTGCAATTAGCACCATCTCAACTTCCATCATCTTAGTAGCTTTCTTCGGCATTAGAACTCAACACAGAGGAATCAATGGAGAGGGAAAGGTAATGAACTAGGGTTTGGGAAAGAGGAACCCTAAGTTCTAACAGAAATCGAGAAGGTAGCAGAATTTGATCATCACAATCGCAAACCCAAAAAATGGGTGATTTGCTTAATTTATAGCCCTTCCATACGTGCAACACACGTGTTTCATAACGGAAGAGATGAGTTAGTTAGGCCATTAGACAGTGGGACCCTCCACACTAAATCTCAACCAAATTCTCATTACATCCAACGGTTTACATTCACTCACTTAACATATTTACAAACAGAACCCTACAACTCTTGGACTGAAATGAAAAGCTAAAGGACTGAAACGTAAAACATTTTATTCACATTACAGAGTTCTACAGTTAACTACTTTAACTTCGATCTTCAGCTTCTTCTTCTTCAATTCTTCACTGCTTGATGTGTAACACCTCATTTCTTTCACTTCCATCTCTCTCACATTGCAAGGCAAACCCTAACCAGGTACAACTCTTTAACCCCTCTCTCTCTTCTCCCACCCTCCACAGCCCGGTGTAATCCTCTCTTTCTCTTGATTAATTTTCATGCTTAATTTTCTAGATTCTTCCATGTTGTTGAACCCTCTATTTTCCTTGGTTAAATTTCATGCTTAATTTATCTCAATAGCAAGTACTATTTTTATTTTATTTTATTATTTTTATGATTACGATTTTTGGTTGTAGAATCATGTGATTCTGATTATTAGATGCTTATTATCATGAAGTATCAGCATATGAATAAGGTTTAGATTCATTGACGTGTCGGCCTTGGAAATTGAAATTGGAAAATTATATATGCCTTGAACTTGGAATTTTTTTTAATATATGCACTTTTTCAAAACTATTTACAGAAAAAGAACATTTGCCAAACTAATTGTGCTGGCAGACTCAACAACTAAACTCGTCGTTCTCAACAGCGAGGTTAGTTATTTCGTGCTTGCCGTTCATAACGGCATGCCTAGTTTTATTTTTGGGAGAAACACGTCATTCACAACGGTGAGCGTAGTTCAAGTTTTTCAAACAAGACTTGTTGTTCCCAATAGCGAGGTTATTTAAACTAAACTCGCTTTTGGGAACGGCGAGGTTCTTTGAAATTTCACATAGAGTAAACTGCTGGACTTGGTCAATTTTTGACAAAAAATTCATCGAGTTTTTTCCCCAACGTAACTTGTCTTTGGGAACAACGAGTCTAGTGTAAAGCACATCGCCGTTCCCAACAGCGAGTCCTGATTGACAATTTTGAAATAAAAAACTCTCTGGCAGACTTGGTGAATTTTCGAAAAAAAATCCATCAAAATTTTTTCAACTAAACTCATCGTTGGGAACAACGAGTCTAGTGTAAAGCACCTCGCCATTTCCAATGGCGAGTCTCGACTGAAAATTTTGAACTAAAAAATTCTCTGCTGGACTTGGTGAATTTTCAAAAAGAAATCCATCAATTTTTTTTTTGAACTAAACTTGTTGGGAAAAGCGAGTCTAGTGTAAAGCACCTCGTCGTTCCTAAGGCGGGTCTTGTTTGAAAATTTTGAACTAAGCTCGACATTAGGAACGACGTATTCAATTGTTAATTAGTCTCCTAGTGCAATTAATTGGCAAGCGTGTTCTTTCTAGAAATAGTTTTGAAAAATGTCATATATTAAAAAAAATCTCAACTTGTTTGATGAAATGTCACAATGTGATTTTTTTCTTCTAAAAATGGTTCCGCTACTCCCCAGGAACTATTAGCACAAAATTCAAGTGACTGCATACAGATAATAAATGCCTTGATATACAATTGAATTTATAACGATACAAATAATTAGTAGATTTAGTTATGAAGCTTATAGTGTTCATTTTATTTGTCAGTTATATTATGATCTGGCAATGTTCCTCTTAGCATTTAGCTATCTTCACCATAAGCAACTTGACTTTCAAAAATGAAAAATAATTAGGAAGTAATGAAAGTTTTACCGTTTAATAAACAAACAGATCATGTATATATGTATAAGTGCCCATAAAATTATTTATTTATTTACATAAACAGTTCAATTGCTCATCTGATTCCTTTTATTATATTTTTCCTACTATAAGCAGATCGATAATCTCACAATTTCTGACATCCATGAATTCACTATCATCGTGATTTACGTGTATTTGCTCCAAATATAGGTCTTTTTAACTATGATGTCCTATATAAGACATCCAAGACTTAAAGGTCGAAGGGTATGTTCGTGCATGTAAGATAGGCATGATGAGCGTAGCATGAATGTGAGAATGTTGACTTATCAAAGTGACGAACTTAGTAGAGAGAACATCTGCATGACACCCCAACAGTGTATCAATGTTGACTTATCAATGATTTACGTGTATTTGCTCCAAACTAGGATTGACACCCCAACAGCGGAGGACTTCACTTCTTTAAGAGGTTTGGCAGACTTCCACTGGAGGTTTAAGCCGCCTAGGGGTTATTCGGGGGGGATTGCGGTAGGAGCTAGCGCTGCGACTTATGAGATTATTGACGAATTCATTGGAAACTTCTCCGCCTCGATTAGAATTAGACGAAGACACGATGATTGGATCCAGACTGTCTCAAGTGTCTATGGTCCATATGACAGTAGACTGCGCAAAGAGTTTTGGTCAGAATTAAGCTTCATCAGGAACAAATGGGGAGGAGCCTGGATTGTTGGCGGAGATTTCAACATTACCAGATTCCAGGACGAGCATAGAGGTAAAGGCCACAGTCAGTCGGAGCAAGACTCATTCAATGAGACAATAGACGTGCTAGATTTATTGGAACTAGAGATGTCTGACAGGAAATTCACTTGGACGAACATGCAGCGGAATCCGACACTGGCCAAACTTGATCGAGTGTTGGTGTCGCTTGAGTGGGAGAACGTTCACCCGCTAGCCAAGGTCAAAACATCGATTCGATACACCTCGGATCACCTGCCACTGGTTATCGACTGTGGGGTTAGCAGTAGGAAGAAATTCTTCAGCTTCAAATTCGAGAAAGCATGGACCTTGTGTGAGGAGACTCGCCATCTTATTGCTGAATCTTGGAACGCTAACACAATTCAGGCGTCTGCAGTCGGGAGGTGGGTAGAGAAGACTAGACGTTTAAGAAGATGCCTTAAATCCTGGGCTAAGGAGAAAGCGAGCAACATCAGTCAGCGAAGAGATGAGCTAGCATGTAGGATAGCTAGCCTGGAAGCAGCTCAAGAGGATATAGATCTTCAGGAGACAGAGAAAGACGAGCTATCAAATAAAAGACTTGAGCTGCAACAGATAGCTAAGATGGAGGAAATCTATTGGCAACAGAGAGCAAGGATCCAATGGCTGAGAGAAGGAGATGCTAACACAAAATATTTCCACAAGATAGCTAGTGGTAGGCGTAGACACAACCACATCACAGGCATCTCGGTTAATGGGTCCTGGACCGAAAACGAAGATCAAGTCAAGGAGCACCTGGATGATTTCTATCACAACCTGTTCAGGACGGAATCAGGAGGCAAGATGTTCCTTATCCCAGGACATGTGGAGTTCATCCAGATTAGATGGGAGCAATGACATCGAAGGGAGCTTCGATGAATCTAAAGTTTTAAATGCAATCAAAAGCCTAGGTCAGGACAAGGCGCCAGGACCGGACGGTTTGCCAATTTTCTTCTATTTAACTTATTGGAGTATTATCAAGAAAGATTTGCTGGACATATTCCGCGAGGTCTATGAGGGCAGCGCTAACTTGGATAGGTTAAATTATGCCTCCATCATTCTGGTTCCCAAGAAGAGCGAAGTTAGATCACACGAAGATCTCAGACCTATAAGTCTACTGAACGGGTCATTTAAAATTATCACAAAAGTTTTGGCACAACGGCTAGCCCCGCATCTAAATAGATTATCGCCCAATTACAAAGCGGGTTCATTAGAGGAAGGGATATCATGGACAGCATCGCTTCCGCCCACGAGATTGTTTATAGAGGAAACAGTACCAAAGCAGAAGGTTTCATTCTTAATCTTGATTTCCATAAGGCTTACGATTTAGTATCGTGGGAATGTGTGGAGGAAGTTCTCACCCTTAAAGGCTTTGGCACTAAATGGAGATCATGGATGTGCAAGTGTATACGAGGAGGCAAATCGAACATCCGGGTTAACGGTTGGCAAGGAAAAGTGATCAACTGTAAGAGAGGCCTGCGACAGGGCGACCCACTGTCGTCCCTACTTTTTGCAATTGTTGCAGACGGCCTGGCGGAAATGATCAATAGGGCTATGAATAACAATACAATCAAAGGGATTCAGATCAAGGGCATCCCTTCCCCAATGTCGATTCTTCAATATGCAGACGATACAATGCTGTTCGGAAAAGCATCGGTGGATGAAGCTGTGGCTATGAAGGCGGTGTTGGCCTGCTTCCAAGGGTGGTCTGGCCTCAAAGTCAATCTGTCTAAAACTAGCATTATACCATTGTCTGATCTTCCGATCAATCTGCTCAAGGATATTTCGGATATCTTTCAATGTAAGACTGGTGCTTACCCCATTAAATACCTGGGCACCCCGATTAGACCAGGTGCTCTATTAAGGGAGGATTGGAACCCTCTTATCGATAGGATTCATAAAAAGCTCTCCGGATGGCAGAGTCGGTACCTTTCACTCGGAGGAAGGATCATCCTGCTTAATTCAGTCATTAGTGCGATCCCGCTTTATCTCATGTCAATCTTTGAGCTGCCGAAGTGGGTTATCAACAGAATTGATAAACTTAGGCAGAGATTCTTATGGAAAGGATCGGACAAGGGTAACAAAGGATTCAATCTCGTTAACTGGGGAAGAGTGTGTAAGAGAAGGGAATTCGGGGGTTTGGGGATTATGAGTCTGCTGGACATGAACAGAGCATTACTTAGCAAGTGGTGGTGGAAGATCTCAAATAATCACAGAGGTTGGTGGAACTACTCTTTTGCACAATTCTGGAAGAGACGCAAATTCCGTTTCGGAGGCAAAAGCCCTTCGGCCAAAGTTTCACTTATGTGGAAAGGCATATCTAAGCAAGGATTATTATTTCACTCCAACACTAGATGCAAAGTAGGTAATGGGAGGCACACCAGGTTCTGGAAAGACAAATGGTGCGGAATGACCTCACTTCAAAACCAATTCCCTTTAGCGGCTGATGCAACTATAAATTTAGATCTTACAGTGGCAGATGTGCAGAAGAGGGGTAAACTTAACTTTATTGTGCACCAGAATCTTACCCAAGAGAGTTTGGTACAATTCGAGGATTTAAACGATCTTATTCTACAGACAGAAGGAAGGGGTAATTCGACAGAAGATGAGAGGTGGTGGGACAGAGACAACTCTAAGATTTTCTCGGTCTCATCCATGTATAAATGGATCAACGATGGAGGGATTAGATGCCAGGTACAATCGATCATTTGGGGAACCCAAGCACCGTTCAGGGTCAAAGTGTTTTGTTGGCTAGCCAATAAAAATGTGATTCCGTCAAAAACTAACCTTAAAAAGAGAGGCTTGCAGATAGATACGAGTTGTGGAAGCTGCTCTGAAGCGGAAGAAGACGTCAACCACATCCTTTTCCATTGTCCTAGAGCTAGGCTGTCCTGGGAGGTTGTCAGTAGAGGGTTTGGGTGTAATCAGGTTCCTAATTCAACAACAGAAATCTGGGGGTCATATAAAGAAGCATACATTAAAATAGATGATAGAAGGGCTTGGGATTTAGCAATAGCTGCTTTAATTTGGTCTTTATGGCTTCAAAGAAATGATTTTGTTTTTCGTAATGTCACGTACAGATTTCCTCACTTTATGAATAAAATATTTATGTTAATTCATGATTGGGCAGGTGCTATGGAGGCAAAAAAAGAGGCTCAGGTTCGCTGAAGGAGAGTAGTCACAGTGGGTTTGGAGCGTAACTTCAAGAGGAGCCGAGCTTGATAGGGTTGGTGGTTAGCATTGTGGGGGTTGTTGCTTCAATCCAGCAGTACCTTTTGGCTTCCGTCGGGGTATCAGAGTAGTAGAGGCCGTCGATGGATCTGTTTCTTACTTTTATTATCTACTCTATTATGTATCCTTATGTAACCTCTATTATGTAAACTCTTATGTATGTCCTACTTTGTTTCCTTAATTATTCGTTAATGAAACGATGGCTTAGACCATCTTTTGATCAAAAAAAAAAAAAAAAAAAAAAAAATCTGCATGGACAGAAGAGCCTTTCATAACTTGTCTTCTTTTCAAACCAGGGGAAATTTGCAATCAACTAAAATAGGGGCATAGAAGAAATGGTAGTAAGGTTCTTTAATATTTATGGACACAATGAAAATAACCATTCTATGAAGAGACAATTCAATAGGTCAACGGAAACAATAAGTACGCAATTTGGCTTAGTGTTAAATTCAATATTACGTCTACATGATATTTTGTTGAAGAAACCTTTAGCAGTTTCGGAGAATTCAACAGATCATACATGAAAATGGTTTAAGAATTACCTATGAGCATAGGACAGCACATATATCCAAGCGCGTCAGACCAAGATATATAACTAGAAAAGGTGGAACAATGCAAGACATGTAGTTAATAAATATACTACCTGTTTGGGAGGATTCAGTGGCTGAATCTAGAGTTCTTCGGAATGCATTATCAAGGAGAAATGGATTGGTAGTTCCATTACTAAATTCATTTATATTGGTTGGATGATGTAAGAGTCATTATATGTAATATATTAACATATGTTTTGAAAATGAATAGGGTATTATTATTTTTGCGATGCTGGATACATGAATGGGGAAGGATTTCTTACCCGGTACAATAGAGAAAGGTATCATTTGAATGATTGGTGACAAGGTCACCAACCACAAACTATACGAGAATTTTACAACTATAAACATTCAAGTGCTATGAATGTCATTGCAAGATGTTTCGGTCTTTTAATAGGTAGATGGGCATTTTAAGAGGAGACTCACATTTTTCAATAAAAACTAACTCAGTGTCGAATTATTTTTGCATGTGCACTTCTTCTTTTTCTTCCGAGAAATGGTTTTTGATGAAGACATGAAAGACGAAATTGATTACCTACAATTGGAAAGTGACTTATATTGAGGCGTCAAATGAATGGACCCAGCATAGAGATATCCTTGCACAAGAGATGTGGCAGAATCATAATATATGGTTTATTATGATGGATGGACTTTCTTTGTTGAACTTATTGCTTGAGCCTTTCGTTTTCCATTTTTGCTTATTAGATTTGCTTGAACCTTTATTTGATTATTCATTTGAGATTTATCACCTTCTTGTTATGTTCAGTTGTGTTTCATGGGGTTCCTTGTTACATTCTCTCTAGATGAATTGTCAATTGTGTTTCGGAAAGATCATGCAAATGGTGAGGGAGCAGAATCTCTTACAGATGCAATATAAAATTGACAAAGAAAAGACTTCAGACATAATTGAGCTTGACGGATCAGCTGAAGACTAAACAGATCCAAGATATGTTCCCCATATTGTTCCAGATGCAGGGGCTCAACAAGTTCCAGATGCACAGGCCAGTAGAAGGAGGAGGTCAAGTGGAGGAGTTGAAAGACCCAAGATAGTTTTGGTGACACAATGCAAAAATTTGGAAATTTCTTTGAGAAAATGAACAAAAATCTAAACGAGATAGCAAGTTGCTACAAGTCCATATCTGAAGATAATCAAAGGAAGATTATGGTGTATACGAAAGCGATGAAGATGGATGAGTTGACACTTTTAGACTTTGTGAAAGCTTCAAAAAGACGAATGTATTTTTCAACTTTCCGCAAGAGAATAGAGTTTTCTACGTACAAGTGATTTTGAATGGTGACATCAAGTTTAAAGTGATTTTTTAAAAAATAGCTAGTATTTGATCAGTTCTTTTAGTTTTTTTCAAATCAAGTCAACATTTTAGTTGGAAGTATTTTGTGTTTAATTTACTATAATGGTTTAGTTGTTTTCAGATCTTCATGTATTGGATCTTTATGAATCTATATTATTTATTTATTTGGCTTGGGGGTGCAAATGTCCGTCTATCTAGCATCTTCTGAGTTCATCTTTTATTTTATTTTTGATCTAAAACTTGCTGAAATATGTGGAATTGAATATTTCTTCTATGTACTTCATTGTTGCATTTGTATAAGTTTAAGTACATGTGCCCTGTGTTAATGCATACATTTTATTATTTCTTTTTATTATGTTTTTTTATCTAACTGATTGAAATATATTAGAATCATAGTATAACTTTTTGAGCCATCTATTTGTTACTGTACTCAAGTTCTATATGATATATATCTTTGCACGTATAACGTATATGCTTCGATTACTAAAGTAGATAATATTTATATTGATTTTTTTAAAAATAAAGTCAAACGGGTATTTTCGATAATATCTACTATAGTGAAAGATTTATGAGAATGAATTGATCTATACCAAACACAGTAATAAAATATTCTCAAGAATGCAATGTTTTATACTAAACGCAATATTGCAACATTCCTGAGAATCATGATTCCCACTAGAGCTGGTATCAGGTCCTCCACTACCAGGACCCAGACCCGGACTTGCAAGAACGGAGTCCGGGTCCGGGTCTAGGGTCCGGATCCAGATAAATAAAACCTACCTATCGGGTTCGGTAGCGGGGAATAAATATTTGCACTTAAATATTTTTGCACCCAATACCCTACGGTTCCAACAATTTTTGCACTTAAGTACATGAATAAATATTATATTTACACATCTATGTTCAACAATTACTTTTATATGTATATCCATATAACCATATTATTCAAATTCCATTTTTTTGGGTATTTTTTAACGGATCTAGGTCCAGGTCCGGGTCGGTTGGTCCGGATCGGTTCTATTTTGAGCCGACCTGGAAGTGCATCGGGCCTTATTTTAGGATCTGGACCCGGACCCGTATAGATCGGGTCGGTTTCGGTCCAATACCGGGTCCGGATCGGGTCCGGTTATCGGATAAATGTGACAGTGCTAATTCCCACCCTCACATTTCCGGGCTATCCGTTCTTATAAATTCTCCAATCTGCGTAACAAACACGATCCCTTGGTTTTTTTCTTCTTAAGAAGCTGTCTCATCTGAATGGAGATGATCCTAATATTCCATGCTTGTTTTCTTGCGTCCCCACGGACTTAATATGAAGAGCATATATGACAGTTGTCAAGTTTCCTTCCATGAAACTGGATTGATTGAGATTGCCATTGTTTGCAAAAGGTCAATAACTCACTGGCTTAGAATCATTGCTGAGAATTCTGTTAACCTTTTCTTTCTAAAGTTTGTTTCTGTCATTCCATATAGGGGAATATAGGTTAGCACAAGGAGGAAAATCCTATATACCTGGGAATAAGGACACTTTGAGGTGAGTGCTTGTTCACATAATTGTCTTGAAATCTGAAGAAATCGTGCAATAGAAGTGCTTTGTGATAAACACACATTGCATCCAAGGGCCCGGGATCAGGTGTAGAGAAAATTCCAAACCTCTATTTAGAGGATTATAGAAAAGGCAAAACATCAGTCAGTGGAGACATTCAGCCATCAATTCTCAAAGAATTCCTGCACCCTCTAAAGTAATGGCCCGTAGATACAACAATATATAGATCTTAATGATGGAGACAGCATTATTTGATGCTTGTGTGATTCACTCGTAAAAAAATGGTGAGTACAGATCAATATCCATCCAAGGGTATCACATATTGAACCTTCTTGCTTTCCCACTATTGAACAATGAAATTATTCAAACAAGTATAGGAACTGCAGTAAAAGCAACACTCTCTGCACCTCAATATGCTTTCTGAAACTCGGTTGCATCCATCAGCGTACTAAATCATTCACCTAAATAATCTTACTTTGCATTAGCTTTAGCATGATGGCACTCGGAGGATTTCCCATCAAAGTTTTTACATTGCTTATTAGGGCAAGAGGCTAATGGGTTGAACTGTTCATCTTCAATTCAAATTTCACCTCAATTCGGATGTTACAATATTCTCCCTCAGGTAAAAATCATGCAAGCAACTCAAAAATGGATAGCCTGGGCTTTGCTCGTGTTACCTGTACTAGACTGTAGCTGCCATGAGCTCTGTTTCTGTTTCACTGTCAGTTGCCTCTGTTAGAACTTGAATATAAAATAATAAGAAATTCCAACAAAATTGTGAAGAAATCAAATACAGGAAGAAAAAACAGTCAGCAATGAACTTGTACAGAGTCGAGATTTTAGAATCTCTGTCCTTAAAGCAGAATTCGCCCCGTAGTGTGACGGTTACCGGCAAATTGCTTCCCAGGATACAACTGTACCTTCTCTGAATAATCCAGCACTCTTGCTTCAGAGCCAACGAACTTCTGTCTGTGGTGTACTCTCAGTGACAGTGATGTCTGGATTTATAGAGAAGAGTTGGACTGGAGACTGTTCAGCAGCTGCCATTACCAAGCCAAACCGAACCGAACCGAAGCCGGAGCCGGAGCCGGGCCGGGCCGGGCGCGCACGCGTGTGTGTTTGTCATTTTGGCTAAGTCCTCTCTCCACTACACGTTAGTGGTAACCCCCGGGCCACGCCCTTTAGTCCAGTTTTCTAGTATATATACTAGACAAAATCATTTCCAATTTTCGATATGGGACTATCTATTTTCTCCCAGTTGCCAAGTTAGTACATTTAAAGTACTCAACTTTGGATCAACATTTCTCATTCATACGGAATTCGTTTTTGGCAGGTGAGTATACTACGGAATAGTACTTGTCGAGAGGATCGCAATCCACTCATTTTCCGGTGCCGCCGGTGGCCGGAGATTGCCGGAATCCGGCCCGGAAAACTACAAAAATTAATTCCAACAATCCCCCACATGAATGGAAATTACCAGACCATGTAATCCAGACACGACAGAAAAACAAAAAAAAACATGACAGAAAGACTCTGAGAGTACAATCGGAAAATCACTGCATCAGGAATGGTAGTAATTTTTCAACTTTGAACCACCCTTAGTAATTAGCTATCGGATTCACTTGACCAGGTAGTGATCATGATGTCTTAAACTACCCGGGCGTTCATGTGAACCTAGACAATAACTACCACACAGTTTCATCTCCTCACAGAACTAAGTTCTCTTGTTGTGTTCATTTTGGCCTAGAACATCCCTGGTTAATCATGAGTGAACTTGGAGAATGTAGCCTCTCTTCATTCTCCTAGAAACGGCCCCATTTCACACTCACAAGGTGATTGCCCATAAAGAGTATCCTGCTATACCCCACTTTTATTTCAAAGCTATGGGAATCATTAAAAGCCAAGCTTATCCTAACTATTTGCAGACAGCACTTGTTTTATCATCCTAAGAATGGGTATGAGATGTTAATCTCTAAGTGCTTTCGTCGATTCAACAAGATTTAGTTGTCCCTTTGAACCTAGATCTTGGGATCTCCAATTCCTAGGTAGGGTTTCCATCAAGTATCCTCTTTTGTCATAGGCTTTAAACCCATTCCTTTTGATGATCTCACAACCTGCTCTCGCGACAGACCTTTAGTAAATGGATCCGCTAGGTTGTCGGCCGATTTTATATATTCTATAGAGATTACTCCATTTGAGAGCAGTTGTCTAATGGTTTTGTGTCGCCTTCTAATATGACGAGACTTACCATTATACATGCAACTCAGTGCCCGTGCTATAGCCGATTGGCTGTCACAGTGTACACATAAGGCAGGCACTGGTTTTTCCCACATAGGAATATCCTCTAAAAAGTTGCGAAGCCATTCTGCTTCTTCTGCCGCTTTGTCTAAAGCAATGAACTCAGATTCCATGGTGGATCTGGCCAATAGCGTTTGTTTAGAGAATTTCCATGACACAGCTGCACCACCAAGTGTAAAGACATATCCACTTGTGGATTTTGAGTTCTTTGAGTCCGATATCCAGTTGGCATCACTGTAGTCTTCCAGTACTGCTGGATATCTGGTTTAATGCAGCGCATAACTCTGAGTATGTCGCAAGTAGTTCAATACTCTAGTTATTTCTTTCCAGTGACTTCGTCCTGGATTACTCGTGTATCGGCTCAGTACGTTTACCGAATGTGCTAGGTCCGGTCTTGTACAATTTGTTAGGTACATCAGACTACCAATTACACGTGCATATTCCAGTTGTGATATGCTTTCGCCTGTATTTTTGAACAGGTGAAGACTGGGATCGACGGGACTTTTTGCTGTCCCAGTGGAATAATTCTTGAATCTTTCAAGTACTTTCTCAGCATAATGAGCTTGAGACAAAGTAATCCCCTCAGATGTCCTGGAAACTTTGATTCCTAGTATGACATCTGCAACTCCCAAGTTTTTCATGTCAAACTTGCCACTAAGCATGCTCTTAGTTTGTTTGATAATGTCGTTATTGCTTCCAATAATGAGCATGTCGTCTACGTATAGACAGACTAGAATGTATCCGTTTGGAGTATCTTTGATGTAGATACATTTATCACATTCATTTATTTTGAAACCATTTGACATCATAACATTGTCAAATTTTGCATGCCACTGCTTTGGAGCTTGTTTCAGGCCGTACAGTAATTTTACAAGCCTGCACACCTTATTTTCCTGTCCAGGAACTACGTAACCCTCAGGTTGTTTCATGTATATTTCTTCTTCTAAGTTCCCATTTAGAAATGCAGTTTTAACATCCATTTGATGTATTTCCAGGTTACGTAGAGCTGCAATAGCTATCAACATTCTTATGGATGTTATTCTTGTAACTGGGGAATATGTATCGAAGAAATCTAGGCCTTCTTTTTGCCTAAATTCTTGTACCACAAGTCTAGCCTTATGCTTCTCTATTGAACCATCTGGTTTCAATTTTTGTTTGAAAATCCATTTGCATCCTAGAGCTTTACATCCAGAAGGCAAATCGACTAACTCCCATGTATAATTTTGCATAATGGAGTCTATTTCACTTTTGATTGCTTCCTTCCACATAGGAGCATCAGGCATAGACATGGCTTCCTTGAATGTTCTGGGCTCATTCTCTAACAGAAAGGCCGTCACAAAGTCAGGACCAAATGATTTTGATGTTCTAGCCCGTTTACTTCGTCTAGGCTCATCAGTATCATGTTCTGGTTCATCAACTGAAGTGCTTGCATTCCCTTGTTCACGTGTACGTTTGGGGTACGTAGTATCCTTGCACGGAAACACGTGTTCAAAGAATGAAGCATTTCTTGATTCCATTATTGTATTTACATGGATATCCGGTATATCCGATTTGTATACCAAGAACCGATATGCACTACTGTTGTGTGCATAGCCTATGAATATGCAATCGATCGTCTTAGGTCCGATGGTGACCTGTTTTGGGTTAGGTACTGCCACTTTTGCTAGACACCCCCACACTTTGAGGTATTTATACGAAGGTAAATTACCTTTCCATAGTTCATATGGTGTCTTGCCGGTTTTTTTGTGAGGTATTTTGTTGAGAATGTAGTTGGCAGTCAGCAACGCTTCCCCCCACATGTTTTGGGGTAAGCCAGAATTCAACAACAAGGCATTCATCATCTCCTTTAGAGTTCGGTTTTTGCGCTCGGCAGTACCATTTGATTCGGGTGAGTAAAGAGCAGTTGTCTGATGAACTATTCCATGTTCCGAGCAGAACATGTTAAATGGTGCATCATATTCTCCTCCTCTATCACTTCTAACGATTTTAATTGTTTTACCAAGTTGATTCTCAACCTCAAGTTTATATTCTTTGAATTTATCCAAAGCCTCATTTTTGCTATGTAACAAATATACATAACATAATTTTGTGCAATCGTCTATGAAAGTCACAAAGTACTTTTTGCCACCTCTGGTCTGCACATATTTTAAGTCACACAGATCCGTGTGAATTAGACCTAGAGTTTCTGTGTTTCTTTCTACAGATTGCGATGGAGTTTTAGTGAGTTTGGCCTCCGTGCAAACTTCACATTTTTCTGAGTTATCTACCTTAAATTTTGGTAGCAAATTCATGTTAATTAATCTACGCATAGAATTTACATTAACATGACCTAGTCTTTCATGCCAAACAGAGGAAGACTCAACAACATAGGCAATAGGAGTTATTTCATTAACTTTGGGAATAGCAGGAACAATAGTTTTAGGGATGACTGTCATTACATTAAATTTGAACAGTCCATCCTTTACATATTCTTTACCCAAATATACCCCATTCTTGGACAGTACAAAATTATCAGAAACAAGTCCAACTTTAAACCCATTCTTACTTAGCAAAGAACTTGATATCAAGTTCTTTCTAATGTCTGGGACATGCAGGACATTTGTGAGTGTTAGCTCTTTGCCTGAAGTCATTTTCAGCACTATCTTCCCTGTTCCTTCAATTTTGGAGGTGGAAGAGTTTCCCATGAACAGCTGTTCATCTTTGTTGCACTTCTGGTAGGAGGTGAACATTTCCTTGTCCGAGCAGATATACTTGGTGGCCCCAGTATCGTACCACCATTCACGAGGATTGCTCCCCACAAGATTGACCTCTGACACAACAGCACAGAGGTCCAGGTCAGAGATACCAGTGGACAAGTTCTCAGCTATGTGTGCGTGGGATTTTTCATTCCCTTTTACATGTCCTGTTTTTGAATAATTATTGTCCTTACTGCGGCACTCAGAAATTTTGTGCCCCAACTTACCACACTTGTGGCATTTCCTAGCAAACCTCTTTGCAAGAGGTTTTTTGTTGGAGGCCTGTGGCAGAAACTTCCTCTTCTTGCCCTTCTGTTCATGCTCCACCACATTGGCCTTTTCTATGGACTGATTTCCATAGGACCTCTCAGCCTTGCGATTCTCTTCTTCGATCCGCAACCTGATAATTAGATCTTCAAGAGACATCTCCTTTCGTTTGTGTTTGAGATAGTTCTTGAAGTCTTTCCACCCAGGTGGAAGTTTTTCAATGAACGCTGCAACCTGGAATGGTTCGCACAGCGTCATATTCTCTGCAGCAATGTCGTGCATTATAACCTGCAGTTCTTGGACTTGACTCACCACTGTTTTGGAGTCAATCATCCTGTAGTCCAAAAATTTGCCGACAACAAATTTCTTGGACCCGGCGTCTTCTGTTTTGTACTTCTTTTTCAGGGATCCCCACAGGAGTTTGGATGTCTTGAAGACACAGTAGACGTTGTAGAGAGAGTCTACCAAGCCATTTAGGATGTAGTTCCTGCAGAGGTAGTCGCCCTGAGTCCACGCGTCAACTGCAGCAACGGAGTGTGCTTCCATTGGTGCCAGCATCGGGGCAGATTCATTGAAGAATCTGTCCAGCTTCAATGTGGTCAGGTAGAATTGCATTTCCCCTGCCACTTTTTGAACCCAGTTCCATTGAACTTCTCCGGTTTGTCTTCCACGCTTATGTGCGTGGGCAGAACGACCGAATGTGCCGCAACCGATTGTGCAGTCACATTTTGGGTCACCGGTGTATGGGTACTGAGAAGCCCAATAGCAACTTCAGTGGGTGTGTTCTCCATGATCTGATTTGTTTATTCTGAAATTGGTTGAAACAGAGATTGTTAGTTCTTATTTTTTCCGAACAGAACCTGTAAACAAACTTCACAAAAATTGTTAGAATCTGTGAGGAAAAATTCTGCTTTAAGATTGTTAGAACTTGAATATAAAATAATAAGAAATTCCAACAAAGTTGTGAAGAAATCAAATACAGGAAGAAAAAACAGTCAGCAATGAACTTGTACAGAGTCGAGATTTTAGAATCTCTGTCCTTAAAGCAGAATTCACCCCGTAGTGTGACGGTTACCGGCGAATTGCTTCCCAGGATACAACTGTACCTTCTCTGAAGAATGCAGCACTCTTGCTCCAGAGCCAACGAACTTCTGTCTGTGGTGTACTCTCAGTGACAGTGACTGACGTAGAGGATAAGAAGAGGAAGACCAAAATGCAAAAAAAAAATTCTATCTGTGTATAGGAGTTGATGTCTGGATTTATAGAGAAGAGTTGGACTGGAGACTGTTCAGCAGCTGCCATTACTCTGTAACAGCAGAGTAATGGGGACTCTTCAGATTCATAACTGGTGAGCCATTACTCTGCTGTTACAGAGTAATGGGCACCAGTTACTGAATTTGAAAAACCTTTTTCAGTTCAGTAGGGGAAGAGTTTGTCTGGGCAAAAATAAAATAAAAAATTTAAGCCAGACCGAGCCGAGCCGAACCGAAGTCGGGTCGGGCCGGGCGCGCGCGTGTGTGTTTGTCATTTTGGCTAAGTCCTCTCTCCACTACACGTTAGTGGTAACCCCCGGGCCACGCCCTTTAGTCCAGTTTTCTAGTATATATACCAGACAAAATCATTTCCAATTTTCGATATGGGACTATCTATTTTCTCCCAGTTACCAAGTTAGTACATTTAAAGTACTCAACTTTGGATCAACATTTCTCATTCATACGGAATTCGTTTTTGGCAAGTGAGTATACTACGGAATAGTACTCGTCGAGAGGATCGCAATCCACTCATTTTCCGGTGCCACCGGTGGCCGGAGCTTGCCGGAATCCAGCCCGGAAAACTGCAAAAATTAATTCCAACAGCCTCCTCTGATAAGCTATGTTCATCGCTGTCAAGCTCTTCAGTGTGTGTTCGAGTCCCTGGGAGAGGGAAATTCGAATTGGCGATGGGAACAAAACTCTTGAGGGATTTGCCAGAGGATTGATTAGGAACAGATGAGAGAAGACCCTTCAGCTGAGACTGATGGCAGACAATGCGGCCCTTATTCCACCCAGATAAATGAAACGATGCAGATACTTCGTCTCTTAGAAATGAGTAGGCTGCTTTCACAGCGGGTAATGCCCTTGCCACTGAACTGTTCTCCATTTCTCCAGGTCTGATTGTCAAACATTAATGAACAGGGCATTGTGAGTAAAGATTGATTACCTTCACTGTTCAGACACAGATAGAGAGAGGTAGCAGAAAATTCTCTTGGGTAGAGTAGCAAAATTACTTCAGTGGACATTGCATAGATGATCCATACTATTCTCTTCATCCATATTAATAAATCATGTGAATTTAAATCACATGTTACTTTTAGCCACTGAAAATTAATTTCATCCCCCCCCCCCCCAAGTGTGTAGTTCAAAATAAACAGTCTTTTTGACAGTCAGATAAAGTGATTCCTCTGAGATAATTCTATCCTATACTAGTTGAACAACTTAATTGACATACAATTAAGGCAGGAGAGAATTGTGTTTGACAGAATAAATACAATCACAAAGTCATTAGATTTATACATTAATCATCCACACAATCTAATTTGATTTGCATATCTTAAATAGTCCGATAATAAGGGTCTGTTTGGTTCAAAGGAGGGGAGGGATTTTAATCAAGATTCTATTTGGTTCAGAGGAGTGAAGGGAAGGGAAAATAATTATCTTCTTGTTCGGTTCACAAGGGGAGGGAAGGGATTTTATAATTAAATTACTTTTCTACCATTTTACATTTTAGGAGTCTATGTATTGTTATTTATAATTCTAATTTGGTAATATAAACAAAATAATGAAGGCAGATTGATTGATAGATATTGTTGCTATAGCAATCAATAGAGATGTTTGGTAGTACTAGTGCCTTTAGCCTAAGAATGCTAAACTATGGATTCTAGAACGATATTTCAAGGGGAAAATAATTTTTTTTTTTTTTAGGTTGTAGACGTGAGGATGGATGGATAGATAAGTTGCAAGGTATTTGCCGAAATCTTGTAGCTTTAGCATGCAGTAGTCTTTGTTCAGCCAAGAAAGAACTATTTCTTTTATTTGGTGTTCATAAAAAGATTCAAGTAGGGTTTTTTTATTGCTCTCTGCCTATATATTGAACTTTTTCAAAAAAAATGTGTTAACATTACACTTGCTGAGTATCACAAAACTAATATCATAACACTTCATGCATAAATTCTCATCGATCCATGACCACATAAATATTGCGATTGTAGCCTGAGGAAGCTCAAACTATATGGCTTCAAATGCGCATGAAACTAAAAACCTTGTTTCAATCCCATAAACAAAATCCCAGCACTGCCAACAATAAAGATTAAGTTTACTACACATGTCAAAATTTAAACTTAAAAGGGGATCTGTTTTTTTTTTAGAAAGAGAGATCTTAGGGATTTAGATCTAAAAAGGGCAATTTAGTCCAATCACTTAAAAAAATAGACCTACTTTCTCTCCCTCCAAATCCCCCCAATATTGGAGGGGAGCGAAAATTGGCTCAAAAGAAATTTTGCAACAACTGCCTGTTTCTTACTTCGCCAGGAGATCAGCGAATCACCAAGAAATAGACAAAAACCCGTGGTAGACTGTCTGCTAGTAGGATCACCTTTCCAATCTGAGTCAGAATATGCACTCAACTCTAGTTTGGATGTAGCAGGCATGAATAATGAGCGAGTAATAGTGCCCTGAAGATATCTGAGAATCTGAAGAAGAGCACCGTAGTGAACTGACGTAGGCGCGAAACCAAACTACTGACAACACTGACTGCGTGAGCAATATCGAGCCTGGTCATGCATAAGTAGACAAGCTATCCAACAATCTGTCTGTATCTAGTGGGATCAGGAAGGAGTTCACCATCAGTGGGATGAAGCTTCATATGAAGCTCTAAGGGTGTATCGGCTGATCGTCTGTCAGAGAGGCATGCAGCAGAGATAATATCTGATGTGTATTTGGGTTTGAGAAATGATTATCCCCCGAGATCCATGAGCAATCTCTAGGCCAAGAAAATAACGTAGTCTGCCAAGGTCTTTCATTGAACCCTAGCTATTGCTGCTTTCTCACTGACTGACTAGATCGTCGGAGGGCCTGTCTCCGGAAACTCTCTCGAGGTCTCTAGGCATTGTGTGGGTCCGAAGATTCGAGCTGAGATCCCAACATCCGAGCTGAGCTACGAGCCTCAACCTATCTCCTGCTACTCCCGAGCCGGTCCTACAGCTAGGGATCAGACCAACGTCAGTGTCGTGCCTTCCGCTTCACAAATTAAAAGAACTCACACATGTTGCCTCCACACCCAAAGAAAACAAGCAGCATTAGGTTGGCACCATCTGTGGGAAACGTGCTACACCTACATAGGTCCGACCCTGTCCGAGGACATCTCCTCGAACCCAAGATCTTTGATGGCTCCCAAAGCCAGAAGGGTCGTCAATTATGGACGTCGTCTTGACCCTCCTCTCCTTCACAACCGTGCGGACACGCAGGGCTCTAACCAACCACGAGCCATTGGCGCGGTTGGACCCGGGCCAGGTGCTTCTCACTCAGTTGCGACTGATATGCGGAGCATCAGTGAGAGTCGGCAGACCAGCCGAACAGGGGAGGGGCCGCTTGCAACTCGGTCCCGAACCATGGTCAACAACCGACTCTAGAAGGGGAACCAGGGCACAGCCGCTCACCCCGAGGACCTCCATCCTCGTGTGGTCATGTGGATCCAGCCCCCGTCACGAGGGCCGAGTTCCAAAATTTTAGGAACGACGTCCTTCAGGAAATCCGAGGCAGTCCTAGGACCGGGGCGCGCATCAACTCCTAACCTCAGTCAAAAGCCAGGGGCAGCGAATCCCACTGATCGACCCGCCCACTAGAACAAGAAGATGCCGTCCTTCGTCGCCTCCAGGAGATGGAGAACCGCCTCGCCCATCTCGGCGAGGGCGGGTCGATGCCAGGCCCAGGGTATAGACCGAACAGACCCCCATTCTCCACCCAGATCTTAGAAGCCGAGATCCCTAGAAATTTCAGGCCTCCCCAATTTGAAACATACAACGGAAAAGGTGATCCCACTGATCACATGGAAGGGTTCAAAACTCTCATGCTGATTCACAGCGCCTCGGATCCTCTCCTATGCCGCGCCTTTCCTGCCACCCTGCGTGGCCCGGCTCGGGAATGATTTTCAAAACTCACCCCCGGCTTGGTCTTTTCCTTCAAATAGCTAGAAGAAAGCTTCCTAGCCCACTTTGTAGCCAGTCGAAAAGTCGAGAAGACGAGCGCGTCACTTTTGGACCTTAAGCAGAAAGAAGAGGAACCCCTCCGCGAGTTCGTTCGCAGATTCACTGCTGAGGCAAGGTCGGTCTCCTCTCTCGACGCGGGCGTGGCCTCTGCATCTTTTCGGCACAATGTTCTTCACGGCCAGCTCAAGGCTTCCTCGGCAAGAAACCGCCTGTTGACTTCTCCGACCTCCTCAATAGGGTTGAGAAGTACATTCGGGCCGAGGAAGCTCTACACCCCGAGAGCACCAAGAAAGCTATGGCCAAAGGGAAGCGGAAAGCGGACAACGCCGAGCCCGCCAAAAAAGCCACGAAAGACGCAGCTGGTTTGAAGAGGCTTCCCCCGGTCCCCCGTTTTGAAAGATATACCCCGCTTACCCAGAAAGTGTCAGCCATCCTCTTAGAGATCGAGGACAAAGGGATCGTCCGACACCCTCCTCGACCGAGGATAAAGTCATAATACAAATTCATAGTACAAGAAACACCATATCTATTCATCATACTCATCTTGTGTTTCAGGCACGAATTCCAGTAATTGAATAGATGATTCATAATAAGTATTGCTGTAGTCAAAATTCCTCTGCATGCCTCGTCGAACCGACTGTGAAGGGCGTTCTCCTGATATTGATCTCCGACGATCGACAACTTGTGTAGGAATAGATGACCTTAATACTGTGTCAGTTAGAATCAACCGTCGTAATTGTGCTTCCGTATTAGACGCTTGAGCATGTTCTTGGTACAATTCCTCCTTTTGAAAGATGTATATAGTCAAAAAGGAATTTTTTTGGGTAAAGTATGAATGTTGCAAAACAAACTTACATAAGATTTTGAACCACGGGATTCTAAATGAACAGGTTCTCGTGGATAACTTCTTGTAACTGTACCCCCAGAATACAGTAGAATTTTCACTACACACTCCCCGTAGTCCCCAGGCTGATCTTGAATAGGTTTTGTGACGTACTCAGAAGGAGCCTAAAATGGTGGAGCAGGAAAGGGTAACTGTGCAGTCGAATCACTAACGCTAGCTGGTCCGATGAAATCAATATTTGTCGCATGTGAGACTTTCTTAATGATAGCACCCATTGATACTTTAGCCTAATACTTATCATATATATATTGGGTTACTGGTTGGACCAATTGAGAAGCATCAATCGGTGGACATATATCATGTGCGGGTATTCTAAACATAACAACTGGTGGTTCTCTTGGTATTGCTATAATTCCAATCAATTGACGGTAACACCGATCACCAAGATACCAAACACCCTACAACATAATTCTGTAACATTTAAAAAAAATTAAACATTTCCTAAATAACTCGATGAATATAACATTGGATAAATTGACAAATATAAACTATTACCTGCTCGCAAAACTGAAGAATCACTCGGTGACGAGACATGATATTAGCGAACATGATATCATGCTCAACCTCATGTGAAGACCCCAAATATGGTTGCCATATAATTGATGCAGAAGTTTGCATCTCTAATTGGTACCTAGCAATAGAAATATTGTACCTAACTTGATCTGTTCTTTGGTACTCAATTTCACTTTTGTTTCAACGCGTTATTTTTGGCCTTTTATCAGCGGCCCGGACATCATCAGCAACATTTTCCGTATTTACTGTAATTGGAACACATACATGTGTGTATTCATATGCCCAATACTAAGAATATAAAGATGTATTAGTATCGAATATATATAAAAAAAATCAAATTATTACTGTAATTAATAAAATTACCTCTAGTACTTGCCACGGACCGTTGAAAGATTTAACTTTATGCCTGGAACAAGCATCCAGAGACATGTACAACAGTGCCAAAGCTTGACCACCCTAATCAAATGTGCCAATTTTAGTCAAATCTTCAAGAGCTGCAAGCCATCCACACCTAATAACGGAAGCACCATTGGCAAAAAGGAATTCGCCGAAGAAGTAAACAAAAAATGCCCTTGCGACTCTCACAGCTATATCGTTGTCGGTTTTTGCTGCCTCAGTCACACTACTCTGGAAATATTTTTTCAAGAACGAACAACGTATTCCCTGAGACTTCCAATCATCGGAAGTAATTTCTAGAAAGAAGCGGGACTGTACTATTTCGAATGGATATTCCTCGTCATGACATGGTGGTTGATCGCTGATCCCAATGGATATTCCCATTAACATTGCCCAATTTAACGGGGTAAATCCCAACTCACAATACGGAAGATGAAATGTGTGGGTAGTGTCCTACCACCTCTCAACCAAAGACTCGACAATCTTGTGGGATGATTTTCGGTATCAATTGTAAAAAAACTTTGCCAACCAGTATTATCTATTACTTGTTTCACTACGGGGATACGAGAGCATATCTTGTAAGCTTTAATTAGACTATTCCAACTACTCCTAAAGTTACAGAACCCATCAAAAGAATTTTCAGTAACATTCTTACAGATATGAAATTTGTTGTCGATCACCGGTGTCCACATTATTGGATCGCTTAAATCCACTTCTTGAGTATCCACTTCAGGTTGTTTGCCTCTGTTTCCATGATCAGAACTTGATACACCCTTTGATTTTAGCCTACCAATGAAATGTCGAATCGACATATTATTTGTTTTGGATTTGAGAGTTGAATGATATAGAAAGGTAGGAATATCCCTTCAAAACAAAACTCGTATATAGAAATATGTTGTTTGAAGTTAACTTAATTCTCTTCACCTCAACGGCAATATATGGAGAAACTGAAAGACACAAAAGGGTAAATGTGTCACAAATTTTTTAGGAGACCAGCATAATTATTTTACTTTTGATTTTTTTTTTGTTTACTTTATCGCATGCGAACAAAGGGTAAAGCAAGCCCGTGATCAACTTTTGAGCGCGTAATTGATGGACGAAAGAAGATTAGCCATCCCACTCATTTTTTAAAAAAAAAATTAAAAAAAAAAAAAACAGGGACGGAACATTGTTTGTCGTCCGCGGGGCGGGGGAGGGGGGATCTGCATATTGTCTCGGACGGGCCATGCGAAAAAAATTTAAAAAAGCCTCTGACGAGGGATCGTTTACCGTCCAAGAATTTTGTGTTATTTTTTTAATATTTTTTCAATCGACAGACAGTAAATTATTTTCCGTCCTAAATGTTTTGCGTCTGCAAAGCAATGCGACGAAAGATAATCTTTCGTCTCAAAATAAAAAACATGCGACGAAATAAATATAGCTTTGCACGACTACGGTGACATTCTTTTTTTCTAATTTTCAATTGCTATATACCCAAAATTTAACAAGCGACGACCACAGATGCTCCAAGGAGTTTGATGTTAAAACAGGGAATGCTCTTATAGATGGATGGATCGTCTGTTAAAAATAATAATAATAAAATAATCAGAGGTACCAAAGTAACTTCACTCCTCTGTTGGCAGTTCCAGGACCAATAGTTTCCTACGGCCGCAACTCTGACACCAATCCATTAACTCGACAAGAAACTAAATTCCAAACTTAAAATAAAGTAAAATAAAAATAAAATAAAAGACAAAAGAGAAAAGAGAAAAAAAAAAGGAAAAAAAATTGTTTGAGAAACTGGAAATGGCGATCCGTGCCGTTGCTAATCGCCTTCCTCTTTACCGAGCACTCTACTCTTCTTCTTCTTCTTCTTCTTTGAGAATCTTGTGCTCTCCTCGCCAATTTCCTTATGGTAACTAAAATATTACAACCCAACATTGAAAACCCTAACCCTAGTACAAAACTCATTCCTCTGTTTCTTCTATTTGGTCTATAGGTATCAGATGCCACAGTGCCGTAAATGCAAATGCGAAGACGAAGACGAAATCATCATCATCAGTTGTTATTGATGGAAACAAAGAGTCCAGCAGTTGGAAGATAAAGATGCTCTATGATGGCGATTGCCCCCTCTGCATGCGCGAGGTACTACTGTTTTTTTTTTTTGTGTGCAAAATTTGAATGAATGTAATGTAGCTACTGAAACTAAAAGGAAGTTTGATTGTGTAACCATCAACTGGACTTTGACATGGGGAACGCGAGCATTGCGTGTGCTTTTCACATTGGGTACTAGTGGAGTGTGCTACCCTTTACTGGTTTCTAGTATCTGAAATGACTAAAACTGGATTCTGATTTAAGATTGCTAGTAGTAATACGGGTTTCCTATCTACAACAACAATAACAACAAAGCCTTTTTCCCAACTAGTTGGGGTCGGTTACATGCAGGGCCGGCCCTGATATGTAGGCGGGCAAGGCGGCCGCCTTGGGCCCCCACCGAAATCGCGATTTTAGGGGCCCCCAATTTCAAACTTCCCTTGTAATTATAGGCACGCATTTCGCACGTAAAATTTTTTTTGCATGTTTTTCTTTAAATGTATGGGGGGGGGGGGGGGGGGCATTTCGGAAGTTCGCCTAGGGCCCCCCGGAACTCAGGGCCGGCCCTGGTTACATGGATCCTGGTTTTCCATTCTGCTCGGTTGAGCGCAATATCTTCTATATTACACAACGGGTTTCTTATCTAAAGAGGATAAATTTCTAACTGTATGCACTACATTTTTGTATTACCGTTAAACACAAGTACACACCTTTAAAATGGGGAATGTGCACCACTAGTGTATTAACAGGGGCTGTATGTGTTGTCTCGTGCCAAAAGATATAGTTATGGATTCCTTTGTTTGGGCAGGGCCTTATGTGTGTTGTTCCTTGTTTCAGGTGAACATGCTTAAAGAGAGGGATTCGCGTTATGGAGCTATAAAATTTGTCGACATAAGCTCAGAAGATTACTCCGCTGCAGAGAATGAAGGCCTTGATTACGAAACTGTATGTTGCTTTTTGAGTTGTTTTGTTTGTATTTAGAGAACTGATTTCAGACATGTTTAACAGAGAATTATGTATTAAGAGGGATTAGATTGTTGTTTGGGTGACTGGCAGGGACTAGTGGTTGATCTAATAGATATAGAATGGGACAGTTAACAATGCTATGAATATGCTAATGAACCTAAAAGTTGGCCCTTGACTGCCGACAGAGCTGCGTGGAAATTGTATAGTTGACCCTAAATATTTGGGATAAAGGCTAAACTTTATGATGTTATTGTTGTATGTACATGCATATATGTTTACATGTCAATGTGCATCTGCTCTGCACCACTATATATAGATTGCTAATTCCGTCTCATTTTATTTTGTTTAGGTTATGGGAAGAATCCATGCAATTCTTTCAGATGGAACTGTCCTTAGAGATGTCGAAGTATGTCATGCTCCTTTCTCATTTCATTCTTTCTTACTATTACAATTGTTCCAATTAGTGAATTATCTTCTTGCATATTCGTTCATGTTATCATATTAGCAAAGGTTATATTATCTGATGTTATAATACTAGTCATATATATTTTTGTCCCTCATGCTTTCCTTACGAAGGGAAAATGCAAAAATTCACTTGTCTCAATATGAATTTCTTTTGAAACCCTGGAATGATTGCATTTGTGAAAACAACAGCCAGTAATCTCTTATTTGCATTTGTGAAAACAGCAGCCAGTAATCTCTTATAAGAAGATAATTCAACTTAAAGATTATCTGCAGATTAAATTTGAATGGAGAGGGAAAATAGAGAGTTGTGAAACTCGAGAGGTAAAAAGTTATTCACCGTAAATTCTTTCTTTCTTTCTGGGTCATTCGTATAGATTTACAATGTTCATTGTACTTGATGATACATGTTTTTTATCATATTGTATGACTGATAAGAACATTTATTTCCAACAACAGTCATATGGACTTAAGTTTTGTAACAGATGCATGTCTTCAAAAGAATACTCTATTTCTTTATTTCTTCTGGGGTGTTTTTTACCTGTATGAATTACCTGTGTATTGTTGACTCTAGAACATGACTCTGTTTGGTGTAAATACTTGCAGGCATTTAGAGGATTGTATGAAGCAGTTGGTCTCGGATGGGTTTATGCCATTACGAAATATGAACCTGTGAGTCTCCTCCTCCACATAGATTGGCTTAGTAACTTGTTTGTATACTTAACACATGTTGTTGGTTGTTTAAAACAGAGAATAATTGGTTAACTCTGGAAAAGAAATGGTTTATTCTTAAAGAAACATGCATTCTGGTTTGGGCTTTTTCTCATTGACACCTGCACTTTTGTAAATGCTTTTTCTACATAATTTTAAATGCAACTGAAATGAAATATATTTGAAGGAAATAAGAAGTCTGTGGTTCATAGTCACACACTCAGATACCACATAATACATATTGTCACATCTGAAATACAGGTCAATGCACAGTACATAGACATAGGTTGATGATACTAATTTTGATGTTTATTGCTTAGAAACAAATGATTCGCATGTGTTTCCTTGGAAATGTAGATTTTTGCCTAGCCATTATTGATGCATTAATGAGACTTCAACTAGCCTTCTGAGTTCTGATAATTCAGGCATAAATGTACGTACATTGACTAATTAGCGGAAAGAATACTTTTGACTTGATAACTATTCCAGAAAGAAACATAGTCATCAAGTAATATATGGACATGATAGATCACAAGGGATTCATGGTAAGTATCTAGATTCTACAGTTCTTTTTCAGTTTTGAACCTAGCATCTTGTATAGATTTCCAAACATTTCATACCAAAATTTTGGTTCTTGCTGTGTGCCAAACCACTAAACTCAATTGGTTTTTTTCTGTTGATTCATATCCAAGTGCCATATAGTTCTTTGCGTTCTAAATATGGGGTCAAAAAGTCAAAATAAGTGATTCGTTTTTAGCTCTTATAAAAAGAAAACTGATTTTGGAACCTCTTTCACACTCATGTCACGTCGAGGTACTGTAGATGAAAAAACTGCAAAATCCGATCCAATTTATCGTAATCGATTAGTTAACATGCTGGTTAACTGTATTGTAAAACACAGAAAAAAATCATTGGCTTATCAAATTATCTATCGAGCCGTGAAAAAGATTCAACCAAAGATAGAAACAAATCCACTATCTGTTTTACATCAAGCAATACGTGGAGTAACTCCCCCAAATCAAATTGATAGAAAGGAATGATAATTTATGTATTCACAAAATTGATACATAATTAAATCGGTTTCATGTAGCAGAACTAGAATGCAACATAGCATAGGCATTTATCTTTTGGCATTTTTTTATCTACCAAACCCAAATTTCAAATATAGTATGCCATGTTATTTATAGGAAATACAATATTAATTAATTGAATTAACTAATTATGCATCACATCAAGAATTCTTTGCAGAGGAAGAGATGTCAAAGGGGCTTATTACTTCCAAAATATCATTTTCCCTCTATTTTTATATAAATGCTGGTTCATATGGATCCCTACGCCGTTCCATTCTATTTAGGATTAGAAATAGGTGTAATCAGGCCTGCGTTTGACATATCTATCATTATTTGGGTACCATATTCACTTCTTTGGGCCGTACCCTTTGTTTGGCAAGTTGCTGTAAGTTTTCAATAAAATATTTTACACTTTTCAAAATTCATGATTTATCAAAAAAAAAAAAAAATCTTTTGTCCAAATTACATAACAAGGACACAAAATTTGTAGTGACCAACGTTCTATATAATTTTCCTTATGTAATTTCCAGCTTAATATTGATCTCTTCAAAATCAAGAATCAGCTTAGTATTTCTTTGATCATCCTGATTGCGTAAAACTTGTACATGTTTAGGACTCATCCACGATAAAGCAGGTACTAGGTTAAGGGCATTATTTGACCTTGGATTAATCAAGGAACAATTATGAGGGAGTCACTGAACTCTTTGTAGGAATAAAAGCAATGTTTTAGTTGAGGGTTATGTCAACTTTTTTCATGTAAAACAAAAACTAATAACATGTGTCCTTTTATTTGAAATTTTGCATCGTACACTTATCTATTAATGGGGATGGTTTCATAGTTCTATGGGAAGCAGAGTATGAAGCTTTGCAGTTGAAAACAGAGGATATTACAGAGGATAAATCTTGAACATGTATTGGAGTATCACAATTTCAGTCTCCAAAAAGAAGCCGATAATTTTGAGCTGATATTCTTAAACTGGAAATTGATATTTGCTAGCAACCAACCGATGCTAGTGGGGTTTGATACTGGAATTTCATTTTACTAGTGATTAAAATTGATTCCCATTGGCGTGAAAATTTTAATTCTGAAGTACTTATATGTATATGCCATTTGTAGGAAAACATTGCTCGTCTTTTCCATAGCCCTAAGATGTTAGGTTTTATTTTCTGATACAACTCGTCTACTTTTTGAGGGTCAAACTCCAACTTAGCTATTTCGTTTTAAATTCAGATGTTATTTTCCTGTTGCAATTAATTAAGTACCTTATATATTGAGCTTAACAAGGTAGATCATGTATATTTATTTATATTTGTATTTTGTTATTAGTAAACTGTCCAATATGGTTGTTAATGGGTGAGTATTTCATGTTGCAAGTGGATGGGTTTCTTATATTAAACGGCTTAGTTAATAAAAAAAAGAAAAACTTATTGGTGATAACATCCACTGCATTTACAGATCGCAACTATAGCAAATGCAGTCTACAGTGTTTGGGCGAAATATCGTTTGCAGATTACAGGTGAGATATTACACCATAATTCTCTCATTTAATTTTTTTTTTTTTTTTTCTTTTTACTGATGATTTCCATTTTCAACTTTCTTCTTGGCTATGATTTAATTCTGGAGTCTCTCTTAAGCAGGTCTCATGATGTTTGCGAAGATGACTTCTTTTTAAAGTTCAAATTAGATTGAACAACTGGACTGTGGGACAACTAAAAACTAATAAAGTATCAGTTATTCATTATAGACTAAAATATCAAATGATATTTAAACTATTGGTTCTTGATTAGACTTAATCGAATGTTTATGGTTTGTCTCTGTAAATAGAATGTCTTGTTAGAGTCATAGTGCACCAGACAAATAATTGCTACACGAGGGTTTTCATATTTCTGAATTTCTGAATTTATCTGTTCGCCTATACGGTCAATGATGTTACTAGGACAACCTGCAATAGTGATTTTTTGTTTCTTTCTAGAATATGATTGTGGAGTTTGCTAGTGAATCACCTGTTATATTTCTTTGATGTGATCGTACTTTTGTGGTTCAGAGCCACATTACTGACATAATAGTTGTAAATTGTGTAAATGAGTACAATATATTAAGTTCTACTTAGTGCATCATGAGATTCTTTACTAACTTATTGTTAATGCTGTTCTGTTAGGCCGGCCTCCACTGGATAACATTCTGGAAGCAAGAAAGAGAAAGGTAGTTCTTATGCTATACAAGCCAACAAGAGTGTAATCTTTGTTGTTTTTTTACTTGTATTAACAAAATTAGGAAGAAGCAAGAATAAGAACTGAAGATTAATGTGTCACACAGAGGTCACGAATGTTGCATTCCTTGGACAATAGCATCTTAGTATATTCTAAAATGTGAGAAACCAAACCTGTGTGCAATACATGTATTTCCTTCTCACGCATATCGTGGAAGCAATGATCATGATCAAGTATTGAATACTTAAATAGTAGTCACCAAAAGGTTACTTGTTTAGTACCTTAGCCCACAATATTAAACTGACGAGAACAGACACATGCAATGATGCAAAGCAAATTTAATCATCTAATAATTATCAGATTCAGTTAGCTGATAGAGGTCCTCCGCGTGAATTGTGCATTTGTAGTGCCTTTCATTTGTCTGGAATGTCTCATATTATTTTTGATTTTTAAATGCATTTCCTTCTCATTCTTTTTTGATGTTCAGGATAGTGCATGCAATGATGATAAAGCCTGCAGGATGTGAACTTCAATCTTAAAGATTGCTCCCTCTTATAGTGAGCTCATTACAGAGCCCGTTCTTTTTGTAACTTGGAAAATGAAGATGCTGTATAATTAGAGTTTGACCTTTCATTGTGCATATATTTGTTTGAGATGCTTCTGAATTGAAGTTCGATTGTGTGTGCATGTACTGGTAACTGATGTACAACGCTTGATTCTGAGCTTGGCCAACATTCCCGCACATTACAAGTTATTTTTACATGAAATTACACTTATTTATACATCTCAAATGCCTTGAGCTGTTGCCCCGCTCTTAGCCTCTTAACTTTAATGTATTTTGTTTTCATGAAGTTATTGTAAAGTAACATGATTCGGTGGTCGGCTCTATTCCACTTTACTTTATGTCTTTCTACGAGATACCAGTTTGGGTGTCCAAAAAAATTGACAGACTTAAAAGATGGTTCCTCTGGCATGGGTCAGGGGAAGGGAGAGGGTATGCATTAATCAAATGGGGCATAGTCTGCAGACGAAAAGAACTTAGTGGATTGGGGGTTGTCAATATTTGCCAAATGAACCAAGCCTTACTCTGTAAATAGTGGTGGAAACTCAAAGTTAAGACTAAGACAAAATGGCATAGACTGATAAAGGTGACTTATATAAAGAATGGTTGCATGCACCAGAAATAGAAAAATAAGGGATCAACGTCAGGGTTTTGGCGAGGGGTCATGCATACTATAGAAATTTTCATCTCAGGGGTAACATTCTACATTGGAAATGGGGCTAATACAAGCTTCTAGAAGGACAAATGGTACGACCCTATTAACCTAAAGAGGAGACTCCCAGAAGCATGCAAATTCGCTACTAATAAAAATGATCGGGTTGCCATACAGTGGACGAATGAGGAATGGAAACCAAGACTCACAGGTGGGTTAACCAATGAGGCTAGAAGACAAAAAATAGGAGCTTATTGGCTTCTTACAGGACTGGAAGCCAACAGGACAGGATTATGAAAACAAAGTTAAATGGGAGACAGAGAAAAGTGGTGTCTTCTCGGTGAAATCGGCATATAAAATGTTAAACGATGGGGGAGTTAGAGTCTACGACCCACTCTGGAAGGCAAAAGTCTCACTTAAGGTGAGGACTTTTAATTGGTTGGCAAGTAGAAACGCAATTCTAATACGGGATAATTTAGCAAGAAGAAGGTGGCAGGGACCAGGCCATTGTGTGATGTGCAACTAGGATAACGAAACGGTGGACCATCTTTTAGTGACGTGCAGGTCCGTGAGGCCAATTTGGGGGGGGGGGGGGGGGTGGGGGGATGGGCACATTCGAAGCAGCAACCATGTCATTTTGGGATATTGGGGTTGCGGCTATATGCTGGGGGTTATGGTTAGAACAGAACAATAGAATTTTTAGAATAACTCACAGACACATCATGCATCAACAAATGTATTTCAAGATTATTGCTAATAGCATATTCTGGTTTAAAACAGCAGGTGAAGAACAAACGAAGAAGATCAAGGATATGTACATTGACATTGCCACCAATGAGGTTCAGCCACAGGAAAGGGAAGTACACCAGAGGTTGGTTGATGGCATGGAATGAGGAGGGGAGGAACATGCACTTTTTGTTCACTGATGTTGTATTTTGATGTATTTTGTTGATCATATTTTTTGGAATCATATATTCTGTTGTATTTGGGGATCACGTATTTTGATGTATGTACTTCTGGTTTGTTGGAATGGGACACTATCATGTAGGGAAGGGGATTTATATTTTGAACGGGTAATGAATATCATGGCCCGCATGTTGGATACATGAACATTATTATCTGTTGCTTGATTACTTGTTTTGTTAAAAACTTTTTAAAGAAATACCGGGGGCTACGCAACCTTTTATAATTAAAAAAAAAACATGATTGGTCCTCGAAACAGCACCTTACAGTTTGAAAGTACTGCTTTCTACACTAGTTAGCAAATTGTCGTAAATTATCACGTTTCATGAAATCATTACATGAATGGCTTAGATTGGGGAGGCATTGCTTATCTCCTCTGGAAGACAGGATTAACTATTTTATACTCTAGTCACCTCCAATATTTAACCATCATTGGCGTTGGTTTGATTTAACCTCCAGTATTTTCTACTCTAGTGGCCTCTAGGATTAACGAATTTTTTGTCGTGACATCTTGGAGAAGTTTGATTAACATCTATTACTGGTTTTGAATTTTCTGTTGAGCCGTTCCTTTACATGTGTCTATCTTCTTTCATTGTTCTGAATTATTGCAACAAAGTAGACAGTAGCCTAAATTATATGATTATATGACTGATCACCTCTATTGAGATGCAAGAGCCAAATTAATACTTGTTGGGATTGGGGCATCAACCAACGCTCGTTGTCGCAACGAAACTAATAGAGCAATGAAGAAGCCGAAATAGATGAGACGAATAAATTGAGTAAGCAAGTAGATCCACCAAACTAACACAAACACACCGATGACTTATCCCGGTTGGCTTTTGCTTAATCCGGGAGGAAAAATAGGGAGATCTGATATTCAACTAGAAGATTAAAATGAGTTATTGATTCACTTAATACAAGGAATTAAACTCACCCACCAAGAACTATCTCTCTCTCGAGTCTCTATTTGCAATGGAGAAAAAAATCTATGAAGTACTCTCTCTCATATTGGAGGAGTTTACAATATATATAGAAGAATAGAGAGAAACCTAGGTCTAATCTTGATTTTCAGTCGCCCGATATAACCTGGAAAAGAAGTAACTGAATAGGAGCCGCACGATCTAACTTGGAGTTAAAGATTGGGATAAAACGATCTAACAAATCGAGGCCCAAAATGAACACAGTGCCGCGGTCGGTCGACCGTCCAACAAGACCGATCGACTGTACCACTCTCTGACATTCCCTGTACTACGAGCGGTCGGGGGGCACGATCGGGGGGTGCGGTCGACCGCAACATAGGATAGTCGGCCGCAACTATACCAGCACCTTGCTGCTGCTGTTTTCCCTTCTACTCACTTCGATGCTTCGACCTCCGTGCTTCATCTTACCTTCTTCTAATCTGAACCACGAGTATACAAGACACAATCCTAACAAACTCCACCTTGGATTGCATACGAGTGTTATCACATGATGTGTTACTCATCTCCAAACTTCAATGAATTCCACTTGCAAAGAAAACTTAGAACAATAGCTTCTTCTTCTAGTTGAAATGATCTCTACCCAATCTCACCAATTCCAGTATACCCCTTGAAGGGTACACCTCCGTAGATGTACTCACAAAGTTCCCAAACTCCGCACGAACTCCACCTACCCTTAGGCTTTCTCCACCTCTCGACGATATTCGAACGTCGTGGTCTCATCTCGATGAATCTAGTTGCGGCAAACTAGCTGAGCTTGCGAGAATAACGAGAAAAGGAGCAACACTTGCGCAAGTATTTTGGATTCCCCAAATCTTATAGAGATTTTTGGCTTGGCCCAACCACTCTCATACCTCTAATCACCTTACGATGACCTTGAAAAATAGACAAAACTTCACCTCGAGCTGTGTACCTGCAGCCCAGTGCATCAAGAGTTCCCAAGGAAATTAGATTCCGTTTCAGCAGGGGAATATGCAAAACATCCCTTAAAGTGAACATGTTCAGACCTGACATCTTCAACTCAACTGTCCCCTCACCCACTACTTCACAAATATCCCCAGTTCCCATTGTCACGCAACGCCCCGTAATAGACTTATAAGTAGAAAACAACTCTCTCTCTGAGCAAATATGAGAAGAACTCCCTGAATCAAGAAATCAACTAGAATCCACTTCTAAAGAATTTGAAACAAGAAGACACGAACCACCTGAATCAAAGGCACTAACCACATTAGCGGCTGAACTCCCGTTCGTGGGGCTCTCCTGATTCTGTAAATTCTAACAGTCTTTCTTGATATGCCCTGGCCTCTTATAATATTGGCAACGGATTGAATTCTTTTGCAAAGCACTTTGTCTTCCCCCTGAAGGACCATCCACTGCTAGACAACTTGTAGGAATAGATGATGAAGATTTATGGGTCTCCTTCATAAGTTGATTTTCCTTCAATGCTTTGATTACACCATCTACCGAAATACTCTCCTTGGTAGATCTACCATGTAGCATGGTTGTGATCAAAGGCTCGTATGAATCCGGCAGTGAATATATCAGGTTGAAAGCTTTATTTTCCTCACACACATCTGCGTTGATCGCCTTAAGTTTAGATACTACCTTATTAAACTCTGTAATGTGGTCTTGGAGATCGGTACCTTCCTTCACAGATAAACGGAACAACTTTCTCTTCCAATGCATCCGATCTAATAACGACGAAGCAGAGTAGTCAGCTATGAGTTTTTCCCACAAACTCGCCGCATTAGTTTCTTCAAGAAATCTGCACTTGACCTCGTCCGCCAAGGATATTCGGATCAGACTTATGGCTCTTTCACGAATATCTTCCCAACCATTATCCTTCATATCAATTAGCTTTTCTTTCTTCTTAACGGCTAACTGCAACCATTCTTGAACAAGAACATCATACATGTCAGTCTTCCAAAGATTGAAGTTGATCTTTCCATCGAACTGCTTGATCTTCAAAATACTGTAGCCTGTCATCTTAACCAAGGGACTCAGCAACCTGAAGCTCTGATACCAGTTGTTGGGATTGGGACGTCAACCAACGCCCGTCGTCGCAGCGGAACTAATAGAGCAATGAGGAAGTCGAAGTAGATGAGATGAATAAATTAAGTAGGCAAGTAGATCCACCAAACTAACACAAACACACCGATGACTTATCCCGGTTAGTTTTTGCTTAATCCGGAAGGAAAAATAGGGAGATCTGATATTCAACTAGAAGATTAAAATGAGTTATTGATTCACTCAATACAAGGAATTAAACTCACCCACCAAGAACTATCTCTCTCTCGAGTCTCTCTTTGCAATGGAGAAAAAAATCTATGAAGTACTCTCTCTCATATTGGAGGAGTTTACAATATATATAGAAGAATAGAGAGAAACCTAGGTCTAATCTTGATTTTCAGTCGCCCGATATAACCTGGAAAAGAAGTAACTGAATAGGAGCTGCACGATCTAACTTGGAGTTAAAGATTGGGATAAAACAATCTAATAAATCGAGGCCCAAAACGAACACAGTGTCGCGGTCGGTCGACCGTCCAACACGACCGGTCGACCATACCACTCTCTGACATTCCCTGTACTACGAGCGGTCGGGGGGTGCGGTCGACCGCAACATAGGATAGTCGACCGTAACTATACCTGCACCTTGCTGCTGCTGTTTTCTCTTCTACTCACTTCGACTCTTCGACTTCTGTGCTTCATCTTAACTTCTTCTAATCTGAACCACGAATATACAAGACACAATCCTAACAATTCTTGTGTTATGTACATTTCTTCTAATTACATTCTTTCTAATTCCTTCCAATACTTATGTTCTGTGCATTGTTTATCATGGGATTCCGATCCTTTTGAGTATTAGATACTACTGGAGCATCCCTGCCATTACTAAAAACTACTGAAAGGTCTCGTACTTCTTACGCAGCCATCCATCATATACGGAGTTACGATTGAAGAGAAACGAATTACAATTAAATATTTGTGCATTATCTTATACACTATAAAGGTCAAGCCAAAACTATGAACATAATTTCTCTGATCTTACAGAGGATTAGATGGTGGTCAAAGAAATGGATTGATCTTCTTGTTCTTGTCAGTATTGTTTTCAATGTAGAGAAGGATATAAATTATGAAAATTATAAAGAGAATGATATCATAAAGAGTTTGATAGATTGAAGAAATTATGGCATACATTTTTTGTGTGTGGATTCTATGGCTACTTATAGGAGCCAGGTGACTCTTCACATACCCATACATAAACTACTAAGAGTCATGAGTCTTTGCATACCCATATCTTTATCATACCCCCGCAAGATGGAGCACCGTGAGTGATTCCAATCTTGTACACTAATTGTTGGAAAGCGAGAACGGTGATGTAGGAATGACGCTCGATGGCACAAGAGACGGTATTTGATAGCACAAGTAATGGTCTTCGGTAGGAAGTAGTAGCAATAGTGGCACCCAGATATGGTGCATGAGATGACGCTAGGTGGTACAAGGATGGTGCTCGATGGCACAAGTAGTGCGTTTCAGCAGGAAGAAGTAGAAATAGTGGCGCTCAGTGATGGCGCATGGGACGATGCTCGGTGGCACAAAGGACGATGCACAGATGGCACAAAGGACGGTGCACGGTAGTGGCACATGGGATGTCACGCCCCGCTTCCCAAAAACATGGAATACGAGTGCGTAACAAAAGCCCAGCGAATGATTATTATCATCCTTAAGCTGTTTCAAGAAATCTTTACAACATGTCACAGTAAAATCAGAGTCGGAAGCCAGAAAAAGATCAACCACATGCACTTATGAACCAAATACCAACAAGAATACTTGAAATAAAACACATTAATCTCAAATATTCATGATCTGAAATAACACAATAATCCTGGGTCACATCGCCCAAATACAAGAAATAAATACAAGTCTCAAAATACAATATTGTCCAAAATAAGTAACAGGAATAGCATTAGAAAAATTCAGCCTCTAGCCTCGCATCTTGCCAATAGCTTTAGGAACCTGTCCTCCAAAATCTGCAATACAACGAATGCAGGAAAAAGAAAAAGAGAAAAATAGTACCCGTCAATGGCAAGTCCGGGTCACAAATAGAATAGGATACAAGCACTTGGGAAAAACTAAACAGATCTAACTAATCATCAGAAACAGACCTAATATGGTATGGTAAACTCAACTAACATAGTATCCTAGCAGATGTCTCAGATATTAAGTGTCAAGTGTCATATAACAGAAATGTCAGGTAAACAGATATTCAGATATGTCAGGTAAATCAGATAACAGGTTTCAGATAATAGATATTCAGATTCAGGTTCAGATTTCCATATATCAGATTCAGATTTAGACCTCAGAAATATAATCAGATCTCAGATTTCAGATTAATGTAAGTCTTGTGTGATTACTATCTAGGTAGCACGACATGTGCCCCAAATTATATCACATGGTTGCTACATTCAAAACAATTTCGCTTTAGATTTCGTAGGGGACCATGCAGGGCAGTATACTCAGGTATTCACAAAATTACAGAACTTGGTCGGTAACTTGGTCGGTAAACTTGATCGGTAGCTTGATCGGTAACAGAAAATTAACTTGATCGGTAACGTGTTATACAGGAAACACAAGTCTCCTCCTGAGTACACGTTTCTGCACTATCCACTACTAGATCTGTCCCATATACCCCGGCTTAATTATCTTTGTTATGGTTATTAAACAGACATGAATGTGATCTAAAGGGTGTCAAACTAACATCATATGATCAGGTTTAGGTTTAAGGCATCAGATCAGTAAGTATATATGCAAAATTTTCACAAATACGAGCAAAATGGTATATGTCTATAATCAGGTCAGCAAGACCAGTCTGTACATAATCAGTGATCCAAAGATCTACAGGCATGCAAATAATGATCCGTCGAATGATCTGGAATCTAGACATCCACACGCTTCTAACGGTTATAATAAAGATATACACTAGTTCACAACATCACGGCTTAAAACACATTCCAACACAGTTTTCAAGTACAGCCAGAAAACAGGGGAATAACTTAAACCACATGAAAACAGCATACAAAGTCATTAATTAAATCCACGAAAATTATGGGGTAATCCCCTATATGTATAGTATCAAAATATGTATTTTCATATTTTTCCAGAAAGTATAGATATGTTTTCAAAAATAGGAAATAACACATAACACAGTTTTGATGGATCTGGAATTCTTCAACACCGCTGTACAAAATCATGCATATCTTGCACACAGCGCATCAAAATCCACTTCCGCCAAAACAGGGGGAAAGTATACACAATTACCCAACTTTCATATCTCACATAAAATATTCATACAGTAATTAGAAATAAGGTGAACACGGCATTCAACATACAATCACACACAGTTTACAGCAAAAGAGATCTATAGAAAAGGATGTAAGGCATCTCTCAAAACTCATCTTTTAATTACCACAAAAATCAGAGAACTACCTAACATCATATTGAAACACTGGACAAAATCTTGTGGCATGAAATTAGGTCTAACTTTGATCTTGAAAATAGTTTGTCCACAAAAATTACCCCGAACTGATTCTGGAAACTACTAACATACAGTTACTAAAATAATCATAACTATTCCATAAGAACTCCAAACAGGGTGAAATCAGTGGGGTTAGAAATTAGATTCGATTATCTACAAATTTCTCAGAAATAGTCATGTTGAGATTCGGACTTTAATCTAGGTAAAAACTGCAATCAATCCAGTTCAATCCAAATTTCCAGATTTCTCAACCAATCTTCAAAACGTCATAACTTCCTCAAAAATCATCAAAACTCTTCCAAATTCAAAACGCTGTCTACCCACTGTCCAAATGTCATATCTAAGGGTTTCTAACATGTCAAAATCCAATATTTCTCATATGGGTGTCCAAACATACATCGGTTACACAATATGCACATACGCGATTAAAATCGCGTTAGGGTGAATCCTAAGGCATAAACCTATCAACTTCATGTCCTAATTCGTCCATGACCTGTTTTGAAACCTTAGAGACGAAATCCACAATTAAAGACGTGATCTTGGTCCGTCTCTAGTCTCAAACTATCCTATGTGTGAACTTTCTACCTGTATCAACCTAAGAAATTTAAGTACAAGTTACTTGCCTTTATGTGATGACGAACGCGACGAATCCTAGCCTTTCAAAGAAAACCCACGAGCAAGAAGCCTTCCACGCGCGATCTCAAACGAACCCACGAACCGAATCTTGCCTACGATCGTCTTCTTGAGGCACGAACTCGAACGGATGATACCCTCTTCACCAAATCAGCGAAGAGATGAAGGAGGGGCTGTTTTGAAGTAGTGGGTGCTGTTTTGGTTGGTTTCGGCCACAAGGAAAGGAGGAGAGACGAGGTAATATGAAGCGGGGTAGTATATTGGAGGATGTAGGAGGTGATATGTGGTCGGCTAGGGCTTGGGGGCTGTGAGGGGGTGTCGGCCTGGGGTAGGAGAGGTGCAGGCCGGGATGAGAAGAGATGGAGAGAGGGAGCCGGCTTGATTAGGAGAAGGAAAAAGATTAGGGTTAGGGATTAATTAGATGAGGGGGTATTTATAGGGGATCAAATGTGGGTTAATGGGTAGTGGATACCAATAGGATTAAATGGGTATACAATTGGGTAATGGGTATTGGGTATATTTCAAATGGAGATACAAAATGCAATGAATCCTATGGCTCCTAAAAATCTCCTTAAGGGTCAAAAATCTCAAATTGGTCAAAATACTTCTAAAAATCTACCATGACCCTAAAATAATATTTATACATGAACGGAATCTAGAAATTGAGGAAAAGAGCTCAAAATGTCGAAAAACGGCAAAACGGCGCGCAAACAGCAAAAGGAGGTCAAAACTGCCAGAAAAATATTATAGAATAAAAATAATTAAATTTATTGTTCCGAAAATACACTGGAAAATAATAATTCACAAAAATAAAAAATACCGTCAAAAATACCAAAAGTGAAAAACAGGGGTTACAATCCTACCCACCTTACAACAAAATTTCGTCCTCGAAATTTGCGTAGGCGGTACATAGGACAAGACAAAAACAAACTGGGGAAGGGCAACAAAGTAGAGACAATACCAGAAAATAAGGAAGTTGATATCAATGGATCAATGGCACGCAGAAAGATAATGAACAGTATCAAAAGGAAATAATTAACACCAGATAACAAAGCAATAAAGGAGTAGTCAGAACTGAAATCAAGGAGAGAATAGACAGTGAAGAATTAAATCAACTAATAAGTCAACGGATGAGAACAATTGCAAGAGATAGAGGGATCCAAACAAGGCAAGGAAGGACAAGCACCAATATGATTCTGAGACCTGTGGGTTATGGTCCCACCACACTTCTGCGCCACTCTGATGGTGATATTCCAAGCTGCAGATATGTCGTTGTAGACCACGCGACAACCAGCAACGGTCCGAGCAGGAAGAAAAGAATGAGATAACAGAATACAATTGGGGTTGAGATGAGGGATTTAATTAAAATAATTAGGTCAAAACTAATGGGTATTAACAAAAATAATATTAAAAATACAAAAATCAACACGTAATAAAATAATAATAACAGAAATAATAAAAATAATAATCATCATAAATATACTGGTAAAAATAATAATAATAAAATATTAACAATACTGGTAAGGATAATAATACAAGACAGAAAATAATTTGGGGTTCATCATTTTTTTAGTGAAAGTAATTCAACATCAACATCAAAATTAAAATAGTAAGAAAATACAATACTAATAATAGTAATAGTAATAACGAAAATAATAGTAATACTAATAATAATAAGGAAAACGATAATAATAATAGTAGAAATCCTTTGATGTGGGTTCGCCTCATTTATATCCATCTGTAGTCTTGCATTCTCGACATCAAGTTGCAGGTTTGCCATCCCGACAACAAGTTGCAACTTACCATCTGGATATTCGGTTGCATATTTTGCCTCACCGGTATCCAGTTGCAATTTGCCTCCATTGATGTCTAGTTGCATGTTTGCCATCTCGACATCCAGTTGCAACAAAACGATGAACGAAATGATGCGATCTTTCACACGTACTTAGATATTGATTGCTCGATTTAAGTACGAAGATACGTTTTGAAAATTTGTGATATTAAAATACACAGTTATTCGAAATAATAAAATTTTAGAAAATAATTTTATAGAAGATCCAAAATGAAATACACAAAATATTCAATAAAATATATATACAATATAAAGAAAATATAGGCAAGAGAATGATGGATTTTATACTCAATGAAGAGTCAACAAAGGGGGACAACTACAAGAGATGAAGAAAAATAAGAATCAAAGAATTGAATATGAAAGAAGAGGAACGAGAGGTACAAGCAGAATTTGAAGAGAATATGGCCGGAAAGAAATAACTAGCACGATACTCAAAATGAGTCAACAATGAAGACGAATGAAGGAATCAAAGAAATATGGGTACGAAAAGAACGAAACTACACCTAATAAGGAATCAACAAATGAGAACGACTAAAAGAGACGGAAGAAACAAGGAATCAAGGAAATCGAATAAGAAGGGATCAAATGAATGGAATAAGACTAGTATCCAGATCACTGTTGGTAATAATTCACTTATGCATGTATGGTTGGTGAAATGTTGCGCAGATTCCAGATCGAGCCAAGCTTGTCTAATATATTAGTCAACTAATACATTAGCCAAACCTGATGCTCTGATACCACAGAAAACCCTGTCACGCCCCGCTTCCCAAAAACATGGAATACGAGCGCGTAACAAAAGCCCAGCGAATGATTATTATCATCCTTAAGCTGTTTCAAGAAATCTTTACAACATGTCACAGTAAAATCAGAGTCGGAAGCCAGAAAAAGATCAACCACATGCACTTATGAACCAAATACCAACAAGAATACTTGAAATAAAACACATTAATCTCAAATATTCATGATCTGAAATAACACAATAATCCTGGGTCACATCGCCCAAATACAAGAAATAAATACAAGTCTCAAAATACAATATTGTCCAAAATAAGTAACAGGAATAGCATTAGAAAAATTCAGCCTCTAGCCTCGCATCTTGCCAATAGCTTTAGGAACCTGTCCTCCAAAATCTGCAATACAACGAATGCAGGAAAAAGAAAAAGAGAAAAATAGTACCCGTCAATGGCAAGTCCGGGTCACAAATAGAATAGGATACAAGCACTTGGGAAAAACTAAACAGATCTAACTAATCATCAGAAACAGACCTAATATGGTATGGTAAACTCAACTAACATAGTATCCTAGCAGATGTCTCAGATATTAAGTGTCAAGTGTCATATAACAGAAATGTCAGGTAAACAGATATTCAGATATGTCAGGTAAATCAGATAACAGGTTTCAGATAATAGATATTCAGATTCAGGTTCAGATTTCCATATATCAGATTCAGATTTAGACCTCAGAAATATAATCAGATCTCAGATTTCAGATTAATGTAAGTCTTGTGTGATTACTATCTAGGTAGCACGACATGTGCCCCAAATTATATCACATGGTTGCTACATTCAAAACAAGTTCGCTTTAGATTTCGTAGGGGACCATGCAGGGCAGTATACTCAGGTATTCACAAAATCACAGAACTTGGTCGGTAACTTGGTCGGTAAACTTGATCGGTAGCTTGATCGGTAACAGAATATTAACTTGATCGGTAACGTGTCATACAGGAAACACAAGTCTCCTCCTGAGTACACGTTTCTGCACTATCCACTACTAGATCTGTCCCATATACCCCGGCTTAATTACCTTTGTTATGGTTATTAAACAGACATGAATGTGATCTAAAGGGTGTCAAACTAACATCATATGATCAGGTTTAGGTTTAAGGCATCAGATCAGTAAGTATATATGCAAAATTTTCACAAATACGAGCAAAATGGTATATGTCTATAATCAGGTCAGCAAGACCAGTCTGTACATAATCAGAGATCCAAAGATCTACAGGCATGAAAATAATGATCCGTCGAATGATCTGGAATCTAGACATCCACACGCTTCTAACGGTTATAATAAAGATATACACTAGTTCACAACATCACGGCTTAAAACACATTCCAACACAGTTTTCAAGTACAGCCAGAAAACAGGGGAATAACTTAAACCACATGAAAACAGCATACAAAGTCATTAATTAAATCCACGAAAATTCTGGGGTAATCCCCTATATGTATAGTATCAAAATATGTATTTTCATATTTTTCCAGAAAGTATAGATATGTTTTCAAAAATAGGAAATAACACATAACACAGTTTTGATGGATCTGGAATTCTTCAACACCGCTGTACAAAATCATGCATATCTTGCACACAGCGCATCAAAATCCACTTCCACCAAAACAGGGGGAAAGTATACACAATTACCCAACTTTCATATCTCACATAAAATATTCATACAGTAATTAGAAATAAGGTGAACACGGCATTCAACATACAATCACACACAGTTTACAGCAAAAGCGATCTATAGAAAAGGATGTAAGGCATCTCTCAAAACTCATCTTTTAATTACCACAAAAATCAGAGAACTACCTAACATCATATTGAAACACTGGACAAAATCTTGTGGCATGAAATTAGGTCTAACTTTGATCTTGAAAATAGTTTGTCCACAAAAATTACCCCGAACTGATTCTGGAAACTACTAACATACAGTTACTACAATAATCATAACTATTCCATAAGAACTCCAAACAGGGTGAAATCAGTGGGGTTAGAAATTAGATTCGATTATCTACAAATTTCTCAGAAATAGTCATGTTGAGATTCAGACTTTAATCTAGGTAAAAACTGCAATCAATCCAGTTCAATCCAAATTTCCAGATTTCTCAACCAATCTTCAAAACGTCATAACTTCCTCAAAAATCATCAAAACTCTTCCAAATTCAAAACGCTGTCTACCCACTGTCCAAATGTCATATCTAAGGGTTTCTAACATGTCAAAATCCAATATTTCTCATATGGGTGTCCAAACATACATCGGTTACACAATATGCACATACGCGATTAAAATCGCGTTAGGGTGAATCCTAAGGCATAAACCTTTCAACTTCATGTCCTAATTCGTCCATGACCTGTTTTGAAACCTTAGAGACGAAATCCACAATTAAAGACGTGATCTTGGTCCGTCTCTAGTCTCAAACTATCCTATGTGTGAACTTTCTACCTGTATCAACCTAAGAAATTTAAGTACAAGTTACTTGCCTTTATGTGATGACGAACGCGACGAATCCTAGCCTTTCAAAGAAAACCCACGAGCAAGAAGCCTTCCACGCGCGATCTCAAACGAACCCACGAACCGAATCTTGCCTACGATCGTCTTCTTGAGGCACGAACTCGAACGGATGATACCCTCTTCACCAAATCAGCGAAGAGATGAAGGAGGGGCTGTTTTGAAGTAGTGGGTGCTGTTTTGGTTGGTTTCGGCCACAAGGAAAGGAGGAGAGACGAGGTAATATGAAGCGGGGTAGTATATTGGAGGATGTAGGAGGTGATATGTGGTCGGCTAGGGCTTGGAGGCTGTGAGGGGGTGTCGGCCTGGGGGTAGTATGCAGACCGGGATGGAGAAGAGAAGGAGAGAGGGAGCCGGCTTGATTAGGAGAAGGAAAAAGATTAGGGTTAGGGATTAATTAGATGAGGGGGTATTTATAGGGGATCAAATGTGGGTTAATGGGTAGTGGATACCAATAGGATTAAATGGGTATACAATTGGGTAATGGGTATTGGGTATATTTCAAATGGAGATACAAAATGCAATGAATCCTATGGCTCCTAAAAATCTCCTTAAGGGTCAAAAATCTCAAATTGGTCAAAATACTTCTAAAAATCTACCATGACCCTAAAATAATATTTATACATGAACGGAATCTAGAAATTGAGGAAAAGAGCTCAAAATGTCGAAAAACGGCAAAACGGCGCGCAAACAGCAAAAGGAGGTCAAAACTGCCAGAAAAATATTATAGAATAAAAATAATTAAATTTATTGTTCCGAAAATACACTGGAAAATAATAATTCACAAAAATGAAAAATACCGTCAAAAATACCAAAAGTGAAAAACAGGGGATACATGGGAAGGCACTCAGTAGTGGCGCAAGGATAGCGCTCAGTGGTGTTAGGATTGTGGCCTCAAATACACGTAGGCACGGAGTATTTGAAGTTAGAGAAGAATAGGAGGAGTCGAAGACAGCAAGAGAAGACAACAACAAATAGAAGATGTGTAGTCTGGAAGTTGCGGTCGACCAACTGGGGGTACGGTCGACCGACCCTGACTAAAGGAGTTCTTCGAGGGTACAGGGTCCAACAGAGAGCGGGACAGTCGACCGTGTAGTCAACCGGTCAAAAGTTCAGGAGTTGTCTTTACACGTTGCGGTCGACCGACCTGGGGGTGTGGTCGACCGTTAGCGACGCTGTGTGTTATTTGGATTGACGGGATTTAGGCTCAATAAGTTGGATTTTTGTTTATCTTTTAGGGTTTACTTGGGGGCCATATATGTGGTTGTAGACTCTAGGGTGTGTATCACTGATGACATCAAGAGGTGAGCCGTTATCATTGTTTAACTTCAAGAGAGGATTGTGCCAAGTATTTCAAAGATGAGGGAGAAAGATTAAGAGTTGTAATCTCTTTGTAATCTCTGTATTTCTTGGGGAATATGAAGTATTGGTTATCTCTGCATATTGATTGTATTCTTATGAGATCTTTCATATATTATGGTGGCTTGTTCTTGGTTCACCTATTTCTTGGAAAGTTTCTATCGCTTGTGGTGTGTTTCCGCTATTAGCATTACAAGATGTTGGTAGATTCTGCAACAAGTGTTATCAGAGCCCTAGGTTCAGGATGGCCGATAGCAAGTCAATGATCAAGAGGTGTGATGGGAGTGACTCCGCGATGTGAAAGATTCAGATGATATCGTATTTTCGTCAGAAATATCTAGATGGTCCATTGTTTGATGAGAAGCCGAAAAGTGCAGACAACGATGCGAATGTCTTGGCGAATTGGAATGGTTTGGATCTGCAGGCGCTAGGGCAGATTCAGTTGGGACTGAGTAGGAAGGCATTATTTTATATCTCGAAGGCAAAGACCACAAACGAGGTTATGGAGATTCTCATAGATATGTATGAGAAACTGTCGGCATCTAATCAAATTCTTCATCTAATAAAATTGGTTAATATGAAGTTAGGGGAAGGGGGTTCAGTAGTAGAACATGTGAACAATTACTGTATGGTTTACAAACAGATGGAATCTGCAAGTTTGAAGTTTTCAAAGAGGGGGAAGTCATTGTTACTTCTATCTACTTTGCCCGATAGTTATGGTACGGTGGAACAGACTATTACAGGCATTATGACAGATTCTACAACTTTACAGGATGTGGTGAGTTGCATTCTGAACGAGGAGGTGAGAAAGGTAAAAAAACTGGGGATTTCATCATCATCTTCTAGAGATTCCGCAATGACAGTTGAGAAGAGACGTGAGAGATCTAAGAGCAGTCAAATAAGAAAGCATCATAGTAGTTCATCTGAGAGTGAGTCTGATGACATCGATAGAGGACATGGACCTGAGTGTTTGTATTGTAGCGCCCCGAATTTCTAATATAATATCTCAGAAATACGTGGTACAATTCCCAGCATCAACCTCAATGTAATAGTAAATACAACCAAAACACAGATAAATTTTATCAACTTTTTTTTAAAATTTTTTTACATCAATTTTTTACAAAGCACATTGGAAGATTAAACACCTTTAATTATAATTTATTTCTTTTACAACACATTCTTTTACAATTTTCCTAAGCCATATTATCATTCTACCACATGCATCCAAATCCCAATGCTATAGGTACCTACCTGTAAAACATGAGTCTAGAGATAACCCTAACCCTCAAAACTACAGGGGCCAGCCATAATGGTGTGAGTGATATCAAAAGAAATACAATATAAATAAAACATGAAGAATAAAGTTATAAACAACACATACCAACAGTAGTAACAGATGGAATATGAATTAACAATAAATAAAGTATGAAAACATCGAGTGAAACTAGACTAAGTTTCAAGTGTAAGAAAATAGAAAATCAATATGCATAAAACCAAATCAAGAAACACAAATACAGTATGATGACTCTCTAATGCATACTTGTCAGATTCTGTGCATTCCATACTACATAGGTCCGGTGTAAGCCCTTATCGTTCTCCACTTTATAGAGTTAGATCCCTCGTTATGCAACTAATTCTACTACGGTGATGGAAATAAGATCCAAAATACTCCACGAATAGGCATCATAACCCTCAACGCGCAAGCATCATGTAAGAATAGCTAAAAAAAACTCGGAGAATCACCTCCCTGCCGTGTACCCCACCACCGCCCCTCGACGTGCAAGTACACAGGCACATCCCGTGAATAGACCTGTCGGACCTCGACACGCGAATGTACCTATATATTTCGTGAATAGGCACTGCACACCGTCGACACGCGAACATACTAATAGTCCTCTCGAGACAGAACACACAAGTCCTGAAACGCATCCGTTGGACTGGACCCCAAGAGCATATACTTACGTTTCTTAAGTTCCATCACGTCTCCACTAGTGCTTGTCCTTAAGTTGATTATTATTAATAAAACACAAACACCCGCTCTCTAGAGTTAGTGTGACCTGCCGGACATAATTCTACAAAACAACCCCAATCATCCCAATTGGTCAAAATCCACAAAATTTTATCTGCCGGTTCACATGACTCCCACTCAACTCCTAAAGAATATCAAAACGAATATCAACACCAAACTTTCAATAGAACTCTTTATTTCATCATCAAAACGTTTATATCAATAAAAACTTCTTAAATCAACAAAACCAAATACATTCAGTATACTCACAAATTTCCAAAATTGAAATAAATTATTAAATCTATTAAATAATTGAGAATAATATTTTGAAATCATAGAATATCACAAAACGTCAATTTCTTCAAGAACCATATATATTTTCCCTTATAAGGTTATAGAAATACAATTCAAATTCTATTAAAATCAAAACAAAAATTTTTGTAAAATATTATAATCTGTAGTAAAACATCATCTAAAATAGTAGATCAATAATCCGTAATATCGAAGAAACAATCGTTCAAGGAAAATAAAGAAACTCAGGAAAACAATCAGCCAGAACACTGACGGTCGACTGTCAAAACCAGTACAAAACGCAATGGTCGACTGTCATGCAAGAATTCCAAAAGTAAAGAGTTGACAGTCGACTGTCATTTTTAGTACAAGAATGTGGCGGTCGACTGTCATATACGAAAATTGACCGCTTTGAATTTCGTGCACATTTTTACTGATACTTCTATAAATCTTTGTAAAATCTTAAATTTGCAAAACCAAATTCCTGAGATGATCAAATACAACTTGTATAACATACAGGAGTTTATAAAACAAATCAAAATCTCATCATGATCATAAAAGAGTATTTTTTCACAAAACTCTTTAAAACAATAACTATATATGTATATAGGTGTATAAGAGTGTTTAAGCTTCAATAAAACATCAAGAAATCATTGTACATGTGTAGTATATTGTTCAAATCCATCTCAGTATGAAAACAACTCAGATCCAATCGAAAATATCACAAAAATCACATAAACCTACCTTCGGCCATATACCATCAGACCCAAAAACAATTGCTCAACCCCCAACTTCAAAACTCGATTCTTTTGTTGCAAAACCCCTCTTGAACTTTTTCAAATACACACACAACCCCTTACATCAGTTTGCCCATGAATATATGCAATTATAACAACTATTCATCAAGTTTTATTCTTCAAAATTCTCAAACAGTGGGTATACATATATATTCAACAGTAAAGGTTAAGTATTGTTCACTTTTCGCAATAATCATCATACAACTCATAATAAACATTCAAAACAACAATATTTTGAAAGAAAACATCATACTCATGATTTCTATTAGGTTTTTTAACAATCTCAAGTCATTTATATGTAATTTTAATCATCAGTATTATAGTTTTCATGAAAAGATTCAATTTTTATTCATTCATCCATCAAAATTCATTATATTACCATACCATCATCTAACATGCTTTCTAATAGACAAACTATCACATACAACATGCATTGAACAATAAGAAAACAAACATGTGTTACTCACCTTTTTAAAGAATCAACCAAAGAAATAAAAAGAATAAGAAAAGTCATTCCTTTCGCAAGAAAACCAAGATCCTCGCTTTGAAATTCCAAGAAATCAATAATAAAGAAAACCCTTTGTTTTGTGCAGCAAAGAGATGGCTGCACCTCCCTTTTAAATATGCCGGAATTAGGTTATTAGGGTTTTTGAAATAGATTTGTAAAATATCCCTTTTGAATATATCTTTACATATATAAATTCTTTTACTTGGAAATTAGATTAACGAATTAAATTTAGATTTAAAAAAAAACCATTCTGGCCGGCACTATTTTCAAAACCCAGAAAATAATTTTGTAATTTTTGCCTCTAAGTGGCAATTTTGCAAAAAAGACCATTCCTTAAGAAATTTGCGAAATAACCCAAATCTATTAAAATAAAAAGTAAAACTTTTACCTCTGAGTTGACTAAGCATCATTCTCAGCCCAAAAATCAAAAAATCTGGATTTTCACTCCAAGTGGTAATTTTGCACAAAAGCCCATCTTTTTGTAACTCAAGTTCACGTGTAGACCTTCAGGCACTGCCACCAACTGATGATTCTGATCCAGCACATACTTGCTCAATATCGACACATGGAACACATCATGTACCTGTGCCAATTCCTTTGGTAGCTCCAATCTATATGCCATCTTACCAATCCGCTCCAAAATTCTGTATGACCCAATGTACCTTGGCGCCAACTTACCTCCTTTTCTGAACCTGATCACTCCTTTAGTTGGAGACTCCTTAAGAAAAACTGCATCCCCAACCTCAAACTCCAAGTTCCTTTGCCGAGTGTCTACATAACTCTTCTGCCGACTCTGAGCCTCGACTAACCTCTTACGAATCAGCTCAATCTTCTCCGATGTCTGCTGCACAATCTCAGGTCCAAACATCAGCCTCTCACCAACCTCATACCAACAAACTGGTGTCCTGCACTTCCTCCCACACAGAGCTTCGTACAGAGCCATCCGATAATCGCATGGTAACTGTTGTTATAAGAAAACTCAACCAATGTCAAGTACCTCTCCCAACTGCCACCAAAATCCATAACACAAGCCCTCAGCATATTCTCCAACACCCGATTCACCCTTTCAGTCTGACCATCGGTTTGCGGATGGAAAGCAGTATCAAAATCAGTTCTGGTACCCAAAGCTGCTTGCAAACCCTTCCAAAACCTCAATGTGAACCTCGCATTCCTGTCGAAAACTGATGTGAATTTTTGCAAGTGTACAAAATCGCAACAAGTAGTATAGATAAGTGAAAAGAGTGACGAACCCATAAGGACTAATTATTTTATTGAGTACCGAAATTACTAGATTAACTACTATTTGGAAAATCGAAATTTAAAAAAGAAAGCAACTAAATTTAATTAATCTAAAGAACTAACTAAATTAATTAAAAGGAGTGGAATATGAAATTTTATTGTTTATTAATTGCAAAACTAATTCTAGGGCTTTTGATTTTACCTAGTTAATCCAACACAATTCATAATTCCAAGTGAATAAAAATATTATTTTTCCAAGTTGTAGACCAAAATCCCCGAAGTATTCAATGCTTTCTCTCGAACAACATCAGAAATATCTCCAACTAACAGTTTTTCATATCTCTATGCAAATTTAATTAATTGAAGACTCATTAAGTTCTATGGATTTCTTTATAGTCGCATCAATCACGGTAAATCATCTCTAATTTCGCTCAATTAATGGTATTTAATTTTATAGTTCTAAATCATGAATTACCCCTCAGTCTCTCCATGATCCAATAAATCATACAATAGTTGGCCAAACAATTGTAAGCATTAAATACAAAAATCATACACACAACCATGGAATAATAAAAAAATAATATGGAATTAAAAATTGTGTTCTCAAAACTAGACTACATCGCAGCCCTAGAAAAATAAAATTTAGTTCATGATAAAATTGCAACTAACAAATACTGTCTTGGATTGCATTATAGAACAAGAAAAAGAGAAAAGAGGTACAGAAAGAGCTGTTTGTTCAAAAAAATTGCAAACCGAAGCTTGGATTTCCGAGCCGCAAAAGTCAGCACTTCTCTTTCTCTCTCTTCTTCTCTGTCCAGTTTCTGTCTCGAGCCCCTGCACCGCAGACGAGGCGTTACATCACCGAGCCCCTCTGTCCCGTGCTCTCTTTTCGTTCTTGAAGCACGAGCCGCCCAAACACCACACAGCGAAACCACTGTCTTCCCTTGCTGTTTCGATTTTTTTTTCTTTTTTCTTTTCTTCCAATACCAGCAGCCACCTCATACCCTATAGCCAACTACTCCCCTGGCTTTTTTTTCCTTCAAGCCTCCCCTCCTCTATTTATATATAGGGGTAGGTATATATATATATATATATATATATATATATATATATATATATATATATATATATATATAAATTAAATTAGATTAGCATTGGGATAGTTAATTAGGATTAGTTAATATTATTAGATAATTAATTAATTAATTTAAAAATTATTAGATTAAAATTAATCTATTAAAATTTTAAACTAATTAAATTAACTAACCCTAATTTAATCCACCCCCTAGTTGACCGAAATATGTTTTATTGATTCTTCTATGCGCCAATTTGTAAAACTGCGCATTCGAGTGCTTAAATTTTAAAATCTTCATCCTTGATTTCACAAAAAATGTCCACCTTTTACATTTATCCATCTCATTCTTACAAAATGAAACAAACAAATAAATATAAGTAGAAATAAGATAAATGTTAAATAGATAGACGAGAACTTGCAATTTTAATGTATTAAAGAGTAATAAAAGTTATGTAAAAATTTCACTCATCAAATACCCCCAAACATGAGATTTTGCTTGTCCTCGAGCAAAAACTAGAACCATGAATAAAGGAATAATAATCAATAATAAGCTCAACTCATCACACCAAGAGATTTCATCATGCAAGCAACAAAATTTCAATTAAATGTATAAACAATAGCAAATAAAGTAAAACTAAGCATACTCAATTTCTCCAGTGCATTTATTCTTTCATAATTCCAAACCCAATCATATTTTTCATGCAATTAATGTAATTATAGTATGTAACAACTCCATCTGTGATTACCCCTTCTCACTACTACAAACCGAACAGCAAATTTTTTTTTCTTTTTTTTTGTTGGTGTGTGTGTGTGTGTGTGTGTGTGTTGTCTCTTCTCTAAGTTGTCACTTGCCTTTTGACACGAATGCAAACATTTGTGATGAACTCACCCGGTTACTCAACAAGTTACAAACTTACAGTGCTTTGCATACTCATATCCCAAGTTGCCATTTGACGTAAAAGTAAACATTGGTGATGAATACCCCTAGTTACTAAGCAGCTCAAAACATTGGAGTAGATAGAATTTATTCATAATTTTTTTAAATTATTATCACCCTATTTACTTAAACTCTATTTAGGACTAGATTAAAGGGGATAATCACAAGAAAAAGTGTCACATTTTTCTTTTTTGTATAATCACATGACTGTCACAATTGTGTAAGGAATTTTGAAATTCAATAATCCTTAACTAAATAAGTATGCTTAATCTTGCTTTAGAATCAATTGTCTATCCTAAAAAAAAATTTATTTCAATGTTTTAGTACAATAAAGAACTCAAAAGTGTAATGGTAAACCTAATTGAAATCTTTTTTTGTTTTTCAAATATATATAAAATAAAATAAAAAATTGTACCCTTTCCCCTAAAATTGAATATCACATTGTTCTCAATGGGAAAGGAAAAGGAAAAACAAAAAGAATGCAGAAAGTTCATAATTTCTCTCATGTTAAAATTCTGCACGCGCGATGTTCATTGTTTCAGTGATATCTGGAGCTATACATGTCCAAATGGCCTGGTTTTTTTTGTTCTGGAAAGATAAGAAAATTTCATACAATCTCTCTTTAAAACACTTTTCCATATTCTGACTCCATCCTACTAAATACAGCCATCAATTCAGGTGTAGAAAACAGCTCCACCCGGTGACTTCCAAACTCATGCAATCCTACAAAATAAAATTAGAAAATAAATTATGATAAACTAAAAGAAAAATAAAATCTAATGCAGTAAAAGAAAACATGGGTTGCCTCCCAAGAAGCAGTGAGTTTTAAGTCTTCAGCCAAACGTTGTAGCTGATATGGTTATGTAACGCCAAGATCCAACAACATACGAGCCTCTTTTCCAATAATTCTCTTCATATGTGGATTAGATTTTTTTTTTTTGTGCATCCGTCAAGCTTGATGGTAGCGGCTCGAATTTCAGTCGTTTCTTTCTTGAAGATGGTGTCTTTGATATCCCCACCTCCTTGAATGTCAGCTGAGAAGAAAAATTAATAGATGGTGCAACTTGAACGTATTCCAAAATATTTTCTTTCTCAGATTCAAGAGTTGCTGATTTTGTTGGACACACTTTAATTGGTAATTTCTCAACTTTCGCTCTATGTGTATCTCCCACAATTAGATTAGTTTCACAAACTTGAAAATATGAGTGAGCTTCAGCAGCAATCTCCATGGATTTAAAAATAGCAAATATTACTTGCTCATCCTCAACCCTCAAAATAAGTTTTCCTTCTTGAAAATCTATAAAAGCTCTCCCCATAGCTAGAAAATGTCGCCCCAAAATTAATGGAATTTGTTCATCTTGCTCCATGTCAAGCACTATGAAATCAGCGGGAAATACGAACTTGTCTACTTTCACCAAAACATCTTCAATTAATCATCTTGGGTACTTGATAGATCTATCAGCCAATTGCAATGAGATTGTGGTGGGTTTTGCCTCTCCAATACCTAATTTCCTGAAAACAGAATAAGGCATAAGATTAATACTTGCTCCTAAATCACATAAAGCTTTATCAAAATTAATATTTCCAATAGTGCAAGGAATTGTAAAGCTCCCTAGATCTTTAAGTTTAGGAGGCAGATTCTTTTGTAAAATTGTACTACTCCCTTCAGTTAGCATCACCGTCTCATGTTCCTCTAATTTTCTTTTGTTTGATAAAATTTCCTTAAAAAATTTAGCATATTTATGCATATGTTCCAAAGCTTCAATAAGAGGAATATTAATATACAATTTCTTAAAAATACTAAAAAATTTAGTGAATTGGTTTTCAAGATCATTCTTCTTAAGTCTTTGAGGAAAAGGAATGTGTGGATAATAAGGTGAATTAGGATAAGTTTCAGAATTAAACTCCCCTGAAATAGTTTGGCTTGAAACCCATTTATCCTTCTTAGAATGGTGATTGGCTACATGCTGCATTTGTTCCTCCACAATTTGCTCGATCTCACTTTGCTTTTCAACCACATTTTGGTCGGCAATTTCTTCTTGTGGCTGCTCAATTGTTCTCCCGCTTCTTATTGTTATTGCTTTGACATGCTCCTCGGGATTAATCACTATGTTATCGGGTAAGGTTCCTGTTGTCCTATCTTTAAGAATATTTGAAAGTTGACCAATCTGAGCCTCAAGATTGTGAATTGAAGCCAAATTATTTTGTATCACCAAATCTGTCTTCTGCATGTATTGCATGAACATCTCTTCAAGTGTCGGCTTCTTTTCTTATTATGAAAAATTTTGAGGTGTTCTAATTGCTCCTTGATTGTTGTTCCAAGAAAAATTGGGGATGTTTCTCCATCCTTGATGATACATGTTCGAATGAGGATTATTTTGGTGTTGAAAATTGGACACGTAATTTGCTTGATTGAAATTTGATTGAGCAAAAGGGTTCCCCACTTGACAATTTGTACTTGAGTGATTTCCTGCACAAAGATTACAAAACATATTAGTATGAATAACATTAACATTCATATTACCTATTTGTTTAGATAAAATATCAATTTTTGCAGTTAAAGTAGTAATAGGATCAAGTTCAAAAACTCCAGCCACTTTTTCTGGCATTGTGCTCTCTGAATACCATTGGTAATTATTAGATGCTATCTCCTCTAAAAGCTCATAGGCTGCTTCGTGAGTTTTTCTCATTAGTGCACCTCCAGCTACTGTATTAACCATAGATCGATTTGTAACTTTCAAAATGTTATAGATTATTTGAATTTGCAGCCATTTTGGTAGTTCATGATGAGGATACTTTCTCAATAACTCTTTGTACCTCTCTCATGCATCATACAAAGACTCGGTCTCAAATTGAATGAAGGTGGTAATATCATTCCTTAGCTTCGCTATCATTGCCAGCGGAAAATACTTAGCCAGAAATTTTTGTGCAAGTCCCTCCCAAGTAGTAATACTACCGGGTGGTAGAAAATTTAGCCAAACCTTCGCCTTATCTCTTAGTAAAAAGGAAAGAGTCTCAATCGAATTAAATCATCTGATACTCTGTTATGCTTGAAAGTGTCACAAATTTCTAGAAAGTTTGCAATGTGAACATAAGAATCCTCATGCGATAGTCCCCAAAATTGAATAGTCTGTTGAATCATCTGAATAATTGTTGGTTTAATTTCAAAGTTATTTTCTTCAATTGCAGGCCTTTTGATGCTTGATATTGCTCCATTAAGTGAGGGCATCACATAGTATCTCAAAGCCTTTTTCTCATCGTTCGCCAAGATAATGTACTTGTATGTCCTGAAATATAAGCTAAAAAATAGGAAAACTAGAAATAATAATAAAAATAAATATAAATAAAAGTAAGTCAAAAGAAAATAAAGAGGTAAAATAATAATAAAACAAAAAAATTTAAAAAAAAATCCAGACTAGTAATAATCTAGCAAATTTCAATATCAATAAAAGAATAACTAGTCCCTGGCAACAGCGCCAAAAACTTGATGTGAATTTTTGCTAGTGTACAAAATTACAACAAGTAGTATAGATAAGTGAAAAGAGTGTCGAACCCACAAGGACTAATTATTTCATCGAGTACCGAAATTACTAGATTAACTACTATTTGGAAAATCGAATTTAATAAAGAAAGAAACTAAATTTAATTAATCTAAAGAACTAACTAAATTAATTAAAAGGAGTGGAATATGAAATTTTGTTGTTTATTAATTGCAAAACTAATTCTAGGGCTTTTGATTTCGCCTAGTTAATCCAACACAATTCGTAATTCCATGTGAATAAAAATATTATTTTTCCAAGTTGTAGACCAAAATCCCCTAAGTATTCAATGTTTTCTCTCGAACAACACCAAAAATATCTCCAAATAACAGTTTGTCATATCTCTATGCAAATTTAATTAATTGAAGACTCATTAAGTTCTATGAATTTCTTTATAGTCACATCAATCACGGTAAATCATCTCTACTTTCGCTCAATTAATGATGTTTAATTTTATAATTCTATATCATGAATTACCTCTCGGTCTCTCTATGATCCAATAAATCATACAACAGTTGGCCAAATAATTGTAAGCATTAAACACAAAAATCAAACACACAACCATGGAATAATAGAAAAATAATATGGAATTTAAAATTGTGTTCTCAAAACTAGGCTACATCGAAGCCCTAGAAAAATAAAATTTAGTTCATAATAAAATTGTAACTAACAAATACTGTCTTAGATTGCATTATAGAACTAGACAAAGAGAAAAGAGGTACAAAAAAGAGGTGTTTTGTTCAAAAAAATTGCAAACCGAAGCCTGAATTTCCGAGTCGCAAAAGTCAGCACTTCTCTCTCTTTCTTCTTCTCTGTCTCGTTTCTGTCCGAAGCCTGGATCTCTTCTTTCTCTCATCACGTCACTGAGCCCCTCTGCCCCGTTCTCTCTTTTCATTCTTGAAGCACAAGCCGCCCAAACACCACACAGCGAAACCACTGTCTTCCCTTTCTGTTTCAATTTTTTTTTTCTTTTTTTTTTCCAATACCAACCGCCACCTCATGCGCTGTAGCTAACTACTCCCCTAGCTTTTTTCTTTCTTCGTGCCTCCCCTCCTCTGTTTATATATATGGGTAGGTATATATATATAGGGGTAGGTAGTATTAGGGTTAAATTAAATTAGATTAGGATTAGGATAGTTAATTAGGATTAGTTAATATATATGGGTAGGTATATATATATAGGGGTAGGTAGTATTAGGGTTAAATTAAATTAGTTTAGGATTAGGATAGTTAATTAGGATTAGTTAATATTATTAGATAATTAATTAATTAATTAAAAAATTAATAGATTAAAATTAATATATTAAAATTTTAAACTAATTAAATTAACTAACCGTAATTTATATCCACTCAACTTTGAATTCTATTACAAAATTTCATTCCACCGCCTAGTTGACCGACATATTTTTTTATTGATTCTTCCATGGGCCAATTTGTAAAACAGCACATTTGAGTGCTCAAATTTTAAAATCTTCATCCTTATTTTCTTCCTTGATCTCACACAAAATGCCCAATTTTTGCACTTATCCATCTCATTTCTACAAAATCAAACAAACAAATAAATATAAGTAAAAATAAGATAAATGTTAAATAAATGGACGAGAACTTGCAATTTTAATGCATTAAAGAGTAATAAAAATTATATAAAAATTCCACTCATCGGAAACAATTGACACAGGAACTCCATAAAGTCTCAAAATCTTATCAATGTACAATTCTGCCAATTTCTCCAATGACCAAGTAATCTTCATAGACAAAAAGTGAGCTGACTTAGTCAAACGGTCCACAATAACCCAATTTGAGTCATTGCCCTTCGGACTCCTTGGCAACCCTGTAATGAAATCCATGATGATATTCTTCCACTTCCATTCCGGAAAGGGCAAAGGCTGCAACAAACCTTGCCACAAAGTCTGCTACATCCCTCTTCATACCAAACCACCTAAAGTGATGTTTGATGTCCTTGTACATTTGGTGCCTCCAGGATATACTGACAACAAGGTATCGTGTGTTTCCTGCAAGATACTCTCTCTCAAATCTGCATTCTCCGGAATACACAACCTCTCACCCATCCATAGAACTCCATCTTGGACACGAAACTCCGATAACTTGCCTTCGAAAACCTGCTGCAATATCCTCTGAATCTCTGCATCTGATTTCTGACCTTCCACAAGCTGCTCTCTCAAAGAAGACTACATCCTAAACTGAGCCAAAGATGCTCCCAAACCATACACCACCACCTCGATACCTGCCTGGTTAAACTCTGCTGCTAACTCCCTCTGAGTAGTGATCAAACTCGACAAACTGCTCTTCCGACTAAGCCCATCGGCCACCACATTCGCCTTGCCTGGATAATACTTGATCTCAAGAAAAATGTCATCCAACACTTCCAACCACCTTCTCTGCCAAAGATTTAGATCCTTCTGCTGATAAATGTACTTCAGGCTCTTGTGGTCGGTATACAAGTTGACCTTCTCTCCATATACATAATGCTTCAACTGCTTCAAGGAAAACATAATAGCTGCCAATTCTAAATCATGCGTCGGATAGTTCTTCTCATGCGGACGCAACTGCCTTGAACCATATGTAATAACCTTCCCTTCCTGCATCAAAGACACACCCTAAACCTCTGAGAGACGCATCACTGAAGATATCATATTCCTTCCCAGCTTGTGGCAAAGCTAAGATAGGCGCAGTCGTCAACCTCTTCTTTAGCTCAAGGAAACTCGCCACATACTTATCAGTCCATGTGAATGCCACATTCTTCCGAGTTAACTCTGTCAAAGGAACTGTAATCTGTGCATAGCCATGAATGAATTTCCTGTAGTACCTAGCCAAACCCAAGAAATTTCTGACTTCCTTCACTGTCGTTGGCCTGGGCCAATGCTTCACTGCTTCAACCTTCTGAGGATCAGTGGCCACTCCCTCCTTAGAAAGGATATGACCAAGAAAAGCTACCTCAAACTTTCAAAACTCACACTTTGACAGCTTGGCATACAAGCTATGCTCCTGCAACTTCTTCAATACCTCTACCAAGTGCTTAGAGTGCTCTTCCTCCGACTTCAAATACACTAAAATCAATGAAAACCACCATGAAGGAATCAATAAATAGCCACAAAATCCGATTCATCATATCCATGAATACTGCCGATGCATTTGTCACTCCGAATGGCATTACCAAAAACTCATAGAGTCCATGACGAGTCCTGAAAGCTATTTTACTCACATCTTCCTCGTTAACTCGAACTTGATGATACCCTGATCGCAAATCAGTCTTCAAAAACACAGCTGCTCCTCGAAGCCTATCAAACAGATCATCAATCCGTGGAAGCGGATACTTGTTCTGAATAGTCACCCTGTTCAATTCCCGATAGTTAATGCACATCCTCATTGACCCATCCTTTTTCTTAACTAACAACACTGGTGCTTCCCACAGTGAAGAACTCAGCCTAATGAAACCCTTACTCAGCAATTTCTCAATCTGCTTCTTAACTTCATCTTGCTCTACAGGTGTCATCCTGTATGGAGCCTTAGAAATTGGAGCACTGCCCGATGAACATTAATACAGAACTCAACATCTCGCTGCGGCGGCAATCTTGGTAATTCTTCCAAAAATACTGTAGGAAAATCCCTGACAACTGGAATGCCTCTGACTTCATCTAGAATCATCAACTTAGATACCATTGCAGTCACTTTCGGGTCCTTCTTCCTCCCCTGAAAAGTCACTGCGGGACCTCCTGGTGCTTTCACTAACACCTCTTTCTTCTTGCATTCAATTGTGGCATCATAGTTTGCCATCCAATCAATGCCCACGATCACATCCACATCCAAGACTTGCAGTTCAATGAGATCAATGCCAAATAATCTTCCACCAATCTCAATATCACAGCCCTCGTAATATCGATCAGCAATCAATTCTTCCCCTGATGGTGTTGCCACTGACAAGACTTTGCCTGGAAACACCTTAGGTTCCAAACCTAAGACTTTAGTAAAATTTGGCGACACAAATATATGCGAAGAACCAGTATCAAATAAAACTGTTGCTTTTATTCCATTAACCAAAACAATTCCTCTTACATGAAGAATGATACTCAAATGTCCAATTTATTCTAAAACATAGTTTTACTTAATACATCAAATAAAATTTAAAATTCTTGCATACCCTGGATCACATCCTCTGAGTTACCCACATCCTCCTCAGTTAAAGAGAACACTCGCCTTTGCCTCTGAAATTTGATTCCGCCTGCACGTTCCTTCTTTAACTGCGGACAGTCTGGTTTGAGATGCCCTTCACCACCACACTGATAACTAGCCCGCGCCTTCCGAGGCTTGGTGCATGCTGACTGATTGTGACCTGTCTCTCCACAGTTGAAACAAGTCATGCCTTGAATTGCAGGTGCCTCATGCACTGTCCAACTGAACCTGCCCTACTTCACTGGGAACTTCTTTCCACTCTGACTAGCTTCTGGCCTCTTGTTCCTGTTCCAGGTCTCCTGCTTCTACTAGAACTGATCCATATCTTTTTCTGTCATTGCTGCTTAGTTAACCAGCTTATCAAACCTTCTGATAACCAATGGTATCATCCGCGACCTCAAATTCTATAACGCCCCTGCCCAGACTCAGACAATTTTTATAATTTATCAGACAAATTATTTATAGTATAGTACAACTACCCACCACAGGCTGTCTCTCAAAAGGTGGTTAACCGGATTGTTGATTCTTGATCATAGGCTATATTATTTATTATTATTTTAATCTATTGTATTCCCGATATGAGACTATTATCAACAACTCTCTCTCTCTCTCTCTCTCTTGCTTTGCATGTACAAACGAAGCTAAAGACCGCAGTCATGTGGGCCCTTGCCGCGTCACACGCAACCAGAGCAGCAACTCCCCCTATCTTCTCTCTTGGCGGGCCCTACATGGAAATGCCACCTCAGCAGCATTCAAACAAGGCAGCAGCAATTGCTTCTGTCTCTTTCTCCCATGGGATGCCCCACTCCAGATAAATCATATACAACCCCCATAGGAAATTCTATGGGGCCAACTCCAATTCCCTTATATATTTTATATATTATTATATTTTAACATGGGGTGTTACAGACACCCCCTTCAGAAATTAGCGTCGTCACTGAGCACGAGGCATGCACAATCTAGTGCAGGATCTACTTTCTAACCGATGTGGAGCATCTGCTCTTCTATTTGCTCGATTAATCATGATCCTAGAATCCACCGCCCGATCAATCATAATCTCAAATTTAATTGAGCTGCTCTCCTATCCGCCCGATTAATCATGATTCCGAAATTCACCGCCCGATCAATCATAATCCCGAATTTAATCGAGGCTTGTCTCATTCACCATAGTCCCGGAATCCACCGCCCGACTATATAGACATGCCCCACATTAGGTGTCGAAAGTCGGTTCTGATACCATTTTTTACGCCCCTGCTCCAGACTCAGACAACTTTTATAATTTATCAGACAAATTATTTATAGTATAGTACAACTGCCCACCACAGGCTGCCTCTCAAAAGGTGGTTAACCAGATTGGTGACTCTTGATCATAGGCTATAGTATTTATTATTATTTTAATCTATTGTATTCCCGATATGAGACTATTATCAACAACTCTCTCTATCTTTCTTGCTTTGCTTGTACAACCGAAGCCGAATCCCCCACTCACGTGGGCCTCTGCCACGTCACACGCAACCAGAGCGGCAGCTCCCCCTGTCTTCTCTCTTGGCGGGACCTACATGGAAATGCCACCTTAGCAGCATTCAGACATGGCAGCAAAAATTGCTGCTGTCTCTTTCTCCCGTGGGACCCCCCACTTCAAATAATTCATATACACCCCCCATAGGAAATTCTGTGGGGCAAACTCCAACTCCCTTATATATTTTATATATTATTATATTTTAATACAGAGTGTTACAAATTCGACCTCAAGCCCTGCTCGAATATCTTGGCCTTCTTCGCCTCATTAATAATCAGCTCCAGTACATACCTTGACAGCTAGGCGAACTTAGTCTCATACCCATGCATTGTCATGCTGCCTTGCTGCAGATTCAAGAATTCCATTGCCTTCCTCTTCTGAATATCCAAAGGAAAGAAACCATCCCTAAACTCATCCAGAAAAGCCTCCCAAGTCACCTGCTGATGCCCAAAAGTCCTCTTCACTGACTGCCCCCAGACGCCAACTTACTTCTCTAACTGCATTGTAGCCAATTTTACCTTATTGACTGTCATGCCTCGCTTCCCAAAAATACGGAATACGAGTACATGACATTAGCCCGGCGAATGACTAACGTTATCCATAAGCTATTTATTCGATTAACTCAATAATATAATCAATACAAAATAATTGTGCAGACAATAATAGTAATCTCATGAATAATAATAGTTGGAATAAAGCAATATATAACATCCAATTACAATAATAATCCAACATCTGGAAACAAATAATAACAATATTCGGGTCAAAAGCCCACAATACAATGTAATAACAATAGTTCAATAATTAAGTCTTCATGACAAAAATAATAATTTATTAAGCGGCGATGCTATCAATTCCTTCACCAATGTTGTTATCCCAATCCATCAGGCAATTCTCCATCAACACCTGTAAACACTTCATCTAAAAAGAGGAGAAAAATTTTCTTTAGAGCAAGTCATGGACAGCAAGTAGAGAAAGAAGAGAACAATGGAATAACGGTATAACGATGATTTCAATGGATCAATAGGAATCAATAACATGGGACAATAACAATAATCAATATCATGATAATCGATACAATGGCTATAAACAATAATTCAATATTCGGTAACAATATTTAATGAACAATATCAATAACACTTAGCCAAGATTCGATATCAATAGGAACAATAATGAACAATATGCAGTGTCAATGTGATGTAACTCTTAAGTCTATTAATCATTTTAATCCTAACTAATGTAGCACTTCATGCGTCCCATCTATTTACCACATGGTTGCTACATACAAACAAGTTAAGTTTAGACTTAGTGGTGGATTTTTATAGTTCATGTACTCGGCAACGATAATTAATAATGACCTATGACCGAATCAATCGAGATACTATAGTCAGTAATCTACAATTAATCGATGATCGATATGACCAATAGATCGACAGACCGACAGACCGATAAATAGGAAAACACGGGCCCTTCCTCCGAGTACAATCCTTATATTTTCCACTGCTAAAGTCAATCCCTTAAACCCTGGCTTGTTAATTATTTTATCAATGCAACAATACAAAGTGCAATTAATGGACATTTTCGATGAACGATAGTATCAATAGGAGAACAATAGGATGATAACTTAGATAAGTCAATTAAAATGATGACAATAACTCATTAGGAACATGCAATGCATCATACATATATTAATTCATGCAATAGTACGATATAGGACTAATTAATCTATTAAAATCTGGACTATATAATTCTGGATAGCAAGCGTAGTCTGTACAAAAGTGCAGTTTTCCGCTGTTTCAGAAACCGAAAACTGAATCCTTCAGAAATTCTGGAAACTAAACTTCCACACGGTTCCAACGCATATTTAAAGTTCAAAATCTGACAACAGTAGCTAGGTCAAACAGATTGTTCTTTACAGATTTCATGTTCAGACAGAATTTCGACATCATGTTGTTAAAATTTTAGAATCAGCAAAAACTCAATAATAAATTTATTGAAAATATTTTCTAGACTCCTAAACATGTTAAGCAACAATCTGAAAATTTTCAGAGTAAAATTTTATCATTTGAACAGCCTTGTTACTATTTAAGCATGCAAGATGTAAGAATCTGAAAATCTGAAAGTAAAAACACAGCTGTAGTAAAATGGGCATAACTTTTGCTACACAACTCGGAATTCAAAAATTCAAGATGTTCTGAAAACGAGAAAGATAAGGATACAATTCTTATTCATAAAATTATTCATTTTGAGATCTTTTATTGTTTCAAAAATAGCAGTCAACATACAGGCCAGCAAGCAATATACAGGTTTTGGGTAATTTTCTTGAAATAAATTAATTAAACATGATGGGTATCGATTCTTTAGTCAATAAATTGTGAAATCAACAAGATGGGTGCAATAATATGATTAATAAGAATAAAATCATACACATAAACTAAATCATCATCGATCAAATAATAAACAATCAACCAAACATACAACCTAGTAGTTGTTTCCACAATAATTAATCGTGTCATGATTATACGGTTAACCCTATTATCAGTTCTACATGAATGCATGAAGGATCCAATCTTTAGAGTCAAAAGTGGTACAATGTCAAGAATATTAGGTTAGCTCGTGTAAATCCTCAATAGACCCAACGAAAAGATGAACAAAGTATGATACGATAAACAAGGGATCTACTTGCAAGAATTTCAACAAAAATTGAATTTGATACAATTAACAATTCAAGAGGACGGTGACTTGCCTTATAAACAGTGAAAACGAATACCAAGAATAACGGGATAAGAATCCCGAAGCAACGAGTTCACGAACACACAAATAGCACGTGTATAATACGTGCAATAGAGATTCAATCAACCATAGCAATTGGGTGTCTGGGCGTCGATGGGAGAAGGAGAGGGCGTCGATGGGAGTAGGGTGGTCGATGAGGGTGAGGTTGCCAGAGGGTTTCAATGTGGGTCTGTGTTGACGTCGATGGGGTGCTCGACGGGAGGGGGATGGCGACGGGTAGGTTGCCGGAGGTTGGGGTTCGCGACTGGAGGAGCGTCGAGGGCGAGGAGCGCCGGAGAGGATGCCGGAGGTGATGGGGAAGGAGATGAACAATATTGAGCGAGAGAACTGTGGTCGGGAGAGAGAAAACAGAGAGGAGAGAGAAAGATGAGAGAGGAGAGAGAATAGACGACTAATTAGGGTTTGTATTTGTGCAATTTTTAGGATTTGTACTAGGGTTGTATTTATAAGATACAATTAGGGTATTGGGTTGTGGTTTAGAAATTAGGTTTTAGTGTTCAAATAAAAGATAGATCTAAATCAATAGGGTTCACAATCCGATAAAATAAAATCCACAAAAATAGGTAGTCCAACAAGAAGAAACGAATAGCTCATGAATCAAAAATTGAAATCCAATTAGATAAATAAATAGTACAACAAAAACAATATAAGTTGGTCCGAAAATAATTTAGGGTTCGCCAAGAACAATAGATCAAAATAATTTGATAAATGGATTTTAATAAATAAACAAGAAATAACAATTAATAGTTTTAATCATAATAAAATAAAATTATATAACAAATTTATATTCGGGTTTAATAATTTATTAAAATAACCCAATAATAATTATATATATATATATATATATATATATATATGATTTGGGCTCAAATAAAATCAGCCAATCAATAAGGAATAGAAAATAAAATTAAAATATACCATTATTCAAAATAAATATAATTTTCGATTAGAAAATGCTTTAATAAAAGACTCGAAACAATTTAAAACAAAACAAATTTATAAATAATCAAAATATAGAAAAATATTCAAAAAATATGTATTTACGGGAATAGGGGTTACATTGACTGCTGGAGTTTCCAAGACTTCGAAGACCATCCCCATCTGTCTAATCCAATCATCGGCCTCATTTGGATCAGACTACCCCTAAAAAATGGGCGGCTTCATCCGCTTGAAGAATTCAACTTGCTTAATTGGATCAGCATTAACAAACACTGGTCCAACCCCTTGATTATGATTCTGATTTTGAGCCATGTTGGCTGCCATGAATGCGTTCAAGGTCTAATACACCATGGCAATCTCAGTTTCAAGATCAAGTCCTGCCTCATGGGAACCCTCAGCCCCATCACTATTTCCACCATTTCTGGTCCTAGGTCCTGCCATTATACTGATTACTGCAAAATGAGGGAAAAGTAAGAGCATCACAGCACAATTCATATTCACATCAATACCCCATGGCAAAACCTCAATCATACCCTAAATCATAACATCTGGTTTTAGCTTTATGTGATACTCACACTCTAATGTTCACCCCTAGGTACGCACGCTCTAATGTCCACACCTAGGTTTAATTTTATACTATGTTTATCATTACTATTGAAGCATGCTCCGATACCAATCTCTGTAGCGCCCCGAATTTTTAATATAATATCTCAGAAATACGTGCCATAATTCCCAGCATCAACCTCAATGTAATAGTAAATATAACCAAAACACAGATAATTTTTTCAACTTTTTTTTTTACATCAATTCTTTACAAAGCACAACAGAAGATTAAATACATTGAATTACAATTTCTTTCTTTTACAACACATTCTCTTACAATTTGCCTAAGCCATGTTATCATTCTACCACATGCATCCAAATCCGAATGCTATAGGTACCTACATGTAAAACATGAGTCTAGAGATAACCCTAACCCCCAAAACTACAGGGGTCAGCCATAACGGTGTGAGTGACATCAAAAGAAATACAATGTAAATAAAACATGAAGAATAAAGTTATAAACAACACATACCAATAGTAGTAACAGATGGAATATGAATTAACAATAAATAAAGCATGAAAACATCGAGTAAAACTAGACTAAGTGTCAAGTGTAAGAAAATAGAAAACAAACATGCGTAAAACCAAATCAAGAAACACAAATGCAGTACGATAACTCTCTAATGCATACTTGTCGGATTCTATCCATTCCATACTACATAGGTCAAGTGCAAGCTCTTATCGTTCTCAACTTTATAGGGTTAGATCCCTCGTTATGCAACTAATCCTATTACGGTGATGGAAACAAGATCTAGAATACTTCGCAAATAGGCATTACAACCCTCAACCGGCAAGCATCATGTAAGAATAGCTCACAAAAAAATCCGGAGAATCACCTCCCTGCCGTGTACTCCACTACCGCCCCTTGACGTGTAAGTACACAGGCACATCCCGTGAATAGACCCGTTGGCCCTTGACATGCGAATGTACCTGTATGTTCCATGAATAGGCACTGCACACCCTCGACACGCGAACATACTAATAGTCCTCTCGAGAAAGAACACACAATTCCTGGAACGCATCCGTTGGACTGGACCCCAAGAGCATATACTTACGTTTTCCAAGTTCCATCACATCTCCACTAGTGCCTATCCTTAAGTTGATTATTATTAATAAAACGCAAACTCCCCCTCTCTAGAGTAAGTGTGTCCTGCCGGACATAATTCCACAAAACAACCCCACTGACCCCAATTGGTCAAAATCCACAAAATCTCATCTTTCGGTTCACAATACTCTCACTCGTCTCCTAGAGATTCACAAAATGAATATCAACACCAAACTTTCAATAGAACTCTTTATTTCATCATCAAAACGTTTATATCAATAAAAACTTCTTAAATCAACAAAACCAAATACATTCAGTATACTCACAAATTTCCAGAATTGAAATAAAGTATTAAATCCATTAAATAATTGAGAATCATATTTTAAAATCATAGAATATCACAAAACATCAATTTCTTCAAGAACCATATATACTTCCCTTCATAAGGTTATAGAAATACAATTCAAATTCTATTAAAATCAAAATATAACTTTCTGTAAAATACTGTAATCTGTAGTAAAACATTATCTAAAACAGTAGATCAATAATCCATAATATCGAAGAAACAATCGTTAAAGGAAAACAAAGAAACTCAAGAAAACAATCAGCCAGAACTGTGGCGCCCCAAATTTTCAATATGATATCTCAAAAATACGTGGCACAATTCCCAGCATCAACTTTAATTGCAATAGTGAACATAGCCAAAAACACAGATAATTTTTATTTCAACTTTTATTACATTAATTGTTTACAAAACACAGCGGAATACAAAATACCTTGAATTACAAACGTTTTCTTTACAACACTTTCTTTTACAATTTTACATAAGCCATAACATTAATCCAGCACAAGCATCCAAATCCCAAGCTATAAGCACCTACTTGTAAAACATGAGGCTAGAGATAATCCTAACCCCCAAAATTACAGGGGTCAGCCATAACGGTGTGAGTGACATCAAAAGAAAATAAAATATAAATAAAACATAAGGCATAGAGTCATCAACAACATATATTAACAGCAAGAATAAATGAAATGAGAAATAACAATAAGTAAAGCATGAAAACATCAAGAAATATAAGATAGTAAATAGTATAACATGAAAATAACAAGTGAAACTAGACTAAGTGTCAAGTGTAGGAAAAACAGAAAACAACATGCATAAAACCAAGTCAAGAGACATAAATGCTATATGCTGACTCTCTAATACATACTTGTCGGATTCTATGCATTCCACACTACATAGGTCTGGTGCAAGCCCTTAACAATCTCCACTTTATAGGGTTAAACCCCTAATTATGCAACTGATCTTACTACGGTGATGGAAACAAGATCTAGAATACTCCTCGAATAGGCACTACAACCCTCGACGCGTAAGCATCATGTAAGAATAGCTCTAAAACTAGAGAATCACCTCCCAACCATGTACTGCACGAATAGGCTTGCGAGGCCCTCGACGTGCTGATACACCGAGTACTTCCCGTGAATAGGCCCACCGACCCTCGACACGCGAATGCACCCTGCATGCTCCGTGAATAGGCCTGCAGATCCTCGACACACGAACATACAAATGTACTATCGAGACAGAACACAAACAGTCCTGGAACGCATCTGTTGGACTAAACAGACCAAGAGCATATACTCACGTTTCTCAAGTTCCATCACATCTCCACTAGTGCCTGTCCTTAGGTTGGTTATTATTAAAACACAAAATCCTCCTCTCTAGAGTTAGTGTATCATGCCGGACTTAATTCCACTAAACAAACCCAAGATCCCGTAGATCTCAATCCACAAATCTCATCTGCAGGTTCACAGGACTCCCACTCAACTCCTAGAGAAATCACAACTCATCCATCAAGACCAAAACTTTCAATAAAACTCACAAATCCATCGTCAAAATGATTATATGAAGAAACTTATTAAATCAACAAAAATCCAAATCTTATATAAAATTCCAGAATCCAAATAAATATTAAATTTATTAAATAACTGAAAATCATATTTTTAAGTTGTAGAATATCACAAAACATCAATTCCTTTGAAAACATGTATAACTCAAATAAGGTCCAAAAGAATACATTTAAAGCTCCAATATAAATCTCTGTAAAATTTTTTTAATTTTTAGCAAAACATCTTTTAAACAATATAATATTAAAGGAACAATCGATCAAAAGAAGCATCAGAAAATTCAAGAAAACATCAGTCAGAGCGGTACCAGTTGACTTCATATGGTAGTCAGTCGACTGTCCCGCGTGAAATCCAAATTCAAGAAAATATCAAACAGTGCAGTGGCAGTCGGCTGCATACTGTAGCCAGTCGACTATCCTGCGTAAAATCCAAAGCTTTAAGAAAACCCAAATCAGAGCAGTGGAAGTCGACTGTCCCGCATGAAAATCCAATACATCAAGAAAAACACAAATCTTAGCAGTGACAGTCGACTGTATATGGTGGTCAGTCGACTGTCCCGCCTAAAAACCCAAAACCTCGAGAAAACATTGCAGCCAGGATCGCAACGGTCGACTGTCGAAACTTACCATTTGACTGTCGTACCTGCAGACTGTAGTTTAAGTTTGTGCACATTTCAACCGATACGGAGTTTTACTTTATAAAAACAAAATATGTAAAAAGGTACATTTCTGATATGATCAAATATGACTTGTAGGGTATATAAGAGTCCTCAAAAACAAATCAAAACCACTTCAAATTAATAAAAGTATCAATTTGTTGAATTTCTTCAAAAATAAGACATGAACATATACATCTTCAAAAATAGAGTTTTTAAGAATCAATTATACATCGAAATAACTTCGTATTATGTTCCAAACGATGTCAATGCCAAATAAGTTAAGATATAATAAAAGCCCATAAAACACACAAGAATTCAATTTCTTCAAAACCACAAAGTAGGATATTCATATAAAAATGTTTGTGCATGTTTGTGCACCAAAAAAACTTCTCAAATCCATGAATTAAAAATAACCAAATATTCAGATTAAAACTTAGTATTTGAGCAAATTCAATTTCAAGTAAAAACTTCATAAAATCACGAAATTTTCAAATTAATTATAATGCATATATCCAAATCTAAACCCCCTTTCCTCACAACTCCAAGACTTAATTCTTAGATCAATAGCCAATAAACTCATCCACAATCATTCACAATAATTTGTCCATGCATATGAGCAATTATAACAATCTCTAATCAAGTTTCTACTCAACGAAAAGCCCCCAAATAGAGTTTATGCATTTATACACAAGTAAAGGTAATCTTTTTATCTACTTTTATGCAATATCATCATACAACACATCATGATAAGTTAAAACAGCAAGTATGTGAGGGAAAACAACCTACTCATGATTTCTATTCAGTTCTTTAATAATCTCAAGTCAACAAATTAGGGTTCCAATCATCAATAATATAATTTCATGAAAAGATTCAGTTTTAATTCATCTACTCATCAAAACTTCACATATCATCATACAAACTCCTAGAATTCTTTCTAATCGATAGATCATCACGTATAACATACATAAAATAAAACAAAACAAAATATGTCACTCACTTTGTTGAAGAGATCAAACGAAGATAATAAAGCAATACGAAAAATCCCTCATTCGCTAGAAATCCAAGATCTTTTGCTTTAAAAATCCAAGAAAATAAAATAATGAAATCCCTTGTGTTGTGCAGCGAAAGACGGCTGCACCCCACCCTTAAATAGGCCGGGATCCAAGGTTTTAGGGTTTTGAACACATTTGCAAAAATACTCCTTTTAAAACACATTTTTACATATATAGATCCATATACTTGGAAACTTGATAAAACCAATTTATTTGAGATTTAAAAACAAAAAAAACCATCATAAAGTCATCCGGCACTGTTTAAAAGGCCCAAAAAATAAATTTGCACTTTTACCCCTCAAAATGACAATTTTGCAAAACGATCCTCTTTTATCGAAACTTATAAAATAAATCAAATTCATCAACAAAAAAAAAGCAAACTTTTTAACCCTAAGTTGACTGGGCATTATACCCAGCCCAAAAATCCAAAAATCTGGAGTTTTCGCTCCAAGTGGTAATTTTGCACAAAAGTCCATCTTTTTGTAATATTTGCAAATAGGTCCAATAAATATCAGAAAAATTCAAAAAATTCACAAATAATATTTAATAATAAATAATGATTTTCCACAAAATAATTTTTGACTTTGAACTTTCCAAGAAAATATTTGCACGTGTTTTGCATGTGTAAAAAGATAAATTTTTAGAAAAATATTTATTAAATCTCCAAAAAGTCATTTAAATTCATTTATAACTCTTAAAAATAATATTTAAAAATACGGGATACTACAAGAATACTGACGGTCGACTGTCAAAACCAGTACAAAACGTGACGGTCGACTGTCATGCAAGAATTCCAAAAGTAAAGAATTGACAGTCGACTGTCATTTTTAGTACAAGAATGTGGCGGTCGACTGTCATATACGAAACTTGACAACTTTGAATTTCGTGCACATTTTTACTGATACTTCTATAAATCTTTATAAAATCTTAAATTTGCAAAACCAAATTCCTGAGATGATCCAATACAACTTGTATAACATACAGGAGTTTATAAAACAAATCAAAATCTCATCAAGATCATAAAAGAGTATTTTTTCACAAAACTCTTTAAAACAATAACTATATATGTATATAGGTGTATAGGAGTGTTTAGGCTTCAATAAAACATCAAGAAATCATTGTACATGTGTAGTATATTGTTCAAATCCATCTCAGTATGAAAACAACTCAGATCCAATCGAAAATATCACAAAAATCACATAAACCTACCTTCGGCCATATACCATCAGACCCAAAAACAATTGCTCAACCCCCAACTTCAAAACTTGATTCTTTTGTTGCAAAACCCCTCTTGAAATTTTTTAAATACACACACAACCCCTTACATCAGTTTGCCCATGAATATATGCAATTATAACAACTATTCATCAAGTTTTATTCTTCAAAATTCTCAAACAGTGGGTATACATATATATTCAACAGTAAAGGTTAAGTATTGTTCACTTTTCGCAATAATCAACATACAACTCATAATAAACATTCAAAACAACAATATTTTGAAAGAAAACATCATACTCATGATTTCTATTAGGTTTTTTAACAATCTCAAGTCATTTATATGTAATTTTAATCATCAGTATTATAGTTTTCATGAAAAGATTCAATTTTTATTCATTCATCCATCAAAATTCATTATATTACCATACCATCATCTAACATGCTTTCTAATAGAAAAACCATCACATATAACATGCATAGAACAACAAGAAAATAAACATATGTCACTCATATTTTTGAAGAATCAACCGAAGAAATAAAAAGAATAAGAAAAGTGCTTCCTTTCGCAAGAAAACCAAGATCCTCGCTTTGAAATTCCAAGAAACCAATAATAAAGAAAGCCCTTTGTTTTGTGCAGCAAAAGAGACGGCTACACCTCCCTTTTAAATAGGCAGGAATTAGGTTATTAGGGTTTTTGAATAGATTTGTAAAATATCCCTTTTGAATATATCTTTACATATATAAATCCTTATACTTGGAAATTAGATAAACCAATTAAATTTAGATTTAAAAACAAAAACAAACAACCCAATCTGGCCGGCACTATTTTCAAAACTCAGAAAACAATTTTGTAATTTTTGCCTCTAAGTGGCAATTTTGCAAAAAGATCCTTCCTTAAGAAATTTGCGAAATAACCCAAATCTATTGAAACAAAAAGTAAAATTTTTATCTCTGAGTTGACTAGGCATCATTCTCAGCCCAAAAATCTAAAAATCTAGAGTTTTCACTCCAAGTGGTAATTTTGCACAAAAGCCCATCTTTTTGTAATATTTACAAATTGGTCACATAAATATCAGCAAAATTCAAAAAAATCACAAATAATACCTACTAATGAATATTAGGTTTTTCCAAAATAATTTCTGACTTTGAACTTTCCAAGAAAATATTTGCACGTGTTTTGCACGTGTAAAAAGCTAAATTTCAAAAAAATATTTATTAAATCATCAAAAAATTATTTTAATTCATTTATTAATCTCAAAAAAATTATTTAAAAATCTAGGGTGTTACAGGTATTTTCACAAGAGGGGTCACATGATGTGCAGTTGTAAGGCCTGTATGAAGAAGAAGTAGGAGAAACCGAAGAGAAATAACCCAAAGGAAGCTCAAGTGGGACTTGTTGAAGAGTTATTCTTATCAGCTCAAAAGGATTTAGGCACTCAAGATTGGTGTATTGATCTGGGAGCTTCTTTTCATTACACTCCGATGAAAAGAGATGTTTGATGACTACAAGAAGGGTTCTTTTGGAGATGTGACCAAGGGGAATGATCACAGGTGTCCTGTACATGGGATTGGTATTGTTCATGTGAAAGCCAATGATGATCATAATGTTGTCTTGAGGGAGACAAGGCATGTTCCATACTTGAAAGAAAATATTATCTCAATTGGAAGGCTAGACAAAGAGGGTAGTCTACTATAGTTGGTAGTGGAGAGTGGTTATAGTTGCAGGTTCAAGGTTGATTGCAGGAGGGAAGCGTGAGAAAACGTGATATTTACTTAAATACGTGAGGGGCATTTCTCCTGTAGTTGACTCTCAACCGGAATCAAGTAGTAGGTTGTGTGGGGTGAACCAAGTTCTTTCAGTTGTGGAGGGGAGGTTACTAATTTTACGGGAGCTACTGGCCATAGAAGTGATCCTAGAGGGCAGGACGTTGCTATGGTGAGGGTACTTTGCGATATGGTAAATGAAGCTTCAAGTCGCTCTGGTGTGGTAGAAAGCACTGGTATCGATATGCGGGGTGACGTCAATGAGGGTAACCAAAATGGGACTGTAGGGATTGAACAGTCTGCAGATGTTGTTAAGGTGTTGTTCACGGAGACTTTTAGTGCAGAGGGTGCATTAAGAGGCTTTGAACCATGTCCGCTGTTAATGGAGATTCTGCGAGTTAATGAGTCTTATAATACGGAATTCGACACGGGAGATTGTTTCTCCGGTATTCGTGCTCTATATGATTGGTGGAACACATCCTTTATGAGGCGATGAGGGGTGTTTGGTGCACTCCACGTGGTGGAGTGACGGTGGTTCTCTTTATGAGAGTGTGGAGTACTTGGGTCTTCCATGAAAGTGTGAGATTGGCAGAGATAATGCAAGGTAAAGATTCAATAACATTGAAGTGTTATGTCTTTGGTCCAAGTGGGAGATTGTTAGGATTGTGACCTCAAATACACGTAGGCACAGAGTACTTGAAATTGGAGAAGAAGAGGAGGAGACGAAGACAGCAAGAGAAGACAACAAGTAGAAGATGTGCAGTCTGGAGAGTTGTGGTCGACCAACTGGGGGTACGGTCGACCGATCTTGACTGAAGGAGGTTCTTCGAGTATACAGGGTTCAACAGAGAGTGGGACAGTCGATCGTGTGGTCGATCTGTCAAGAGTTTAGGAGTTGGCTTTACACGTTCTGGTTGACCGACCTGGGGGTGCAGTCAACCGTCTGCGACGCTGTGTGTTATTTGGGCTGACAGGATTCATGCTCTATAAGCTAGATTTGTGTTTATCTTTTAGGTTTTACTTGGGGGCTATATATATGGTTGTAGACTCTAGGGTTTGTATCAATGATGAGCTCAAGAGGTAAGTTGTTATCATTGTTCAACTTTAAGAGGGAATTGTGCCGAGTATTTCAAAGGTGAGGGAGAGAGATTTATAGTTGTAATCTCTTTATAATCTTTGTATTTCATGGGGAATAAGAAGTATTGGTTATCTCTGCATATTGATTATATTCTTGTGAGATCTTGCATATATTGTGGTGACTTGTTCTTGGTTCATCTAGTTCTTGTAAAGTTTCTATTGCTTGTGGTGTGTTTCCGCTATTAGCACTACAGGTTGTTGGTAGATTCTGCAACAAGTGGCACTGGAACGATGCTCGGTAGTGGCACAGGGATGTAGCTCAGTAGTGCAGGGATGGCTCACAATGGCGCAGATGACGCTTGGTGGCACAGATGATGCTTGGTAGCGCAGGAACGATCCGGTACTTGGATTTAGGAAGTAGTAGAAGTAGTGCTCTTCGGTAGGAAATAGTAGAAGTAGTTGCTGGATTGCCCTGGGCAGATGAGATGGACATCAGAATCTCTCAGGATTGAGACGATGACTGTAGAAACAGAGAAACCTGCAAGTTTAATTCAATCATACATAAACCCCAGCAATCAGCAACAAATTACAAAGCACATAAATAAACACTTCCACTACTAGTACTACTGGAATGTAACAAAAGCACAAGAAACTAAGCACTAGAAAAACAAACAAACTAACTAACTAACAAACACTCAAACCTAGAAATGCCTATTCCTTTAAAGCACACACCCACAGTAATGCCTATTCCTTCAAAGCTCTCCCTCCCCACTTCACTCTCATTCTCTCTCTGCTTATTCCTTCTATTTTGTTTTGTAGGAGTAAAGTAAATGGGTTGGGTTTCAGGTCTGATGCTGCTGCGATTTGGGTCAAGTATAGGAGTAGAATATGGAGAGGGGTGATGGACAGCAGGAGGATGGTGCCGACGTGGAGGAGACGCCGGTGGGAGGATGCATCAAAGTGGAGACGACGACGGTGGGAGGGTCGTCGAGATGTGAAGGTCGGGATGGTTGATTGGAGTGGAGGCAGTGGGTTTGTATTGTTGGAAGGAAGGGACAACAGTTGCTAGGTCGACGTCTGGATGGAGTTCGACTTCATGATTTGGGATGGGGTATGGTGGAGGTGCAGCGAAATGTGGACAGAGGAAGAATAAGGTTTGATAAAGATATGGGTATGTGAAAGTCATGGGTATGTGAAGAGTCACCTCCTAGATTTATGTGTAGACTCTTAGTAGTTTGTGTATGGGTATGTGAAGAGTCATCTGGCTCCTATAAGTAGTCATAGAATCCACAAGAAAAAGTATGTCATAATTTCATTAATATATCAAACTCTTTATGGTATCATTCTCTTTATAATTTCCATAGTTTATATCCTTCTCTACATTGTATCAGAGCCCTGATCCAAACACTATCATGTAACCATGAAAAACAAAATTTTGTTTCTAAAGTTGTTGTCCCGATCCTGGGAGATCTCGTCATCCATCTCGTCTGCCCGGGACCATCCGCCACTAATTCTACACTTTCTATGTCTAAGAACCAGATCGTTCCTATGCCACTCTGCGCCGTCCCATGTGCCATTACTGAGCACCATCCTTGTGCCACTTTGCGCCATCCTTATGCACCACTACTGAGCGTCATCCTTGTGCCATCGAGCATCGTCCTATGTGCCGTCACTAAGCGTCACTACTTTTACAGATCCATGAACCGAATCGTTCCTATGCTAAGAAGCGTCATCCCTGTGCCATCGTGCGCCGCCCATTGCACCATCGAGCGTCGTCCCTACGTCACCGTTCTCATTTCCAACATTCAGCGTATAATATTGGAATCACCCCACGGTGCTCTATCTTTTGTAGGCATGATAAAGATGTGAATAGAACCTATTCCTATTCTTGACCTTTCCTATACCCAATAACTCAATTATAAGTGGAGGCTCTTGACCTTCCCGTATAACTCAATTATAGGAGGCTCTTCATATTCAAAACTCAATTATAGGTGGATAAGAGGAGGCTCTTGATCTTCTCCTGTATGCTTATATATTGCAACTTTCAATTGATGTAATGTATTGTTAAAATATTTGGTTTGGTATGAGCAGTATATTATGTTTCCTAATTTATAGGGAACATATTCCCTCAAATCTCTCCTCTCCTTAATCTTCTCATCAATCAATTGTACCTCTTCTCCAAGAAAGCAATGTATATAAAGAGATAAACAGTAGAAGAATGAATAAGAAAATATGATTTTTTCCCAAATCTGATTTCAATAATTTTAATATGGTATCAGAGCCTAAAATATCCTAGGCTATGTGAAGAAGAGATGCTATTTAGCCTTACCGATCACTGAGCTCTTCCCCGTCTTCGAATCTAGACCTGAACCTCGAAACCCAGACATCATCCACCGCCTTCATCGACAGAAACTCCCATCGCCACCACTGTAATCCTAAAACCCAGATTCGCCACTGCGCGTCTCCCGAAGCTCCGAAGTCCCGCTCTGCTGCTCCCGTTCATCTTCAATCCCATAGCACCACTCCTGCTCCGAAGTCGTCACCGCTCTCACTCTGCTGCTCTCATAGCACCGCTCCTCATTCATCTTCAATCCAGATCCACCGACAACCACTACAACATGCTCTCCGATCGAGCGTGCAACCGAAGCCACTGCTCCCCGTTGCCACCGATACTCCAGACTGTCGTTGTGCATCGCCTCGACATTTACTACCGCCATCTCTGACCACAAACCCAAGTCTCTCACTGTTTTTGATTGGGTCTATTTGGTGGACCTGATTAGTAGTGAACCCGTACCCGACCCGCAATCCCGATCCACAAAGAAGTTCCCTCATTGGTTCTGCTTTGCTGTTTGCTGTTAGTGCTGTTTCTTGCTGTGTTAGTGTGTTGCTGTTTGCTGTTTGCTGCTCTTGCGTCGACCCGTCGCCACCGTTGCCATCCCTCCCGCTGATCGAATCTTTTTTTTTGTCACAACCACACCATGGGACAAACTGATGGATCTTCAAATGCTAAGGATAGTACACGGATTATTGTACAATCCGACAATTCCGGTTTTAATGCTGGGATAATTCTTGATGAAACAAACTATGATATTTGGATTCAATTTATGGATATGCATATTGTTGGACGCGAAAAGATCCAGTATATTCGAGGAAAAAGTAAAATTCCTGATGAAGGTGATGCCCCCTATGATAAATTGTATACTGATAATCAGAAAGTTAAAGGATGGTTATTGATGTCCATGAAACCCAAGATCATGAAAAGATACATTAGATTGCGTACAGCTCGTGATGTTTGGGATGCCCTAGCAAAAGCATTCTATGATGGATCCGATGAAGTTCAAGTATTTGTTCTAAACCAGAGCGCCTTCTCGGTAAGGCAAAATGACAGGTCACTCTCCGTTTATTATGGAGAATTAACTGAAACTTTTCAAAAGCTTGACCACCGTGACAAGGTTATCATAAAGAATCCTGATGATGTTGAAATATATCATAAATCAATTGAGCGCTTCCGTGTTCATATATTCTTAGCAGGATTAGATGCTGAGTTTGAACAAGTTGAGAAATCTTGCAGAAAGATCTCGCTTTTGATCTTGAGGCATCTTATGCATATGTTCATCGCGAGGCTCGCCAACAAAGCACCATGAACAATTCCTCAGAACCCTCCGATCTGTCACGCCCGGTTTCCCTAAATATGGGAATACGAGTCCGTGACGAAGGTCCAGCGAATGATTTTAACATCATCCATAAGCTGTACCAGTCTTAACTCAACAACATGAAAAAATAATCACAACCACGCAGAAAAACATAATCACATAAACAAATACTGAGATAAAATATTGAGTAGTCCAACATAATAACCAACAACTGGAAATAAACAACAAATACCGGTCAACAAAGCCCGGGATACAAAGTCAACAAAGTAACAATGCGATATAAAAATAAATATGGAAGAAATAATTTATTTCAAAGTAGCTCCTGCTCTAATATTAGAAGAACTACTCACCAATGCTTTCTAGCAATTCTCCTTCTGCACCTGTAGTTTGATCAACTAGAGTGGAGAAAAATGTCCGTTAGAGCAAGTACGGACAACAAGTAGTGAAAAATAAAGAGTAAAGGAACATGGTACATCAAGGAATATAAAGCAAGAACAAAATCAAAAGCAATAACAATGTCGATAAACAATTTTCATGATCAAGTATACAAGTGTCAACTTTAATTTATTAGCATTTTATTTTTCCTATCTATTGCACGTACTACTGTGTCCCATACCACAGGTTCGGTGCATGCAAAACAGTGTTCGTTTTAGACATAGTGGTGGGATCTAGAGAGCATGTACTCGGTGTAACAAGATAACATGATAACACGATAACGTGATAACATGATAAGAAGGTCACAAGATAACGTGATAACATGATAACAAGGTCACAAGTTAACGAGGTCACAAGTATTTCTCCACCTTCCATGTCAATAGTCCAAGTACACAAGAAGGGCCCTACCGAATACAGTTTCTGAGATTATCCACTACTAAGTCAACCTTTATTACCCTGGCTTGTTCAATATTTTATTATGTTATTCATGATCATGAAAGTGTGTATAATAGTATCAAGGCGATGATAAGGATGCAGCAAAATGTGCAATGCATGATATTGTACATGTAATTGTGAATCTGGAAAGAGCAGACACAGCAGTACTAAAATAGCAATAACTCACAAACTATAATTCGGAATTCGATTCTGTAAAAAAGGCTGTAAACTAGACATATGGGGCTACAATTCATATTCAGTAAGTTTCAATTGATTCTGAGTATAACTAGGTCGATTACCCTAATCTTTACCGCTTAAGGGTTCTGGCATCAACTTATAGTCAAAATTCTATGGGTGAAAACAAGGTGTAAAATCAATATAAAAATCTGTAAAAATTAGGAATGGATCCTAAGCATTTCTACTAAGTTTCCGGAGAGTTTCATGTCATTACACTACTATTACTATGGTGTTTCAACTAAAAGTTGTGTCGATATTTTACTAAATTGCAATTCTAGAAAATACAGAACAGCAGTGACTAAAAGTGCAATATCTCACAGCTTACATATCAGAATCTAGATTCATAAGATTTTCTGAAAACTATATTCATTAGGCTACAATTCCTTTTTATATAATTTTGGTTCATTCTTATTGTAACAGGGTCGAAACCTCAGTGCAAAACAGAACAGGCAGCAAGAATTAATAAAAAGTCATCATGCATATTCATCAAAATGAACAATCTACTTATTCTTGGATCATGAAATGCATTAACATTATACAACAAGTTAAGATGAATTTTTACAGTGTACAAAGCCAAGTTATCATGTCATGATGCAATTCATGAGATCTCAATCAATCAACATGTATTCAATCACTATATATTTCTATATACAAGTTTCTAATCAATTTATTCATGTCGTGTGTGCATGCAAGCTTGGGTTTGAATCAATAGATGTTGGCACAAAGTCAAAGATACTTCGGGTTAGCTCATATAAACCCTCGATATCCCCAACAGAAGGTACACAAAGCAATATTACGGTAGGAAACTATTTATGGAGATCAATAATCTTGAACTTGAAAAATTAAACGAGTTCAAGTGGACTTACCTTTAGATGACGATTAGATCCAAATGTGCAAAGAATAACGGGATTGGAATCCCGGCGACACGGCGACGAGCAAACAATCACGATGATCACGATTAGTCACATATCTTGATGGGGATCAAGATAGGATGATCGGACGGCTAAGATCGAAGATCAAGGTTAAGATCAAGATCAAGATGATGATCACGATCGCAATGATCAAAGGAGATCTGACGATCGAGATCAAGATCTTGATGATGATGATGGTGGTGATGATGATCAATGCAAATCCAACGACCAAGATCAATGGATCAAGAAGTGATCACGATCGCAATGATCAACGATCGGATGGCCTAGAACCAATGGATGTGATTAAAGATCATTGGTGCAACAGGGGAGGGGAATGAAGAGGCAGCTCGATGGGTCGGCGACTAGAGGTATGCACGGCAGCGAGGCAGGCAAATGGGCAGTTCGACGGGGTGATGTCGAGACTAGAGTCTGGAGGGAGCGAGTTGCAAGGGAGTTAGACTCGCTAGGGAGTTGGAGAGCAGTGATGTGGCTGTTGCAAGGGGAGAGGCGACAAGCAGGGTTGTCGAAGCAGCGTCAAAGCACAGGGCAGTCGACGGAGGAGGAATAGGGAGATGAAGGGGCGCTCGGGGATGCTCTGCTTTTGGAAATGAAATTGAGGAGATGGTGATGAGTCTTCGACGGGGACTGAGGTCGAGGATGAGGGCAATGGCAATGCACAGGGCTTCGACAAATGGCGAAGAGTCGAGGAGGTGCAGTCGATGGCTCGATGGCGCTCGGGGAAGAAAAAGCAGCAATGGCGAGACTCCGATGGGTTACGAAGGTTGAAGATGAGGGGATGGAAATGGCAGGGGCTCAACTAAGGCAGTTGTGGTATGCACTGGCGGTGTGACGGGAGGTAGTTGCGGAGACGGGGTGCGATGGGGGTCGCAAGGTGGCATAGTTGAGCGGAAGGCTTGAGCGGGATGATGGTCGGTTGGAGTAGGGCGAGGGAGTCGATGGGGAAGCTCGACGAATTGGCAGGAGTGAGAGTGAAGGTCATGGGAGACTCTGGAGGTAAGGGATGAAGAGTGGGGACTGGAGGTTGATGTTGATCGGTGGAGGCCAGGGAAGAGGCGATGGCGCTCCGGGGGCGAACTCGAGGTGCGAAAACGACGAGACGATGGAGGAAGGAGGAGGATGACGATGGAGTGGCGAGGAGCCTGGGGAGTTGGTGAGGAGTAGTTGTCGACTGAGGGAGAGCGGGAGGTTAGGGGTGAGGGGTTTGAGTAGGTCTCAACAGTAGGTTGGGGGTAGGGAGGTTGCACAGTGAAGAACAGTAATGGGGGAGGTTTGGAAGTTGAAGGGGTTTATGGAGATATGGGGAATCGTGAGGAGAAATTTTAGGGAATATGGAGAGGCATGCAGTTGAGGTAGATCTGGTCAAAACAGATTAGGGGGAGAATTGGGTTGTTGGGTTAGAGTTTGGGATCCAATAAGATGCGGGTTTTAGTTTGGGTCAGAATTCAATAGGAGATGGGCTTGGGTTGGGCTCAGGTTATATATAAATAAATAATGCAAAAATGAATATAAAATTTGGGCTTTAGATGATGGGCTTCAATTTAAATAATTAAATAATACAGTATAAATCAAATTCGATGGGCAACAACAACAACAATAATAGTAATAATAAAATTATACGAAAAAATAAGAATTTGGCTTATCAACTTATATTAAAATAATCTGAACAGAAATATATATAGTCGATCAATTATAAATATAAAATACATCGTTATTCAAAGTAAATATAATTGTCGATTATAAAATACTTAGTAAAAGATCCGAAACGTATTTAGCACAAAATAAATCTATAAATAATTAAAATATCAAAAATATTCAGGAAATAAGTATTTACAGGAACGGGGGGTTACACGATGCTATTGCAATGGTGGCTCAGAACCGTTCTTCAAAAACGCCACCTGGATCGATCTGGACCAAAACTACCTTATGAGTCGAGGAAGGATGTGGATGACGATGGAGTGGCAAAGAGCTTGGGGAGTTGGCGAGGAGCAGTCGTTGATTGAGCGAGAGTGGGAGGTTAGAGGTGAGGGGTTTGAGTAGGTCTCAACAGTAGGTTGGGGGTAGGGAGGTTGCACAGTGAAGAACAATAATGGGGGAGATTTGGAAGTTGAAGGGGGTTGTGGAGATATGGGGAATCATGAGGAGAAATTTTAGGGAATACGGAGAGGCGTGCAGTTGAGGTAAATATGGTCAAAACAGATTAGGGGGAGAATTGGGTTGTTGGGTTAGAGTTTGGGATCCAATAAGATGCGGGTTTTAGTTTGAGTCAGAATTCAATAGGAGATGGACTTGGGTTGGGCTCAGAATATATATAAATAAATAATGCAAAAATGAATATAAAATTTGGTCTTTAGATGATGAGCTTCAATTTAAATAATAAAATAATACAATATAAATCAAAATCGACGGGCAACAACAACAACAACAACAACAACAACAGTAATAATAAAATTATACGGGAAAATAAGAATTTGGCTTATCAACTTATATTAAAATAATCTGAATAGAAATATATATAGTCGATCAATTATAGATATAAAATACATCGTTATTCAAAGTAAATATTATTGTCGATTATAAAACGCTTAGTAAAAGATCTGAAACGTACTTAGCACAAAATAAATTTATAAATAATTAAAATATCGAAAATATTCAGGAAATAAGTATTTACTAGAATGGGGGTTACATGATGCTATTGCAATGGTGGCTCAGAACCGTTCTTCAAAAACGCCACCTGGATCGATCTGGACCAAAACTACCTTATGAGTCGAGGAAGTGTACTCATTGTGGCAAGATCGGTCACACGAAAGCTCGTTGTTATGAGATTATCGGTTACCCGGTGAACTGGGATCATAGCAGTGATATTCAGAAGAAGAATTACAACCAACCCACTGTCGCTGTTGGAGTTGCTGATGGTGCTGAAAAGGGTGTTGGACAAACCTCTGCATTAGTTACAGTTGTAGGTAATGATGATAAGGTATTTAATGTTTCTGCCTCTGTTATGAATAATGCATGGATAATCGATTCAGGTGTTACTGACCATATGACTTTTGATTCTAGATAAGTCCAAGCCTTATAACCATCCACCAAATCAAGTGTGTCCACTACCAATGGAGATCCTGCCATCGTTAATGGCGATGGTTCCATCTCTCTCACAAAAAATCTAAACTTCGATCTGTACTGTTGTGCCATCCTTGAATTTTAATTTGTTATCTGTTGCTCGAATAACTACCTCCTTACATTGTATTATGATTTATTTAGCCCTCTTATTGTGTGTTTAAGGACATTTGGACTTGCAAGACGATTGGTTATGGGGTTAGATATGGAAAGCTATACTACCTGGACTTGGTATCTGAAAGTTCGAGCAAGTTGACTCAAGCTTTATTAGTGGAAGGATCCGAGGGGGTGAAGAAGAAATTAGAGATTTGGCTATGACATCGACGTTTAGGGCATGCTTCTTTTGGTTATTTGAATAAATTATTTTCAAGTTTATTTTCGAAGTTGGATGTTTCTAATTTTTGGTGTGATGTGTGTGAACTAGATAAAAGTCACGTTGTCTCTTTTCCTTCAAATTTAAATAAAAGCTCTTTTCCATTTATGATTATTCATTCTGATGTTTGAGATCCATCCAAAAAAGCTACTTTTGGAGGAGCAAAATGGTTTGTGACATTTATTGATGATTGTACTCGTATGACATGGATTTGTTTGATAAAGTCTAAAAGTGAACTTAGTGTCTTATTTCAAAATTTTCACAAATGGGTTATGACTCAATATAAAGCATAGATTCAAGTTCTTAGGAGTGATAATGGTGGCAGGTACATGAGCTTGAATCTGGAACAATATTTGGGGAACATGGGATTGTTCAGACTATATGCCCGTATACATCTTAACAGAATGGGGTTGCAGAAAGGAAAAACAGACACTTGCTCGAGGTGGTCTGTGTTTCCCTTTTCATGAAAATATGTCACTCATGTATTGGGGGGAAGCCCTTGCTTCTGCTGCATACTTAATCAACCGAGTTCCCTCTAGTATCCTAAACTTCATCATGCCACATCAGGCATTAACTGAAGCTGTGAATGCTCCAACAATCGTCAACTTGCCACCTCGTGTGTTTGGGTGTGTCACATTTTTTCATCTTCATCAACATGAACATAATAAGTTATCTCCTCAAGCTGTTCGATGTGTTTTCGTGATATATGCAACCATTTAAGAAAGGGCATCGTTGTTATCATCCACCAACTTAAAGGATGTTCGTGACTATGGATGTTGTGTACAATGAAAATGAGATGTATTTTTTCTCTGAGGTTGAACTTCATGAGGAGTACCGAAGTGAAGTTCAGACTCTTACTTATGATGAAGTGATTACCATTCAGAGTGAACAATTGGATACAATGAGTGAAAATGTGGATGTAAGTAGTGACGATCACTCGAATGAAGATTTGATTGAGGGAGAAGATCTCCACGAGTAATTGCAATTGGTGTCGAACCTCCTCGAAGATGAGCCGTCGGGATCCATGCCATCACTGGTGTCATTTCCACCACCAGCACTGTCAGATCCCCAAAATCAATCGTCGTCGTTGTCTGAAGCTCCAAGAAGAGAACTCCCAAATCGTACTAGAGGTATTCCAAAAGCTGCTTATGAGCCTGATCCCACTAGTAATGTTAAGTATCCCATGAGTCATTATGTGTCCACTCACCGATTGTCTGAATCAAATAAGTCATTTGTGAATCAATTATCTGTTGTATCTATTCCTAACAGTGTGCAGGAAGCCTTAGCTAACCCAAGGTGGAAAGCAACTATGGATGAGGAGATGAAGTCCTTGAAGAAGAATGAGACTTGGGAGATAGTCGAACTGCCAACATGAAAGAAGTCGGTAAAATGCAGATGGATTTATACGGTGAAGTATAAGTCTGATGGTTCAATAGAGCAATACAAGGCAATGTTGGTTTCCAAAGGGCACACTCAAAATTATGGAATTGATTATGATGAAACATTTGCACCTATGGTAAAGTTCAACACTGTTCGAGTTCTACTGTCACTTGCTGCAAACCTTGACTGGTCGTTGGAGCAATTTAATGTGAAGAATGCTCTTTTGCATGGGAAATTGACAGAAAAGGTTTATATGGATCTACCACCAGGATCAAATAGACCAGTCCAATACAGTAATAAAATTTGTCGGTTGAAGAAAGCACTGTATGGTCTTAAGCAGTCGCCAAGAGCTTAGTTTGGGAGATTTACAAAATCAAAGAGGACATTCGGATATTGTCAGAGTAGTTCAGATCATACCTTGTTCCTTAAAAAGAAAGAATTTAAGATTACTGCTCTCATTATATATGTGGATGATATGATAGTAACTGGAAATGATCCTGATGAGCGAAAGACACTAAACAACTACTTGTCACAAGAGTTTGAAACGAAGGATCTTGGCTGTTTGAGATATATCCTTGGTATCGAACTTTCTCGCTCTAGAAAGGGTGTGTTTCTGTCTCAAAGAAAATATGCTCTTGATTTATTGAAGGAAACATGAATATCTGCATGTCAGCCTATTGATACACCGTTAGAAGAATGACTAAAATGATCTTGATCAGGTACCGAGTTACAAGGAGATACCAAAGATTGGTAAGATGACTAATATATCTTGCACATACATGGTCAGATTTGTCATATGCCTTAAGTGTGGTGAGTCAGTTTATGCATGCACCTCGCGAACAACATATGAATACAGTGATGAGAATCCTGAAATATATAAAGTTTGCTCCAGGAAAAGAGATCTTCTTTGCAAAGCATGGTCACTTGAAGGTTGAGACATATATGATGCAGATTGGGCAGGATCTGTTGATAATAGACGCTCCACTTCAGGATATCTTACCTTTGTTGGAGGAAATCTGGTTACATGGAGAAGCAAAAAGTAAAATATTTTTGCACACTCTAGTGCAGAGGCTGAGTATCACGGAGTAGCACTCAGTATAACTGAAGTTTTATGGCTTAAACTTTTGTTACAGGATTTATGTTATGGTCCAAATGAGCCTACTAAGTTGTATTGTGACAGTCAAGTGGCACGTGATATTGCAGCTAATCCAGTCCAACATGATAGGACGAAGTATGTAGAGGTGGATAGATTCTTCATCAAGGAGAAATTAGAGGAGAACATTATTGAGATGTCTAAGGTGAAGTGATGTGAATATTTGCAAGTGTACAAAATCGCAACAAGTAGTATAGTTAAGTGAAAAGAGTGTCGAACCCATAAGGACTAATTATTTTATCGAGTACTGAAATTACTAGATAAACTACTATTTGGAAGAACGAAAAGATGATAAAAATAGCAACTAAATTAAATTAATGTAAATGAAAGAAATAAACTAATTAAAATGAACGGTTGTTTGTTAATGGCAAAATAAATTCTAGGGCTTTTGATTTCACCTACTTAATCCCACACAATTTATAACTCCATGTGAATAAAAATATTATTTTTTCAAGTTGTAGACCAAAATCTCCTAATTATTCAATGTTTTCTCTCGAACAACATCAAAAATATCTCCAACTAACAGTTTGTCATATCTCTATGCAAATTTAATTAATTGAAGACTCATTAAGTTCTATGGATTTCTTTATAGTCACAACAATCGCGGTAAATCATCTCTAATTTCTCTCAATCAATGGTATTTAATTCTATAGTTCTAAATAAAAAATTACCTCTCGGCCTCTCCATGATCCAATAAAGCATACAAAAATTGCCCAAACAATTATAAGCATTAAGAACAAAAATCAAACACACAACCATGAAAAAATAGAAAAATAATATGAAATTAAAATTGTGTTCTCAAAACTATGCTACATTAAAACCCTAGAAAAATAAAATTAGTTCATAATAAATTTGCAACTAACAAACATGTTCATGGATTGCATAATAAAAATTAGAGGAGAAGAAGAAGAAAAACTCTGTTTGTTGCCGAAAATCCAAGTCGAACGCCTCGAACTTTGCGCCGCAACACATAACACCTTCTCTCCTCTTCTGTTTCGCCTTAATTCCCGCGCCTAACTACCACATTTCTCTTCTTTTCGGTTCTGTTCCTTTTTTTCCTTCTTTGATTTCACGCTGCCTTCTTTTCCAGCCCACCTCTTCCTCCTTGATTTTCGTGTCACTTACCACCCAGCCGCCACACACCAGACCTCCTTTTCTCCTTCACTTACTGCACTTATATAGGAGAGATATAATTAGGGTTAGGTTAGTTTAAAAATTAGGTTTAGTTAATTAATATTAGATAATTAATTATAATCTTAAGATTAATTAGATTAATCTTAAACTACTAATCAATTAAAAACAAAACCGTACTGTGCACTTTCTTTTTTTATTTTATTATTATTATTATTTTACTTACAAAGTTCTATTCTAACCCCTAATTCATAATAATATTTCTATTTTGTTTTTCAAATGGCCGAACTGTAAAATTCAAAATTCAACAAATCAATAAAAATTTAACAATCATTCTCCTTGTTTTCTTTGTTGATTTTTACTGAAGATATTCACCTTTTGCATAAAAAAAAATTCTTATTCCTTCAAAAATAATTAATTAATTGAAATCTATGGAAAAAAGATAAAATATTAACAAGATAGACTAATACAAGCAATTTTTATGGGTAAAGGAGTACAATTATTTATATATAAATTAGACACATCAAATACCCCCAAACTTAAGATTTTGTTTGTCCTCGAGCAAAAAGTAAACTCATAAATCAAGGAATAATAATCATAAGTAGGCTCAACTCATCACACTTAAAAGATCTTATCATTCAAACATCAAAATTTCAACTTAATACATAAACAATAGCAAATAAAGTAAAACCAAGCATACTCACTTTCTCCAGTGCAATTATTCATTCATAATTCCCAACCCAATCATATTTGTCATGCAATTAATGTAATTATACCATGTAATAACTCCTTCTGTGATCACCCCTTCTCACTACTACAAATCGAGTAGCAAACTAGAGTCCTTTCTCCCCCCCCCCCCTCTCTCTAAGTAGTCACTTGTCTTTTGACGCGAATGCAAACATTTGTGATGAATTCGCCCGGTTACTCAACAAGTCACAAACTTACAGTGCTTTTGCATACTCATATTTCAAGTTTCCGTTTGACGTAAAAGTAAACATTGGTGATGAATACCCCTAGTTACTAATAAACTCAAAATATTGGAGTGGATAGAACTTTATTCATTCAATTATTTGATCATTATCACTATATTTACTTAAAATCTATTTAGAACTAGATCAAAGGGAATAATCACAAGAAAAAGCATCACATTTTTCTTTTATGTATAATTGCATGACTATTACAATTGTGTAAGGAATTTTGCAATTCAATAATTCTAAAGTAAATAAGTATGCTTAATCTTGCTTTATAAGCAATTTTCTATCCTAAAAAGTAATATTTCAATGCTTTAGCACGATAAGAACTCAAAAGTGTAATAGTAAGCCTTCGATGGGAAAGGAAAAATTCACATTGTCCTCAATGGGAAAGGAAAAGGAAAAACAAAAAGAATGCAGAAAGTTCATAATTTCTCTCGTGTTAAAATTCTGCAAGCGCGATATTCATTGTTTCAGTGATATCTGGAGTTGTACGTGTCCAAATGGCCTGGCTCTTTTTGTTCTGGAAAGATAAGACAATTTCATACTATTGCTCTTTGAAACACTTTTCCAGATTATGACTCCATCCTGCTAAAAAATAGCCATCAATGTAGGTGTAGATAACAGCTCCGCCTGACGACTTCCAAACTCATGCAATCCTATAAAATAAAATCAAAATTTAAAATTAAAATAAACTAAAAGAAAAAGGAAATCTAAAAGCAGTAAAAGAAAACATGGGTTGCCTCCCAAGAAGACCTAAGTTTTAAGTCTTCAGCCAGACTTGATTGCGGAGATGGTTATGTGATGCCAAGATCCAACAACATCAAAACATCTTTTCTAATAATTTTCTTCATGTTTGGATTCTAGATGGCAGTGGTTGAAGCTTGAGTTTAAGCCATTTCTTTCTTGACAATGGTGTTCTTGATATCCCCACCTCCTTGAATGTCAGCTGAGAAGAAAAATTAATAGATCGTGCAACTTGAATGTATTCCAAAATATTTTCTTTCTCAGATTCAAGAGTTGCTGAATTTGTTGGACACACTTTAATTGGTAATTTCTCAACTTCTGCTCTATGTGTCTCTCCCTCAATTAGATTAGTTTCACAAACTTGATGAATGAGCTTCAGCAGCAACCTCCATGGATTTTAAAACATCAAATATTACTTGCTCATCCTCAACCCTCAAAATAAGTTTTCCTTGTTTGACATCAATCAAAGTTCTCTCCGTACCTAGAAACGGTCTCCCCAAAATCAAAGGAATTTGTTCATCTTCCTCCATGTCAAGCACAACAAAATGAGCGAAAAATATGAACTTGTCTAATTTCACCAAAACATTCTCAGTTACTCCTCTTGGGTACTTAATAGATCTGTCTGCCAATTGCAATGAGATTGTGGTCGGTTTTGCTTCTCCAATACCTAATTTCCTGAAAAAAGAATAAGGCATAAGATTAATACTTACTCCTAAATCACATAATGCTTTATCAAAAGAAGAATTTCCAATAGTGTAAGGAATTGTAAAACTCCTTGGATCTTTAAGTTTAGGAGGCAGCTTCTTTTGTAAAATTGCACTGTTCCCTTCGGTTAGCACTACCGTCTCATGTTCCTCCAATTTTCGCTTGTTTGATAAAATATCCTTAAAACATTTAGCATATTTAGGCATTTGTTTTAAAGCTTCAATAAGAGGAATATTAATATGCAATTGCTTAAAAATATTCAAATATTTTGAAAACTGATTATCAAGCTTGTTCTTTTTAAGTCTTTGTGGAAAAGAATATATGGATGATAAGGTGAATTAAGATAAGTGTTAGAATTAAACTCCCCTAAAATTATTTGGCTTGAAACTCTTTTATCCTTCTTAGAATGGTGATTGGCCACCTACTCCGTTTGTTCCTCCACAATTTGCTCGATCTCACTTTGCTTTTCAAGCACATTTTGTTCGGCAGTTTGGGTTTGTGGCTGCTCAATTGTTGTCCCACTTCTAAGTGTTATTGCTTTGACATGCTCAATAGGATTTGTCACTGTGTTACTGGATAAGGTTCCTGTTGTTCATTCTGTAAGAATATTTGTGATCTGACCCATCTGAGCCTCAAGATTGTCAATTGAAGCCGTAATTTTGTATCGCCAAATCTGTTTTTTGCATGTATTTCTCTGTCCTTTGCATGTATTGTATAAACATCTCTTCAAGTGTTGGCTTCTTACTTTTCTTGCTGTTGAAAATTCTGTGGTCTAATTGCTCCTTGATTGTTGTTCCAAGAAAAGTTGGGGTGATTTCTCCATCCTGGATTGTATGTGTTTGCATAAGGATTGTTTTGCTTTTGAAATTTTGACGTAAAATTTGCTTGTTCGGCATGTGATTGAGAAAAAGGGTTCCACACTTGGCAATCTGTACTTGAGTGATTTCCTAGACAAAGATCACAAATCATATTAGTTTGAATAACATTAACATTTATACTACTTATTTGTTTAGATTAAATATTAATTTTTTCAATTAAAGTAGTAATAGGATAAAGTTCAAAAAATCCAGCCACTTTTCTTGGTATTGTTCTTTCTGAAGACCACTGGTAATTATTGGATGCCTTCTCCTCTAAAAGCTCATAGGTTGCTTCATGAGTTTTGCTCATAAGTGCACCTCCAGCTGCTGCATCAACCATATATCGATTTGTAACTCCCAACCCATTATAGAATATTTTAATTTGCAGCCATTTCGGTAGTTCATGATGATGACACTTTCTCAGTAACTCTTTATACCTCTCTTATGCATCATACAAAGACTCAGTCTCAAATTGAGTGAATGTGGTAATGTTATTCCTTAGCTTCGCTGTCTTTTCCAGCGGAAAATACATAGTCGAAAATTTTTGTGCAAGTCCCTCCCAAGTAGTAATACCACCGGGTGGTAGAAAATTAAGCCAAGTCTTCGCCTTATCTCTTAGTGAAAAAGTAAATAGTCTCAATCGGATTGCATCATCTGATACTCCATTATGCTTGAAAGTGGCACAAATTTCTAGAAAGTTTGCAATGTGAACATTAGGATCCTCGTGCGATAGTCCCCAAAATTGAACTGTCTGCTGAATCATTTGAATGATCTTCAATTTAATCTCAAAATTGTTAGCTTCAATAACCGCCCTCATTATGCTTGATATTGCTCCATTAATGGAGTAGCCAGCCCCCGTTACTGCTACAAGGCCAATGCCTTACCCTCCTGTTGCTACGAAGAGGGATGTGATCTGTAACTATTTCTAGAAAGCTGGTCACGTACGTCAAGATTGTCGGTGGGCGAATCGCCAATGCTTCGCTTGTGGATCTCGTGACCATGTACTCCAGGAATGTCCACAGGCAAGAATTAGTCCAGCCACCGGAGGGCCGATCCAGTAGAGAGCACCAGTTCGAGGACCACCGTTTCCACCGTAGTAGCAAGTCTATGGTCAGAAGGCCGCAGCCCCTGGGAGAGGGCAGGCCTACAACTTGATTGCAGAGGAAGCGGAGACAGATGAAGATATTGTCGCAGGTATATTGCAATTTGTTATTTTGGTACCTTCCTGCATTTTTTTCTTGCATCACTTATTTCTGCATACTTTCTTATACATGCACAATTTCAGTTATATTCTTAGACTCAACCTTAGGTATTATCTTAGTTAACTCATTCCCTGCTCATGTCTTATCTGATCCCGATATTATCACCACTCGTTTCTCTTCATTGTTTCCTGCTTCTCAATCTCTTGGGTATTACACTAACTCTGTCCTATGTACCACCTAAGCAAATTTCGAGGACGGAATTTTGTTGTAAGGTGGGTAGGATTGTAACCACTGTTCCCAAGTATATGGATTCTCATTTTCTGTATTTCTGCATTTCAATTTCTTCTATAAATTATTCTATCCTTGAAGTCAACAAAACCATTGTATCATATTATTACTATTGACTATTTCATTTTATTTGAAGCCCAACCTTATAGCCCAAACTAAGTCCTATTCTAAATCACCTTCTATATATATTATTTATTGAGCCCAATCTATTCTATGATTTGATTAACTATTTAATTTGTAAGCCCATTTCTCCAATACAATTCCTAGCCCAACTCATCTAAACCAAGACCCAAATAAATAAAAAGAAACATGTTAGCACAATCCCTTCTCATTCCGATAACCTACCCCATTAAACTAATTAATCACTCCACTAATCAACCCCTCACATTCCACTACTCTTCACCTCCCGTAACCCCATAACCCCATAACCCCCACCACCTCATAATTGCCCCCACTTTCTCATCCCCATTACTTTACCCATTATTATATTATTATATTATATATTTATTTTTCATATAAACCCCCCCTTTCCCTGTTCTCTCTCCCTTTCCCATCTCTTCTCTTTCCCCGTATTCTTTCTCTCCCTCCTCTGGTTTCCCAAAAACAGACCCAACTCCATCGTCGTCCTCCTCACCTTCGCAACCCAGCACCCAACCCTCCGACCTCGAGCCTCGTCGAACCCGTCTCCTTCATTAACCTCTCCTCTTGCCATCGCCATTGCTAGCTCCGAAGCACCCCCTCTTCAACTTCGCTTGAGCGCCATCGCTCATCCTCATCCTCCTCGAGTTCCCCTCCCGCTCTTCTTCATCCTCTTGCACTCCCTGAGTCGCCGACGACTGCCATTGCCGTGTTGCTCTCCCTCGAAGCTCTGCCTTCGCCATCGAGCCTCGCTTCGACATCACCCCCACAGTCGAGCCCTTCGCTCGTCTTCCCCATCGAAGCTCTGCAAGTCCACCCCCTCGACCTCTCCGCAGATCCCATAGATTCTCTGCTTCGTCGATGCATCTCTGACCACTGCCACAGAGTCGCCATCGCTCTCGCTGTTGCGTTGCTTCCTGACCATAGCACCGTCGTCGTTGCCTCCTCTGTTTTCTTCGAGAACAGAGCATCGTTTCCTTCCCTTGCCGTCGATCATCACTGTGTTACTCCTCAATGCCGTTCGCCACACCCCTCGCAGCGAGCATTGCCGCCAGCGCCGTCTAGTCGTCGTCGCGCCGTCGTATTCACCGTGGTCTCTCTCGCCATCCCCCGCTCTCTCTTTCTCTCTGTCGAAAGGTAGGAGATGGAGACCGATTGGTCAATATCGGTGTTTGGTGTTTTGGTGTAGGAGATCCCACTTGCTGTTTGGTGTTCTGCCTTGGATCCGGTGTGGAGAAGGGTTTTGATTGGTCCGTTTGGTGTTTGGTGTTCTAACTTGCTGGATCTCGACTTGGGTGTTTACTGTTTTGGCCAATCTAGTGTGCTGCCCTTGCTGTTTTGTGTTTGATGTTGGGTATTTTCGTATGTATCTTGCACGTGTATCGTCGCCCTGGATTCTGATCCCGTTATTCTTGTATTCGGTATCATCATTGTCGGTTAACAAGCAAGTATCCACTTATACAATTCGTTTGTTCTCGTACAAACTTTCTTTGAAAAATACCGCAAGTATATTCTTTAACTCTAATTCGTATTCATCGATCGAATTGAAAACTGTTGCTATACATAACCCGTTGATCCCGTATTCGTACATGATCGCGAATACCTTGTTGCCACATGCATTACATGAACACGATTGATACACACATATGTACTCTTAGGATCATACATGATTATGTGCATGATCTTACCCATGATAGTAGTTTAAATATGATATCTTGTTATTGTTGATTAAAATTAATAAAAGTAACAAGTCGGGGTACAAGGGTAAAGATCTAGTAGTGGGCAATATAGAAGAGCGTACTCGGACGGGAGCTCGTGGTTTTCCGATGCAAGTTGCAAGTTTGCAAATTATAAGTTTATATGTTTCACGCTACAAGTTAATACTCTATATATTTCACATTATAAGTTTGCACGTATCTTGATACAAGATACAATTGATATGTTTTTTCTGAGTACGTGACCTATAGAATCCACCACTAGGCCTAAACGTAACTGATTGGATGTAGCAACCATGTAGTAAAAGGATGGATGCATGAAGTGATACCTAGATAGAATTAATAAAAGGCATAAGATTAACACGTACACTTGCATGATCCAATTACATGTACATGTTCATGTTGACTTACCTGCTTACTTATTTACATGCATGCCACTTGTTTCATGATGTCTTGTTCATGATTCTGTTTATATATTATATTTTCTCCTATTACATGATTCTTGATTCCTTGCTCTTTTTCTTGCTTCTTATTTTGTTTTTGTACTTGTCCCATTAGCTTGTACCACTTGCGGCCTGTGACTTGCACTAACGGGTATCTTCTTGTTCTTTTTTTGTGTGTATAATGTAGTTGCAGGTCCGGATGGAGAATTACCCGAAGGTGTTGTTGATCAAGTGTTTTAGTCTTGTTAATTATCATGTTATCTTTAGTTCATGTTTTACTACTCTTTATTGTATTCCGGACGTGTTTGACCTGTAACTAATTTGTATTTTCCAGCAGTTGGTTATGTTATGGACTATGTCATGTACTTTTATTATCTTATTGTGATTTTACATGCCTACATGGCATGTTGTTATCTTATTATTGAGTTACCTATACAGCTTATGGATGGTGTATTCACATCATTCGCTGGGCCTCAGTCACGTGCTCGTATTCCCATATTTTGGAAAGCGGGGCGTGACAAGTATGTAGTATGGGATGCATACGTTCCCAAGTGAATTGCATTAGAGTAGGTGCATCATGTGCATTCTTTGTTTTGTGCATTAGATTAGGCCATGCTTGATTCTGGAACGTATGTAGTATGGGATGCATGCGGTTCCAAAGTCTTAAAGTCTTGCTTGCATTAGAATAAGGTATGTGATTGGCGCATTTAGTTGTTAGATCATGGCATACACGAACACTAGGGAATTAGGATGCACGTTTCTTTTCCCATTCAAAATGGTTTGTGGTTGCCAGTTTGGAGATCGCTGTTATTATCAGCATTGCGTCAGTCGAAGTACTGACGTTCCCCACCTTTTAGGTACCGGTCCTACCTTCCAAGCAGGTACAGTAATATCAGAGTCACGCAGCAGAATACTCAAGCCGAGGAGCAAGTCCCAGGGAAGCAGATTGACCACTCAGTGGGGCTTCGGCGGTGATCAGTCGATTACCATTCCGAGAGACAGCTGATAGCTTTACAAGAGGAGTTGGTAAACATTTTGTAATAAGATGTAATGAGTTAATGTAATTTGTATTCTTGTTCGAGAACAAGATATTGGTTGTAATCGATGATGTAATGACCTTATTTGACAATAAAAAGTTTTTAAATTTTCGTGTTATTACTGTGTTGAGATGAATTTAAAGACAAAGATTCTGGTTGCATCACGGATGTCCGGTAACGGGTATCCGGGGCGTTACAGTTGTAGACCAAAATTCCCTTATTATTCAATATTTTCTCTCGAACAACATCAAAAATATCTTCATCTAACAGTTTGTCATATCTCTATGCAATTTAATTAATTGAAGACTCATTAAGTTCTATGGATTTCTTTATAGTCACATCAATCGCGTTAAATCATCTCTAATTTCGCTCAATCAATGATGTTTAATTCTATAGTTCTAAATCACAAATTACCTCTCGATCTCTCCATGATCCAATAAATCAAACAAAAATTGGCCCAAAAATTGTAAGCATTAATAACAAAAATCAAACACACAACCATAGAAAAATAGAAAAATAATATGAAATTAAAATTGTGTTATCAAAACTAAGCTACATCAAAATCCTAGAAAAATAAAATTAGTTCATAATAAATTTGCAACTAACAAACATGTTCATGGATTACATAATAAAAATTAGAGAAGAAGAAAAACTTTGTTTGTTGTTGAAAATCCAAGTTGAACGCCTCGAACTTTGTGCTGCAACACAAAGCCCCTTCTCTCCTCTTCCGTTCCGCCTTGATTCCCGCGCCCAACTAACACGTTTCTCTTCTTTTCTGTTTCGTTCTTTCTTCTTCTTTTTTCTTTGATTTCACGCCGCCTTCTTTTCCAGCACACCTCTTCCTCCTTGATTTTCGTGCCACCTACCACCCAACCGCCACACACCAGACCTCCTTTTCTCCTTCACTTAGAGCATCCACAGTCGTTTGCTAAATACTCAAAAATTAGAAATCCATTTAGAAAACAGACGTGCAGTGGTTTGCTAAAAACTCAAAAGTTAGAATAGCAATCTACAGTACCTTGCTAAAGTTAGGAAGCCGGATGGAAGATTGCTAAATATAGAAGACGGATGATGTTATTCCGTTTGTGGCTTTGGACGGATGAAGATCATCCATTTTTAACTTTTTTTTTTTTGATTTTCTTTGATTAAAAAAAAAAGTTAAAACTCACCAAACGGATGAAGATCATCCGTTTGGTCAGTTTCTGACTTTTTTTTTCTTTTTTTTTAATTTTTTTTTGATTTTTTTATAACATAAACCAAAAAAAAAAAAAAAAGGGAAAACCATCCAAACGGATGAAGATCATCCGTTTGGAATGGTTTTGACACTTTTTGTTGACTTTTTTTTTAAAAAAAAATCACCAATAAAGTATTATAAAAATTTAAAAAAAAAAAAAAAAAAAAAACTAAAAACGGATGATGTTCATCCGTCTACTTAAATTTTAGGATTTTGACCACTGCAGCGAACTACTCCGATTGCTATTGCTAAATGCTATTTTTAGCAATGAGAATAGCAAACGACTGTGGATGCTCTTACTGCACTTATATAGGAGAGATATAATTAGGGTTAGGTTAGTTTCAAAATTAGGTTTAGTTAATTAATATTAGATAATTAATTAGAATCTTAAGATTAAGATTAATCTTAAATTACTAATCAATTATAAAAAAACGTACTGTGCACTTTCCTTTTTTATTTATTTTTTATTATTTTTTTTAATTACAAAATTCTATTCTAACCCCTAATTCATAATAATATTTCTATTTTACTTTTCAAATGGCTAATTGTAAAATTAAAAAAACAACAAATCAATAAAAATTTTACAGTCATTCTCCTTGTTTTCTTTGTTGATTTTTACTAAAGATATTCACCTTTTGCATAAAAAAAAAACTTATTCCTTCAAAAATAATTAATTAACTGAAATCTATGGAAATATGATAAATTATTAATAAGATAGACGAATACAAGCAATTTTAATGGGTAAATGAATACAAATATTTATATAAAAATTAGACACATCATGAAGTCAGAAGACTAACTCGCATATATTCTTACTAAGGCAGTTTCGAATGAGCTCTTCTTGAAATTTGTGGAAAAGTTGGGCATGTTCACCATCTATTCGCCAACTTGAGGGGGAGTGTTAAAATATTTGGTATGGTATAAGCTGTATATCCTGTTTTTCCTAATTTATAGGGAACAGATCCCCTCAAATCTCTCATCTCCTTAATATTCTCATCAATCAATTGTATCCCTTCTCCAAGAAAGCAATGTATATATACAGAGATAAACAGTAGAAGAATGAATAACAAGAAAATATGATTTTTTCCCAAATCTGATTTCAATAATTTCAATATGTATGTCATAATCCTATCTTTATATTATTCTCTTTATGGTATCATTCTCTTTATAATTTCTATAATTCTATTATTCTCTCCATTCAATTGCCAAAATGTTGATTATTTGTTGTCCTTGTTATTCTTATGCTTGACGAATATGTTTCCTTAGGAACTTTAATCGATTTTGATGGTTGTGATATACAATTTCCGTAGATCTCCATCTAATTTCAAGATCGTTTGAAATGAATAGAATGGCCACTGGTTGGCTGTTTTTTTCACCCAAAAAAAAGAAAAAGAAAAAAAAAAAAAAAAAAACCAGGGACAGTGAATTTGCAAAGCTTGTAATAAGTACATGCCTATTCAATAATGAAGATGATCTACATTGGAATCTATCTGCACATGGTGATACAGAACAAGTGGAAGATGTAATATCAACTGCCTATGACAGATAGATGATACTGGAAGACGACAATCTGAATATATGTTAAGCTATGAAGCATAGACACTTGCATGGAAGCTATGTCATGTCCAACATGTGTAGCTAACAATTTCACTATAGTTCTTTAAAATGTTTCTTCTGTCGATGTGTCACACAATATGATGGATGCAACTCTAGAAAAGGCCAATTATCCAAACCAGAACCTCAGGCTTTAGATGGTAAAAGCTAAAAAAATTCAGATTTGTTCCATTTCTTCTGTACTACATTGCTCTGTTTCTTCATTCCTCTCTTGGAAAATCGTAGTTGTTTGCAATCTCTTAAATCTTTCTTCGCTTTTCTTCTATATCATTTAAATTTCTAATGTTGAATATTCCATGAATATTCTAAAATAGTGATGGATTTACTAACACAAGGGTGCAATTTTTTGATGACTTTATGATTTCCAGTGATAATATAGATTACAAACATTTCAAATTGTTGGTTCTCTGAATAATTTTTTTAAAAGTTCTCAAAACTATTTTGGAGTTTGTAATGGATTTATTTATATATTTATACGTGAATGTGGAAAAAGAAAAGAAAAAAAAAATCCGACTTTTATACTATGGTTAGCAGATTTTAATGTTGAGATACTGAACTGAATATCTGATATAGATATATGAGGGAGTCAATGTTTAGTTCTTTGAATACCAAACAAAATAAAAGAGATGACACAACTAGACCTCACCCAATTCACAACCGCATTCAAAGTTCATGTACATTCTCTCCCTTCAACTTAAACTTTAACAACCACATTCTCCCCCTACCTCTTTAAATGCCCCTCATTCCCTCCCTTCTCTTCCCTACAAATTAAACACCACCTATATCCTGATCAAGTTATGGGAGACTTAACCATTCAAGACGCCGATGAACACATTTTCCGAAGCAAGTACTCGCCTGTGCTTGTCCCAGAGAGCACCCTTTTACCGCAATTTGTCCTTGAAAATGCTCTTGATTATGCAGAAAAGGTTGCGCTTCTTGAAGTACCAAGCGGGAAGTCATACACTTATGGGGAAGTGGTGCGAGACACAGGAAGATTTGCCAAGGCATTAATGTCTCTGGGACTCAGGAAGGGCCACGTCGTGGTGGTGGCTCTTCCAAATTTGGCAGTTTATCCTGTGGTCGCTCTCGGTATTATGACAGCTGGTGGGGTGTTCTCAGGTGTTAATCCTCTCGCTCTACCATCAGAAATTCAGAAACAAGCGGAAGATTCTGAAGCAAAGCTGATTGTGACTAATGATTCATCTTATCATAAGGTGAGATTCTATGATTTAGTTTTCGTTGGCAAGCAAGTGAACGATAGTTTGTTTCTGAAGCATAAATTTTTTACATACTTTAACACTTTTTATTCAAGGAAAAGGTGGAAGGTAGTCATTCTGTTTGATCAGAGAAACAGATGATCAAATATAAATAGACTGTTTGAGCTATTTGCAGTGTATCAATCAATTCTTTATGGGAAAAAAAAAAAAAAAAAAAAATCTTCCCTGCTTTCGTACTACCAAATAGTAAGAAGACAATATCACAATTACCAAACAACCATACATATGAGGTTAATTAATATGTCTAATTTCAGGTAAAGGATACAGGAATACCAACAATTGTAATCGGAGAAAAACCTGTCTCACCTGCCATTAGCTGGGACGATATCCTTGAAGCCTCGGACCATGCTGGTCCACCAAATGTCGCAGAACAGAAACTAACCCCTGACGACCTGTGTGCACTCCCTTACTCCTCAGGCACAACTGGCTCATCCAAGGGAGTGATGCTCACTCATCGCAACCTCGTCTCAAACCTCTGCTCCTCTCTCTTCAGTGTCAGCGATGAAATGGTCGGCCAGGTAACAACACTAGGCCTTATGCCCTTCTTCCACATCTATGGCATCACCGGTATCTGCTGTGCTGCGTTGAGGAACAAAGGGAAGGTGGTGGTGATGGGTCGGTTTGATTTAAGGTGTTATCTCGATGCATTGATCACACATGAGGTTAACTTTGCACCGATTGTGCCTGCAATAATGTTAGCTATGGTGAAGAGCCCACTCGTTCATGAGTATGATCTTGGGAAGCTCAAGCTTAAGTCAGTGATGACTGCAGCGGCCCCACTTGCACCAGAGCTGAGAGCTGCATTTGAGGAGAAGTATCCTGGCGTTAATGTTCAGGAGGTACATTTTTCATACAAAATAAGAGTTTTTTTTTTCTAGGTAAAAGTGAGCTTTAAAGAGTACCATGTTTAGTCGAAAAAGAAATACTGAAGCAAGGTACAAGTGGGTTAATAATAAAATTATACAGTCTAGGAAGTACAATCTGTAATAGCTGCTAATATTCAATCATAGCTAAACAGAAGCTGGGTGGCAAAGTCGAGTGATGCAGCTAAACATGCTTGATCAAATTATATATATTAGGTGAACTTTTCTAGTAAGAAATTCTAAAAATGATTATGTAATAAGACGAGGAAAAAGAAACTCAAAGATTTAAGGACAGCAACTCATGCATTGGCTACTTGTTGAAAACCAGGCTTATGGACTCACAGAGCATAGTTGCATAACCCTCACACATGGGGATCCGAGGAAGGGACATGGAATTGCTAAGAAGAATTCTGTCGGATTCATCCTTCCCAATTTGGAGGTCAAATTTATCGATCCTGAAACAGGGCGATCGCTCCCTCAAAACACACAAGGCGAAGTTTGTGTCAGAAGCAAGTGTGTCATGCAAGGTATAGGCAACATAAGCAGATGGGAGATTGAGAGGTCTTCGACTGAAAACTCCTCAGATGCAGCGTCATTGTCGTTGTCCACAACTGAAAAAAGCTTATGATTGTGTTTTCTTTTGACTAAACAATGTGCTAATTAAGAATATTTTTTGGGTCCCATATGTAGGTTACTACAAAAACAAAGAAGAAACTGACCGGACGGTGGACGCTGAAGGATGGCTGCATACAGGTGATATAGGATTCATAGATGATGATGGGGATGTATTTATTGTAGACCGCATCAAGGAGCTTATCAAATACAAGGGTTTCCAGGTGTGATTTTCATATCAGTCTTCTTTGTTGGCTTTTTTTTTTTTTCCTTCTTTCTATTATTGCATTTACATTAAATTTGAATTGTTATTACTTTGTTTCTGTCAATATAACTGGAGTACATGTTTCAAACAAAGAACCAAAAGAACAGAAAAGATTATTAGAGAGATAAAACCATATGAGCCATCAACTGTGGAAATTTAAGTCAATCATCCTGCCAGAAATAGAGTTATGATCACAAGGTAAAGAAAATATTGTTTAATCTACAATCTGTTACAAGTAATGTTTACAAAGTTCCTTTTACAAAGAGAAGATAGAGAGGCACGGAAAAACCGAGAAGGGAACAGAGGAGGGTAACCCGAAAGAAACGAAAAGGAAAATAAATTAATCAACTTACAGTAAGCAAATGAAAATTACAACTCAAAGAAAGCCGAGGCCTGTGTATCACACAGTGTCCTTAAAACAGATTTCGCCTCTCTCCGGTTGCTGGATTGAACGGAGGCGTCTGTCTCCCAGGATGCAACGACTTGGAGCGATCCCGTAGGCACCACGTATCACTCCCGAACTGAGTATGAGCGCCTGAACCCTATCACCAGACTTACCAAAAACACTACAGCCGAAGAACAACACAAAAGAACTCAGAGAAGGAGAGAAAGAAGACCTGTTTTCGTGCAGGGAAGAAAGTAGAGGGGAGGCCCTATTTATAGGGCCTGGGTTAAATGTAACAGCAGACAAGGCATTAACAGCCTTTGCTGTAACGGCAGACAAGGCATTAACAGTCTTCACTGTAACGGCAGACAAGGCATTAACAGCCTTCACTGTAACGGCAGACAGTGAATTGAATGCCTTCAGCGTAACGGCAGACAAAATATTAAATACAGCACTGAAACGGCAGACAGAACCGTTTCTGCATTCATTTCAGCCTTTACAAAAAGAAAACTGTAGCAAAAAGTGGCTCTGCACGGGGTGGGATCAAATCGGTCCGGCATTCGTGTCCGCAGGTCGTGCGGGCGCACACAAGTCGCATGTAAACCGGTCCGTGATTTGCACCCCCTGCGCGCGCGAGAGAGAGCCTCTCTTCTAGCCATCTTACAATGCTTTGAAGGAGATTACTATATATCCTCTTCTATTTCCTTTGTTATTTCCGATATGGGACTATGTTCCCTTTTAACCCATTTTTAAGAATGAAAACGTCTCACTTTGAGAGACAATTTCTCATTCACCCCTTAACCGATTTTAGCGAACCAATATATGATTTTGATCTACTCACGAAGGAGAACACAAATCAATCAAGATCTCTCAATAATTCATTGAGGATCTTACTCAAAAAATTGCTCAAAAATCGGTTCGAAAATAGTGTATAAAACACTCATTTTCTAACACAATCAATATCCTTTTTTTTAATTACTTGATTTTAGTGAATTAAATTGTTTTAATTGAGTTCAACAGTAAATGAGATAAGATTTGTTTTTGGGAAGGACATTATGTAACTGCGCAAAGAGCTAGGTCAATTTTAACAATACAGAAAATCAGAAATTGACACAGCAAGATAATAATCAACAATCCGTAAGACATTCAGTCATTTGCCCATTCCCACATTTGACACCATATCATAATGGGGAAACAATGTATTGAACATTTTCAGTAAAATAAAGAAAAAAACAGACAAAACGAATTATCCAAGTCAAACTCATCAATGTGAATTTATAGTTCATTCTCTGTTATCTTAACCTGAGATTGTAGCTAATATAAACATATTCTTTCAACATTTTTGGAACGTTCACTATGTAGGTTCCTCCTGCCGAATTAGAAGCCATCCTTCTAACCCACCCTTCTGTTGATGACGCTGCTGTCTTCGGGTAAGTATTACTATTATTAATTAAATTCTCTATCCTCAATTTCAGTTACCAAATCATAAAAAAAAAAAAAAAAAAAATCAGTAAAAAATGACAGAATTGGTAAAAGAGAATTGTCTTTTGGTATGATAATTGTAATATAGGCTATAATAATATACCATAAGGGGCATTTATCTTATACAGAAAGTTAATTTTCAGGTTGCCTGACGAGGATGCAGGGGAGATACCTGCAGCTTGTGTCGTAATGAATAAAAATGCAGTGGAAAATGAAGAGGAAATCATGAACTATGTGGCTTCTAACGTTGCATCCTATAAGAGGGTGAGGATGGTACATTTTGTAGACTCAATCCCAAAATCTCCCTCGGGAAAAATCATGAGAAGGTTTCTGAGAGACAATGCAGTGAAGAAGAAGAAGTTGGACAACTAAAGTGGCATAAAGAGCATACAGTAAAGTGACATTTGCATTTGTTCTCTCCCTATATGACATTAACCGATCTATTGACAATTTCCAATGACCATTTATATGTGCTTTCTAGTTTTGTATCTGAAGAACTCTCTGCTTAAGATCTGATAATAAAAGTGAAGTGCAACTTTTCTTATTTCAAATCTTTTGTTTCGCCTCAATGAAACGTGACAATAGCTACGATAACAATGCGAGTGGTGGGCTTGTCGACTATGTATCTGATTAGATGTTCTTTGCTATGCTTCTAGGAGATGTTGAGAACTCCACAGCTTTTGTTTGTGTATTTTGAGCAGCGAGACTTTGACGTAATATTTATGTTTTGACTTGCTTTTATTTATGAGATGTGGATGGCAATTCTCTTGCCATCTTTTACTTCAAAAACAATATAAATTTTCTCGTATGGAATATAATTCTTAAGTAACCTTCCTTTAAATAGTGAAAGTACCTATAATATCATATACGAAGCTGTGACCTTATTGGCACAACAGACCGAATTAACTGAGAAGAAAATGTAATTGAGGCTCTTCTCATCCTGCTATAAGTCTAGTGGCTTTTATGAAATTGAGTGTTGAGATACGTTTTGCATTCAAACAAAATGAGAAGAAGAAACCAAGCAACAGCTTAGCCCCCACTGCTCGATTGGTTGAGCTACAAATTCATAAAACCGAAAAATGTCAAACGTTAACCAATCAATCGACTGTTGTTCTAATGAGGCAGCTGGTTTGCTGAGTACTGAGAGGGCCCAGTCAGTCTAACGGGCAAACAGGTCTGCTAAACGCAATCAGATGATGCCAGGCCAATTATTGTCTTCTGGGGCTTCAGTTTTGAGAGAAAGAGCTGCCAGAGGGGTCAGTCTTCAACCAAAAACAGACAACAACAATCAGCATTACTATGTCCAAATCCTGCTGTATTTTGAGTTTGTTGTACTTTCAGCATTTCCGTATTTTCAGTTCTATTCAGCACTTTAGGGTGTTGCTGTATTTTGGATGTAACTATGGTGGTTTTTAATATACGAGTCGGATGGCAATTCTCATGCCATCTCTTGTTTTAAACAAAAAAAAAACATTCAGCATTACTATGAAAACTGTTAGGAGAGTTATGGGCAAAAGTTACCACACAATTAAAGTAAAATTGAAAAAGTGGCAAATAAGGTGGACACAAATATTTTACGTGGAAAACTCCCAAAGGAGACGGGGTAAAAACCACGGGCAAGGTAGTGGAATTTTACAATTGAAAGTAGGGATTACAACATTCTCTTTAAATATAAGGAGAGTATAATTTTCATTCTTTCTTATAATAGGAGAAAAACTCTCTCACAAATTTGTGAAAAAATATAAGTATACAAATTATCTCTAAGGAGACACAATTTTATCCCTCTTGAGAACACCCTTGTAATACTCTCTTCTCTTAATCCCTCTTTCTTTTCTTAATCCTCACTGAGCTTTCGTTGCTCTGCTGCATCTCAACCCTTTCCTCCAACCTTAATTTATAGTCGGGGAGAGGCAGAGATGTCCACATCTCCACCTCCCCCCTCTATTTTTTTTGTCAACAAAAGGTGGTGGAAAACTCAGGCTACCACATTTTTTCAACATATGTTTGGTGCATGGGACCCACTTAGTGGACTTGAGTACCTAGCTTGCCGACATTCTCCCTCTTGGAGACTTGATTAAGGATTAATCATGTCTCCACACAATCTATTATACCTTGTCATTGTCATGCTGCTTATGTTCCTGCTAGGCCACACGAGGATCTACACCATTCTAACTTGTCAGTGTTGATTAGTTTTGTAACCCCCGTTCCCGATTATACGGATTCCTCTTTTTTTTCTCCGTATTCTTGTATTTCAATTTATTCTATGAATTATTCTATTCTTTTGAAACAACAAAGCCATTATATCATATTATTACTATGATTATTTTATTTTATATGTAGCCCAATCTTATTTTTGTATATATTAATATTAGAAGCCCAAACCAGTTTGATTTTATTCATCATTGTTATCATTTTTTTCCTAAAAGCCAAATTTTGGCCCACAATTAGATTAATTTGATTATCTTATTTGAAGCCAAATTCTTAAGCCCAGCTCCAAGCCCACACCCTATGTCTACCCAAACCCGAATTCTAATCCGTTAACCCATTAACCCAAATACAACCCAAACCCAACTCCCCTCTTATCTTTTTGTTGATCAGATCAACAAAACCCTCACATTCTCCACAATCTCCACTACCTCATAACTACCCCCTACATTCTCACCCTATTATTTTAATATCATTATTTAATAAAACCTAACCCACTCTCTCTCTCCCTCAGTCTCTCATTCTCTCTCCCCGTGCTCTCTCTCCCTCCTCTGTTCCAAAACAAAACAGAGAGTGTTTCTGTAACCCCTGTTCCCGTTAATATGTATTTTTCAAGTATTTTTTCGTATTTTAAATTCTTAGTATCTTGTAACTATTCTTTCTTAATTGATTATATTATTCAAACTATTTTTATGAAGCCCAATATACAATTATTAATTGTTTAACTATTTATTATAAGTCCAATTGTTTAACTATATATTCTTAAAGCCCAATTTTTTATTCATCCTACATTATTTATTTATATATCTAATCTGAGCCCATTTATTATTATAAGCCCAATACCCTAATTGACTTATTTAAATGTTTTGAAGCCCAAAGTATAGCCCAAACCAAGTCCTATTCTAAATCACCTTATATATATATTATTTATTGAACCCAATCTATTCTATGATTTGATTAACTATTTAATTTGTAAGCCCATTTCTCCAATACAATTTCTAGCCCAACTCATCTAAACCAAGACCCAAATATATAAAAAGAAGCATGTCAGCACAATCCCTTCTCATTCCGATAACCTATCCCATTAAACTAATAATCGCCCCACTAATCAACCCCTCACATTCCTCCACTCTTCACCTCCCGTAACTTCATAACCCCCCACTCACAATAACTACCCATTGCTATATTATTATTATATTATTTTTTCTATTTAAACTCCCCTTACCTGTTCTCTCTCTCCCATCTCTTTTTCTCTCCCGCTCTATGTTTCTCTCTTCTTCCCCTACTTCGAGCGGAACCGCACCCATTCCTCCATTTCTGCTCCTCCCGCTCGAGCGTCGCACCGCCGCTCCCGCAACCAACAAGTCTTCCCTGCCTCCTGCAACCTCGAGCCTACTGCTCGCCTTACAGATGCCCTCGCTCCTCGACTGCACCGCTGGGTGCTCTTCGTCGACCCACCCCCTCCACTCCTCCTCGTCGAGGTCCGTCGTTGCCTGTGCTCCCCGTCCTCCTCCTTGTCGTCGAGCCATCGACTGCACCGACTGCCCTTACCGCAATTGCAGAGACGACTACCGCTGCCTTTTCCCCTGTCTTCTGAACCCATCAGTTGCTCTCCTCATCGCCTTCAGCCTCGCAAGCCAGTCGTGACTACCTAGCGCCTCGCCTGGCTCCACTCGAGCTTCCCCTTCGCCCCGCCTGCCTCGCAACCCCTTCCCCCTCGTCGACTGCAGACCCCGATCGCCATTGCCGACCGTTCGACCTCTATTTCCGTCCTCGTCGCTCCAACCACAGTCGCGACCGCCCCTGCCCTCCCGCCATCGCCTCAACCACCACCGACTGTACCTCGTTGCTCCTCGACCACCCTCGCCTTGCCGCCAGCACCACCAGTCCCCGTTGCCGTAGTTGCCGCCCACTCCTGCCATCTGTCACTCTCTGTCGACGTCAAGAAGAAGCACAATGAACCTTTTGGGTGTATGCTGTTTTAGGAGTAGGGGATCTATCTCGGTTGGCTACTTTTGGTGTGTTTTCTACTTGTGTAGAGGAGGGGATCCCAATTTGGTATTTGGTGTTTTGATCCCGATCCAGTGTGTTGGTGTTCTGTGTGTGTGTGCTTGGAAATCCGGTGTGCTGCTATGGTGAGTTTGTTTGCTGTTTGGTCTTGTGGTTGCCATTTGGTGTTTTGTACGTGTCTCGCACGTAATTTTGGAGCGTCGCGCGAGACTCTGATCCCGTTATTCTTGTATTCGGTATCATCGTCGTCGGTTATCAGGCAAGTATCCCCTTATACAAATTATTTGTTCTCGTACAAGCTTTCTTTGAAAAATATCGCAAGTATATTCTTTGACTCTAATTCGTATTCTTCGGTTGAATTGAAATCTGTTGCTATACATAATCCGTCGATCTCGTATTCGCATATGATCATAAATACTTTGTTGCCGCATGCATTACATGAACACGATTGATACTCACATATGTACTCTTAGGATTATACATGATTATGTGCATGATTGTTTTACCCGTGATAGTAGTTTAAATATGATATCTTGTTATTGTTAATTAAAATTAATAAAGGTAACAAGCCGGGGTATAAGGGTAAAGATCTAGTAGTGGGCAATATAGAAGAGCGTACTCGGATGGGAGTTCGTGGTTTTCCGATGCAAGTTGCAAGTTTACAAGTTGCAAGTTTGCAAATTATAAGTTTATATGTTTCACGCTACAAGTTTACACTCTATATGTTTCACGTTATAAGTTTGCACGTATAGTGTGGCTAGAGCTTTTGGGCTCTATCTGGTTCATCAAAAAAATAAGTTTGCACGTATCTCGATACAAGATACAATTGATATGTTTTTTCCGAGTACGTGTCCTATAGAATCCACCACTAGTCCTAAACGTAACTAATTGTATGTAGCAACCATGTAGTAAAAGGATGGATGCATGAAGTGCTACCTAGATAGAATTAATAAAAGACATAAGATTAACACGTACACTTGCATGATCTAATTACATGTACATATTCATGTTGACTTGTTTACTTGTTTATTTGCTTACCTGTTTACATGCCACTTGTTTCATGATGTCTTGTTCATGATCATATTTATATATTGTATTTCTCCTATTACATGATTCTTGATTCCTTGCTCTTTCCCTGCTTTTGTTTTATTTTGTACTTGTTCCCTTAGCTTGTACCACTTGCGGCCCGTGACTTGCATTAACGGGTGCCTTCTTGTTTCTTTTTTTCTATTAATATACTTGCAGGTCCGAATGGAGAGTTACCAGAAGGTATTGCTGATCAAGTGTTTTAGTCTTGTTGATTATCATGTTATTTTTAGTTCATGTCTTTTTATTCATGCTACTCTTTATTGTATTCCAGGCGTGTTTGACCCGTAATTACTTTGCATTTTCCAGCTATTGGTTATGTTATGGACTATGTCATGTACTTTTGTTATCCTACTGTGATTTTACATGCCTGCGTAGTTTTGTTGTTATATTATTGTTGAGTTACCTATATAGCTTATGAATGGTGTATTCGCATCATTCGCTGGGCCTCAGTCATTGACTCATATTCTTGTATTTTGGGAAGAGGGGCGTGAAAAGATTTTTAGTGGTATCAGAGCTCAGGTTTGGCTAATGTGTTAGTTTGACTAATACATTAGATATGTTTGACTCAGCCAGGTTAACTCCACAACATGTGCACCACGTTGATCACATGGATACTGAATAACCAACATATAATCTGGATGCTAACCGTTTGATTTTATTGCAGGCCATGGCTGGAAAGGGTACCTTTCCTCCCCGTGCTGGGGATGATCAGTCTAATGAGCCCACCATTGCACAGATTATGCAAATGCTTAGGGGAGGTGCTTCTTCTTTCGGTCAGCCGGAAGTGCCCACTATTGCTCAAGTGATGCAGATGCAGCGTGAGCAGAATGAGCTGCTGATGCAACAGATGATGCAGATGCAGCAGGAACATAGTGATTTGATGAAGATGGCTTTGGGAGTTGCCAAACAGGGAGGGCATCATACCTGTGCCCGAGGTGCTACCATCGAGACCTGGCAATGTAGCAGACTTCATGAGGCTATGTCCAGACAAGTTCTCGGGCACTGAAGGTCCGCTTGAAGCCGAGTAATGGCTTATACGGACTGAGCAGCTATTGACTGCAGCACGGGTGGCGGATGCTGATCGTGTGGATGTCGTGAGCATCCAGCTGGTTGGCCTCGCCCACATCTGGTGGCGAGCTGAGCTGGAACGACTAGGGCGCCCCATCGGCTGGGCCATTTTCAGATAGAGCTTTCTCACGAAGTTCTTTCCCAATGTCACCAGAAATGAAATGGAGCGGCAATTTGTCGCGCTAACTCAGGAGAGTCAGACCGTAGATGAGTATGCTGCGGAGTTCACCCGTCTGAGTCGTTTTGCCACTTCCATGGTGGCAAATGATAAAGATAGGGGCCGCCATTTCTTGTTAGGCTTGGATATTGAGATTCAGGATTGCCTAGCCGCCTTGAGACTCCGATCCTATGCTGACATCCTGAAGACTACCAGAAGCCAGACTAGTACGAGGAAGCGTGCTATTCAGCATTCTGTCTCGCACCCTGTTGCTGCTAGATCTATTGGTGGGCCAATTCGGAGGCCAACCCCCGCTACTGCTGCAAGGCCAATGCCTTACCCTCCTGCTGCTCCGAAGAGGGATGTGATCTGTGACTATTACCAGAAAGCCAGTCACGTACGTCAAGACTGCCGGTGGGCGAATCGCCAATGCTTTGCTTGTGGATCTCGTGACCATGTACTCCGGGAATATCCACAGGCAAGAATTAGTCCAGCCGCCGGAGGGCCGATCCAGCAAAGAGCACCAATTCGAGGACCACCACTTCCACCGCAGCCGCAAGTCTAGGTCAGAGGGCTGCAACCCCTAGGAGAGGGCAGGCCTACAACTTGATTGTAGAGGAAGTAAAGACAGCTGAAAATAGTCGCAGGTATATTGTAGTTTGTTATTTTGTCTTCTTCCTGTCTACTCCTTGCATCATTTATTTTTGCATACTTTCTTGTACATGCACAATTTCAGTTATATTCTTAGACCCAACCTTAGGTATTATCTTAGTTAGCTCATTTCCTGCTCATGTCTTATCTCATCCCGATGTCATCACCACTCGTTTCTCTTCATTGTTTCCTGCTTCTCAATCTCTTGGGTGTTACATTTGCTCTGTCCTATATACTGCCTATGCAAATTTCGAGGACGAAATTTTGTTGTAAGGTGGGTAGGATTTGTAACCCATGTTCCCGTTAATACATATTTTTCAAGTATTTTTCCATATTTTAAATTCTTAGTATCTCGTAATTATTCTTTCTTAATTGATTATATTATTCAAACTATTTTTATGAAGCCCAATATACAATTATTCAATTGTTTAACTATTTATTATAAGCCCAATTGTTTAACTATATATTCTTAAAGCCCAATTTTTTATTCATCCTGCATTATTTATTTATATATCTAATCTGAGCCCAATTGTTATTATAAGCCCAATACCCTAATTGATTTATTTAAATGTTTTGAAGCCCAAAGTTTAGCCCAAACCAAGTCCTATTCTAAATAACCTTTTATATATATTATTTATTGAGCCCAATCTATTCTATGATTTAATTAACTATTTAATTTGTAAGCCTATTTCTCCAATACAATTTCGAGCCCAACTCATCTAAACCATGACCCAAATAAATAAAAAGAAATATGTCAGCACAATCCCTTCTCATTCCGATAACCTACCCCATTAAACTAATTAATCACCCCACTAATCAACCCCTCACATTCCCCCACTCTTCACCTCCCGTAACTTCATAACCCCCCCACTCACAATAACTACCCATTACTATATTATTATTATATTATTTTTTTCTATTTAAAACTCCCCTTACCTGTTCTCTCTCTCCCATCTCTTTTTCTCTCCCGCTTTATGTTTCTCTCTTCTTCCCCTACTTCGAGCGGAACCGCACCCATTCCTCCATTTCCGCTCATCCCGCTCAAGCGTTGCACCGCCGCTACCGCAACCCACAAGTCTTCCTTGCCTCCTGCAACTTCGAGCCTACCGCTCGCCTTGCAGATGCCCTCACTCCTCGACTGCACCGCTGGGTGCTCCTCGTTGACCCACCGCCTCCACTCCTCCTCATCGAGGTCTGTCGCTGCTTGTGCTCCCCGTCCTCCTCCTTGCCATCGAGCCATCGACTGCACCGACTGCCCTCACTGCAGTTGCAGAGATGACCGCTGTTGCCTTCTCCCCTTTCTTCTGAACCCATCAGTCGCTCTCCCCACTGCCTTCAGCCTCGCAAGCCAGTCGCGACCACCTCGCGCCTCGCCTGCCTCCGCTCGAGCTCCCCCTTTGCCCCGCCTGCCTCGCAACCCCTTCCCCCTTCGTCGACTGCAGACCCCGATCGCCATTGCTGATCAGTCGACCTCTGTTTCCGTCCTCGTGTTTATAAGGAACCCAACTCAGATTATACACAGAAAATACGGATTTGGAGAAACATGGGTTACATCCGCTGTGCTATGTAAAGATTAATGTAATGAAAGTTGGAAAAAAATTTATTGCTATTTGGACTGTGTTTAATATTATAATTGAAGTTGATGCTGGGAATTGTGCCACTTATTTATAAGATATCATATTGGAAATTCGGGACGCTACATCCTTACTTCCTTTCATATTGTATTGTACTATTTTTCAGCAATTGCACTGCTAATTCTTGTTCCTTCCATGCTATATCTTGTTATCTTACCATTTTACTGACTATTGCTACTTGCCGTTCGAAGCTTGCTCTAACGGACATTTTTTTCCCAACCCCAGATATTGATTATGCAGGTACCGATGGACTTGACAAATAGACTCTCAAAGATGATCGTGAATAATTGTTGCATTATTACTACTTCCTATTGTTTACTTTCAGCCGCTATTTTATCTAGTTGTTATAACGAACTGTTTATCATACTGTACTCCTGGGCACCTTGACTCAATGCTTATTCCCAGATAATGGTTATTTCTATTTCCAGTTTATGTGATCAATATATTTGCCTGCGTTGATATGTTATAAATATCTAGTTGAGCTTATTGGTATTGTACAACTTATAGATTATATGAGTTGGTATACTTATATCATTCGCTGGACCTCAATTGCGTGCTTGTGCTTCTGTCTAGTGGGAAGCAGAGCGTGACAAAGAGTGACACTTTTTTCTCAAAAAATGTTTTTTTTGAGATTATAGTAAATGATAGTGGATGCTCTAACTAGGAAACTCAGTCCAGTTCACTTTACTTTTAGATATGCTAAATTATGTATAACTAGTGGAGGAGTACTTCAGTTTACTTTTGGATATGCTAAATTATGTATAACTAGTGGAGGAGTAAAATACAAACAACAATGTTTACTATAACTATCGTATTTGTAATAGACTGGCTCAACTGGTGGGTGTTAAATTAACTCTGGTTAATCCAAAAGTAGGAGATACAGAGTAAAACACCCTTTTTTATTTGAGGAACTTTCTTACCTTGTGACTATTCTCTAGTTAACCACCCGACCTAACAAATAACGTGTAACCCAGAACAAATTAGTTTTCCTCATTTTTCTTTGGTAGAAGTAAGGTGCCATGGTGCCACATGTTAGGAAATTGAGGATCTTCTTGAGTTATTCGATACAATCAACATAAATTACCAAACCCATAGGAGATCAAAACAAACACACCAAAGCACACAAATTTGTCCCGGTTGGGAATTTCACCTTAATCCGAGGGAGAAGAAACCCAAGATGTTATTTAACTAGAGAAGATACAAGAATATTACAATTCTCACCATGCCCCTCTTTCAAGCCTCACCAGCAAGTACTAGTTGTTTACAATTAGAGAATCACTCAATCTCTCTTTCAATGAAGTACTCTCTCTCTTGGCTCCCAATGGAGGCCAATAACAACAATATATAGAGATATAGAGAAACCCTAGTTTGATATCTTGATACAATAACCATTGGATATTACAAAAGAAATAACCCTACGATAAGAGCCACACGATTTGACTTAAAGACGAAGTTGGGCTTCTCACGAATCAGCCAGACCCGATCCCAAAATCCATCAGCACCATGAACGATCGACTGTTCAACAAGACCGGTCGACCATCCTCCTCTTGGGAAGATCCTGTACAGGTGACGGTCGACCGCAACTTGCTACTACTGCTGTTGCTGATTGTTTCCTTTTCTATCTTCAACCATATCGATTCCTCTATCGTCTCATCATCTTCGTATCTAACATAGTATGCAAGACATAAACCCAACAATCTTCACATTGGATTGCATACTATGATTCCACACATGTGTGATTTAAAACCTTCTAGACTATTTTATTCTCCTCTGGCAAACAACTTGGTTCTGTGGCTTCCTCTGCTAGTTGAATCAACCTCTACCTGTTTTTCTCACGATGTATGCCCCCCTCAAAGGCACACCCTAGTATATGTTATCATGGAGGTGCCACCCTCCACACTAACTCCACCTACCTCAAGGTTCTTCCCACCTTATGACGATATTCGAACATTGTAGTCTCCCTCGGATGATTCTAGTGATGGCAAACTAGATAGTTCTTTAGGAACGTAGGGCTTTGAAATACTTGCGCAAGTTTTCACGTTCCCACAAAATCTTGTAGAGGTTGTGCTCAACACCCATCTTTTCCTTCATCATCTCACGACAACTTTCATAAACTGATCGAACTCCATACGGATCTGTATACCAGCAGTCCTGTGCTTCTAGAGTTCTCATGGATAAAAGGCCCTGTTTCATCTGTAGTACCCCATATTTTTAAATATAATTTTATATATTTATAAATGAATTAAAATGATTTTTTGGTGATTTAATAAATATTTTTCTAAAAATTTATCTTTTTTTTACACGTGCAAAATGCGTGCAAATATTTTCTTGAAAAGTTCAAAAGCCAAAATTATTTTGTGAAAAATTATTATTTATTATTTGAGATTATTTGTGATTTTTCTAGATTTTTCTAATATTTATCGGACCTATTTGCAAATATTACGAAAAGAATGATATTTTTGCAAAATTCTCAGTTTGAGGGTTGAAAGTGCAAAATTGTTTTTCTGGACTTTTTAATCAATGCCGGCTAGAAATGAATGGTTTATTTTGTTTTTAAATCTCAATTTAATTGGTTTTATCAAGTTTCCAAGTATAGGGATCTATTTATGTAAAGTTATATTTTAAAGGAATTATTTTGCAAATGTGTTTAAAAACCCTAATTCTCCTATTCCCGCTATTTAAAAGAAGTGGTTTTATCAAGTTTCCAACATAAAGGTTTTATTATTTTTACTTTCTTGGAGATTTAAAGAGGAGATCTTGGATTCTTTGCAAATGAGGGATTCTTCGTCTTGCTTTGTTATATTCGTTTGATCTCTCCAACAAGGTGAGTGATGTAAATTATTTTGTTGTTTTGTTTTATGTATGTGGTATGTGGTGTTTCATCTATTAGAAAGCATGCTAGGGTTTGGTATGAATATGTATGTTGGATGGATGATAAAATTGGATCTTTGAGAAGAACCCTAGTTGTTGTGAGTAGAATTGCATGTGGATGATTTTGGATTGTAGGAGAACCTAATATAAATTTTGAGTAGGCTATTTCTTTTGGATTTATTGCTGATTTGATTGAGTATAATGTATGTTATGCATTAATTGATTAAATAAGAGATTTTTGGACTATTGGTGAGTTGGATGAATGCAACTTGGCCATATAAATGATAAATTTGCTTATGGATCAACTATTGAGAATAGTTGAGTTTGAGTTTGAGAAATTTTGAGAATGAGTATTGGATTAAAAGACCATGTCTTGAGGATTTGAGTTGTGATGACTAAAATTGGGGATTGATACATTTTTTTGATTAAATTTAGGGATTTGTGATTTTGTGAAAGATTTCATTTGAATTTGGATTTACTCAAATACTAAGTTTGATATTTGAATATTTTGTTATTTTAGTTTATGGATTGGTGAAGTTTTCTTTGGTGCACGAACATGCACGAACATTTTCATGAATATAGTATTTTTATTGTTTTAGAAAAAATAGAGTTTTATGTGTTTCGAAGGATTTGACTATATCTCAACTTATTTTGGTATTGATATGTTTGGAATATAAAACAAAGTTATTTTGATGTATGATTTATTCTTAAAAACTCTAATTTTGATATCACACGTTTCTGTTTTTATTTTGAAGAAGTTCATCAAAAAGTTATTTTATCAATTCAAATGGTTTTTTATTGGTTTTTATGGATCCTTGTATATCCTATAAGTTGTATTTGATCATATCAGAAATATACTTTTTATAGATTTTATTTTTGTAAGGTAAATCCTCGTATCGGTTGAATTATGCACAACCCAAATTGCAGTCTGTAGGTGAGGCAGTCGACTGACATGTTTCGACAGTCGACCGTCGCTACCTGGCTGCTGTGTTTTTCTCGTTTTTCTTGAAATCTCGTGCAGAACAGTCAACTGGACCATTTCTCCAGTCGACTGTCTCTGCTCCGTTTTGGTATTTTCTCGAAGTGTTGGATTTTCGCTCTAGACAGTCGACTGATGACTATTAGCAGTCAAATGCTACTACTTAGAATTTATTTTCTTAAAAATGTTGGATTTTCGCTCTAGACATTCGGCCGGCTCTGGTTTGCAGTCGACTATTACTGATGTTTCTTGAGTTTTCCAGATGTTCTTTAAATGATTGATTCTTTAAAGGTTTTGGATCTATAACTTACTATTCTAAATATTATTGTTTCTACAGAACAAATGTTTCCAAGATATTTTATTGTTGGATTTGGATTCTGGAATTTTATAAAAAATTGGATTTTGTTGATTGGAGAGGTTTTTCCCTTTGATCATTTTGACGATGGATTAGTGAATTTTGGTCTTGTTGAGATCTCTAGGAGTTGAGTGGAAGTCCTGGTACCGGCAGTTGAGTTGTTGAGTTAGACCTGGAGGGGTCTTGGTTTAATTGTTGTTAAGTATTTAAGTCCGATAGGATACACTAATTCTAGAGATGAGGATTTTTGGTAGTTTAATAATAATCAACTTAAGGACAGGCACTAGTGGGGATGTGATGGAACTTGGGAAACGTAAGTATAGGCTCATGGTTTTGTTAGTCCAACGAATGCGTTCCAGAACTGTTTGTTGTTTTGTCTCGAGAGGACATTTGTGAGTTCGCGTGTCGAGGGTCTGCAGGCCTATTCACGGAGCATGCAGGGTGCATTCGCATGTCGAGGGTCGGCAGGCCTATTCACGGAATGTACCTGGTGTATCTGCACGTCGAGGGCCTTGCAAGCCAATTCATGGGGTACACGGGGTTGGGAGATGATTCTCCAGTTGCTTTTGAGCTATCTTACATGATGCTTACACGTCAGGGACTGTGGTGCCTATTCGCAGAGTATTCTAGATCTTATTTTCCATCACCGTAGTAGGATTAGTTGCATAACGAGGGGTTATCCCTATAAGTGGAGATCGTTAAGGGCTTGCACCGGACCTATGTACTATGGAATGCATAGAATCCGACAAGTATGCATTAGAGAGTCAGCATATAGAGCTTGCATTTTCTTGACTTGGTTTTATGCTTGTATTTTCCTGTTTTTTCTACACTTGACACTTAGTCTAGAATCACTGGATGTTTTCATGAATTACTATTTACTATCTTATATTTCTTGATGTTTTCATGCTTTACTTATTTGTTATTTCTCATTTCATTTATTCTTGCTGTTAATACATGTTGTTGATGACTCAGTGTTTTATGATTAATTATGTTGCTTGTTTTATGTCACTCACACCTTTATGGCTGACCCCTTTAGTTTTGGGGATTAGGGATTATCTCTAGCCTCATGTTTCACAGGTTGTTGTTGCTTAGAGCTTGGGATTTGGATGCTTGAGATAAATTGATGTAATAGAGCTTTTGTGCAAATTTTGTAAAAGAAGTGTTGTAAAAAGAAAGTTTGTAATTCAAGGTGTTTTGTATTCCGCTGTGTTTGTAAAGATTGTTGTAATAAAAGTTGAAATAAAAATTATCTGTGTTTTTGGACTGTGTTTAATATTACATTGAAGTTGATGCTGGGAATTGTGCCACGTATTTCTAAGATATTATATTGGAAATTCGGGGCGCTACATCTTCAAAGGAATATGCATGCCCTCCTCTAGTGTGTGTCCGCTTCCATCTGTCATCTTCGACTCTATTGTTCTCTCACCCCTACTTCACAATTCTTGTCAACCTTCGTTCTCACACAACAACATGATGCAAACTTGTAAGTATGAACCATTACTTCACAAATCTTATCAATCTCCGTTCTCACACAATGCCATGATGCAAACTTGTAAGTAGAAACCATTACTTCTCAAATCTTACCAATCTTCAATCTCACATAACGGCATATGCAAGCTTGTAAGTCGAAACCATCTCCCTCTCGGAGTAATCTTGAGAAGAACTAACCGAATCAAAAGAACAACTGGAATTCACATCTAAAGAACTTAAAACAAAAGCACTGTTTAAGCCATTACTTGATTCAGTGGCACTGGATTTGGTGCCCCTCTGACTCAACTGCTTGCAAAAGTCTCTCATGTAATGCTCAATCCCTTTGCACTGGTGGCCACGGACCTTAACCCTACATACACTTTCCCTTCCATTCGAAGAACAATCCACCTCCAAACAACTCATAGAAGTTAACGCCAATTTCTGACTCTACTTCCTAAGTGCATCCTCCTCCAACCACTTGATCATGCCTGCTATGGAAAACTTCTCCTTGGTAGATTTCTCACCTAGTACGGTTATCATGTTGGATGAATTTGGTAGTGAATATATCAAGATGAAAGAATTTAGATCATTTGCATTGAATGCCCTCGGTTCTGATAACTCAATATTGAACTCCATTGTATGATCTAGAAGAGCGGTACTTTCCTTCATTGAGTAACCCCACAACTTTCCTTCTTGGTACATTCGATCCTGCAATGACGATTCCGAGTAGTCAGTTCTGAATTTTGCCTAAAGATTCGCTGTGCTTCTCCTATACCTGACTTCATTCGTCGATGACATACGAATTAAACTCAAGGCTTCTGAATAAATCTCCTCCCAATTCTCCTGCTTTGTGCCGATTGATCTCTCTTTATCTCCTTCTAGGACTAGATCCAAGTCTTGTTGAACTGATGCTTCATGCATGTCCACCTTCAAAAGATCAAAGTTTATCTTACTTTCAAACTGCTTGATCTTCATGATCTGATCTGCCATCATCTCGAAGGAACTCGAACAAACCCACGAACCTGAATAGCTCTAATACCAATAGTTAGGAAACTGAGGATCTTGTTGAGTTATTCAATACAATCAACACAAACCACCAAGCACATAGGAGATCACACCAAACACACCGAAGCACACAAATTTGTCTCGGTTGGGGCTTTTGCCTTAATTCAGAGGAGAAGAAACCCGAGATGTTATTTAACTAGAGAAGATATAAGAATATTAGAATTCTCACCACGACCCTATCTCAAGCCTCACCAGCAAGTACTAGTTATTTACAATTAGAGAATCACTCGGTCTCTTTTTCAATGAAGTACTCTCTCTCTCTTGGCTCTCAATGGAGGCCATTAACAATAATTTATAGAGATCTAGAGAAACCCTAGTTTGATATCTTGATATAATAACCATTGGATATTACAGAAGAGATAGCCCTACGATATGAGTCACATGATTTGACTTAAAGACGAAGTTGGGCTTCTCACGAATCAGCCAGACCCGAGTCCAAAATTCATCAGCACCGCAAACGGCGACTGTCCAACAAGACTGGTCCACCGTCCTCCTCGCGGGTTGATCCTGTACAGGTGACGGTCGACCGCCCCTCAAGGTCAGTCGACCGCAAGCTGCTGCTGCTGATTGTTTCCTTCTCTATCTTCAACCATATCGATTCTTCTATCGTCTCATCGTCTTTGTATCCAACATAGTATGCAAGACATAAACCCAACACCACACTTCAAATCATGAACCACTCGATACACATGAAGATGCACATCTTTCTTGTGATGAGCATACACAAGATATAGTAGCTCTACCTTTAGTAGAAATTTGGCAGAATAAAAATATTAAGGTTTCCGTGGAGCTAGAACTTGTTCCCTTTTTATTGGTTTTACTAAATGGAAAACAACAAGCTACAATTATTGATTTGTGTAGGAACGTTGTGCTCAAACAAAAAGAGGCTGCAAAAATTTTCGTGAAGTTCAGGGTAGAGATTTTTCTTTTAAGAATAAAGGTGAACGGGTCACCACTTTATTAATGATAATTTAACGAAACAAAGTATGACTAATTTCAAAGATCTAGACTACTACAACATCTACCACTCAAAAAATGGTACAAATACAATCACAACTCTAACTCATCCCCTACCACAACTCCTGTTCTACCAACACCCCTCCTCCATGCGTACTCTACTCTTCCTATTTGCTTGACTTGTTAGGAATTGTGGTCTCAAATACACATAGTCACTGAGTACTTGAAGTAGGAGAAGAAGAGGATGAGACAAAGAAGCAGGAGAAGACAAGCAGCGAATAGAAGAATGCAAGATGGAGAGTTGCGATCGACCGACCTGGGGGCGGTCGACCGCCCCTAGCTGCTGAGAGTTCTTTGAGTGTGCAAGTCCAATAGAGGAGAGGAAGGTCGACCGAACTTGGGGGTGCAGTCGACCGGTCAGCTCTCGGGTTTGGTTCTACACGTTGCGGTCGACCGACCTTGGGGGTGTGGTCGACCGACTTCGACGGCTGATTGTTTTTTGGCTTACGAGTTCAAAGGCCCAATTGCTAGATTTGTGTTTATCTTTTAGGGTTTACTTGGGGGCTATATATATGGCCGTAAACTCTAGGGTTTAGTTGATATAATCCATAATTTGTGTAATCAAGAGGTGAGCTGTTATCATTGTTCAACTTCAAAAGGGGATTGTGCCGAGTGTTTCAAAAGTGAGAGAGAGAGATAAAAAGTTGTAATCTCTTTGTAATCTTTATATTTCTTGGGAAATAAGAGATATTGGTTATCTCTGCATATTGATTGTGTTATTGTGAGATTGGCATATATTGTTGTGGCTTGTTCTTGGTTCATCTAAGTCTTAGGAGTTTCTATTGCTTGTGGTGTGTTTCTGCTATTAGCTCTACAAGTTGTAGGGTAGATCCTCCAATAAGTGGTATCCGAGCAGTTGGTTCAAGATGGCTGATAACAAGATGAAGATCGAGAGATTCGATGGGAGTGACTTCGCGATGTGGAAGATTCGGATGATAGCGTATCTTCGTCAGAAAGATCTTGATGGTCCGTTGTTTGATGAGAAGCCGGTAGGTGCAGACAAGGTTACAATGTCTTGGCAGATTGGAATCGTTTGGATCAGAAGGCACTGGGGCAGATTCAGTTGGGGTTGAGTACGAATGCGTTATTTCATATCTCGAAGGCAAAGACCACAAAGGAGGCTATGGAGATTCTCATGGATATGTATGAGAAACCGTCGGCATCTAATCAAATTCTTCATCTGAAGAAATTAGTTAATATGAAGTTAAGGGAAGGGGGTTCAGTAGCAGAGCATGTGAACAATTACTATATGGTTTACAACTAGATGGAAGCTGCAGGTTTGAAGTTTTTAGAGAGGGGACAGTCATTGTTACTTCTATCTACTTTATCCGATAGTTATGATACGGTGGAACAGACTATTACAGGTACTATGACAGATTCAACGACTCTACATGATGTGGTGAGTAGCATTCTGAATGAGGAGGTGAGAAGGATGAGAAACGGAGGATATCCATAATCATCTTCTAGAGATTCTGCCATGTACGTTGAGAAGAGACGTGGGAGATTTAAGAGTAGTCGAAGAAGAAAGGATAAGAGTAGTTCATCTGAGAGTGGGTCTGATGACAACGATGGGGGACATGGGCCTGAGTCCTGGTATTGTCACAAGAAGGGTCACATGATGCGTAGTTGCAAGGCTTATATAAAGAAGAAGCATGAGAAACCGAAGAAAGATACCCAAAAGGAAGTTCAAGTGGGGCTTGTTGAGGATCTATGCTTATCAGCTCGGGAGGAGTTGGGCACTCAAGATTGGTGTATTGATTAGGAAGCTTCTTTTCATTGCACTCCGAGGAGAGAGGTATTTGATGACTACGAGGAGGGTTCTTTTGGAGATGTGATCGTGGGGAATGGTCACTGGTGTCCTGTACATGGGGTTGGTACTGTTCGCGTGAATACCATTGATGATCAAAGTTGTCTTGCAGGAGACAAGACATGCTCCGGACTTGAAGGAAAATATTATCTCGATTGGAAGGCTAGACAAGGAGGGGTTGTCTACTACAATTGGTAGTGGGGAGTGGTGTATATCTGTATAGTTGCGGTCGACCGACCTGTGGGTGCGGTCGACCGCCCCTAGCTGCTGAGAGTTCTTCGAGTGTACAGGTCCAATAGAGGAGAGGATGGTCGGCCAACCTTGGGGGGTGCAGTCGACCAGTCAACTCTTGGGTTTGGTTCTACACGTTGCGGTCAACCGACCTTGGGAGTGCGGTCGACCGTCTTCGGCGGCGGATTGTTTTTGGGCTTACGAGTTTAAAGGCCCAATTGCTAGATTTGTGTTTATCTTTTAGGATTTACTTAGGGGCTATATATATGGCCGTAACTCTAGGGTTTAGTTGATCTAATCCATAATTTGTGTAATCAAGAGGTGAGCCGTTATCATTGTTCAACTTCAAGAGGGGATTGTGCCGAGTGTTTCAAAGTTGAGAGAGAGAGATTGAGAGTTGTAATCTGTAATGTCCCTGCCCCGAGCTCGGACAATTTATACAATTTATCCGACAAATTATTTATAGTATAGTACAACTGCCCACCACAAGCTGCCTCTCAAAAGGTGGTTTACCGGATTGGTGACTTTTGATCATAGGCTATATTATTTATATATTATTATATTCATTTCAAATCCGATATGGGACAATCTTCAATCACATTTTCTCTTTTTCATCTCTCCCATGTGAACAACAGCACTTGTCAACACACACACACACACACTAGTGCTATTAGCCTGTTACTCTTCAACCGAAGGTGGGCCCCATGCATGGCCATGTCACCAACCTAATACCACAACAGCCATCTGTTGTTGAATAATCACGTGGGCCCTCATTCAATACTATTCAATCTCAACATATTTACACAAATACCATAACTCCATTTTATTTAAACCAACAGCCATATACTTTTCAACACACACACACACACACACACACACACACACACACACACACACACATAGGGAAATGCTCTATTGAAAACGGGTCTAGTTTTCACGGGTTGGAAAATACCAATCTGAGCTGTTGGATCGCTCATGATCGTGATCAGCGGCTCAGATCGAGCTCCCCATAACCCGTTTCAATTGATCAGCGAAGAGTTACTTTGGGAATTTCGTTCCAAATAACTCTTCGCTGAATAATTCTAAAAAAATAGATATAACCTAGGCCGTTGTTGAGAACAACGGCCTAGGTTATAAAAAATTGAATTATATTCATTTTTTCAGAGCGAATACGCGTAGGCACTGAGTACTTGAAGTTGGAGAAGAACAGGATGAGACAAAGAAGCAAGAGAAGACAAGCAGCGAGTAGAAGAATGCAGCCTGGAGAGTTGCGGTCGACCGACCTGTGGGTGCGGTCGACCGCCCCTAGCTGCTGAAAGTTCTTTGAGTGAACAGGTCCAACAGAGGAGAGGATGGTCGGCGAACCTTGGGAGTGTAGTCGACCGGTCAACTCTCGGATTTGGTTCTACACGTTGCGGTCGACCGACCTTGGGAGTGCGGTCGACCGTCTTCGGCGGCGGATTATTTTTGGGCTTACGAGTTTAAAGGCCCAATTGCTAGGTTTGTGTTTATCTTTTAGGGTTTACTTGGGGGCAATATATATGGCCGTAAACTCTAAGGTTTAGTTGATCTAATCCATAATTTGTGTAATCAAAAGGTGAGCCGTTATCATTGTCCAACTTCAAAAGGGGATTGTGCCGAGTGTTTCAAAGGTGAGAGAGAGAGATTGAGAGTTGTAATCTCTTTGTAATCTTTATATTTCTTGGGAAATAAGAAGTATTGGTTATCTCTGCATATTGATTGTATTCTTGTGAGATCTTGCATATATTGTGGTGGCTTGTTCTTGGTTCATCTAAATTGGGAGTTTCTATTGCTTGTGGTGTGTTTCTGCTATTAGCACTACGAGTTGTGGGGTAGATCCTCCAACATGACTTGCCTAAGCATGAATGGATTATGGTGCAAAAAGTTTATGCATCAAGACCGAAAATCTGCTATTGTGATTATGAAAACACAACTCGTTACGATCTAGCCATAGACCAGGATAGTTTGTGGGCAAGGAGATCACGGCCTAGAATATATTCTTGCATTTTAATATGTAGATAACGATTAGGCTCTGTCTAAGATAGAATGTAATCCTATATAACCTAGAGGTTTTGCTTTCGGAAAGAGTAAGTGCTCTATATAGCTTATTCTCACTTGTATCATTTCATAATTATCTCTTCTTTCTTCTTATCTGTATGTTCAATGTCTATAATCTGCTCATTTTATAGAACAAATGGAGATCCATACCCCTAGTAAATAAATGTAAAATTGATTTTGGTCCCTATATATAAAGTTGTATGATAACGAGGGAATATACATTACAAACGTAATCTAAGACTGTCTAAGAAATTCTCAAATACTGCCAGATCTATACATGACCTGAGTAATTATAATCACTATTTTCTCTCCTAGTATAAGTTTGTCAGGGTGAGTTTAGCCTGTTTAGCATTCTACCCATGAGGTGCTCGTGCTCAAAACCTGGTGCTAAACAAATTCTCAACAATGCCGGATCACTCTTTATTGCATGTTAGATCCATAATAAATTAAACACAAAAACATCTTTATGATCAAAGGTTCCAATAGCAAAAGACAACATGGTCTCTGTCTACAATACAAGCATATAAACCCATCTGAAAATCATAAAAATCTTGAGAAACTAAAAAACATGCGGAAAAATAGTAAGGTATGCTATATATCTCCGGCTTTTATTGGAACTGGTCTGTCAAACCTCAGCCATTTAATCTGCTTATTTCCATCATTCAGATACGAGCATCTTCTAATCATGGAAGAACCCCTTTCACCTCTTTCCTGTCGGAACCGAATGCCTGAAGCAAAGCAGAGAAATGGAGTTTACAAAATTACTCCATTATCAATTGGAATGTTAGCAAGAAGAAATCATAATGCCATGTACAACAAAAACTGAAAAGTACAAATATATTTCATGATATTTTAAATATATATATCATAAAGAGATGGCATTAGGAGATTGTTGTATAAATTCAATACGCTTGAGTATTTATTACCTCCACACTGTAACCCTTGGCGTATACATTCTTAAACAGGCCAGAAGGATCAGGTGGTGGGCTCTCCTGAGAAACGGATAACAAACTTCATAAGAACAAAAAACATTCAATTCATGCTGCACTTTTCTGAGATGTTTAATTAATACTGATAGATTATCAATAAGACAAGGAGCTTACCTTGGCCTTAGCCATGGCATCGTTTACTTCCTTCTTGACTTGATTTTCAATATCCTGTTGGTATTTTCGATCGCACAATAAGATGAGAAAATATTTTTTGAAAAGAAAGGAATTGGAAAGCTTTAACACTGTAACCCATGACTTTAATAAGAGGAAAGACATCTGACTCATCCTTGGCTTAACCAATCACTTTCCTATAAACTCAGTATTGGTAGATGCTGAAGTTGAACATAGTCAACATATTAGATCTTAGATTGTAGAACAAACACATGATGTTGGAGCCATGACGATTAGGTACAACTCGAATGTGTGTGAAGAGAGAGCAAGTGAGCACAATAACAAAATATTTCAACTATATGTATCTCCATCTGTTTATACAGTATATTCCTTATATCTTGAACAAAAACTTGTACTTTTTCTATAAACTAAGAATCATATTTTAAAATATATAATTTAGAAAAGGCTAAATTGCACTAAATCCCCCTCTCCTTTCAAGAAAATACAGGAAACCTCCAACTTGTCTTATTAGACGAGTGTGATACTTCCATTTCAATAACAAACACCCCTTAAACAGAGTTAAAAGGGATATTGTAAAATACGCTAGCTTCTGCCATTTCTTTAGAATCTTTGACCTGACACCTATGAATCCTTTCATGTATTGTCAAAAAGGTAATCTTCTTTCTCTAATCTTCTTCTCCATGTCTAATCTCTTAGAGACAAACCTAATTACTCTCAACTCATCTCTTTTGCATTACATTTTGTAAATTAGGTTGTGTTAGCTTTCCATTATCATATCTACTTATGGTATGGGTGTTTTCTGATATACTCCTGGATATATGAAACTGTGATGTGTAAACATTACACGAGTGTTTGATCACATCCCAAAGAATGAGAGGTCATCAAAACCAAACAAGAAGGAAAAACAATGATGAAGATGACACCAAAAACGAAGGGGAAGAGATGATGAAGATGAAACCAGCTGAAGGGAAAGAAAAAGGATGATGAAAATGATGACAATAAACCCCACCATCATAGAACCAATAATGAAGGGAAAAGGATGATGAAGATGATGATCAAGAAACCCAAATTTTAGAAACCTTTGAAAGGAGAGTTGGGTTAGGAAAAAAATGGAGTCTGAGCTTGAAAGGGGAAGGGAATATAATCAATCAGGGGATAATTAATGAGGGTTTTAACTGGAACTACGAGTGCATATTAGTCACTAAAAGATTATGTGTATGACACATGATCTAATAACAAATGGCACGGTGAGGGAAGGGGTTTGGTAAAAAGTAAAAGAAATGTACAAGGGGGACTCATGTAGTAATGCAAGTGGCTTTTCTTGCATTTTCTGAGAGTACAGGAAGGGGATAGTGCAATTTAGCCATTAAAGAATTATAAAATCATATTGTTATAATATATTGCTATAAATTACAAAATAAATATGGTTTGAATGTACTCAAAGTTCAAGCACCTTAAATATTTTTAGAATATCAATGAACTATATGAGACTTTACTGTTGGTTTTGTGTGTGAATCCAAGTGCTTATGAATGCATGGAGCATTGAGGTGTTGAAGACTGACCAAAGGAAGAAAGTAGAAAAAAGATAGCAGAAAAAAGAAGAAAAAAAAGCAGCAAAACTGTGGGTGGCGCTTGACGGGCGTCCCACTGTTTCTTTGGGTTTTCGGGGGATTAAAGGTATAAGTACTGTAAGCCTAGGGTTTGCTTCATAATTGATAGACGTCATCTTGTAAAGCTTGTACTTTTGGATACTTCTAGATGAAAGTATTGTTTCACTCTGCACTCTATTGTTTCTGCGAGTTCTTGTTTTGTTCTTCATTCTTGTGTCATTGTACAACTGATTTCGTTGAGGTTTTTGCCTATCATCTATAGAGAATACCAAAACACTAGATACACGAAAGTTGATAAGCCTGATAGTGCAGAGATTTATGACAAAACAGATACCGAATAAAAAACATACGGTAGCAGAATTTTCAATCCATGGTAATTAACTGATCCATTATATTTCATATTGAGATTGTAGGATACTCCATCTTATCAAAATTTGAAACTATATTCAAGTATAAATCACACCGTGGCATTACAATTCAAATATATTTCTCACCTTGAGCTCCGAAGCAGTGGCTACATTGTGTGATAGTATCAGTTTCCTAATTCTTTCAATTGGATCACGGACCTGCAAGTATTAACCAATCAGATTATATTGACTGAGCAAAAGAAAGCACTACCAACGGAATTCAGTTAGTCAACAAACCTTCCTCACGCCAGTGATCTCATCACGGGTGCGATATGTGCTCCCTGGGTCTGACATGGAATGGCCATGATACCTGTATGTGTCCATTTCAAGAATCTGCATATAATCAAAAGAATCAATGAAACTAAAAGTAAACTAAAATCAGTAATATGCACAGAAACAAGTATCTCAATATATGTGTCCATTTCAAGAATTTGCATATAATGAAAAGAATCAATGAAACTAAAAGTAAACTAAAATTAGTAATATGCACAGAAACAAGTATCTGAATAGATCCCCGAAGTATTAGACCCTTCATCCAATTCAGACTAAGGAACAGTAAGTGAGATAATAGTGAGACTTCTCTGATTAGATTTCTTCATACACAATGTTAGGACTTAGGACTGAATTAGTAAGGCATAGTTGCATCTCCTAGTTATACCCTTCACATGATGATCCTCAATCAAAAGAGGACTTACTAAGAAATGAAAACCCTTGGATGCTACACAGTTTTGTAATAAGGAAACGACCTCTAATGCATTACTACAGTTAATCTTACTATTAACTGTTATTTACACCTATGGTATTAATATTAACATTTCTATGAAATTACATTAAATTTTTTTTGGTATTGATATTGGTTGAGGATATAAAAGTTCCTTTTATGATGCTGTTCTTTAACAATCAGTCTATCAATGATATCACTGGTATTGTAAGTATGAACTTTGTTGCGCTCACACTACAAAAAGAATAAACCTAAAATGCCATATTTCGCGGATGAATTTGAGAATGTTTGACTTCAAAAAACAGAGAAGTACCAAGTGAAGAGTTATGAAATAAGCTGTGAAACATGAAAAGAAGTGGAAGTCAATTTCTAATGTTGAAAAGGAAAATGGAGTTCTATAATTGAAGAGAAAAGCATTCTCTATGCATGACAAGCAGGTAGTTTCCAACAAGAAATGCTATCACAAAGTAGCAGTGATATGGAATGGCGAGAAAACCTTTTACACATAAAATTTTATATGTTTTTTGTAAATAAAAACCTTATTTACTTATATCGGAAGATGACAAATCAGCCAGCAATGGAAATGCTTTCCATCCAGCTCTAGCCTTTATTTGTGCCTCATTGTTTACTGTAACTCCTTAAATCCTTATGGATACTATATTATACCATACGCCCATCTTCTACATGTTTTAAGGCAGTCTTTGAGAATTGGAAGAAAGTGAAGAAACCAACTTCTTGTTGGGATTATGCAAGCCGCTCTCTCATCAATAATTTCCTGAATCCCTAATTTGGCTCTAGGAGAGGATTGACATAAAACTGATATTATAAAATAAACTAGTCAAAACCTTTCATGGAGAATTGCACTTCTACATGAAATACATTTTGATAGAAAAAGGCTTAGACAACCACGATGACGATAACGATTTTCTCAAACAATTATTATGAACTCAATAGAATCAAAGTTCAACTCCTTACAATGTAACTTATAAACCACATTGCTCATTTCTGAGAAAAAAAAGTAAATTTATCAGCTATCAATTAGCAGTCAGAACAGTCAGACTTCTTAACTCACCTAAGGCAATTCTTAACTTCTTAGTAATAAGAAAGGGAAAAATAAAAAAAAAAGAGATATAAAGGATTAAGATCTCACGATGGGTCCATTTCTTAAAGCATGCTCTTTGGCAAACTTACATGCTTGCTTCACAGCAAGTGCATCCATCCCATCAACCTGTTATAAAAGAATAATAACACACATAAATTGAGAACATATAGTCTAGTTTAATCAATTATGATAAAAACATATACTTGAAACATATGGTAGAAGTTTGGGTTAGTTCTTAGCACTGTTAAAATAATAGCAGTACTAGCACATGATTGCTTAATGACATTCCATTATAATCAAGGTAACTGCTAAATTACATAATTAAAAGGAAAGCAGCCTGTGATCACATAAAGGTCATGAAATGCAAGAAATAACATGCTCCTATTCTGCAAAACTACACAAATTACTTTTTTTTGAAAGAAAAACTAGACAAATTACTGTCTGAAACAAACATGTAATAATTACTTCAATAAAACTTATACAAACAGCAATTTGCACATAATTCAGGGAAAACAGTTGCCACCAGTAATAAAAGTATCCATCCGAAAATAGGTCTATTTATCAGTTACGAACCATAAAGCATAATGTATATTCACTACATATCAAAGTTTGGTTCGCCAAACGGGGTAGCATATATAATTTATGAGTTACAACAATGCCAGAGCTAGTCACAGTAACTGAAATAACAGAAATTGATATTTTGGAAGTAATCTATTTATTTTCTTTGGTTTGGTTGGAAATTATAAATGTACTAGATTTGCCCGTGGCCACGTGCCTACAACACGTCTTCAGAACGATACAGCATATGAAAAGTCTTGTAAACAGTAAATCAATAATTATGTAGCTGAAGTTTGAATAATATGACAATAATTAGTTGTAAATAAAAGTCCTCGTTTCCATTAGTATATGATTAAAAATAATTATAAATTGGGGTATAAGAGTTCATGTTTCCATATATATATATATATATATATATATATATAGAGAGAGAGAGAGAGAGAGAGAGAGAGAGAGAGAGAGAGAGAGAGAATTAAATTAATAAATGAGTTGTTTTGGAGGGGAAATTTTCATTAGAGGAGTGAATATTGGGGTAGATTGTTAGGGGCACAGTAGCATAGGAGGACTTGGGAGGGTAGACATCAAATCAGTTTCCATGTTAAACATCATCTGGAATGTAAGAGGGATGAGGTAAAAGATTAAGAAAAGACTTATAGGGGATACAATCGCTAGGAGTAGACCGAGTATTTGTGCGTTGCAAGAAACTAAAATTGTTAATCCATCCGCTAACGACTTTCGCAATCTTAGGTGTATAGAGGATTTCGAGTGGAGATTTAAGTCAGCTGTAGGGTATTCGGGAGGTATTGCAATTGGAGTGGATAACAATAGTTTTGAGATAGTGAACGAGTCGGTTGGGGTTTTTTCGATCACGGTGAGAATTAGGCACAGAAGTAACAACAAATTTCAAATGGTGACAGCGGTCTACGGTCCATACGAATCAAGTCTTAGGGATCAGTTTTGGAACGAATTAAGAGCCATTAAGAATTCATGGATGGGCCCTTGGGTGATTGGAGGTGATTTCAATATCACCAGATTCGGGTACGAACATAACGGTAAAGGCGCCGGTTGGGCTGATAGATGTGATTTTAACTTTTGCATTGAGGAGCTAGAGTTGCTGGAGTTATCAAGTACGGATAGGAGATTCACGTGGTCGAATATGCAGACGAACCCCATTCTTGCGAAGTTAGACAGAATTCTAGTTTCATCTGAATGGGAAGAGGATTTCCCAATGGCGTCTGTCAAAGCTCTCTCTCGATTGACATCAGATCATTGCCCCTTGGGATTAGATTGCGGGATTGGGTTCGATAAATCTCGGTATCAGTTCCGGTTCGAAAAGGCTTGGACACTTCATTCAGGTTTACGGTCGATCATTCAGGAATCCTGGAGTTCTGGGACGAGTAATGTGGGAGTGATAGGGATATGGGTCGAAAAAATTAGAAGGCTTCGTAGAGGTTTAAGGAATTGGGCTTCTAAAGAATTTGGAGGAAAAAAAAGACTGCTACAGAAGTTGCAAGTTAGAATTGAAGAGTTGGAATTATTGCAAGAGCAAGGTGACCTATCGACTATTCTGGACGATGAACTCAGGTCAGGCAGACAAGAAATTTACCAGATCGAGCAGATGGAAGAAATGTATTGGATGCAACGTTCCAGAATACGGTGGCTTAAAGAAGGGGATGCAAATACAAAGTTCTTTCATAAGACAGCTAATGAGAGGAAGAGGCATAACAAAATCAAAGGGCTGAGTATTGACGGAGTTTGGACGGAGAACGAAGATTTAATAAGGAGGCATTTAGACGTTCAATTCAAAAATCTACTTGGAGGTCGAGCGGTGAATAGATGTACATTAAGTCCAGATATGTGGGAGTCCTCAAGATTAGACGGGAGCGTAGGTATCGAAGGAGTTTTCACCAAAGAGGAAGTTCGCGAAGCGATAAAAGATTTAGGTCAGGAGAAAGCTCCAGGTCCGGACGGATTTCCGTTGTTCTTTTATAGCATGTTCTGGGACATCATTAAGTTGGATTTCATGAATATCTTGAAAGATGTCTGTGAAGGGACAACACCATTAGAGAGGCTTAACTATGCTAACATCATCCTAATTTCCAAGAAGAAAGAGGTCAAAACGATAGACGATCTAAGACCTATTAGCCTTATTAACGGGTCGTTCAAGATTATAACAAAAGTTTTTGCACGAAGACTAGCACCCCACTTAAATGATGTGGTGGGGGAGGAGCAGAGTGGATTCATCAAGGGGAGAGACATCATGGATTGCATTGCTTCGGCCCACGAAGTGGTGTATAGAGGATACAAAGATAAAACGGACGGGTTTGTCCTAAAGCTTGATTTCCAAAAAGCTTACGATTCGGTTAAATGGGATGCTATGGATGAAGCTCTCATCTTGAAAGGGTTTGGATCGAAATGGCGACTCTGGATGCAAATGTGTTTAAAGGGCGGAAAATCAAACGTTCAGGCTAATGGACAGAGTGGCAAAGAAATTAGGTGTCATAGAGGGCTACGTCAGGGCGATCCGCTGTCGTCACTTCTGTTTACCATTGTCGCGACAGGTTAGCGGAAATGGTCAAAAAGAGACGGAGGATCAATTAGAGGAATAGCGGTTAAGGGCATAACCGAGTCAATCTCCATTCTTCAATACGCAGACGATACTCTGATGTTTGGGAAAGCCACGGAGGAAGAAGCAACAGCTTTGGGGATTCTCATCAAATGCTTTCAAGCATGGTCAGGGATGAAGATCAACGCGGTCAAAAGTAGTGTCATTGCTATCTGCGAGGGGAGCGCAACCTCAATAGAGATTATTGGGTCTAAATTAGGCTGCGCAGTGGGTGCGTTTCCAGTGACTTATTTGGGGTCGACATTGAGGCCGGGTTCGATGACTTGGGATGATTGGAATCATCTTATTGAAAAAATCGGAAAAAAATTGGCCGGATGGAAAGGCAAGTTTCTCTCTCTGGGTGGAAGATTGGCGATGATTAACTCGGTGCTAAGTTGCATACCAATATATATGATGTCCATGTACGAGCTTCCGAAATGGGTCATTAGCAAAATTGATAGATTGAGGAAGAGATTCGTGTGGAAAGGCACGGATGAGAATGGCAAGGGGATACACCTCATTCAATGGGGAAGGGTGTGTAAACGTAAGGAGTTCGGGGGCTTGGGGGTTTTAGATCTTAGAGCAATGAATATGGCTTTGCTGAGTAAGTGGTGGTGGAAGATGAGGAATAAGAAGAAACTATGGTGGAGTAAGTCATTTGATTCCTATAAGAAGAGGAAAAAAGTCAAATTTGGGGGAGTAATTGGGAGAGGGAACGGTTCTCCCATTTGGAAGGGTTTAGCGAAAGTGGGGACGATATATCACGACAATACCATTTGTAGGATCGACAATGGAAAGAAAACAAGATTTTGGAAAGATAAATGGTGTGGTAGCAACACTCTTATCAGCCTCTTTCCGGAAGCAGCGGCAGCAGCATTAAACATAGACTCCCTGGTAGCAGACGTTTGGCGAAACAAAATGTTGACCATAGACGTTCATGGTAATTTAAATCAGGAAACGTTGGAACATTTGCAGAACCTGAATTGTTTCATTAGGACAGAGGGAATTTACACAAATGAGACTGAAGATGAAAGAGTGTGGAATCTAAACTCAAGTGCGACATTCACGGTTAGGTCTATGTATAAGTGGTTGAATGACGGGGGTCTAAGGAATAACAAATGTGACATCATCTGGGGTATACCGGTTCCTCTTAAAGCCAAAGTGTTTCTGTGGCTGGTTAAGAACGATGCAATTCTACGTAAGATCAATCTTAAGAAAAGAAGCTTGATTAGCAACACTATCTGCGAGAGGTGCGAGCGCGAAGATGAGGACACAAATCACTTGTTGTTCCTTTGAACTAGAGCGAGTAGTATATGGAAATCAGTGGTTTTGGGTTTTGGTAGTACACAATGTCCTAGGTCTTCCTCAGATGTGTGGGGAGTCTTCAGAAATAATTTGGGCAAGAAAGAGAATAGACAATTGTGGGATACAGCAGTAGCCGCAACCATGTGGGGGTTGTGGTTGGATCGTAATGAATTTTGCTTTCAAAAGATTAGTCATAGATACTCAGTCCTGCTGCATAAAATTTTCTCATTCGCTCACGATTGGAATGTTATCACAGGTGGAAAGAAAAGAGTACGTCTGGGAGATCAAGAGTAAACCGCAGTTGGGGTTCAGGAGCACTAGCGGGTCGGCATAGTGGTCCTGCTTTTGTTGATGTCTGGTTTCGTTATGTGCAGATGTCTACTCTTTGATGTTCTTCTTTAGGTTATTTTGGGGCTATGTTATATGTAATATTATCTTCGATGTACTATGTTTCGTTAATTTATCATGAATAAAGCGATGACAATAGTCATCTTTTATCAAAAAAAAAAAAAAAAATTGAATTTGAGTTTTAGGGAAAAACTTTTGGAGGGAAAATGTGTTTTGGGGGGAAACTTTTGGAAGAAAAATGTGTTTTGTGAGATTAGATCTGGGCCTTTGATTTTGGGAGAATTGAAGGAGAGCCACTGGATAGCTTTCTTTGTGTTTTATTATATAGACTAGATTTGCCCGCCACGTGCCTATGGCACATCTTCATAACGATACAACATATGAAAAGCCTTGTAACAGTAAATCAACAACTATGTAGCTGAAGTTTGAATAATATGACAATAATTAGTTGTAAATAAAAGTAAAATGTTTCCATTAGTATATGGTGAAAAATAATTATAAATTGAGGTATAAAAGTTCATGTTTATATATATATATATATATATATATATATATATATATATATATATATATAGAGAGAGAGAGAGAGAGAGAGAGAGAGAGAGAGAGAAATAATTGTTAAAAATCAATTAATGTGAATGTCTCTCCATTATCCCATTTTTTCCACTAACCCCATGATCTCCATGTTCTCCACTCACCATTTACTCCATGTTTGTCCTTTCAACTTCTTTTGTAAGCCTATAAATAGGCCTTTAGATGAATCATTTGGATGGACTTGAAGAAATCATTTGAATACAAATTATACCTTATTCTCTTGTCTCTTTTACTTTCTAGCATCGTCTTCATTATTTTCACAACACGTTATCAGCATGAGGCTCTACTTCAACTATTCGAGCTCAGCTTGAAGTTTATAGACACTGAACAGTTTCAAAGGCTACGGGATTTGAAGCAACTTGGTAAGGCTCATTGATTTTATTATGTTACCTTTTATTTTAGAACATGGAGTCACCCCAGTTTTTTCAAACATGTAAGCTATGCAAATAAATATTTCTAATTATTCTTAGATATGTGTCAATTGCTTGATAGATGCCAGTATTAAAAACGAAATGTTTGTGAAGCAAAGGATTTTCTAATAGTAGAGGAGGGAAATTTCCTTCAAAAAAAAAAAAAGGGAAATGTAAAAGCATGTTTCGATTGACTTTCTAATAAGGCATGAAATTTGATAATCGTTGATTGACATACTGATTCTAAGTAGGCTTACCAACTAAACCAGACAAATAAAGAGCTTTCAGTACAAATTTTTGGCAAAGTAGCATGTTCGGAAGCTCCCTCGTAGGTGAGTTTACGCTCATGCATTGCAATCAACTAGCAACTTTCTAAAATTCTTGTCTGCAAAATACTAAAGACTGTAGATCTAATTTGGGGATGACGCGAAAGAATGAGCAAACTTGATCAATCTTCCTAAAATAGTCCATGTAGATTTGATAAAAGGAAATCACATAGAAATACAGATTTTTTTTCCTTATGGTATTGTTGTGGCTTCCATATTATTATGGAAACACCTTGGAGGAAGAAACAAAGTCTTGGTGGTGTCACTGCACTAAGCTGTAGAATTTATTTTATGTTCTTTTATTTGTGATCCAATTTTCATTTGAATAATAATCTCCTTGAGCAACTACATGACTGACCTTCGAAGCTTCAGTAAATTATTGTGTCTCATTCAATCACAGTTTCCACCTTCAATCTGTTTAGTTTGTAGATGCATGAGCCTGGGTGTTTTACCATATAAGTTACTCATGCTCTTGCTTTGATTTGTACACTCCACTAATTCTAGCAGTCCATCATAAGATTAAGAGACATAAATGATGATATCAATTTCAGAATTGCAATGGATGTGACTGTGAAACCCTATTTTTTTTTCTTTATTCGAGATTATGAATATGTATCAATCCAAGATCCAAGTTGGGGATATATGTCTTGCAGACAGTGCTACTACACACACCATTCTTAAAGATAAGAATTATTTTTCTAATCTGAGAAATGATCAAGCACATGTCAATACGATATCAGGCTGTGCAAAAATAATTGAAGGCTCCGGAAGAGCAAATTTTATAATGCCAGAAGGCACAAAATTCATAATTGAAAATGCATTATTTTTGCCTAAGTCTCAAAGAAACTTATTAAGTTTTAAAGATATTCGTCTAAATGGATATCATATTGAGACTATGAATGAAAGAGGTATTGAATATCTTTGTATTACCTCAACTATGATGGGCAAAAGGTGTGTGTTAGAAAAATTACCAGCTTTCTCATCTGGATTGTATTATACAACTATAAGAATGGTTGAATCATATAATACAGTAAATATGAAGTTTACTGATACTGTAACTGTAAACCAGAAGTTTACAGATATATTTAAGGTTTAGCATGATCGGTTAGGCCATCCCGTTTCAACGATGATGCGGAAAATTATCGATAAATCATGTGATCATTCATTGAAAAACCAGAAGATTTTTCAATCCCATGAATTTTCTTGTGTTATTTGTTCCAAAGGAAAGTTAATTACAAGGCCCTCACCAGCCAAAATAAAGAACGAATCACTATCATTTTTAGAACGAATTCATGGTGATATATGTGGTCCGATTCATCCCCCGTGTGGACCGTTTCGGTATTTTATGATTCTAATTGACGCATCAACTCGATGGTCACATGTGTGTTTATTATCTTCTTGTAATTTGGCTTTTGCAAGATTACTCACACAAATAATTCGGTTGCGGGCACATTTTCCTGATTATCCAATAAAGACAATTCGTCTTGATAATGCTGGTGAATTTACATCCCAATCTTTTATGAATTATTGTATGTCAATTGGGATAAAAGTGGAACATCCAGTAGCCTATGTTCACACTTAAAATGATTTGGCAGAATCATTTATAAAATGGATCAAGTGGATTGCTAGACCAATGCTTATGAAATCAAATCTCCCCGTTTGGGTCCGGGGACATGCTGTTTTACATGCAGCACAACTTATACGCATCCGGCCAACCAGTTATAATGATAATTCTCCCTTAAAATTGTTTCACGGTCAGGAACCAAATATTTCCCATTTATGAATTTTCGGATGTGTGGTATATGTCCCAATTAATCCACCACAACACACAAAAATAGGTCCTCAAAGGAGGACGGGAATATATGTTGGGTATGAATCTCCATCTATAATCAAGTATATTGAACTGACGACTGGAGATTTGTTTACTGCAAGGTTTGCAGATTGTCACTTTGATGAATCACTATTTCCAACATTAGGGGGAGATAATAAACAGTTGGAAAAAGAGATTTCATGGAATGAATTATCATTGAAAAGCTTAGATCCTCGAACAAAAAAAAGTGAATTAGAAGTTTAAAGGATAATTCATTTGCAAGGTAATGCAAATCAACTGCCAGACGCATTTACTGACCACAAAAGAGTAACAAAATCTCATATTCCAACTGTAAATGCTCCTGTCAAAATTGATGTCCCTGAAAGACAACCTATAATTGCTTGTGAGTCTAAGGCACGCTTGAAGCGTGATAGACCACTCGGTTCCAAAGATAAACATCCTCGAAAAAGAAAAGAAGCAAATAACCATGATTGTCAAATCGAGGATGTCTCTCCAGAAGAGACCATTGACATAGTTAATAATGAAGAGAATCAGGTACCTGAAATTAATGAAAATGAAAAGATCTCGATTAACTATGTCATCACGGGAAGAATATGGGACCGAAATAATATAATTGTCGATAATATTTTTGTATATAATATAGCGCACGATATCATAAATGAAAACGAGGATCATGAACCTACCTCTGTGGAAGAGTGTAGAAATAGAAATGATTGGCCAAAATGGAAAGAGGCAATTAAGTCTGAATTAGACTTGTTTGAAGAACGAGGAGTTTTTGGACCTGTAGTCCGAACACCAAAAGAGATCAAACCAGTAGGCTATAAATGGGCATTTGTACGAAAAAGAAATGAACATAATGAGATTACTAGATATAAAGCACGGCTTGTCGCACAAGGTTTTACCCAGATGCATGGTGTTGATTATGAAGAGACATATTCTTCTGTGGTGGATGCAATAACATTTCGATATTTGATATGTCTGGCAGTGCATGAAAGACTTGAAATACGCCTCATGGATGTGGTCACGGCCTATTTGTATGGTTCGTTAGACCATGATATATATATGAAAATCCCTGAAGGATTTAAAGTGCCAGAAGCACATAATGATAATTCTCGGGAAATTTACTCAGTTAAGTTAAACAAAGCGTTATATGGATTGAAACAATCAGAACGGATGTGGTATAACCGTCTGAGTGAATTTTTAATAAAAGAGGGTTATAATAATAATCCTATATGCCCATGTGTGTTTATAAAAGGTTTAGGATCAAATTTTTTTATAATTGTTGTTTTTGTTGATGATTTAAATATCATCGGAAGTCCTAAAGAGTTATTACAAGCCATGCAATGTTTAAAGAGAGAATTTGAAATGAAAGACTAATGTTAATAAAGATGTGTTTAGACCTCATGAGGAACATGAAGAACTAATTGGTCCTGAAGTACCATATCTTAGTGCCATTGGAGCATTGATGTATCTTACTAACAATACACGTCCTGATATATCTTTTGCGGTAAATTTATTGGCAAGATATAGTTCCTCACCAACTCAAAGACATTGGAATGGTGTGAAACATATATTTAGATATCTTTGAGGGACCATGGATATGGGCTTGTATTATTCTAACCTGTCCAAATCAGATTTAATTGGGTATGCAGACGGAGGATATTTATCTGATCCACATAAAGCCCGATCTCAATTAGGATATGTGTTCACCTGCGGAGGAACAGCAATTTCATGGCATTCTATAAAGCAAACACTAGTAGCAACTTCAACTAATCATGCAAAAATATTGGCAATCCACGAGGCAAGTCATGAATGTGTTTGGTTGAGGTCGATATCTCAATATATCCGGGGAACGTGTGGCCTTTCAGTCGATAAAGATATCCCCACAACCTTATTTGAAGATAATACAGCATGCATAGCTCAACTAAAGGATGGCTACATCAAAGGTGATAAAACGAAGCATATCTCACCAAAGTTCTTCTTCACTCATGATCTTTAACAAAAGGGTGAAATAAGTGTTCAGCAGATAAAGTCAAGTGAGAATCCAGAAGATTTGTTCACTAAGGCTCTACCCATGACAACATTTGAAAGATGGTAAACATGATTGGGATGCGTCGTTTGAAAGATCTAAAAGGATGATCTTTTCAGGGGGAGAAAAGATATGCACTGCACTCTTTTCCCCTTCACCAAGTTTTGTCCCATTGGGTTTTCTTGGTAAGGTTTTTAATGAGGCAGTATCGAGGCATATTCTTATCCACAATTATGAGACATTCAAGGGGGAGTGTTAAAAATTAATTAATGTGAATGTCTCTCCATTATCCCATTTTCTCCACTAACCCCATGATCTCCATGTTCTCCACTCACCATTTACTCCATGTTTGTCCTTTCAACTACTTTTGTAAGCCTATAAATAGGCCTTTAGATGAATCATTTGGATGGACTTGAAGAAATCATTTGAATACAAATTATACCTTATACTTGTCTCTTTTACATTCTAGCATCGTCTCCATTATTTTCACAACAATAATTAAATAAATAAATGAGTTGTTTTGGGGGGGAATTTGAATTTGAGTTTTGGGAGAAATTTTTTGGGAGGAAAATGTGTTTTGTGAGGTTAGATCTGGGCCTTTGATTTTGGAGGGATTGCAGGAGAGCCACTTGATAGCTTTCTTTGTGTTTTATTATATAGATTTTGCATAATTCCACACATTTCATTTTGAGGCATGATCTAATCTATATAAAAGTCTATGACTAGAATACACATCCCAAAGTAGGAAAAAATTGACAGGCGGAACTTAAAATACATTCAAGATTCTCAAGATGAGATCCGAGTGATTTTATTGCATCCAGAAAAGATACAGTCAACTCAATATACATGGTACCTACCTATATTAAGTTTTGGAACCTAAAGATGCAGAACATGTACAAACTAGCCACGTTATTCGCAATGTCATTCTTTTAGTAGACCTCTGTATTAAGGATCCTAACAATAATCAGTTGAAGGAATGCAAACAACCCCTCCTTATCTCTGCATGAGTGCTAAATCTGTTGCAACAACATCTGTTGCAACAAAATTCTCTTGTAAGCCCCAAGCCTAAATGCTTTAAATACCTATGTAATCAATGAGAAAGAGTGGAATAAAATCATCTTCTATCTTTTATCTTGGTATCAGAGCATTCGTTTCTTCACGATCTCGATCCAAACTCTCTCCCTCCCACCCCCACAACCTCCATCCAACCCTCATGGCAACTCTTAACATCCAAAACATTGCCCATTTCATTCACATTAAGCTCACCAGAGAAAATCATCTTCTCTGAAAATCACTCTTCACTCCCATCCTCCAGAGCTATAGCCTTTAAGGCTACGTCGATGGTACCAAACTTTGCCCACCCAAGTTCCCCGTTAATTCTGACGGAACCACAGCCACCACACCAAATCCTTCTCTCACAGATTGGGTTAAGCAAGACCAGATGCTTCTAATCTGGCTCAATGCTACCATTTTTGAAGATCTGCCGCCATATGTTGTCGGTTGCAAAACATCCAAGGATGTATGGGGAATCTTGGAGCGTCGTTTCGCGATGATGTCTAAATCCCATATCATCCAACTGAAGACGCATCTTCAGAATGTGCAGAAAGGAACCAAAACCATTGCTGAGTTCCTAAAAGAGATCAAAGAAATATCTGATGCACTGGAAGTTGCTGGTTCTCCAATTGCCGATGAAGACCTGGTGGTTTATATTCTACACGTACGGTCTTCCTGCTGAATATGATGCATTCTCTACATCGATCTGTGTTCAAGAAGACACCATCACAGTCGAAGAGCTTCATGATCTTGTTATTGGGCGAGGAGCTATCGGTTACGGAGCGCACTCACATTCAGGCCTCTCCAGATTCATCCACTCATGCACCGACTTCTGTTATCCACACCAACAATAATGGAGTCAGGCCCTTCTATGTGGACCCTAACTACAGGGGTAAGCTTTGTAATTACATTCCTAATTATAATCCAAAGACTCATGGTATTAGGTCTCGTTCATCCAACTCCACTTCTCCGGCAACAACACCATCCACCATTACTCGCCCAACATGCCAGATCTGCAATACTCAATGACACATTGCACCTAACTGCTATCAAAGAATGAACCCTGCATATCCAGTCACCCAACCTCCTCAATGCCTAGCTGCTATGGTAGAACACTCTTCATCTCCTCCACTTGACTGGATTGCAGGTAGTGGAGCAACCAGTCATCTAACAGGTGATCTCTTGAACCTCTCAATGCACTCAGAATACCAAGGTGAATCCTCAGTTGTCACTGCAAATGGATCTCAACTACCTGTGAATAATATTGGTACCACATTGCTACAAACACCCCAACATACTTTCTATCTTAAAGATGTCATGCATTCTCCATCTCTTAATTATAATCTAGTCTCTGTAAATCATTTTGTCTCTGATCATGATTACTCTCTAACCTTTACATCAACCAATTTCTTTGCCAAGGACAATTGCACTTGGAAAATTCTTTTTTTAGGCACCGAATAAACATGGCCTCTACATCCTTCCAAACTCGTCCTCTTTTTCAACCCCGGTATCACTCCGTACTCATGATCCAGGCACTACACTTTGGCATCGCAGATTAGGTCATCCATCTACTTTGGTTCTTCATCGCATTATCACCAGAGCTTTTCCCAAGTCGTCTTCATATAACACCATCCTCTTCATGTCAAGCTTGCAACTTAGAAAAAAGTCACAAAATTCTATTTAATCTTTCTACGTCCAGGTCTCTTGTTCCTTTAGAATTATTGCATTAAGATGTTTGGGGACCTTTCCCTGTAGTTTCTAATTCTGGTTTTTGATTTTATGTTCTCTTTGTAGATGACTACTCCCGATTCTCATGGATATTTCCTTTATATAATAAATCTGATATTTATCAAATTTTTGTTAACTTTAAATTGCAAGTTGAGAACAGGTTCAATACCAAAATTAAAACTCTCTGGTTAGACGGAGAGGGAGAATATTGCAGCACCAAGTTTGAGAACTTTCTTCGACAACATGGAATTGCCCATCCGTATTCTTACCCGCACATACCAGAGCAAAATGGCATCTCAGAATGCAAGCATAGGCATTTGGTTGACATGAGTAGGACGATGTTATCTCAATCAGGCGTACCATTTTCCTTTTGGGTCGAAGCATTCTTGACGGCAGACTATACTATTAACCGGCTTCCTTCACCAATATTACAAAATGCCACTCCATACACTCTTCTATTTGGGAAGCCACCATCAATTGAACACTTACGCGTGTTTGGCTCATGCTGCTATCCCTGGACAAGACCTTACAGCAAGCACAAAGTTGATCACAGGAGTCGCAAATGTATCTTGTTAGGATACTTTGATTCTTACAAAGGGTATCGTTGCTTTGAAATAGCCACATCCAAAGTTCTACTCTCCAGGCACAAAGTGTTTGATGAAGATTATTTTTCATATCTTGGCAAACCATCTACACCACCAGCTACTCCCACTCCATCAGTCATCATGGTTCCTTCTTTACCTGTTTGTCACCGTATCCCATCACAACAACAACAAGACCATCAGACAAATTCGGATATAGCATTGAACATATTTCTCCCTCTACCTCCCACAATCCACAAATATCTCCAGAAACAATACCACCTCCATAATCCACTCTACCATCTTCACCTTCATTACCTACAACACCACCACCTCTGCCTCCACCGCCGCCACCACCTCTGCCTCCACCGCCGCCACCACCACCACCACCACCACCACGACCATCATCTTCTACAAACAATATCCATCCAATGACAACCAGATCCAAAGAGGGCATCTTCAAACCTAAGGTGTACCTAGCCACCAAACATCCCCTCTCTCTCTCTTCTATTTCCAACTCTCTACCATCGATACCAGAGTGTTATTCTCAGGAAATCAAAGATACTAAATGGCGCAATGCTATGGTCACCGAACTCAATGCATTAATGTAAGCTAACACCTGGAAGTTGGTAACCCCTTGTCCTACACATCGACCAATTGGCTGCAAGTGGATCTTTAGAATCAAACAACACAAAGATGAGACTATTGATCGATTCAAAGCTCACCTCGTTGCCAAGGGCTTTCTCCAACAACTAGGCATTGATTATGGAGACATATTCAGTCCGGTTGCAACGGCCGCAACAATTCATTTACTTCTCTCAATTGCGGTCACCTATAACTGGCCGCTCAGACAGATGGACATCAACAATGCCTTTCTTCATGAAAATTTAGAGGAGAAGGTCTTTCTGGTTTAGCTGCCGGGGTTCCAGGATCTCCACTTTCCCAATCATGTATGTCTTCTACAACGTTCAATCTATGGCCTTAAACAAGCACCGAGAGCTTGGTATCAATGTCTCTCCACTACTTTGCTCGACATGGGCTTTCTCATCTCCCCAAGTGATGCATCTCTTTTTGTTCGACATTCTAATGGATCCATCACAGTGCTTCTACTGTATGTTGATGATATCTTAATCACAGGCTCCTCTTTGGATGTGTGCTCCACTCTCATTCAAGATCTAAGCAAAGTGTTTCCTCTCAAAGATATTGGCACTGCTAATTATTTTCTTGGCTTGGAACTCACCAGGAACTCCACTGGTATGATAATCTCCCAAACCAAATACATCACAGACCTCCTACACAAATCTTACATGGACGGCGCAAAGCCTTGCAGAACTCCAATAGCAATCGATCAAAAACTTGATCCAAGTTCTGGTGATCCCTTTACCTCTATCACTACGTATCGTTCTGTTGTTGGTGCTCTCCAGTATCTCACTTGGTCACGACCTGACATCGCCTTTGCAGTCAATCAAGTGTGCCAGTTCCTGCAAAACCCTTGCACCCCTCACCTGGCAACTGCCAAAAGGATCATTCAGAATTTAAAGGGTACAATCACACGTGGTCTCCACTACAAATAGGGATGCATTGACATCCATGGCTACTTTGATGCCAATTGGGCAGGGTCACCCTACGACCGTCGTTCCACCACTGGCTACTGCATATATTTGGGTCCCAATCCCATTTCATTGAGTGCTAAGAAGCAAGTCACTGTAGCCAGGAGTTCCACAGAGGCCGAGTACAGGTCATTAGCACACACGGCCACTGAAATCAGCTGGTTGTTGTTTCTTCTTCGAGATCTGCATATTCCGGGTTTTCCACACCGACAATTCACTGTGACAACTTAAGTGCTATAGCCTTGGCCTCCAATCCTGTCCTCCATGCAAGAACGAAACATGTGGAGGTGGATTATCACTTTATTCGCGAATTCGTTCTTCATCGACGAATTCAGATACGCTACTGTTGTAGCACTGACCAAATTGCTGATATATTCACAAAGGGACTATCGACAAATCGATTCTCCTCGCTGGCTCTCAAGCTTCAAGTAGCTCAGTCAACCTTGAGCTTGAAGAGGTGTATTAAGGATCCTAACAATAATCAGTTGAAGGAATGCTAACAACCCCTCCTTATCTCTGCATGATTGCTAAATCTGTTGCAACAACTCCTGTTGCAACAACATTCTCTTGTAAGCCACAAGCCTAAATGCTATAAATACCTATGTAATCAATAAGAAAGAGTGTGGAATAAAAATCATCTTCTATCTTTTATCTCTCTGCACACTAATTTATAGATGCAAGGTATAAAGCATGGACACTTCCATGATCCCATGTATTGCCAATTTAAGAAATCCCAAGCCAAACACTCCTCTGTACAGAATACAAAATTTGAAACTCCATAAATACCCTCTCCTAGAAAGCTACACTCAACAAATTTCCACAGCCTACTTCAACAAATGTAAGTACCATCTACTAATCAATTTTACAATGCTTGCGAAGAAATATACCAGACCTCTACCATATCCATTGAGTTTAGTCCTCTCTCTCTCTCTCTCTCTCTCTCTCTCTCTCACCACATATGCAATAGAAACACTATCATCATAATGGTAACTAACAATAATAAAATAAATGCGCAATAAAGCCAAAAGAAAGGAAGAAAGAAAGAAAAACAGATAGATAGATCATAGAAGGAAATATAAAGTATTGAAAATTGTGACCTTTAAACCAGGAACATAGTCTCCACGCTTGTGATAGGCTGTGTTCTTTGTCGATCTCCATCCTGCTGTCCCCATTCCATCTATTTAACAAAAAGAAACATCAACAACACAATCCAAAGCCAAAGCAACATAATTAAGGAATTATCAGTCACAACAATCACCACTTACACTGATTATTCTCACAAACCAGAATCACGGGTAAATCCCACAGTGCTGCCATATTCATCGCCTCAAACAGCTGCCCCTGATTCGCTGCCCCATCCCCATACATCGTAAAAGTCACAGCCCCATCCTTCATATACTTCTGCCCCAATGCAATCCCACATCCCAACGGTATCTGAGCCCCCACAATCCCATGCCCACCATAAAAATTTGCATCCTTTTTATAAAAATGCATTGACCCTCCCTTTCCTCCCGAGCAACCATCCCGCCTTCCCATCAGCTCAGCAAAGCACTCAACAAGGGACCCACCACGACTGATAAAGATGCAATGGTCCCGGTATGCAGTAATAATGGAATCTTTCTTCGTGATCGCAGATTCCAACCCAACAGAGACGGCCTCCTGACCATCGTACAGGTGGCAGAAGCCACGGATGAGTTTGGATTTATAGAGAGAATCGGCAGTGAGTTCCATACGACGCATCAGAGTCAAGGATCGGAAAAAGGAGACAAGTTCATAAGAAGAGGTGGAGACAGAGGTACTTGGTAGGTCGCAGTTGTGGGCGATGAATGGAAAAGAGGTTTCAATTGTAAGGGTTGGTCGGTCAATAGAGGGAGAAGAGTATGGGCGAAATAAGCGAAGGAGAGTGGAGGGAGGGGAGGGGATTCGACGGAGAGTGAAGGCCATGGTTTTTGGGTTGTTGTCTACGAGTTTGGAGCTGGGAAGTAATAGATGGAATTTTTAAATGACGAGAGGCGGTGGTGATTTGGCGGGTAGGGGGCTTTGTTTATGTTATCAGTTAAGAGAAAGGTGATGTGTGTTGGTGTGATTTGAATGGCTGAAGGAAAGAAGGTTTTAATGTGGCTTATTTTTTTTTGCACAAAGTTGAAGACGTGTGTGTAACCTTTGTGACTGTATGAGAGTATAAGCATCTTACCATGACAATGACAGTTTGGGCTTGTGTACAGTAAGAGATCTTCTCATTGATCCATGATTCTCCATAGGTTAAATATATCTGGATACTGTAAACAAAAACCTATCTAACTTAGTTTGATGAAAATGAAATTAGTGTAATTAGCATAATGAGCCAAAACAATCTAAATATTCAATATAAAGATATTCTATTAACATGGATTTGCCAATTTCAACTTGCTCTCACATTTATTGCCACTAATGTTGCGACACTTGCAACCATCGAAATTGACCACCTCTGTTAGTAATCTCCACGGCACAAGTGATACCTATTACTGTCAGCGTCAGCTAGCGGTGGCAGCAACCACCTTCTCCTCATTCTTCCACTTGTAACAGTTATTATTGCTACAAGCAAATGGTTGCAACTGCAATCGTTGGAATAGTAGTTCCATGGAATTCAACTTGCATATGCAACAATTAGATTATAGCTGTGATCGCTACCAACAAAATAAACCCCCCTTAGCATGCAGTATCAGAAATAATATTTACAAAAATCTTGAAAATCACTCTCCTAAATATTCCTACCAAGAGGAAGAAACTAAGGACAGTGACAGATAATTAAAATGGAAGAGAGGAGAAATAAGTTACAACAATACCTCTATATCTTGCCTCCCACAAAACATAATCACGTTAATAGGTAAATCAAAAACATCAGGTAGAAGGCTTTCCTGAAATATGAACAGATGTTATCAGGTACTGATTAAAATGGAGAAGGAACCAATACATCTACATCTAACCAACTAACATAAGCACAAGGGTGGGTAACTCTTTAACGCCCCGAGCCCGGCATAGCGGCGCACGCAAAAAATAGATACTAATAAGTACTGACTCATAGAATGTGCTACGGCTATTTGGGTACCTCTTGATCTTAGACAATTACTATTAAACACTACTCATGCCTTCCCACCACAGATATGGGAATTTATGCACTGGTCATCTCACATAAATCCCTCATCTACACTTACACGTACAAGCATCACCTCGTGCAACAACCAACAATTCATCCGTGGGCCCCCAACTCAAATTATAACCAGCCACAACATTTTCAAATCATAACTCCATACAACCAAGCCCATAAACCACACTACAGGCCCACTCTAATTATTTCTATTATTATTATTATATATATAGAGAGAGAGAGAGAGAGGAAATGCTCTATTAAAAACGAGTTTGTTTTCATGGGTTGGAAAACAGCGATTTGAGCCTTTGGATCGCTCTTGATCGTGATCAGCGGCTCAGATCACTGCCGCCCATCACCCAATATCACTCAAGTGGCGGAGGGTTATTTTGAAAATTTCGTCCCAAATAACTCTTCGCCTGATTCACGCTGAAAAATTGATATAACCTAGGCCGTTGTTGGGAACAACGGCCTAGGTTATAAAAAATTGAATTAAATTTCGTTGTTTCAAATAACTTAGGCTATAAAATTTTATAACCTAGGCCATTGTTGGGAACAACGGCCTAGGTTATAAAAAATTGAATGGAGGCCGTTGTTTCTCCATTCAATTTTTTATAACCTAGGCCATTGTTATATCAATTTTTCAGAGCGAATCAGGCGAAGAGTTATTTGGGATGAAATTCCCAAATTAACCCTCGGCTGATCAAGTGAAACGGGTGATGGGGGGCTCGATCTGAGCCGCTGATCACGATCATGAGCGATCCAATGGCCCAGATCGCTGTTTTCCAACCCGTGAAAACTAGACCCGTTTTCAGTGGAGCATTTCTCTATATATATTCTTAAGATACAGGGTATTATATAAACTTTTTATTCATTGTCTGTAATTAATAATATAGAACTTGACAGATTTTGTAGGTTCCATTCCCTACGTCCGACAGAAGATTCTACCGTTAACCTTCCGTCCTTATCACAGAACTGCAGGAATTAACAGACGAGACTACGATCCTGTGTTCCTAGACAAGCGGGAAGGCACCGCACGTGTCCCGTTGAAAGGCGAGTACAACCACTCGACTAGTGCCTGTCATAATAGTACATAATGACGGTTTTAAATCTATAAGATAATATTATCTAGTTCACCAATCTCATTCTGATTTTAGTTACAACAACTGACCATCTATTATTCGTAAGTAATTAGTGAAAAGCTAGTCAAATATTTGCTAGTTAATTATCCTAGTCTCTTCATATTATCCTAAGTGGAATCCAACTCGGCTTCCAATCCAGACTTGAGAGTTGGCCCCATCCACCCAACAAAACCAATGTCATCGGCGACTTGACCTTCATCGATTGCCTTCGCCTCCAGCTTGAACCTTGACCATGTCTCCGGCCCGCGATCAATCCTTCCATAGTTAATAATCTGATGGCTCACGAGAAATGTCTTATCCAAGCACTTGGATTGATAGTATACATTTATAAAGTTTTCAATCCTTCCACGGTGATAAGGTTACTAATAACCAATGGTCAATTGGATTGATAGTCCTACGGTGATAACCATTACCCTAAACAATCAACAAGCTAATTTACATAGCCATTAACATCTCAATATAGTAGACATTTATAAGCCCAATTCAAAACATGCTCAATTCATGATTCATATGCTAACTCACAACTTTCTAAATTCATTGTATAACTTTAATATAACAATAACTTACATATACCCAAATAAGTAAGCTATCCATCCAATCTACAACTGGTGCTAGTTGCAAAAATTACATTCAATCACCTACGTAATGAAATTACATGTTTTTAGATTCTACAGAAAGGTCTTTGAATCTACTTTACTTTATTAGTTGAAAACTTTCTCAAAATAAGTCATTTTAGTGATGAAAATGACCTCACACTGATATGTAATGTCAACTAGTGTATACTTCAAACTCAGTTAAAAATAACTATGATCTCAAAATCTCATGAAATTTAGTATGCATGATCTAGATACATATAGGAAGTACATATCCAAAATTTAGCTCAAAACTCCAAGTATACAAATAGTTATGACATTTTGAATAAGATGTAAATTTTAAGACTGTCTGCATACTGCTTCTTAAACAGAACAACAAGTTGTAATTTAAATAGATAATAATTTGTATTAAAAAATTACGAAACTTGGTAGAAATGTTCTACACAGACTTAGGATACTCTTGTAAAATTTTCAAGTTCAAATTTCCTTTTTATAATAAAGTTATGCTTTTCAGGGTAACAAGTGAGCATAACAAAAACAAAGCCGAAACAATTTTTACCCAGTACAGTTACATGTTTTTTTATTAAATATCAAATCATATCTAAAAATTATGAAGATTAATGGGTTTGTTGTATACACATATAAGAACCGTGCATAAAAATTTCAGCTTAAGAATCCTTATATTTTAGAATGAATAAATTTCCAAACTGAACACAATTATTGAGACAGAACAGAAAAACAATTCAATATTTTCTTACTCATTACAGATGTTGTATTTTCTAAAAAATAAATATGGAGATTTGATTTTTGTAAGTCAAGCATGTTCATTTTATACAGAATAGAAAAATTGTATCTTATCAGTAGCAAGATGGATTTAATAAAAATACCAAGACATATTCATAAATTACAAAATTTGGTATAGTTATTAGGAACACATACAAGATACTACTGTAAAAATTTCAACTCTAATTTCCATCAGAATAAAAGGTAATTATTTTTCTAATCAAACATGCTAAACCTCCTCAAGATCATGACTTTTTCTATCAATTAGTATTCTTAGCTCATGTATTAATCTATACGTATATCATAACTTACTATCATGATAATTTCAACCATACAACAACAAGATCATCATAAAAAGATTTTATTTTAACAAATCAAAAGTTCAGAAAGACACTCAATGTAGATTTGTTTATATTTCCTCTATAGCTTATGTAACACCCCGAATTTCAAATCCAACTGAATTCGAAGTTCCATAGTATCTTTACACTTCTCTTCATACAATTTTACAAGGAAATTTAAACTTTACTTTACATCAGAGTTACATTTACATTTAAACTTAAACAGGGGAAGCAATTTACAATATTTACATAAATAGATGTACAACACTTGAAACATTCTTTGAGCTGCTTGCATACTTTAATCTTTGTCAATTTCTTTATCCTGCATAAAGGCTGTGGGCACGTCAGTTCATTTAACTGACGAGATATTATACACGGCCATCCTCTCTATGCCTAAACAATATAACGATTCTCAAAGTTTAACAAACCACAAACTTGTTCACAAACAAAGTTAAGGGGACTATCCTATTGATATCGTATTGTGATTGTGCACCTAGTCTTTCATGAAATTTATTATTATTATTAGATGACACTAATATGCACTTGTTCGGATTCTATGCATCCCATACTACATAGGTCCAAGGGCAAGCCCTTAATCATTCTCCAACTTGTAGGATTCGATCCCTCGCCATGACTTAATCTACTACTGTAACTACGGTAAGTATCCTAGATGTCCTATGAGTTACGAGCCCATGTCCAGGCAACCTGGAGGGAAATCCCACGTCGTGACATGACGCATCATGCAGTGCCTATGGTCAATTCAGCCTCCGTCATGAACCAGGGCACCACCCGTAGTCAATCAAACATCCCACAAGCGTCGCCACGATCCCGATAATTCTGGAGTAGTGTCCATGCCAAGACTTGACTCATTAAGTAGGCAACCTATGAATCACTCTCACACCGTAAACTCGAGTCCCTCATACTTGTATTTTTCTCTCACTTTTATCACATATTCACAATGTATCTAGTCCTTAATTTTACTTGAATCATGAATAAAAATCAATCTCCTAGAGTTAGTACTCCCACTATACCGGTCTTAATCATTTATACAACATAACCCAATCTTGGTCTTTTCATTTCAAATTTCATTTCAACAACTTTCTTTCAATGCCGGTATGAGGCTTAGCTACACTCTAGTTCTCAATTTCACTTCATAATCACAAAATTTAAGTCTTCATACTCATAAGTTCTTTTTCACAATTAACATGATTTCCATTCTTTTCTATGAACCAATCTCATATATCAAGTTAGATTTCAATTCATGTATTTCATACTCAAAATTCTATTTCAATAATTCCATTAGATTCTCATACAATTGTTCATTTCCTTTACTTAATTCGAATCACAAAATTATATTTTTCGTCAATCTTTAAAGTGCACACAAATTCAAACAAATGAATAAAAGTCCATAATCAACTCACTTAGATTTTTCTTGATTCAAAATAACTCGTTTATAACTTAATAATATTTCCTTATAAAAGAAATAATCACTTTTTCATATTATCACTTTATGCAATTCTACTCAATTTTCACCACTAATTCACTTTTATCTTAGTCAAAATAATGCTCTAATATTTTTCGTAAGCTCTACGTAATTTTAGAATAATTAATATACTTTTTTCCGGATTTTTTAAAAGCCAAGAATCATTTTTTAAAACCCAAAAAAAATCAAATATTTTAAACCTGCCGAAGCCAGGTTTCGAACCCAAGACCTGAGCCAAGCCAACCGCCACCGAATGCCAGCTGGGCTAAGGCGCCAATGCAATAAGTGAAGGGGTTTTATTAAGGTGAGTTTTAGTTTCGGCTTTGGGGTTTTTATTCAAACACAGTAAAAAAAAGGGCAGAGCCTAAAGCTTCAAACCCGAGACCTCTAAGGTCACTCGCACGCTACAGTAAATGCCCATGCAGCTCAACCACTTGGTCTAAGGGGCCAGGTTGTAAAGAAAAGAGTTTGATTTGTGTTTTAATCTAGTCTCTGTCCATTTCTAATTGTTTCACATAATTCCCAAAATGTTTTTAGTCTCTTTTCTTCTCCTTTTGAAACCAAACTTTCTAGAACGTAAAATATATAAAATTACGGTAAACTAATATTTTTATAATCATTATTTGCCTTATAAAAATGCATTTTCGGTCTTATTTTATGTTCTATGTCCATAATTTCGACATGGAGAACGATCTATATTTCTACATAATTCAAGAATTAGATTTTTCACAAAAGAACTAATTTCTTTGTTCTTTTACTCATTAGTGAACCTACAACATTTTTAGGATACCAATTCTCATTTTTCGACATTAGTATAACTTTAATTAAAACAAACAATTATCCATGATGCATTTAATTAATTATTGTCTCACAACACAAAATCTCCATAAAGCATAACTCATAAACATATAGCATGGTAAGGTGATAATTTATAACACTTTAATTCCCAATTTAGCAATCATTTATCCATCATTCTCTATTTTACCATTTCATCTCAAACAACTATAAGTCTAAATTACTTAGTTTTCTCTTTGTAGCAATTCATTCCTAACATGGTAACTAGATTATAAGCATGAAAAACACCCACCTTATTTAGAGAAAATCAAAGAACTCCTAAAGAATCTCCTACAACAAATTTACAAAGCCTTCTCCTCCTAGATCAAGCCACAAGCCACCTCATCCTTGATGCACTGCTAAAAACCGAGCCCTCCTTGTGCTTGATGGTGATGGCCGGCCTCCTCTTGAGTGGAACACACACAAACAAAGCACTCTCTAATCTTTTGCTTACTAATACCTCTTAATCTTTTGCTCTCTTATCTTTTCACTCTTAATGAATTGTTTAGTGTGCTAATGAGAAGTAATAAAGGGTTATTTATACACATTTTTGGGGTGAATGGAGAGCTAGGATTAGATTCAATGGTTAGAGATTAAGGTTTTAGATGAAATAGGGAGTTATATAAACTACCCATGATGAGAGTAACCAACCCCATCTCTCCCACTCCCTCCATAACAATCTGGCCACTCCTAGAGTGTGCACATTGCACATGCTAGTGCATGCACGTGCCACTCTAGTGTCCCCCATTTACAAATTTGTTCATGTGACAAATTTAATTGTCCATGAAATGAGTCTACACTACAAGTTAGACCATTTCAAAAGAGAATTAAAATAAATGGGCTCACTAATGCGCCAAACTAACCATGGGCTCAAAATAATTAAATAATTAATGAATATAGTAGGCTTAAAAAGGATAATTAGGCCTATATTTAAATTAGGCTTTTAAAGAGAATAATTTTAGAAAAATAAAGAGAACAATTACTATAAAAAATATTTTATACAAGAAATTTTACAAACGAATTCATACGTGCACGACACGTAAAATCACACAATCTTATAAATCAAATCTAGGGTGTTACAGCTTAGCCTTCACCTACTCCTAGCTTCCTGTGCTTTGCTTCTCCACTTGAAAGCTTCTTCTCTATTAGTTAAGTTTCAGGACTGTATATATACACGCATCCATGTATCAAAGCAAATACATACATACTTATGCTATCTATATAATAAAACACAAAGAAAGCTATCAAGTGGCTCTCCTTCAACCCCCCAAAAAATCAAAGGTCTAGATCTAATCTTATAAAACATATTTTTCCTCCAAAACTCAAATTCAAATCTCTCACCCAAACCAACTCCTATATATATATATTTTTCTCTCTCCCTCCCTCCCTCTTCAATTCAAAAAATTAAAAAAATAAAAAAATTTTAAAAATTAAAAAATTTTAAAAACTAAAAAAATTTAAAATTTTAAAAACTTTAAAAATAATTCAAAAATAAAAATAAAAAAAATCATATAATATGTTTTTTGCTCTATGTTTGCTACTTCAATTAATTTATTGGACCTCCAAAACTATTTTATATAATCAAACAAGGTGCACCGTTCCGAAGACGTGCCGTAGGCACATGTCAACGGGCAAACCTAGTTATTTAAAAAAACACATCAATATAATAAAACACAAAGAAAGCTATCAAGTGGCTCTCATTCAATATGGTTGAAATCAATGGTCAAGATCTAAGCTCACAAAACATATTTTCCTGCACAAAAGTTTCCCCCCAAAACTCAAATTCAAATTCCCTAAAACAACTCATTTATTTATTTATTTCTCTCTCTCTCTCTCTCTCTCTCTCTCTCTCTCTCTCTCTCATTCTCTCTGTTTACTCGAAATTTATATTTTCGAATTTCAGGTTTGTAAATTTTCAGATTTTTTATGCATTTTTTATTGCTCATGTTACATTGAAAATAGCAAATATATCATCAGCAATTAAATTTCATCATTTTCCACACACAAAGTTCTAAGAAGTTGGATTTTACACCCCCATTTAAAATTATTTTTCAACATATACTAATGGAAACATTACTTTTATTTACAACTAATTATTGTTTTACTATTCAAACATGAGCTACATTATTGTTGTTTTACTTTTTCTAAAACTTTCATATGCTGTATCGTTCTAAAAACGTGCCGTAGGCACGTGCCCACGGGCAAATCTAGTATATATATATATATATATATATATATATATATATATATATATATATTTAAATATGTAAAAAAATGTCTTTCAAAATAAAATTAATATTTATGGGATATTACATTCCTCCCTTTTTAGAATAGTTCTGTCATCAGAACTACGCTCGGTTAGGAGAAAAGAAAGAAAAAAAACATACAAATCACAAAAATAACGCTAGGAATGAGTTCTTTTTTCGGCTCTTCGGCTCCCAAGTGGCTTTTTCCACAAGCTGATTTCTCCAAAGTACCTTGACCATTGGAATAACCTTGTTCCTTGACACCATCTCTTGATGATCTAGGATCCTTACTGGTTGTTCTTTATAGGAATGATTCACTTGCATGTCTTCAGGAATCTCTGGCAGTTGATGGCTCCGATCCGGCACATATTTTCTTAACATGGAGACGTGGAACACATTGTGCACTTGAGATAATTCTGTGGGTAGCTCTAACTTGTACGCCATCTTATTGATTCTTTTCAAAATCTTTTATGGTCCAATGTATCTTGGGGCTAACTTGCCACCTTTTCCAAATCTAATTATGCCCTTGGTCGGTGAGATCCTCATGAATACTCAATCGCCTTCCTCAAATTCCAGTTCTCTTCGGCGGTTGTCGACGTAGCTTTTCTGCCAGCTCCTTGCTATCTTCTATCTCTTACTGATTAGCTCAATTTTTTCCAAGGTTTGTTGAACGATTTTGGGTCCAAGTATCTGCCGCTCACTTACTTCGTACCAACATACGGGCATTCTAAACTTATTTCTATATAATGCTTCGTATGGAGCCATAACAATACTAGCCTAATAGCTATTATTATGAGCAAACTCTACCAAAGCTAAGTATTTTTCCCTGCTCTCTCCGAAATCCATGACACATGCCCTCAGCACATCCTCCAGAATTCTATTAATTCTTTCGGTCTGACCGTTTGTTTGTGGGTGAAAGGCTGTACTAAAATCTGTTCTAGTCCCCAAGCTGACTGCAGACTTTGCCAGAATCGTAATGTGAATCTCGCATCTCTGTCAGATACTATCGACATTGGTACTCCATGTAGTTTCACCATACATTTGATGTAAATTTCTGCCAACTTCTCCAATGACCAGGTTATCTTCACTGGAAGAAAATGTGCAGACTTCGTTAGACGGTCCACGATAACCCAAATTGAGTCATTTCCCTTAGGACTTCTGGGCAGGCCCGTAATGAAATCCATACAGATGTTTTTCCATTTCCACTCCGGAATGGGCAGCGACTGTAGTAATCCTCCGGGCTTTTAGTTTTCTGCCTTGACCTTTTGACATGTACGACACTTGGCCACAAATTCTTCTATATCCCGCTTCAATCCAGCCCACCAATGATACTATTTCACATCTTGATACTTTTTTGTACTCCCTAGATGGAATGTTGGTAGGGTGCTGTGTGCTTCTTTCCAGATGTCTTCCCTTAAATCTTTATCTTTTGGTACGCACAACCGGTTTTCGAACCACAATAATCCTTCTCTGGAAGTTTTCCTTCATTTACTTGTTTCTTAAGTGCTTGAATTTCTACATCTCCTTCTTGAGTCGTCTTGACTTTCTCATTCAGACCTGGCCGTAATACTAATTGTGCCAACACTGCAATCAGGCCATGAGTATCCAACTCCTTCCTTGTTGCAATCAGTGTTGCTATGCTCCTTTTCCTACTGAGTGCATCTGCTACCACATTGGCCTTCCCTAGATGGTATAAAATCTCTGGCCTGATATCTTCCAAGACTTCCAACCATCGTCTTTGCCGTAAATTCAAATCCTTCTGCTGGTATATATACTTTAGGCTTTTGTGGTCTGTATACATTTACACATTCGCTCCGTAGAAATAATGTCGCCACAACTTCAAGACGAAAATTATTGCAGCTAGCTCCAAGTCATGTGTAGGTTAGTTCTTCTCATGTGGTTAGAGTAGTCTTGATCCGTAGGCTATGACTTCCCTTCTTGCATCAAGACACATCCGAATCCCAAATGCGAAGCATCACTATATATCACGTACCCTTCATTAGCTTGAGGTAAGACCAATATTGGTGCAGAAATTAATCGGTTCTTTAGTTCTTGAAAGCTTTCCTCACACTTCTCAGTCCATTTGAAGCTTTTATTCTTCTTGGTCAATGTTGTAAGCGGTACTGCTATCCTTGCATAATTTTGAATGAACTTCCTGTAGTACCCTATCAAGCCTAAAAAGCTTCTTACATCTTTTACAGTATTCGGTTGATGCCAATCTTTCACTGCATCGATTTCTGTGGATCAGTGGTCACTCCCTCCTTAGAAAGGACATGGCCCAAGAATGCCACTTCTGTCTTCCAAAATTCACATTTGGACAATTTTGCATAGAACTGACGCTCATGTAGTTTGTTAGTACTGCAGTTAAATGTCCAGCATGTTCTTCTTCTAACCTTGAATACACCAGTATGTCGTCTAGGAAAACTACAACAAATGAGTCGATGAGTGGTCGTAGGATACGGTTCATCATATCCATGAAAATTGCTAGAGTGTTAGTCATTCCGAATAGCATCACGAAGAACTCATAGCGTCCATGTCGAGTTGTAAAATCTGTCTTGGTTATATCTTCTTCCTTGACTCGGACCTGATGGTAGCCTGATTGTAGATCGATCTTTGAAAACACTGCCGCTCCCTGTAGCTGATCGAACAAATCATCGATCTTGGGAATTGGATATTTATTCTGAATAATGACATTGTTTAATTCCCGGTAGTTAATACACATCCTTGTAGACCCATCCATCTGTTGAACAATTAGCACTGGTGCTCCCCAGGGTGAAGCACTAGGCTTGATAAATTCCTTCTGTAGTAGCTCTTCAATTTGCTTCTTAACTTCATTCTGTTCTACTGGTGCCATCCGATATGGTGCTTTTGACACTGGTGCACTACCTGGTTGAATCATGATGCTAAACTCCACATATCTGTATGGGGGTAGTCCAAGTAACTCTTCCAAAAATAGGAGCGGAAAGTCTCGTATAATGGGTATCTTCCTGACTTCCTCTGGTACCATTACTTTTGCTGCAGCTGCTAAGATCTTTCCACCCTTCTTCTTTCCTTGGAATATAATTTTTGGTTTCCCGGGTGCCTCCACAGTCACCCTCTTTCCTTTGCATTCAATGGTTTCTTTGTGCTTCGACATCCAGTTATATCCAATTATCACATATGTTCCCACGAAACCCAACTCCAACAAATCTATGCTTAGTAATTCATCTCCAATTTGTAATTTACAATTCTTATAATATACATTGGTAGTTAGAGTGGCTCCAGATGGTGTTGCTACCTCTAAAGCCAATTCAGGGGTTGCCTTGTGAATGTAATTCAAATTCTCAGAAAAAGATTTAGACACGAAAGTGTGAGATGACCCACAGTCAAACAAAACACTTGAATTCCATTAATAATTACCCATCCTGTTACAAGAAGTTACAACTTCCATTAACTTCCTTTTCAATTCCAAAATACAAACCAAAATGAGTTACATTTTAACTTCATACCGGTAATAAATTCTTCATTCCCCTCTGCATCATTCTCAGCCAGTGCGAATACTCGTCCTTGACGAAAAGTGACAAAAAGGCTTCTTCCCTTTGTCCTTAGTCTTTTGGGCTGGTCTGCTGCGGTTCTTCTGAAATTAGGGGCAGTCAGCATGACATGTCGAACTTTTCCACAATTATAACATGTACGTGGATCGGTCAGTGAGTTATTCTTCAGGCATTGATTCTTGAAATGTCCTTGTTCCCCACAGATAAAACAACTTCCCGGCTTAAAAGCTCCTGTTCTTATACTAGATTTCTGGTGCTTCTGTTTTTGGCATTGCTTCTTGAAGATTGATACTGGAACAAACCTCTTCCCTTTACTCCAACTCCCTATCTTCCCTTGCGAAAACTGGTTCTAATTCATATCCATTTCCGTGACAGCTGCCCGACGAACTAACTTTTCGAACCTCCGAATACAAAGTGGCACCATTTTTTTCCTTAGTGCATGCTTTAGTCCTTACTCGAATCTTTTTGCCTTTTTTATCTCGTCCTGCACCAGTTCTGGGGCATAATGGGATAATTGTGTAAACTTCGTCTCATACTCTCGAACTGACATGTTTCCCTGCTTTAGATTTAGGAACTCCATGGCCTTCTCTTCCTGTACTTCTAAAGGAAATAATGTTGCCTAAATTCTTCGAGAAAATCTTCCCATGCTATTGGCCCATCTCCTATACTCCACTTGACAGATTGCCACCAGACACTTGCTTCCTTCTCCAGTAGAATGGTTGCTAACCTGACCTTGCTGTCATCTGGTGTCTAGAGTACATCAAATACAACCTCTACTTGACGAATCCAGTTGTCAGCAGCAGTCGGGTCTGCCTGGCCTTCATAAACTAGCGGCTTCATCCTCTTAAAGGACTCTACCATTTTGATTACGTAGGCTGCGGTGTTCCCTCGGTTGCCTCCTTATGTACTATTGTGGCATTAAGTTCTTACTTGCCTCCACGAATGCTCCCATCATTTGGTAGGTGCGAGTAAACTCAAATTCAACATTAAGGCAGGTGCCATTGGCCCCACTGCAACATTGTTTTTGGAAAAGTTGATGGTATAAAAATGGGATGAGAATTTGAGTTGTATTTGAGATGAGGGATTTCTATAAAAATGGAGAGGGGGTGTTAATTCTGCCGGCCAAGCGAACAAGGAGGGAAGGGGTGAGGTGACTAGCTTTTGGGCTTCCTCGACTCTTGTGTTCAAAATTAACCATGGTTTCGCAACATATTACTTAATATATTTTGAATCCGACAAGGTATAATTGTTGAAGGCCTTGTCGGGTACTCCATGGTTTCGCTACATGGAGTACTAGTGTCGATAGTATCTAACAGAGATGCGAGATTCACATCACGATTCTGGCAGCGTCTACAGTCAACTTTGTGGACCAGAACAGATTTCTGTATAGCTTTTCACCCACAAATGGCCGGTCAGACCAAAAGAATTAACATAATTCTAGAGGATATGTGAAGCATGTGTCATGGAATTCGGAGGGAGTAGGGATAAATACTTAGCTTTGATAGAGTTTGCTTATAATAATAGCTATTAGGCTGGTATTGGTTTGGCTCCATACGAAGCATTATATGGAAGGAAGTGTAGAACGCCCGTATGTTGGTATGAAGTAGGTGAGCGGCAGATGCTTGGACCTGAAATAGTTCAGCAAACATCAGAAAAGATTGAGCTAATTAGGAAGAGATTGCAGATAGCATAGAGCCGGCAAAAAAGCTACGCAAACAACTGCTGAAGAGAACTGGAATTTGAGGAAGGCGATTTAGTATTCTTGAGGGTCTCACAGACCAAGGACGTAATTAGATTTGGAAAAGCATGCTGTTAGCCCCAATATACATTGGACAATACAAGATTCTAAAGAGAATCGGTAAGATGACAACAAGTTAAATCTACCCGCAGAATTATCTCATGTGCACAATGTGTTCCACGTCTCCATGCTAAGATAACTTGTGTCAGATTCGAGCCATCAACTGCCAGAGATTCTCGAAGACTTGCTAGTGAATCTTTCCTAAAAAGAACAACCAGTAAGGATCCTTGATCATCAAGAGAATGTTAAGTAACAAGGTTATTCCAATAGTCAAGGTACTCTGAAGAAATTAGTTTGTGGAAGAAGCCACTTGGGAGCTGAAGAGCCGAATGAAGAACTCATTCCCAAAGTTATTTTTGTGGTTTTGTATGCTTTGTTCTTTCTTTTTTCCTAACTGAGCATAGTTTTGAGGACAGAACTACTCTAAGGAGGGAGAAATGTAATATCCCGAAATATTAATTTTATTTTGAACGACATTTTCTTATACATATTTAAATATATATAAGCATTTAAAAAAAAATAGCATATGTATGTATGTATTTGCTTTGATACATGAATGCTTGTATATATACAAAATTATATGTAATAATGTATGATACATAAAAACTATTTACCCTCCATTTTAAAACCATGGTAATTATTAAACTAGGGATTAAATTTTTTACCATGGTCAAATTAAAATTCTATGTTCTTAAAGGACCATGTTTTTTTCCTTTTTTTTGTTGAAAATGAGAGTTCCCATGATCAAATAGGTGGCACTCATGGCAATTGCCACCTCACCCCTCCTCTTTAGCCCCCCCCCGCCACACACACACACACAATTTTAGGAAAACTTGTTTCCTTTTCTATTCATTTTTCATCTCATATTCTCCTTTAAAATAAAGAAAAAGAAAGAAGAACCCCTAAAAAACATCATGATCATCCTACTCCATTCTCTCAAAACTCAAGTCCTGAAGCTTAACTAGTAGAGAAGAAGCTTTCAAGTGGAGAAGAAAAGCATAGGAAGCTAGGAGGAGGTGAAGGCTAAGCTAGAGAGAAAAGATCAACAAATCTACATTTTGGGTGTCTTTCTAAACCTTTGATTTGTTAAAATAAAATCTTTTTATGATGAACTTGTTGTTGTATGGTTGAAATTGTCATGATAGTAAGTTATGTTATACTTATAAAATAATACATGCGCTAACAATACTAATTGATAGAAAAAGTCATGATCTCGAAGAGGTTTATCATGATTGATTAGAAAAATGATAACATTTTATTCTGATGGAAATTAGAGTTGAAATTTTTACAGTAGCATCTTGTATGTGTTCCTAATAACTATACCAAATTTTGTAATTTTTGAATATAGCTTGGTATTTTTATTAAATCCATCTTGCTACTGATGAGACAATTTTTTTGTTTTGTATAAAATGAACGTGCTTGACTTACAAAAATCATATCTCCATGTTTATTTTTAGAAAATACAACATCTATACTGAGTAAGAAAAGTATTGAACTGTTTTTCTGTTTTGTCTCAATAAATTTGTGTTAAGTTTGGAATTTCATTCATTCTAAAATGTAAGGATTCTTCAGCTATAATTCTTATGCGTGGTTCTTATATGTGTCTACAACAAACCCACTAATCTTCATAATTTTTAGATATGATTTGATGTTTAATAAAAATCATGTTTCTGTACTGAGATAAAATTGTTTCGGCTTTGTTTTTGTTATGCATACTTGTTGCTCCGAAGAGAATAACTCTATGATAAAAAGGGAATTTGAAGTTGAAAATTTTATAAGAGTATCCTAAGTCAGTGTATAACATTTCTACTAAGTTTCATAATCTTTTAATACAAATTATTATCTTTTTAAATTACAACTTGTTGTTCTGTTTGAGAAGCAGTATGCAGACAGTCTTAAAATTTACATCTTATTCAAATTGTCATAACTATTTGTATACTTGGAGTTTTGAGCTAATTTTGGATATGTACTGTCTATATGTATCTGGATCATGCATACCAATTTTCATGAGATTTTGAGATCATGGTTATTTTTAACTGAGTTTTAAGTATACTCAGGTTGACAGTACATATCAGTGTGACGTCATTTGTATCACTAAAATGACTTATTTTGAGAAAGTTTTCAACTGATAAAGTAAAGTAGATTCAAATACCTTTCTCTAGTCACTCAAAACATGTAATTTCATTAAGTAGGTGATTAATTGTGACTTTTGTAACTAGCACCAGCTAGCTCCAAGATACATTGGACGATAAAAGATTCTGAAGAGAATCAGTAAGATGGCGTACAAGTTAGAGCTACATGTAGAATTATCTCAGTTGCACAATGTGTTCCACATCTCCATGTTAAGAAAATATGCGCCGGATCCGAGCCATCAACTGCCAGAGATTCCTGAAGACTTGCAAGTGAATCTTTCCTATAAAGAATAACCAGTAAGGATCCTAGATCATCAAGAGAAGTTGTTAAGGAACAAGGTTACTCCAAAGGTCAAGCTACTCTAGAGAAATTAGTTTGTGGAAGAAGCCACTTGAGAGCTGAAGAGCCGAATGAAGAACTCATTCCTAGAATTAGTTTTGTGATTTTTTAAGCTTTGTTCTTTCTTTTCTCCAAACTGAGTGCAGTTCTGAGGACAGAACTATTCTAAGGATGGAGTAATGTAATATCCCTGAAATTTTAATTTTATTTTTCTTTTCTCCAAACTGAGCGCAGTTCTGAGGACAGAACTATTCTAAGAAGGGAGTAATGTAATATCCCTGAAATTTTAATTTTATTTTGAAAGACATTTTCTTACACACACACACACACACACACACATATATATATATAAGCATTTTTAGGTATGCATGTATTTGCTTTGATACATGAATGCTTGAATATATACAAAATTATATGTAAGAATGTATGATACATAAATACAATTTTACCCTCCATTTTAAAACCATGGATTAAATTTTTTACCATGGGAAAATTAAAAACCATGTTCTTAAAGGACCATGTTTTTTTTTTTTTGGAAATGAGAGTTCCCATGATCAAATAGGTGACACTCATGGCAATTGCCACATCACCCCTCCTCCTTCTTGGCTGACCACATACCCCCCCCCCCCCCCCACCCTCTCTCTCTCTCTCTCTCTCTCTCTCTCTCTCTCATTATAGGAAAGCTTGTTTCTTTTTTTATTCATTTTTCATCTCATCTTCTCCTTCAAAAAAAAGAAAGAAGAAAGAAGAATCCCTAAAAATCCATCGCCATTATCCTACTTCATTCTCTCAAAATTCAAGTCTTGCAACTTAACTAGTAGAGGAGAAACTTTCTAGTGGAGAAGCAATGCATAGGAAGCTAGGAGGAGGTGAAGGCTCAGCTAGAGAGTAAAGATCAAGAAATCTACATTGTGGGTGTCTTTCTAAACTTATGATTTGTTAAAATAAAATATTTTTATGATGATCTTGTTGTTGTCTGGTTGAAATTATCATGATAGTCTGTTATGATATACTTATAGAATAATACATGAGCTAAGAATACTAATTGATAGAAAAAGTAATGATCTTGAGGAGGTTTAGAATGATTGATTAGAAAAATGATAACCTTTTATTTTGATGGAAATTAGGATTGAAATTTTTATAGTAGCATCTTGTATGTGTTCCTAATAACTATACCAAATTTCGTAATTTTTGAATATAGCTTGGTATTTTTATTAAATCCATCTTTCCTCTGATATGGGACAAATTTTCTGTTATGTTTAAAATGAACATGCTTGACTTACAAAAATCATATCTCCGTGTTTATCATGAATTTAGAGTTGAAATTTCTATTGTAGGTTATCTTATATGTTTATATCAATTCCCCAATTTTTAATAACTTTGGGATGATGTTTGATATTTTTAGAAAATACAACATCTATACTGAGTAAGAAAAATATTGAAATGTTTTTCTATTCAGTCTCAATAATTTTGTGTTCAGTTTGGAAATTCATTTATAAGGATTCTTAAGCTGAAAGTTTTATGCATGGTTCTTATATGTGTCTACAACAAGCTCACTAATCTTCATAAATTTTAGATATGATTTGATATTTAATAGAAATCATGTTTCGGTACTTGGATAAAATTATTTCTGCACTGTTTTTGTTATGCATACTTGTTACCCTAAAAAGCACAACTTTATGATAAAAAGGGAATTTGAACTTGAAAATTTTACAATAGTATCATAAGTCATTGTAGAACATTTCTACCATATTTCATAATTTTTTAATACAAATTATTATATCTTTAAATTACAACTTCTTGTTCTCTTTAGGAAGAAGTATGCAGGCAGTCTTAAAATTTACATCTTATTCAAATTGTCATAACTATCTGTATACTTAGAATTTTGAGTTAAATTTTGGATATGTACTGCCTATATTTATTGGATTATGCATACTATTTTTGATGAGATTTTGAGATCATGGTTATTTTCAACTGAGTTATAAGTATACACTGGTTGACAGTTCTGTAAATTCTGAGAATTTGTATACATATCAGTGTGAGGTCATTTTCATCACTAAAATGACTTATTTTGATAAAGTTTTTAGCTGATGAAGTAACGTAGATTCAAATACCTTTCTGTAGAATCTAAAATCATGGAATTTCAAAAAGTAGGTGATTAATTGTGATTTTTGCAACTAGCACCAGTTGTAGATTGGATGGATAGCTTACTGATTTGGGTATATGTAAGTTTTTGTCATATTAAAGTTATACAATGAAGTTAGAAAGTTGTTAGTTAGCTTATGAATCATGAATTGAACATGTTTTGAATGGACTTATAAATGTCTACTATATTGAGATGTGAATGGCAATGTAAATTAGCTTGTTGATTATTTAGGGTAATGGTTATCACCCTAGGACTATCAATCCAGTTGACCATTGGTAATTAGTAACCAAGGAAAGCTACCTCAAACTTCCAAAACTCACACTTCGACAACTTGGCATACAAGCTATGCTCCTGCAATTTCTGTAATACTACTGTCAAGTGTGTAGAATGCTCCTCCTCCGACTTTGAATACACCAAAATATCGTTGATGAAAACCACCACGAAGGAGTCAATAAATGGCCTCAAAACCCGATTCATCATATCCATGAACACTGTTGGCGCATTCGTCAACCCAAATGGCATTACCAAAAACTCATAGAGTCCATGACGAGTCCTGAAAGCTGTCTTACTCACATCTTCCTCCTTAACTTGAACCTGATGATACCCTGATCTCAAATCAATCTTCGAAAACACAGCTGCTCCTCGAAGCCTGTCGAACAAATCATCAATCCGCGGCAGTGGATACTTGTTCTGAATAGTCACCCTATTCAACTCTCGGTAGTCAATGCACATCCTCATTGACCCATCCTTCTTCTTGACTAACAGCACTGGCGCTCCCAACAGAGAAGAACTCGGCCTAATAAGCCCCTTGCTCAACAGCTCCTCAATCTGCTTCTTCACTTCGTCTTGCTCTACAGGTGCCATCCTGTACGGAGCCTTAGAAATCGGCACGCTCCCCGGCTGAACATTGATGCAAAACTCCACATCTCTCTGCGGCGGTAATCCTGGAAAATCTTCCAAGAACACCTTAGGAAAGTCTCTGACAACCGGAATGCCCTTGACTTCATCTGGAATTGCCATCTTGGATACCATTGTAGCCACCTTCGGAATCTTCTTCTTCCCTTTGAAAGTCACTGCGGGTCCACCTGGTGCTTTCACCAACACCTCTTTCTGCTTGCATTCAATTATGGCATCATATATTACCATCCAATCAATGCCCACGATGACATCCACTCCTAAGACTTGCAGCTCAATCAGATCGATGCCGAACAACCTCCCGCCAATCTCGATATCACAACCCTCGTAATATCGATCAGCGATCAATTCTTCACCTGACGGCGTTGCCACCGATAATACCTTGCCTGGAAACAACTTAGGCTCCACACCTAAGACCTTTGCAAAATTCAGCGATACAAAAGTATGCGATGAACCAGTATCAAATAAAACCCTTGCATTAATTCCATTAATCAAAACAATCCCTGTTACATGAAGAGTGATACTCAATCTCCAATTATTCTCAAATAAAGGATTTACTTATTACATTGATTTAAAATAAAAATCAAAATTCTTGCATACCCTGTATTACATCTTCCAAGTTACCCGCGTCATCCTCGGTTAATGCAATTACTCGCCCTTGCCTCTGGAATTTGCTTCCACCCGAACCATCCTTCCTCAATTGTGGTCAATGAGACTTAGAATGTCCAGTCTGCCCACATTGGGAACAAATCTGCTTCGCCAACTTAGGACACACTGACCTGTAATGACCTGCCTCCTTGCAGTAGTAACAAGTCACTCCCTAAGTTGGAGGTGCCTTCTGCACTGGATCACTGAACTTAATTTGCTTCGCTGGGAATCCCTTCCCACTCTGACCTGATGCTGGCCTCTTGTTCCTGTTCCAGGTTTCTTGCTTCTTCTGGAACTGGTCCATGTCCTCCTCAGTCATAGTTGCTCTCCTGACCAGCTTGTCGAACCTCCTTATGCCCAACGGGATCATTCTCGACCTCAAGTTTGGCCTCAAGCCCTGCTCAAACTTCTTGGCCTTCTTCGCCTCGTCAACAATCAACTCTGGTGCATACCTCGAAAGCTGAGCAAACTTGGTCTCATACTCTCGCACGGTCATGCTGCCCTGCTGAAGATTCAGGAACTCTGTCGCCTTCTTCTCCTGAATATCTAGGGGAAAGAAGCGATCCCTGAATTCCTCCAGAAAAGCTTCCCAAGTCATTGGCTGGTCTTCCAAAGTCCTCTTCAGCGATTCCCACCAGACACCAGCGTCCTTTTCCAGTTGCATAGTGGCCAACTTCACCTTATTGGCTGCTGGAGTTTCTGAGACCTCAAAGATTGTCTCCATCCTCCTAATCCAATCGTCAGCTATGTTTGGATCAGATTGCCCCTCAAAAACTGGCGGCTTCATCCTTCTGAAGGACTCGATCTGCTTGATAGGGTCGGCGTTAACCAATCCCTGTCCAATTCCATGATTCTGCTGCTGGTTCTGATTCTGATTCTGCGCCAAATTAAATGCCATTAGCGCATTCAGAGTCTGATACACCTTGGCAAATTTGGCCTTAAGATCAATTCCAGTTCCTCGAGAACTTCCAGATCCATCCTCATTGTTACCACCATTCCTGGGTCTGGGTGCAACCATACTGAATACTGCAAAACGAGGGAAAAGTTAGAGCACCACAACACACAACACACATTCACATCTATATCCTTTGGCAGAATCTCAATTGTATCCCAAAGGTAAAACATCATGTTTTAGTTCTATGTGATACTCACTCTTTAATGTCCACACCTAGGTACTCACACTCTAGTGTCCACACCTAGGTTATTTTTATGCCATGTTTACTATTACTATTGAAGCATGCTCCGATGCCAATCTCTGTAGCGCCCTGAATTTCTAATATAATATCTTAGAAAATACGTGGCACAATCCCAGCATCAACTTCAGTGTAACATTAAACACAACCAACACCAATAAATTTTTTCCAACTTTTATTACAATAATCATTTACATAGCACAGCGGAATTTAAAACATCTCAAATCATAATTTTCTTTTAATCACAACACTGTCTTTTACAATTTTACATAAAACTCTATTAAATCAAATTATCTCAAAACTATCTCAAGCATCCAAACCTCCAAACTCTAAGTAACAACCTGCAACACATGAGGCTAGAGATGATCCCTAACCCCCAAAACTAAAGGGGTCAGCCATAAATGGTGTGAGTGACATAAAAGTAAACAACATAAATGAGCATTAAGCATGGATTCTTAAACAACATGTAATAAACAAGAATACATAAAATATGACGTAGCAAAGAAACATGTAAACAACAAGTGGAACTAAACTAAGTGTCAAGTGTAGAAAACAGGAAACCACATGCATAAAATCAAGTTAAGAAAACACAAATTCTATATGCGGACTCTCTAATGCGTACTTGTCGAAGTCTATGCATCCCACTCCACATAGGTTCGGTGCAAGCCCTTAACGTCTCCACATTATAGGGTTCAATCCCCGCTATGCAACTAATCCTATCACGATGACTACTACGAGAAAAAGATAAACTGTGAGTATTAGCCCATGCCCCGATAATTCCGGAGATAGATCCCACACCACAGGTATTTTACCTGGATAATTCTGGAGATCATCCCACACCGAAAGCAATGACTTTATCACATGAATACCACATGTGCGTCGCCTCGACCCCGATAATTTTGGAGATCAATCCCACACCACAAGTAATTACCTGGATAATTCCGGAGATATATCCCACACCACAGGTAAATTACCTGGATAATTCCGGAGATAAATCCCACACCACAAGTAAGTTACTTGGATAATTCCGGAGATTAAATCCCACACCGAAAGAGATACTGAGGTACATGACTCATGTTCTCGTTCATTATATCACCACTAGTGTCCGTCCTTACCTTTTTTTGGGGTTATTTAATTACTTAACGAATCTCTTAGAGTTGATGTACCCTACCGGACTTAACTCAAAACTGAACAACCAAAATGCCTCACCAGGCCTAAACATAATGAACTCAACCGCCGGTATACTAGGGTCACACACATCCCCTAAAGACTCAACTCAAATATCTCAACCAAACTCACATCTTAAACTGCTCAACTTAACATCTTGAAAACATATGTTTAATAGAAGATAAAGTATAGATTAAAATATTTGAAGAATAAATCATTTGAAAGAACCTTCATAAATATAAAAATACATCAGTACCAGTCGACTATAGAAAGCATAAGTCGACTGTCCAGAAAGAATGTTCCGTGATTTTAAGAAAATAAGCTAAGTGTTATAAGTTGACTTATAAAATTCATAAGTCGACTTACCAAAAAATTTAAGTTGACTTATAGAAGTCATAAGTCGACTTACCAAAGAGAAATTCCAGAAATCTTCAAGAAAATATTCTAAGTGTTATAAGTTGACTTATAAAAGTCATAAGTCTACTTACCAGAGAATTTAAGTTGACTTATAGAAGTCATAAGTCGACTTACCAGAGAGAAATTTCAGAAATCTTCAAGAAAATATTCTAAGTGTTATAAGTCGACTTGCAAAAGTCATAAGTCGACTTACCAGAGAAAATTCTACGATAACTTTGAAAAATAAATTCTAAGTGTGCCAGTCGACTGAAAAGGGTCTAAGTCGACCGTCCAGAACGGATTTTATAAAAACTAAAGATCACATCAGCCGGGTCGAACAGTCGACTGAAAGGTCTGCCAGTCGACTGTCGGCCTACAGACTGCACAGTTTAGGTTGTACATAATAATCAAATTAGAGTTTTCTAAAAGAAATCATTGTTTACTAAAATAATTTGTATTCAGATAAAAACGTCGATCTCAAAGAATCCCCAGTTTGGGTATATTTCCTCAATTCAATCAATTTCTCAAAACTTTAATTTTCATGTCAAGATTCTCTTGATGCATAAATCTTCCACTCAAAATTCTCAAAACTGAATTTCTTCCACGACTCAACCAAAATCAGATTTGTAATTACAAGATTCAATTGTTCATACCAATCCCTTATTGTCATAATCATACTCAAATCCTAAACATGCTTTCTAGCAATAAAATTTATCAATCAAGATCTATTAAGCATTCATAGATTTCACATACATAATACAGCAACAACTATTGCATCGCTCACATAAAAAATACACTAAATAAACAAACATTTCGAAACAAACAACGAAACAATCATTCACGTAAGTCAAAACAACAACCAAATTTTCATTATTCACATAAAGCAAGCAACAAAACAAAGTTCATGTCACTCACCTTTAGAAACGACGAGATCCAACAATAAAACCTCTCCTTTTGCGAGATCCAAAACCTCCTCTTGATCCTCTCAAGAAAAATCACAAAATTCTATATTGTGCAGTGAATGAAGGCTGCATTTTTCTTTTAAATATCTGGAATAAGGAGTTTAGGGTTTTCCAAACACTTTTGCAAAATAACTCCCTGAAATACAACTTTACATATATAAATCTCTATTCTTGGAAACTCAATAAAAAATCGTTTAAATTAGGATTTAAAGGTAAAACATACCATTAATCTTAACCGATACTTTTCAAAATGTCCAGAAAGTAAAATTTGAATTTTTAACCCCTAAAAATGACAAATTTGCAAAAAGGTCCTTCTTTTCTCAAAATTTGCAAATAGATCCAATTAATCTCAAAAAAATCTGGAAAAATAAGAAATAAATTCCAAATATTAAATAATGATTTTCCATAAAGAAAATTTGACTTTTGAACTTCTCAAGAAAGTATTTGCAGGTGTTTTGCATGTGTAAAAAGATATATTTCCAGAAAATATTTATTAAATCCCCAAAAATCATTTTAATCATTTATGAACTTTTAAAATGATATTTAAAAATATGGGGTTCTACATCACTGTACCCTGAGATTGTCCCAGTTGGGCTCGCAACTGGGACACCTAGGCCCGCAGCTGCTCATGCTTACACTCCAGGTGTGCAAACTTATCCCGATAAGTGCGCTTCATTAGTACAATTCTTCAGGCGGTCTTTCTCTTAAACCTTTTACGTTTGACCACATCTTCTTTGGTGGAGAGTGCCTGTAACACCCTAGAAATTTTAAATATGAATTTGACATTAATAAATGATTATTTGAGAATTTTTGTGATTTATTATTATTTTTTCTTTTGGAATTTACCTTTTTGCATGTGCAAAACACTTGCAAATATTTTTTTTGGAAACTAAAAAGTTAGAAACTTTAATGGAAAACCTTATATTTATTAGTAGATAATTATTCTGAATTTTCTAGACTTTTACAGATATTTTATGACATGTTTGCAAATACAAAAAAATGGACTTTTGTGCAAAATTACCACTTGGAGTACAAATCCGAAAATTTTCCAATTTCTGGGCTATGCTTGATGGCCGACCAACTCAGTAGTAAAGGAATTGGATTTGATTTTAATTTATTTGATTAATCTAACTAATTTATTAAAGAAAGTTCATATATGTAAATAAATAAATTGTTGAAAGATATTTCTATAAGAGTTGCAAAACCCTAATACATTCAGATCCGGCCTATTTAAAGGGTGCTACACCCATCTTCTTTCCCGTACTCAAATAAGATTATTTTATTATTGGCGTTCTTGGAGTTTCAGAGCTAGGATCTTGGATTTTTGCGAAGGTGCTTTTCTTATTATTTTTTCTTCGTCTTCATTGATTCTTCATTGAGGTGGGTGATACTCTACTTTCTTGTTTTGTTATATACATGTCGATTACGATGATTAAGTAGTAAATGCATGCTAGAAGATAATCGGATGATGGAGTAGTAAAGTTAAACTTGTATGATCAAGAATATAGACTAATGAATGACTTTCTTGTATGATTGATTTAGAATTGTAAAGACCTAATAATACTCGTAGAAAATTTAGTGTGAAGTTATGAAATTAGCATGTATATTGAATTCCCTATTACTGTTCATGCATGTGTATACATTCTATTTGTTTTTTTTTTAATAAAACTTGATTATCATTTGGGTTTTAGGATACACAAACAAGATACAATTGATTGACAGGGGATTAGTATGTGTATATCGATCATGAGATGTGGATTTTGATGGTAAGAAAACAAGAAATATATAAGAGAGGATGGGTTTTGATTTCGGGTCTGTGTGCATAGGCTGAAATTGAGTTTTGAGAATTTTTGCGAAGTTTTCGATTGAATTTAACAAACACAGGAACTGAGTTGTCTAATGACATATGTTTGCTGCTTGTACACTTTTTAGAAATATATATATATCTATTATCTCAAGTATCAGTTTTGATTAAATTGTGATTTTCAAGTTTGAGGTAAAATTCATGATTTTAAACTCGTTATTGTATTTTTGAAATTTCAGAGTTTTCTTCCACCTGTATGGACATGAACCATCAGTATTCTACCAAGTAATTTGAATCACACACACACACACACACACACACACAGATATATATATATATATATATATATATATATATTTGAATCACACACACACACACACACACACTTATATATATATATATATATATATATTTGAATCACACACACACACACACACACACACACACACACACACACACACACACACACAGATAATATATATTTGAATCACACACACACACACACACACACACACACACACACACACACACACACACATATATATATATATACATATATATATATATATACTCCTTATGTGTAATAATCTGATTTAGCCGAAATAATTTTCCAGACCAAATGTTGGTCAAATGCACAAATTTATATATACTCCTTGTGTGTAATAATCTGATTTAGCCGAAATAATTTTCCAGACCAAATGTTGGTCAAACGCACAAATTTTGAACTAGAACCAGCGGTCGACCGACAAGCCTTTTTTTTTGAATTTTTCCTCATGTCAGTCGGCCACCCAACTTTTGTACTGTCTTGTGTAGTCGGTCGACAGACCCTATTCTGAGCTTTTAACATATGTTCTTCGAATCAATGTTTCTTCAAACTTACAAATTATTGTTTCTATGTTTCAAATAAGAGTTTTGCTACTAAAATTACTATGTTTCCAGAGAGTGGTATTCCTAACTTGGATTAAGATATAATTTGGAATCTTGCTTACTTTAAAAAGTGAAATATTAGAGAATTTGGGGTGATTGATGTTTTTTGATTTTTCTAAGATTTTGAGAACTTAATCCTCTGATTTTGATGAATTGTTCCTGATTTTCTTAATCAATTAATTGGATTTGTAAGAATATGAAAGAATTGGGTTGTGGAAAAATTGCTTAATATGAATGAGTGGATATTGAAATTTGCGTTAAAATTTGAGTTGTGAATCTCTAGAGGTTGAGTGGGACCCTTTTGTACTGGCAGTTATGATTTTTTTGGAAGATGACCAGTTGGGGTCTTCGTTCCTGATTTAGTTGTGTTAAGTCAAGTTGGAGTACATCAACTCTAGGGGGGATTGTAAAGTAATTATTAATAACAAACCTAATGACAAGCACTAGTTGGAGATGTGAATCATGTGATGAAATGAGAGCAAACATGCGTAGGGGGGGGCCTCATATGGTTCGCGAGGGGAAATGGATTCACTTATTATTGGAGTGTAAGGAATAGGGGTCAAAATCACTTGCGATGTGGCTAGTCTTCCTGATTATCGGGATCGAGGCGACGTCTATGGGATATTTACGTGATGAGGTACCATGTGCTTTTGCGGTGTAAGTTTCATTACCTGACCTTCGGGGTGAGAGTACTTGCGTTGGGGAATTGATTCCACTGATTACCGAGTCATGGACTAGATACTCACGGGATATATCTTAAAGTAATCACGGTAGTAGGTTAGTTGCATAGCAAGGGATTAAACCCTATATAGTGGAGAATGTTAAGGGCTTACACCGGACCTATGTACAGTGGGATGCATACGCTCCAACAAGTATGCATTAGAGGTCATCATATACATTAGTGTTTCTTGATTGTGTTATGCATTGGGTCTTTATCTCGTACACTCGTCACTTAGCCTAGTTTACTTGATAATTTATGTTTCTATTATTGCTATTCATTTTACATTGTATTTACCATGTTAATATGTTGACTTATGAATTTATTCTGTATGTTTCGTTAAAGCTATGTTTCTTTTGAATATCACTCACACTGTTATGGCTGAACCATATAGTTTTGGGGGTTAGAGTTATTTCTAGCCTCATGTTTCACAGGTGGTACTGTTATCATAGAGTTGGGAGCTTGTGGTAGAATGCTTTATGTTATCATACATGTTATAAAAAGATTGAGAGTAAATGTGTAAATGTGGAACTGTGTTGTAAGTTAAAATATAATTCAAGGTGTTAATTTCTTCTATGATATGTAAAAGAAATGATGTAATAAAAGTTTTAAATTTGCTATGTTTGTGCTGTGTTTGTGCTATGTTTGTAATTACCATTGAGGCAGCTGCTAGGAAATTTGTGTCTCATATTTCTAAGTTAATTATTCGAAATTCGGGGCGCTACAGAAGTTGGCATCAGAGCCAGCTTCAATAGTAATATTAAACATGGTAAAGGAAATGAACCTAGGTGTGGACACTAGAGTGTGAGTACCTAGGAGTGGACATTAGAGTGTGTATTAAAACATGAAACTAAAATAAATGAAATGATTTGAGTGTGATTAGAGTTCTGCAGTGGGCAGTTAATATGAATGTGATTTTGTTGTGGTGCTCTAACTTTCCACGTGTTTTGCAGTATTCAGTGAAATGGCAGGACCCAGGACTAGGAATGGTGAAAATGGTGATGGGGCTGAAGGTTCCCATGGGGTCAGACTTGATCTGGAAACGAGATTGCCAGGGTGTATCAGACCCTGAATGCATTTAGGACAGCTAGTGAGACTCGAAATCAAGGAACAGGCCATGTACCTGTTAATGCTGATCCGATCAAGCAGGTGGAATCTTTCAAGCGAATGAAGCCACTAGTCTTTGAAGGGCAAACAAATCCTAATTAGGCTGATGACTGGATCAGGCAGATGAAGATGGTCTTTGAGGTTTTGGAAACCCCTGAAGCCAACAACGTGAAATTGGCTACGATGCAGTTAGAGAAGGATGCTGGTATTTGGTAGCAGTCAGTGAAGAGGACTTTTGGTGAAGAGCAGATTACTTGGGAAGTTCAGGGATCACTATTTCCCCTTGGACATTCAAGAAAAGAAAGCTATGGAATTCTTGATTCTGTAGCAAGGTAATATGTCAGTGCGTGAGTATGAAACTAAGTTCACGCAGTTGTTAAGGTATGCACCGAAGCTGGTGATTGATGAAACAAAGAAGGCAAGAAAATTCAAGCAGGGTTTGAGGCCGAATTTGAGGTCCCGTATGATACCATTGGGGATCAGGAGGTTTGATAAGTTGGTCAGGAGGGCAGCTATGACCAAAGAAGACATGGATCAGTTTCAGAAGAAGCAGGAAACTTAGAACAGAAACAAGAGGCCAACTGTAGCGAATCAGAGTGGGAAGAGGTTTCCGGAGAAGAGAGGAAAGTTCAATGAGCCTAATCAGAAGGCACCAACATTTCAGGGCGTGACTTGCTATAATTGTGGAGAGGTGGGTCACTACAAGGCAGTGTGTACCAAGCCAGTGATGGGTCAGACTTGCTTTCATTGTGGGCGAGATGGTCATATCAAGCCAGATTGCCCGCAGCTTAAGAATGATAGTGCTAATGGGAACAGATTTCAGAGGGGACGAGTGTTTGCATTAACTGAGGATGATGTTGGTAACTCAGAAGATGTAATCCAGGGTATGCAAGAGTTTTAAATTTATTTATTGGATGTATTAAGTAAAACTTTGTTAAAGAATAAGATAAAGTTTTGAGCATCATTCTTCATGTAACAGGATTTGTTTTGATTAATGGACTAAAAATAATGGTTTTATTTTATATTGGTTCTTCGCATACATTTCTGTCGCCCAATTTTGCTAAGATGTTAGGTGTGGAACCTAAGATTTTTCTAGGCAGGGTCTTATCAGTGGCAACACCATTAGGGGAAGAGTTGATTGCTGACAGGTGTTATGAAGGGTGTGATATCAAGATTGGTGAAAGGCTCTTTGGAATCGATCTCATCGAACTGCAGGTCTTGAGTGTGGATGTGATTGTAGGCATTGATTGGATGGCTATTTATGATGCTACAATTGAATGCAAGAGTAAAGAAGTTATTGTGAAGGCACCAGGATAACCCGCAGTGACTTTTCAAGGGAAGAAGGGAAACCCACAGGTAGTTGCAGCTATGACAGGATTGAAGATTCTGGGTGAAGTCATTGAGATTCCAGTTGTCAGAGATTTTTCTACTGTGTTCTTGGAAGATCTACCGGGATTGCCGCCGCAGCATGATGTGGATTTTTGCATCAATGTTCAGCCAGGAAGTACTCCAATATCTAAGGCTCCATACAGGAGAACACCTGTAGAGCAGGATGAAGTGAAGAAACAGATTGAGGAGTTATTGAGTAAGGGTTTTATCAGGCCGAGTACTTCGCCATGAGGTGCACCAGTGTTGCTAATGAAGAAGATTGATGGGTCAATGAGGATGTGCATTGACTACAGGTAGTTGAACAAGGTGACTATTCAGAACAAGTATCCGCTCTCGCTGATTGATGATTTATTTGATAGAATTCAAGGAGCAGATGTATTTTCGAAGATTGATCTGCGGACGAGTTAGCTTTCCATCCTTATTCGGGACTGAGCTCTTTGTTCCTCGCAAAGCTGTAACAGATTTATTAGCAAGATAGCTATTTCCTAAGGTCCGAGTTAAGGAAAAGGATGTAAGTAAGTGTAGCGCCCCAAATTTTTAATATAATATCTTAGAAACTACGTGGCACAATTCCCAGCATCAACTTCAATGTAATATTAAACAAAGTCAATACCAATAAAATTTTCAACTTTCATTTCTATAATCATTTTCATAGCACAGTGGAATACAATACACCTTACATCACAATTCTCTTTTCTCTACAACAATTTCTTTTACAATTATATAAATTATTACATCACTTGAACTCAAGCATCCAAATCCGAGCTATAAGAAATCACCTATAAAATATGAGGCTAGAGATATTCCTAATCCCCAAAACTAAAGGAGTCAGCCATAAATGTGTGAGTGACATAAAAATAAGTAACATAAGTAAAGCATAGATTCATAACAACATGTAATAAGCAAGAATACATAAAATGTGACGTAGCAAGGAAACATGAAAACATCAAGTGAAACTAACTAAGTGTCAAGTGTAGAACATAGGAAACCACATGCATAAAACCAAGTCAAGAAAACACAAGTCTATATGCTGACTCCCTAATGCGTACTTGTCGGAGTCTATGCATCCCACTCTACATAGGTCCGGTGCAAGCCCTTAATGTCTCCACCTTATAGGATTTAATCTCCCGCTATGCAACTAATCCTACACGATGACTACTACGAGATAAAGATAAACTGTGAGTATTAGCCCATGCCCCGATAATTCCAGAGGTCAATCTCTATCGACAGATAATTTCGGACACTATTTCACTTACACCTGGAAATCTTCGAGAATACCCCACACCGCAAGCAATGGCACCTCATCACATGAATACCACATGTGCGTCGCCTCGACCCCGATAATTTCGGAGATCAATCCCACACCACAGATAATTCTGGAGACTATTTCACTCATACCTGGATAATTCCGGGGATTATCTCACACCCAAGCCATATTGAGGTCCATAACCTATGTTCTCGTTCATCATATCACCACTAGTGTCTGTCCTTATCATTTAGGTTATTTAATTACTTTACGAATCTACTAGAGTTGGTGTACCCTACCGGACTTAACTCAAATAACTGATCAACTAAATGCCTCAACAGGCCCAAACATAAATATCTCAACTGCCGGTATACTAGGGTCACACACACCCTCTAGAGACTCACACTCAAATATTATATATATATATATATATATATATATATATATATATATATATATATATATATTATAAGAGTGAGAAGTTGGTTGTTGGCCCATAGAAGGATCCTATAGGGCTTGGATTAATTAAAATGACTAAAAGGCCTATAGGATGGATTATGGGGCATAGGTTATTAAATGTGCATGTAAGAATAAATGCATGCATGGAGAAGGGTGGCATGTGGTGACGTGGGGTTCTTGGGATAATCCCACATCAGAAATAAGTGAGAGTGTGTGGGTGTGTATATAGGATTAACCAAGTGATGGAGGTACCTAATGGGTTAACCCACCTTTTGATGGTGCCTGTTGTGGGCGTGGCTAGAGTTTTGTGTCCGTTCTTTTGCGTGCACGCACGTGTAGCTGCGTGCACAGCTGAGCCGGGCTCGGAGCGTTACAAAATGGTATCAGAGCCGACTTTTGACACCGATTGTGGGTCAGAGTAGATGAGCGCTTGAGATGGAACTGAAAAGGACAGTACGCTGGTTGTGACCGGGGGCAGTACGCTGGTTGAATCAGGGTAGTCTACTCCACATCGGCTAGAAGGGGATCCTGGATCATGTTGCAAGTCTTGGGCTCAGCGATGACGCTGAGTTCTTAAGGAGGGGTGTGTGTAACACCCTGTACTTAAGCGGATATATATATATATATATATATATATAATAAGAGTGAGAAGTTCGTTGTTGGCGGCCCATAGAAGTATCCTATAGGGCTTGGATTAATTAAAATGACTAAGAGGCCTATAGGATGGATTATGGGGCATAGGCTATTAAATGTGCATGAAAGAATAAATGCATGCATGGAGAAGGGTGGCATGTGGTGACGTTGGGTTCTTGGGATAATCCCACATTGGAAATAAGTAAGAGTGTGTGGGTGTGTATATAGGATTAACCAAGTGATGAAGGTACCTAATGGGTTAACCCACCTTTTGATGGTGCCTGTGGTGGGCGTGCCTAAAGTTTTGTGTCCGTTCTTTTGCGTGCACGCACGTGTAGCCGCATGAGCAGCTGAGCCGGGCTCGGGGCGTTACATTCTCTGCCTTGACCTGCTAACAAGTCAAATACCTCGCCAAAAAGTCCAAATCATGTGTTGGATAATTCTTCTCATGAGGATGCAACTGCCTCGAACCATATGCTATAACCTTCCCTTCTTACATCAAGATGCACCCAAACCACTGAGCGATGCATCACTGTAGATATCATAATCCTTTCCAGCTTGCGGCAAAGCTAGAATAAGTGATGTCGTCAACCTCTCCTTCAATTCCTAAAACCCCATCTCACACTTCTCCATCCAAGTGAAGCTCACATTCTTTCGAGTCAGTCCTGTCAATGGAACTACAATCTGAGCATAACCCTGAATGAACCTCCTGTAGTATCCTGCAAAACCCAGAAAACTCCTGACTTCCTTCACCGCCGTTGGCCTATGCCAACTCTTCACTGCTTCGACTTTTTGAGGATCAGTGGCCACTCCCTCCTTAGTAAGGATATGACCAAGGAATGCTACCTCTGACTTTCAAAATTCACACTTCGATAGCTTGCTATACAAGTCTTCTTCCTGCAACTTCTTCAATACCTCAGCTAAGTGCTCAGCATGTTCTTCCTCCGACTTCGAATAAACCAAAATATTATCAATAAATAACACCACAAAAGAATCAATGAACCGCCACAAGATTCGATTCATTAAATCCATGAACACTGTCGGTGCATTCGTCACTCCGAATGGCATCACCAAAAACTTATACAACCCATGTCGAGTCTTGAAAGCTGTCTTACTGTAGCACCCCGTATTTTTTTAATATTATTTTTAAAAGTTTATAAATGAATTAAAATGATTTTTGGAGATTTAATAAATATTTTTTTGAAAATCTATCTTTTTACACATGCAAAACATGTGCAAATATTTTCTTGAGAAGTTCAAAAGCCAAAATTTCTTCATGGAAAATCATCATTTATTATTTGGGATTTAATTGTAATTTTTCTAGATTTTTCTGATATTTATTGGATCTATTTGCAAATATTAAGAAAAAGAAGGATCTTTTTGCAAAATTGTCATTTTAAGGGATGAAAGTGCAAAACTATTTTCTGGACTTTTCAAACAGTGCCGGCTGGAAATAAGGTGTTTATTTTACTTTTAAATCTCAATTTAATTGGTTTATATCAAGTTTCCAAGTCTAGGGATCTATTTATGTAAAGTTATATTTTCAAGGGGTTACTTTGCAAATGTGTTTAAAAACCCCTAAAATCCTCAATTCCGGCTTATTTAAAAGAAGTACAGCCATCTTTCGCTGCACAACACAAGGGTTTTATTATATTCTTGGAGAGTTAAGGAGGGGATCTTGGATTTCGCAAAAGAAAGGTTTTCTTACCAGATTTTCTTCATTCGAGGTGAGTGATTTGTTGTGTTTTATTTTATTTTGTGTATGTTGTATGCGAATAATAGAAATGTTTTGGATTGTTTTTGGATGTTAAATTTCATCTACTAGAAAGCATGTTTAGGGTTTGAGTATGAATGTGTGCATAATGAATATGGTGGATTTCATGCATGAATCTAATAAAGATGAGACTTCTATTGGTTGAATACAAATTTGATGTGGTAAGGTTACAAATGGATTATGGATGTGAGTTTTAGTAGTAATTCAGTTTTGAGAAATTTGAATGGGAAAGTATGAATCAAGAGATCATGACATGAAAATCGAAATTGGGAATTTAGTTGAGTTGAGGAAATATACCCAAACTGGAGATTTTTCTTTGAGATTTTGATATTTGTATGGTTTGGATCTGAATACGAAACTATTTCAGTGATCAATAATTTTTTTTTGAAACTCTATTTTTGACTATATGCACAATCCATGTTTTAATCGAAAGTAATCAACAAAATCTCTATTTTTATAAATTTAAGTAGTTTTGATTTAGTTTTATGGACTATCATATGTCCTACAAGTTGTATTTGATCATATAGGAAATAAGCTTTTCGTGGAAATCATTTTCATAAAATAAAACTACGTATCGACTGAAATGTGCACAACCAAAAGTATACAATCTGTAGGTCGACAGTCGACTGGTATGACTTCTCAGTCGACCGACACGACCTGGTTGCTATGTTCTCTAGTTTTTCTTGAAATTTCGTTTGGGACAGTCGACTGAGGACTTTTACAGTCAACTGGTACCACTTAGAATTATTTTCTCGAAGTTATTGTAATTTTTCTCTCTAGACAGTCGACCTATGACCTTTAGAGTCGACTTATAACACTTAGATTATTTTCTTAAAAATCATTGAATTCTCTTTCTGGACAGTCGACTTATGCTTGTTATTAGTCGACTGGTACTGATGTATCTTTACATTTTTTTTTTGAATGTTCTTTCAAATGATTTATTCTCTAAATGTTTAAATCTATAACTTACTATTCTATAATTTATCTTCTACTGAACATATGTTTTCAAGTTGTTTTGACTGAGCAATTCATATTCGAAGATTGGTTTATATATATATATATATATATATATATATATATATATATATATGTTATTATTATTATTATTATTATTATTATTATTATATTTCTATATATAATATTTTGTGTATACGCGCTTAAGTACGAGGTGTTACAGAGAATCAGAAACCAGGAGGCTTGTTACAGCCATTTCCTATCCTAGAATGAAAGTGGGAGAATATCAGCATGTACTTCATTACTGGGTTGCCGAGGAGTCCGAAGGGCAACGCCTTGATCTGGGTTATTGTGGACCATTTGAACAAGTCGGCTCACTTCTTGCCTATGAATGTTACTTGGTCCTTGGAAAATCTGGCAGAGTTGTACATCGATGAGATTGTAAGACTTCATGGGGTTCCAGTGTCGATTGTTTCCGACAGAGATGCGAGGTTCACTTCGAGGTTTTGGAAGAGCTTACAAGCAGCTTTGGGTACTCGAACCGACTTTAGTACTACTTTCCATCCGTAGACCGATGGTCAGACGCAGAGGGTGAATCGAGTATTGGAGGGTGGCAGCTGGGAGAGGTACTTGGCATTGGTTGAGTTTGCTTATAACAACAACTACCATGCAAGTATCGGAATGGCACCTTATGAAGCTTTGTACGGGAGGAAGTGCAGAATATCTGTTTGTTGGTATGAAGTTGGCGAGAGGCAGATGTTTGGGCCCAAGATCGTACAGCAGACATCAGAGAAGATCGAGCTAATTCGTAAGAGGTTGGTCGAAGCTCAGAGTCTGCAGAAGAGCTATGCCGATACTCGATGTAGGGACTTGGAGTTTGATGTTGGGGATCCAGTGTTTCTTAAGGTGTCTCCGACTAAAGGAGTGATTAAGTTTGGGAAAGGAGGCAAGTTGGCACCAAGGTACATCAGACCATACATGATTTTGAGATGAATTAGCAAGACAACGTATAAGTTGGAGTTGCCCGAGGAGTTGGCACAGGTACACAATGTGTTCCATATGTCGATGTTGAGGAAGTATGTGCCAGACCAGAGTCATCTATTGAAGGATGTGCTCGAAGGATTGCAGTTGAATCTGAGCTATAGGGAGCAACCTGTAGAGATTGTTGACCGTCGGGAGAAGGTATTACGTAATAAAGTGATACCAATGGTCAAGGTTTTGTGGAGGAACCGTCGTTTGAGGAAGCTACTTGGGAGCGGGAGGATAGCATGAAGAATGATTTTCTTGGGCTCTTTGTATGATTTTATTCTTTTGGTTGAATTGTATTTCTCTTTGTATGATTGCATTCTTTAAACTGTATTTCCATTTATGTGATTGCATCCCTTTTGCTTAAATTGTTTGGTCTCTATTAGCGGTAGTTCGGAGGATTGAACTATTCTAAGGAGGAAGTGATGTAACACCCTAGAAATTTTAAATATGAATTTGATATTAATAAATGATTATTTGAGAATTTTTGCGATTTATTATTATTTTTTCTTCTAGAATTTACCTTTTTGCATGTGCAAAACACGTGCAAATATTTTTCTTGCAAACTGAAAATTCAGAAACTTTATTGGAAAACCTTATATTTATTAGTAGATAATTATTCTGAATTTTCTGGACTTTTACAGATATTTTATGACATGTTTGTAAATATTACAAAAAGAGGAACTTTTGTGCAAAATTACCACTTGAAGTACAAATCCGAAAATTTTCCAATTTATGGGCTATGTTTGATGGCCGGCCAACTCAGTAGTAAAGGGATTTGATTTGATTTTAATTTATTTGATTAATCTAACTAATTTATTAAAGAAAGTTCATATATGTAAATAAATAAATTGTTGAAAGATATTTCTATAAGAGTTGCAAAACCCTAATACATTCAGATCCGACCTATTTAAAGGGTGCTATAGTTGTTTTCTTTCTTGTACTCAAATAAGATTATTTTATTATTGGCTTTCTTGGAGTTTCGAAGCTAGGATCTTGGATTTTTGCGAATGTGCTTTTCTTATTATTATTTTCTTCGTCTTTGTTGATTCTTCATTGATGTGGGTGGTACTCTACTTTCTTGTTTTGTTACATAAATGTCGATTATGATGATTATGTAGTAAATGTATGGTAAAAAAGTATAAGTTTGATATAGTAGATATAATCATCGGTTGATGGTGTATACATTCTGTTTGATTATGGTGTATACATTCTGTTTGATTTTTTTTTTATAAAACTTGATTATCGGTTGGGTTTTGGGATACACAAACAAGATACAATTGATTGACAGGGGATTAGTATGTGTATATCGATCATGAGAAGTGGATTTTGATGGTAAGAAAACAAGAAATATATAAGAGAAGATGGGTTTTGATTTCGGGTCTATGTGCATAGGCTGAAATTGAGTTTTGAGACTTTTTGCGAATTTTTCGAATGAGTTTGACAAACAAAAGAATTGAGTTGTCTGACGACATATGTTTTCTGCTTATACACGCTATAAGAACGATATATATCTATTTATCTCAAGTATCAGTTTTGATTAAATTGTGATTTGCAAGTTTGAGGTAAAAAACATGATTTTAAACTCGTTATTGTATTTTTGAAATTTCAGAGTTTTCTTCCATTTGTAGGGACATGAACCATCAGTATTCTACCAAGTAATATGAAGCAAACATATAAATATATATATAGGGAAAGCTTCAGTTGTGCACTACCTCTAGTGCACATGGCGTATGCACTACGCCTTCGGGCGTTCATATCGACGAACCGAACCGTTCACATTGATCTACACATCTAAATTAGTCTAAATATGTAAAATCAAATTATATATATATATATATATATATATATATATATATATATATATATATATACTCCTTGTGTGTAATAATCTGATTTATTCGAAGTAATTTTCCAGACCGAATGTTGGTCGACCTCCAAATTTTGAACTAGAACCAGCGGTCAACCAAAAAGCCTTTTTATTTGAATTTTTCCTCATGCCAGTCGACCGCCCAACTTTTGTGCTGTCTTGGGCAGTCGACCGACAGACCCTATTCTGAGCGTTTAACTTATGTTCTTCGAATCGATGTTTCTTCAAACTTACAAGTTATTGTTTCTATGTTTCAAATAAGGGTTTTGGGCTTGAAATTACTATGTTTCCAGAGAGTGGTATTGTAATATCCCGAACGGATATTATATTTATATAATAATTATTTTTCAAGTTAAAATATTTTTATAGAAATTACTTGGTTTTTCTAATAAAAAGTTATCTGGATATATATACTAGTATATACAGGAATTGTATCAGTTTTGTGCACTTGTACAAAATCTTGAAAAATAAGTTTTTTTAGAAAATGTCTGGAAAATCCCCGGTAGATATAAAAAAAAATTATTATTTTTTTATAATTTTATTTTTATTTTTCAGAAATGAAATATTTTTGGTGGATATCACCCGGTTTTGTTAATAAACATTATCTATATGTATATACTAGTTTGTATATATCTGTTTTGTATCAAATTAATACTGGAATCTTTCGAGCCGGTAATAAAACTATTTTATTTTTATTTCTCGGAATTAAATTATTTTTGTACAGATTGATTCGTTTTAACTAATAAAAATTATCTGTATAAACAGATATATATACGTGTATGAATTGTATCAATTTCGTACGTTCGTACGAAATCGAGTAGTATGTGATTTGGGAAAAATATCTTTTATTTTTGATCCATCATGATGAGAAAAAGGGTTAGGATTGGATTAGGGTGTTGATTGTAAAATAAAAATTGCAAATCGATTTTCCAATTGATCTAACCATAGGAAATCAACACTTGGCTCCTCCACACCCACACACACACTCCCTTCCTCCTATTTTAACCCAAAGGCTGGCCAACCCTTAGGTCTAGAAGCCCTCTTTCATTTGGTGTTTCCCATTCTCATCTCATCTCATCTCTTCTTACCCTACTACTCCTTCAACTTGTTTTCGTTTTAGAAAAATTTGAGAAAGAAAAAGAAAGAGTGGATCAAAATCAAAAGAAAAGAGGGATGGAGTTCATAGGTTCTCTTTCATGAAGAGTTCTTGAAGAGGAGAAAGAACAAGGAGCAAGGAGGAGAAGGATCAAGCTAGTTCTTCCTACAAATAGATTTGGGTAGGGGTTCTCAACTCCATGTTTGTTCTTTTTGTTTATTATTGTTATATGTTATTGTGTGAAAAAAATTGGACTAAATTCATGTGCATAATCACGTTATGGACTAGATTAAAAGGGCACACAAAGAGTTAAGTGGTAGAACACAAAATAGAACCATAAAGATTCAATTTTTGTAGTTCTATAATAAGATTTATTTACCTATGTTAAAAGTGGAATTTTCACCCCAAATTAATTTTAGGGGTTTTCTTATGTGTTGTTACCATGCTCAAATTTTTGTAGATTTTTTTAGGTTAATTTTATAGGCCAAACAACCGTTTCCCCCAAAATAGCGAAGGTTTAAGCCAAAACAGCGACTTGCTGTTTTGGGTTAGTTTTGTAGTGTGTTCAAGGGGCTAGAACTTGGGGTCCCTTACAGAATTTGGAGAAGTGACCAACTAGAAAGTTGTAGTAGACGTTCTCACCTTTCCAAAATGCCCTATTTGGTTAAATTCCGATAAGTGGTGCAAAAGCTATGGCCGTTACAAAACAGAGCAACCAGCTTGGCTGAGAGTGCTCACTGTTTTGCTTATTGTTGTTTTTGAGCCTCTTACTTGCGGAATCTGAGGAGGTGACCAACTAGGAAGTTATAGTAGAAGTTCTCATCTTTCCAAAATGTCCTATTTGATTAGATTCCGATAAGCAAGTAGAAGTTATGCCTTTTACAAGATACAGCAGCCAGCTTTGGCTGAAGTGCTCGCTGTTTGACTTGTTCTATGTTTTTGAGCCTCTTAATTGCGGAACCTGAGGAGGTGACGAACTAGAGAGTTGTAGTAGAGACTCTCACATTTCCAAAATGTCCTTTTTGATTAGATTCCGAAGCGGAGTAGGAGTTATGACCTTTACAAGTAACAGCAGCCAGCCTTTGGCTGTGAACTCGCTGTTTGATTTGTTTAATGTTTTTGTGTGTCTTACTTACTAAATTTGGGAAAGTGTTCAACTAGAGAGTTGTAGTAGAGAATCTCACATTGCCAAAATTTCCTATTTGGTTAGATTACGATGGTGGAGTAGAGTGGCCTTTACAAGTAACAGCAGCCAGCCTTTGGCTGTGAGCTCGCTGTTTGATTTATTCAATGTTTTTGTGTCTTAGTGAATTTGGAAAAGTGTTCAACTAGAGAGTTTTAGTAGAGACTCTCACCTTTTCAAAATTTCCTGTTTGGTTAGATTTCGGTAGGTGGAGTAGAAGTTATGGCCTTTACAAATTGCAGCAGCCAGCCTTAGGCTGAAAAGCTCGCTGTTTGGGTTTTTCGATGTTTTTGGATGTATTAATTACTGAATTTGGAAAAGTGTTCAACTAGAGAGTTTTAGTAGATACTCTCATCTTTCTAAAATATCCTATTTGGTTAGATTCCGATGAGCAGAGTAGAAGTTATGTGCTTTGAAAGTTTTCAGCTTGGCTGTGTTTTTGGGTAGTTTGGCATTGTATTCAAGGGGCAGGAATTTGAAATTCCTTACGGAATCTGAGAAAGTTGTCAACTAGGAAGTTGTAGTATATTTTCCCACCTTTCTAAATTGTATGATTTGGTTAGATTCCGACAACTAGAGTAAAAGTTACAAGCTTTCAAAATTTTAGCTTTTTGTTAAGAATCTGCTGTTGGTTAATTTTTGCGTATGTTCAAAGAACGGTGGATTGAATTCCATAAGGAATCTGAAAAAGTTTTCAACTAGAGAGTTGTAGTATATGTTCCCAAATTTCTAAATTGTATGATTTGGTTAAATTCTGACAAGTAGAGCAAAAGTTACAAGCTTTCAAAATTTTAGCTTTTTGTTAAGAATCTGTTGTTGGTTAATTTTTGCGTGTGTTCAAAGGACGGTGGATTGAATTTCATAAGGAATCTGGAAAAGTTTTCAACTAGAGAGTTGTAGTATATGTTCCCACCTTTCTAAATTGTATGATTTGGTTAGATTCTCACAAGTAGAGCAAAAGTTACAAGTTGTAGAAGTTTCAGCTTTTTGTTGAAAATATGCAGTTTGGTTAACTGTTTGCGTGTGTTCAATGGGCAGGAATTTGGAATTCCTTACGGAATTTGGAAAAGTGTTCAACTAGAGAGTTGTAGTATATGTGCTTCCCACCTTTCTAAATTTTATGATTTGGTTAAATTCCGACAAGTAGAGCAAAAGTTATAAGCTATAGAAGTTTCAGCTTTTTGTTGAAATTCTGCAGTTTGGTTAACTTGTTCGTATATTCGATTTACCGGATTTGGATTTCCTTGCGAAATCTAAGAAAGTGATAAACTAGAGAGTTGTATTAGATGTTCTCACCTTTCTAAAGAGTCTAATTTTGTCGAATTCCGATGACCGTAGCACTATTCGCTTCTAGGGTATTAGCAGATTTTTTATGTTGCTTTTGCGTACAAGCATCGGGTTTTCTTGGTAGTATGCCTTTTTTAGACTGTTAGTAGATTCTTCTGTTGCTTCTAATTATAGAAGATCAAGTTTTACTAGTAATCACGTTTAGTTGCTTCTAAGTTGTTAGAATACCTGTATGGTTGTTTCTATATGTTGTTTTGCCCATATGTAGCTTATTTGGCTCGTATGTATGTTGTTGTCTCGTACACTTCCCACCTGGCTTGTATATATGTTGTTGTCTCGTACGCAGCTCACCTGGCTCGTACGTAGGTTGTGATTTCATACGTAGTTTATTTGGCTCGTATGTATGTTGTTGTTTCATACGCAGCTCGCCTGGCTCGTATGTAGTTGTTGGTTTCATACGCAGCTTGTTTAGCTCGTATGTGTTTTGTTTACTCGTATGTAGCTTATTAGCTAGTACGCAGTTTGTTGTGCTTGTCTAGGGTGATATCATTGCCCTAGGGGTCATCGACCATCAAGACGTGTGTTTTCCTTACTCCTAAGGGACTGTGGACGAGTCACTCCTTGTGTACAGTCAGATCTTAACCGGTGTAGGTTGATCGCGGACCAGAGTGTAGACGGAATCTAAGTTCAGGGTAGTAGCATGCGAATACGTTCGTATTGCCGGGGTCTTGGATCGATAGGCTGTGAACAGGATCCTTAGGGATTCTGGTAAGTCTAGGTTAAGCACCTGGTAGAGTTATCTTGCGAAATCTAACTTAAGACCCAGCATATTTGTGTTAGTACTATTGTCATCCTTCAGGTTGTTTAGGGTAGTGACATCATTAGAGTAGTAACTTATAGCTATTACTACTTAACCTTTACTTATTATCATTCTCGTCGAAGGGAAAGAGCTGGTGTTAAGGGTGATACCTTATGATCCGACCTGTCCTATAGGCCGGTACTAGGTGGTATTATTGGGTTGTACCCTTCTTGTCAAAAGGATACGGTCTGTGCCTTCTCACGGGTTGGGAGCATGGGATCCATATCTCTTCTGTTAATTTCTGATGTGCCATGATAAGGGTGGGCGGATCTAGGGGATGGACCCCCAGAACTCTTTCATGTTCTATGCCGGGGAAGCGAACAGGCCATAGACTACGATCTATGAGTTAGGGGGCGCAGGGGATGCTTCGAGCTAATCTGTGTTGCAGGAACTCCTAGGGTTCGTCTGGTTTATGAGTGAGGTTCGGTACGCTGGGTAGTAGTGGAAAATGGGGACACCATAAGCTGACTGCGAATGGCAGGATTAGACCATTTCAGGGCAACCTCATCAGTCACATTGTATCATCAGGAACAAGTCGAGTACAAGAGTAGAATTCGTGGCGCGGGTTCAAATCCCTATATATGAAGAAACGGCTTGTTATGAGCATATGTGGTATGGACACATACTGTTCTGGAGACTCACTTGCATTAGAATAAGAGTATCATCGCATTAGTTAATCTTGCATTAGAGTCTAAGTCATAGTATACACTGACACATCAACTATATATACACGTTTCTCTTTTCATCAATCTGTTTGCTTAAAGTTGAGAATCACTGCTAGTCATCAGCCTTAAAGCGTCAGTATATGTACTAATATCCCCATTTCAATAGGTACTAAATTGCAAAATTACAGGTACTAGATTACAGAAGTACAGGTACAGGTTTCAGGAGTATTCAAGGCAAGAGAAGCAAAGAAGCAAAGAGTCAATTTTATTTCCACTGTAATATATATTGGTTACTATTGTTTCATTTGTAACAATTGTTGTAATTTATTTATTTGTTCGAAAGCATCCTAATGAAGTACCAAGTGTTGTTCTTTATTCATTGTACTCTGATGTAAATTATTGAAAGTTGTAACACTTGGGATTGTAAAGGTATTATTGTAACACTGATGTAATGTATTGTAGTTTTATAACATTCAGACTTGTAATAAATTTGTGTTGAATAAAAAGTTTTAAATTTTCCAATTTTTTTTGTATTGCGGCTAATTAAAGGAAAGATTTTGGCTTATGTCACGGTTTCGCAGTGTATGGAAATCGGGGCGTTACAGGTATTCCTAACTTGGATTAAGATGTAATTTGGAATCTTTCTTACTTTAAAAAGTGAAATATTAGAGAATTTGGGGTGATTGATGTTTTGTGATTTTTCTAAGATTTTGAGAACTTAATTCTCTGATTTTGACAAATTGTTTTAGATTTTCTTAATCAATTAATTGGATTTGTAAGAATATTAAAGAATTGGGTTCTGGAGAAATTGCTTAATATGAATAAGTGGATATTAAAATTTGCGTTAAAATTTGAGTTGTGAATCTCTAGAGGTTGAGTGGAATCCTTGTGTACCGGCAGTTGTGCTTTTTGTGGAAGTTGACCAGTTGGGGTCTTCGTTCCTGGTTTAGTTGTGTTAAGTCTGGTTGGGAGTACATCAACTCAAAGGGAGATTGTAAAGTAATTATTAATAACAAACCTAAGGACATACACTTTGGAGATGTGATGAAATGAGAGCAAACATGGGTAGGGGGCCTCATATGGTTTGCGATAGGAGATGGCTTCACTGATTATCGGGGTGTGAGGAACAGGGGTCCAAACCACTTGCGATGTGGTTAGTCTTCCTGATTATCGGGATCGAGGTGACATCCATAGGAGATTTGCGTGATGAGGTACCATGTGCTTTTGCGGTGTGAGTTTCATTACCTTACCTTCTGGGTGAGAGTACTTGCGTTGGGGGATTGATTCCATTGATTATCAGGTCATGGACTAGATACTCACGGGATATCTAAATATTAAAGTAATCACGGTAGTAGGTTAGTTGCATGGCGAGGGATTAAACCCTATAAAGTGGATAACGTTAAGGAATTACACCGGACCTATGTAGAGTGGGATATATAGACTCCAAAAAATATGCATTAGAGGTCGGCATATACATTAATGTTTCTGGATTGTGTAATGCATTGGGTGTTTATCACGTACACTCATCACTTAGCCTTGTTTACTTGATAATTTATGTTTCTATTATTGCTATTGATGTTTCGTTGTATCTACCATGTTAATATGTAGAATTATGAATTTATTCTTTATGTTTCGTTAAAGCTATGTTTCTTTTGAATATCACTCACACTGTTATGGCTGACCCCTGTAGTTTTGGGGGTTAGAGTTATCTTTAGCCTCATTTCACAGGTAGGTACTATTAGCATGGAGTTGAGAGCTTGTGGTAGAATGCTTTATGTTACCATACATGTTGTAAAAAGATTGAGAGTAAATGTGTACATGTGGAGCTTTGTGTCTAGAATGCTTTACAATTTAGGCAAATGCTGGGAAATTTGTGTCTCGTATTTCTAAGTTAATTATTGGAAATTTGGGGCGTTACAGTGCCTTTAGGCCATATGTAACACCCCATACTTAAGTGGGTATATATGTAATATTCTATAGAAATATATAATAGTATATATATATATATATATATATATATATATATATATATATATATATATATATATATATATATATATATATATATATATATAATAAAAAAAGAGAGATGGTTGGTTGGTGGTGGCTAGGGCTGCAAACGAATCGAGCTATTCGCGAGCTATTCGGCTCGAGCTCGGTCAAAGCTCGGCTGAGCTCGAGCCAAGCTCGCGCTCAAAACTGAGCTCGTTTTGTAAACGAGCCGAGCTCAAGCTTGGGGTTTTTTTTTAGGCTAAGCTCGCGAGCTATTCGGCTCGAATACGGTCAAAGCTCGGTCAAAGCTCGGCTCGAACCGAGCTCGAGCCGAGCTCGAGCTCAAAACTGAGCTCGTTTAGTAAACTAGCCGAGCTCGAGCCTGAAGGTATTCGGCTCGGCTTGGCTCGATTGCAGCCCTAGTGGTGGCCTATAAGGTTTCTATGGGCTTAGAATTAAGTAGATAAATGATTGAAGCCTATAGAAGTTCTATGGGGCTTAGGCATTAATTTGCATGGAAATGAAAGTGCATGCATGCCATGGTGAAGGTAACGTGGCCCTTGGGTGTGGGAAATAATCCCACATTGGAAATAAGTGAGAGTGTGTGGGTGTGTATATAGGATTAACCAAGTGATGAAGGTACCTATAGGGTTAACCCACCTTTTGATGGTGCCTATGGTGGGCGTGGCTAGAGTTTTGTGTCCGTTCTTTCGCGTGCGCGCACGAGTAGCCACGTGCATAGCTGAGCCGGGCTCGAGGCATTACAAATGGTATCAGAGCCGACTTTCGACACTGATTATGGGTCAGAGTGGGTTAGAGGTACGCCTGGCTAAGGACAGTACGCTGGTAGAGATTGGGGGCAGTACGCTAGCAGGGTACTCCATTCCACATCGACTAGAAAAGCGGTACTGTATTAGCTTGCGGGTTCCCGACTCAGCGAGAATGCTGAGTTCTTAAGGAGAGGTGTGTGTAACACCCCGTACTTAAGCGGGTATATATATAATATTATATAGAAATATATAATAGTGTATATATATATATATATATATATATATATATATAATAAAAAGAGAGAGATGGTTGGTTGGTGGTGGCCTATAAGGTTTCTATGGGCTTAGAATTAAATAGATTAATGATTAAAGCCTATAGAAGTTCTATGGGGCTTAGGCATTAATGTGCATGGAAATGAATGTGCATGCATGCCATGGTGACGGTGACGTGGCCCTTGGGTGTGGGAAATAATCCCACATTGGAAATAAGTTAGTGTGTGGGTGTGTATATAGGATTAGCCAGGTGATGAAGGTACCTAAAGGGTTAACCCACCTTTTGATGGTGCATGTGGTGGGCGTGGCTAGAGTTTTGTGTCCATTCCTTTGCGTGCGCGTATGTGTAGCCACGTGCGCAGCTGAGCCGGGCTCGGGGCGCTACACCATAAGAGTGAAGCATATCCTCAAGGTGACTGTGGCTCCATTTATGGGTTGAAAATTCTAGGAATAGTTCATCAATGGCAAAGTATACTGCAGTCGGCTGGGGTGGTGGTGGTGGAGGAGATTGATCAGTCATGGGGTCGTCTTCTGCTGCGGATGCTACTATTACCTCGCTTGCCATTCCTACAGCAACTGGAGGTTCCTCGCCCTCCATTTGTGGTTCCTCCTCGTCAATCATCTCGTCTTCCACCCATCCATTCCCATAAGGAACAATACCATCAGCCATCCTGCAAGGAGAAAATATGGGAATTAGTCCAGATATAGAAAATTATAAAACATAAGTTGAATAGTGCAACAATATGAATTATAATCATCTACTAACTGGTCTAAACCCGACTCTAACAAGGGCATCCAAGTCTAATTTTCTGCTGTGTTAGACTATAATTTGAAGTAGGCTTTGATACCAACTTTGTGTCAATTACCGCCTGCCACCTAGCACGGTAGTGGCCACAAAGGTAACCTCAGAGCTTGTTTTACTCCAACAGCCTCTCGACTGTTGCAACCGCATTGGTGGCTAGCTGGCCTGGGGATGTCAGGGTAAGAGCCAATTCTTTGCCACAGATCACACTGTGAGAACCCCTAATCATGCTTCCGACCTTTATAGCCATCTTGTCTAACCATGCTCTGATACCACTTCTGTAATGCCCTGAATTCCCAGTACTAGAAACTCGAGACGCAACCAAGATTTTTTCCTTCAAATGAGTACATTACACAGAAATAACATATGAGATTAAAAACTTTTATTGTCACAAATCTTATTAACAATGTCCAATAATACAACAAATATTACATCATGAATTACAAATATCATTAGACAACTGCAACTTCCACTTAGATGCTTCCCACGGCTTGAGTCCCTCACTCCACGAACAGCAATCCTGCACCTAACAAACTGTGGGTACGTCAATTAAATACAACTGACGCAGTGCTGATGAAACTAGCTACTCCAAAACCTCAACAACCAATATATTTGATGCAAAAGAAAATTGTGACCATGACCTAGAATCTAATGCACACTCAAATGCACACCATGCTCTTATTCTAATGCACGCTTGATTGGAGAGATATGCATCCCTACTACACATTCCCCAACCAAACGAAGTTCTTCAATTGATGTGATTCGATCCCCCACCATGCATCATACTCTTGTGCTCTCTCCTGTCATTGATACTCTAGTGATAATGAGGTTGCAGTTGTCCGGTTCACTCCCGTTACAACCGTCAGTAGTGGTGTCAATACCATGTGTTTCCCATTATGCCGGGGGTCACAGTCGCATGGCTCAGTTCTGTCGCTGCTAAAATAATTAGCAAAGATGCGGTAATTCCGCCTCCCGAACCTCATCAAAAAATTGATGTACGGTAAGGGCTCCTTGCCGAAGACCTTAGATCCATTCCCATAGAGTCTGAATGATAGGGTCTTTCCCTAAGCCTCTTTCCTGCATTGAACAACATCAGACCTAGCGAATTTTTAGATTTTCCCCTAATCTCTACTCTGCTCTCGTCCTTGCACTAGACCAGAACTTGCAGTGGAGATGACGCCGCCACTCCAGACCTCTCATAAAGACACCCTTGCCAAAGATATCAGAGCCTTTTCCATCGAGCCATGCTCCAGCTGGGACTTTCTCTAAGTCTCATGCCCGCATTAAACAAACTTAGGACTTGGCCAGGTGTGATGATGCCACGCGTCCCCCAGACAGGTAAGCAGAATACCCACTGGTGCTTGTCCTTACATTCAACAAAGACTCGATCTAGTCCTAGAATATAATCAAGCTCAAGGTACTAATTCTAAATCAAACTAGAACCATGGCTAAGAATGAGGATTATTACACAATTACTATATGATTCTCTAATTACCTAATTATCTGATTATCTGATTTCCTTAATTCCATAACCCTAGTTCGATTTCAATCCTTTTTCATTAACTAGAAGTTAGAATTATTAGGCGATTCTAGGCCTATTTCATTTTAACCAAATATCCATTAGTTAGGCGATCTATCAACTTTCCAAGTCCTAACTTAGTAAACGACTTTTGTTTATTATGAACAGTTAGTTAAGTTATACTTGTAGGCTGTTTTCTGGTTAACTAGCTTTTTCATTATTAGAACTTAATCCATCCCACAATAGGGCTCAACCTGGCCCTCAATCGGCCCAAGAGTTTGCCTGCCTCGGCCCACACTTGGCCCAAATAAATGACGAACCGACTCCGTCGATCACTGCTACCGCCATTTACACTTGGGGTTCGATCGCAACCATGGTCCGACTAAACACGTTGCTCCTGCTAACCTTCACGCTCCACAACTCTTGAAAAGTGGTAGCACCAAAACCAAACATCAGAATTCCTCCATGGACAGCGAGCACATCGGCACACAAGTCGTCTCCTCCAATGCATTTGATGCGTTCCTATACTACCTGTCTATTCACACAATCAAGACTTGGGAAATAAGCTCTCAACACATGAAGTCAGTACAAATATAAATTTAGATAATTCTAACATGTTTTTTTCAAGTTATGATCCTTAGAAGTAGGTTCATGTACAAGACAACAAAACAGTCTCGCTCTATTTCACTACATAACTAGACAGTGTTCACGAATTTATTTAACATAGCAAATGTTGTCCAAATTCAATAAAATTTGACATTCGTGATCTATACACAGAATAGTTTCACATATAAAAATTTCAGATGAAAATTCCAAGTGATTTAAAAGGTATAATCTCTAGAAAAGTTAAACAATAACATGCTTTAGCTTTGTTTTTCTCACGACTAGTATACAAGTTCTTATTTATTTAAAATATCAAATAAAATCAGAAAATTATGAAATTTGGTGGGAAGGTGTATAACATGCATAAGATGCTATGTTAAAAATTTCAAACAAAAACTTAAGTATTTTTAGAGTTATAGCATACAGACCGAGCATAAGTTTCTGTTCAGCTTTTTAGAGTGTTTTATTCAATCTTCTACTCATACAATTGGCATGCAAACAATTTTTATCAATTAATCAGAAGATTCAAAATCAAACTCATGCTGTCTAAATCATATCAAGACTACCCTACAATTTTTAAACACAACAAGAGATTTTAGAGACATCCACCTTGTTAGTTGCTTAGAATTTTCCCTCCTAGCTTCAAGCTCCTAGTTCTTCATGCTCCTTAGGCTTGCTCCCTATGCTAGCTCCCTTCACTCCTCCTTGGCGTCAAGAACTCAACCCAAATCAGTAGCTAAGTATTTTAGAAATGTAGTAGAAGTGTAGAAGAAGTTGTTTTGGAGTTAGGAAGAAGGAAAATGAGCTAGGGTTAGAATTAAGGGGTTTAAATAGAGAAAGTGGGAGGGGGTAGGTAAGGGCCAGGAATCAAGAGTGGGAGAGGGAGGAGTTCATGAATTGGTGGTCAAGGGGGTGGCGCTTCAGTGTTTGAATGCATAAAACCCCTAGGGTTCAACACTTCACTCATTAGCCATGATAACCCTAGATTCTTTATTTGGAAATCAAACCAACCCTTGTTTACCTCCTTGTTTGTAGCCTGCCACTCTTGTGCATGTGTACATTTTTATTTTTTTCATGCCATGCTACAATACAAGTGTGGGTCAAGTTAGGTTCATATGGGTCTAGTAGGGTCCATTCATATGATTTAGTTAGCATAAATCACAACAAATCTCATACACACAATTCTAATCAATAGAAATTGAAATACATACAAATAATGTCACTACAATTTGTAATAACACATGTAATCTATAAAGATAAACTTTACTAACATATGCAATCATATTCATTCATATATCATTATGCAAAATAGTTTCATTATTATAGGAACATTATACGTTCCATATCAAATTTAGTTGAGACAAATATATGACTTAATTAAGAAAATATCCCAACTGTTCAACAAATACACCTTTGTCGGGTTCAAAACATATTAAATTATATGTTTCAGTATTTACTCAATTAAAATTGATAAAAAATCTATTAATATATGCAACTTTTAATCGTGCACGGATTAATATACAAAATAGATATATACTATTTTGCGGGGTGTTACATCACTTCCTCCTTAGAATCGTTCTATCCTCAGAACGATGCTTAGTGGAGAGGTAACAACTCACAGTTCATTAATAGTTCAGGGACACATCCCTCAACCGTCTTCAGATTCCCAATGGCTCCCTCGATGAACTAGTCCCTCCAAGGTGCTCAACACCAGCTCTCAACGCCTCCACGCACTTAGTGTGAATTCTCCCATTTTTTCATCTCCTGGGTGTGAATAGCTGTGCTGAAGTCGGTTCTCGTCCCCAGAGCCTCTCGCAGATTCCCCCGGCACCACAAAGTAAACTTGCAATCTCCTCAAAAGTTGTCGATACTGATATTCCCAAAACTTCAGAATCCTTCGATGTGTACTTCTGTCAGCTTCTCGGTGAGATTTCTGCTGATATTTCCTTTTTTCCATTCTTGAGTAGGCAACAGCAGCATCAGTCATCAGGCTTCCAATCTTAATTTTCTGGCTTCTTCTACTACCTGCAATACCTAACCACAAGGTTATCAATGTTTTGCTTTGTTCCTATCCACCAGCAATGCTGCTTCACGCCTTGATACTTCCATTCTGGGTCGGTGACCACTCCCTCCTTAGGAAAAAGGAACAATGCCAAGAAATGATGCTTTAGTCTCCCTACAGCTTGTCGATGTTCCTGCTAAATGCTTGGCGTGATCCTCATCCTTGACGTGGACCTAGTGGTAGTCCTGACTGCAAGATGATCTCGGAGGATTCCGTCTCTCTTGAAGTTGACCTAACAAGTCATCGATTTGAGGGCAATGGATAACTTCCTCGAACCGTAACCTTGTTCGACTCGTGATGTTTGATGCACACTCCCACTGATCCATCCTTTTTCCTACAAGCAAAAATGGTTCTTCTCAAGGAGAAGCACTAGGCCTAATGAACCACTTTAGTTGTAGCTTTTCAATCTGCTCGGCGCTTGAATTACTTGACCATCCGGAACATCGCTTCTTGGGTTTTCGCCCGCGGATCTAGTTGTGGCATCTGGTTCTTGCCGAATTCCACGAATTCTCCATTCAGTTGGCACATTCTGTTGAATTCTCGCCTCGACATCGAGGTCACCGCTGTTGGCTCCTCTGCCTCCTTCCTTGACTCTTGCATTGTCTACTCCTTTTATTCTACAGTAGACAACGACCGACTCGGAGTGCTACAACATTTTTCCTCTTTTACAAATTTGAGCATCAGAATAAAAGGTTATTTAATTTTAAACCATGGATTGATTGTCCAAAAGGCTAAATAACAACAATGTTCATAAGAACACGGTTTTGAAATGCGAACGTTTCCATAAACATTTTGGTGGCATCTTATGGCCTTGCCACCTCCCCCCTCCTCCTTGCATGCCGACCACATAACACCCCTCTCTCTTCATTTTATAAATATATATATATATATATATATATATATATATATATATATATATATATATATATATATATATATATATATATATATATAATATCCTTATATCCATTCTCATTTTCATACCATTTCTCTAATTTCCTTCAATCCTCTCACTCTATTACAACTATAATTACATCTAAATTCAAGCTTGAGCAAATTGGAGCTAATTATAGAGAAGAAACCAAGTGGAGGGCTTAAAGGAGCTAGAAGGAGTTGAAGGCCAAACTAGAGAGAAGAAGATCAACAAATCTACAAGTGGGTGTCTTTCTAACACTATGCATGTTTGAATATTTTTTTTGTGTATAATGAATGTTGATGTTACTGATTTGGCTTGCTAGATGGTATAAATGAATTTTTTTTGTATGTTTAAAATTTAATACTTGAGCTAAGAATACTAATTGATAGAAAAAGTCATGATCTTGTGAAGATTTAGCATGATGGATTAGAGAAATGATATCTTTGTATTATGATGGAATTTAGGGTTGGAATTTTTACAGTAGTATCTTACCTATGTCCCTAATAGCCACACCAAATTTTGTAAATTTTAAATGTAGTTTGATATTTTAATTAATTTTACCATGTTGCTGGTATGAGACCAATTTTCTGCTCTGTTTGAATCTAGCATCTTGACTTATAAAAATCATATCTCCATATTTATCATGAATTTAGAGTTGAAATCTTTACTGTAGTTTCTCATACATGTCTATAATAATCCCACAAAAATTTCATGACTTTTGGATAATATTTTTTTTTTTTGAAAATACAAATCTATACTGAACAAGAAGAGTAACATTTTTTTCTGTTCTGTTTCAATATTTTATGATGAGTTTGGCAATTCATTCATCCCAGAATATAATGATTCTTAAGCTAAATTTTTTATGTATAATTCATCTATATGTCTACAATAGTTCCACCAATTTTCGTAATTTTTAGCTATGGTTTGATAATTAATAAAAAATTATGTTTCTGTACTGGAATAGAACCATTCAGCTCTTCTTTTGTTACACTTGCTTGATATTGCGGAATACATAACTCTAGAATAAAAAGGAATTTTGTTACACTTACCTGATATTATGTTTCTGTACTGGTATCAAAGTCAACTTCAAATTATTGTTTAACACGGCAGGAAATTAGACTTGGATGCCCTTGTTAGAGTCAGTTTAGTCCAGTTAGTAGATGATTATAATTCATATTGTTGCACTATTCAACTTTTGTGTTATAATTTTCTATATCTAGACTAATTTCCGTATTTTCTCCTTACAGGATAGCTGATGTTGTTGTTCATTATAGGAATGGGTGAGTGGAAGACGAGATGACTGATGAGGAGGAACCACTAATGGAGGGTGAGGAACTTCTAGTTGCTTCAGGAATGGCAAGCGAGGAAACACTAGCAGCCGCAGCAAAAGACGACCCTATGACTGATCAATCTCCTCCACAACCACCACCCTAGTCGACTGCAGTATATCGTGCCACTGATCAACAGTCCCAGGAATTTGAAACCTATAAATGGAGTCACAGTCACCTTGAGGATAAGCTTCATTCTTATGGCCTACAGGTGCTCGCCACCAAAGAAGAGGTGGACAAACTTAAAAGGTTTAAGAGCAAGACCGCCCGAAGAATTTTAATAATGAAGCACACTTATCGGGTTAAGTTTGCACACCTAAAGCGTAACATGAGCAGTTGCGGGCCCAGATGGCCCGGTTGCGAGCCCAACTGGGATAGTCTCAAGTACAGTGAACTCGACTAGAGTAGATAAGTAGGAACAAGTTTAAATGTATGTTTTTGTATGTTTTGTATGTTTTGGCCAACTAGGAATATGTTTTGTTGGGTGTAGTACTTGTAAGTAACTACTAAGACGATGTTATGAAATGAATGAAGCTTAAACATTATGTTTTGTCTAATTACTGGTGTGGCATAAATGTTACTGGTGGATGTTATTTTTGCAATATCATACTGAGGAACCTGTATTATTTTCAAATATTAGGTCAGATGTTTGGACGAACTAGAAGTGATCGCAGTAGCCAGACCGAAGGTGAAGGCAGCAGGGCCAATGGCACTTGCCTCAATGTCGAATCTGCGTTTGCTCACGTCTACCAAATGATGGGAGCATTTATGGAGGTAAGTAAGAACTTAATGCCACAACAGGGTACTCAAGGAGGCAACCGGGGGAACACGTAGCCGACCCAGTCAAAATGGTGGAGTCCTTTAAGAGGATGAAGCCACCAGTTTTTGAAGGCTAGATAGACCGACTGTTGCTGACGACTGGATTCGTCAAGTAAAGGTTGTATTTGAAGAACTCGAGACACCAGATAAGAGCAAGGTCAGGTTAGCAACCATTCTACTGGAGAAGGATGCAGGTGTCTGGTGGCAATCTGTCAAGCGCAGTATGGGAGATGGGCCAATAGCATGGAAAGATTTTCTTGAAGAATTCAGGAAGCATTATTTCCCTCTAGATGTACAGGAAGAGAAGCCCGTGGAGTTCCTAAATCTAAAGCAGGGAAACATGTCAGTTCGAGAGTATGAGACGAAGTTTATACAACTATCCCATTATGCCCCAGAACAGGTGCAGGACGAGGTAAAATCGGTGAAAAGATTCGAGCAAGGACTAAGGCCTGCACTAAGGTAAAAAATGGTGCCACTTTGTATTCGGAGGTTCGACAAGTTGGTTGATTGTGTAGCTATCACAAAAATGGATATGAATCAGAACCAGCTATCACAAGGGAAGACATAAGCACCAAAAATCTAGTATCAGAACATGAGCTTTAAAGACGGGAATTTGTTTTATCTGTGGGGAACAAGGACATTTCAAGGATCAATGCCTGAAGAATAACTCACAGACCGATCCACGTACAAGTTATAATTGTGGAAAGGTTGGACATGTCAGACCAGACTGCCCCTAATTTTAGAAGAACCGCAGCGGATCAACCCAAATGACTAATGACAAAGGGAAGAAGCCTTTTCACCATAGACGAGTATTCGCACTGACTGAGAACGATGCAGAGGAGAATGAAGAAGTTATTACCGGTATGTAAGTTAGAATGTAACTCGTTTTGGTTTGTATTTTGGACTTGAAAAGGAAGTTGTAACTTCTTGTAACGGGATGGGTATGTATTAATGGAATCCAAGCAAGTGTTGTGTTCGACTGTGGGTCATGTGACACTTTCGTATCTAAATCTTTTTCTGAGAAGTTGAAATACATTCACAAGGCAACCCCTGAATTGGCTTTAGAGGTAGGAACACCATCTGAAGCCACTCTAACTGCCAGTGTATGTTATAAGAATTGTAAATTACAGATTGGAGATGAATTACTAAGCATAGATCTGATGGAGTTGGGTTTTGTGGGAACAGATGTGATAATTGGAATACACTGGATGTCGAAGCACAAAACAACAATTGATTGCAAAGGAAATAGGGTGACCATGGAGGCACTCGGAAATTTGAAAATTATATTCCAAGGAAAGAAGAAGGGTGGAGAGATCTTAGCAGCTGCGGCAAAAGGAAAGGTACCAGAGCAAGTCAAGAAGATACACATTGTACGAGACTTCCGCTCATATTTTTGGAAGAGTTACATGGACTACTCCCATACAGAGATGTGGAGTTTAGCATCATGATTCAACCAAGTAGTGCACCAGTGTCAAAAGCACCATATCAGATGGTGCCAGTAGAACATAATGAAGTCAAGAAGCAGATTGAAGAGCTACTACATAAGGAATTTATCATGCCTAGTGTTTCACACTGGGGAGCACCAATGCTACTTGTTAAGAAGAATGATTGATATGCAAGGATGTGTATTGACTATTGGGAATTAAACAAGGTCACTATTCAGAATAAAAATTTTCAATTCCCATGATCGATGATTTGTTTGATCAGTTACAGGGAGCGATAGTGTTTTCAAAGATCGATCTGTGATCAGGCTACCAACAGGTCCGAGTCAAGGAAGATGATATACCAAAGACAACTTTTAGAAATCGACATGGACACTATGAGTTCTTGGTAATGCCATTCGAAGTGACTAACACTCCAGCATTTTCTTGGATATGATGATCTACAGTGGTGCTTCGCATTTGGGATTCGGATGTGTCTTGATGCAAGAAGGGAAAGTTATAGCCTACAAATAAGACAATTTCGACCACATGAGAAGAACTACCCTACACATGACTTGGAGCTAACTGCAATAATTTTATCCTTGAAGTTGTGGCAACATTATGTCGACGGAGGGAAGGTGGAAATATATACAGACTACAAAAGCCTAAAGTATATAGACCATCAGAAGGATTTGAATTTACAACAAAGACGATGGTTGGAAGTCTTGGAAGATATTAGGCCAGAGATTTTATACCATCCAAAGAAGGCCAATGTGGTAGCAGATGCACTCAGTAGGAAAAGGAGCATAGCTACACTGATTTTGCAGGGAAGGAGTAGGAAGTCGAGATAAGGCAAGCTGGTATCGAGGTGGTTACTTAAGGTCTGAGTATAGTGTTGGCACGATTAGAATTACGGCCAAGTCTGAATGAGCAAGTCAAGACGGTTCAGGAAGGAGATGTAGAAATTCAGGCACTTAAGAAACAAGTAAACGAAGGAAAACTTCCGAAGTGTGGTATAAGAGACGGGTTATTGTGGTTCGAAAACCGGTTGTGCATACTAAAAGATAAAGATCTAAGGGAGGAAATCTTGAAAGAAGCACACACCACCCTACTAACATTCCACCCGGGGAGTACAAAAATGTATAAAGATGTGAAACAGTGTTATTGGTGGGCTGGATTGAAGCGAGACATAGCAAAATTTGTGGTCAAGTGTTGTACATGTCAAAAAGTTCAAGGCAAAAAATCAAAAGCCCAGAGGATTACTGTAGTCGCTGCCCATTCCAAAGTGGAAATGAGAAAACATCTATATGGATTTCATCACGGGCCTACCCAGGAGTTCTAAAGGTAATGTCTTAATTTGGGTTATCGTGGACAGTCTGATGAAGTTTGCACATTTTCTTCCAGTGAAGATAATCTGGTCATTGGAGAAGTTGGCAGAAATTTACATCGAAGATATAGTGAAACTACATGGAGTACCAGTGTCGATAGTATCTGACAGAGATGCGAGATTCACATTACGATTCTGGCAGAGTCTGCAGTCAGCTTTGGGGACCAGAACAGATTTCAGTACAGCCTTACACCTACAAACAAACGGTCAGACCGAAAGAATTAACAGAATTCTGGAGGATACGCTGAGGGCATGTGTCATGGACTTCGGTGGGAGCTAGGAAAATTACTTAGCTTTGGTAGAGTTTGCTTATAATTACAGCTATCAGGCTAGTATTGGTATACGAAGCATTATATGGAAGGAAGTGTAGAACGCCCGTATGTTGGTATGAAGTAGGTGAGCGACAGATGCTTGGACCTGAAATCGTTCAGTAAACCTCAGAAAAGATTGAGCTATTCATGAAGTGACTGCAGATAGCATAGAGCTGACAGAACAGCTACGTCGACAACCACCGAAGAGAACTGGATTTAAGGAAGGCAATTCAGTATTCTTGAGGGTCTCACCGACCAAGGAAATAGTTAGATTTGGAAAAAGTGGCAAGTTAGCCCCAAGATACATTGGACCATACAAGACTCTAAAGAGAATCGGTAAGATGGCGTACAAGTTAGAGCTACCTGCAGAATTATCTTCGGTGCACAATGTGTTCCACGTCTCCATGTTAAAAAAATATGTGCCGGATCCGAGCCATCAACTGCCAGAGATTCCCGAAGACTTGCAAGTAAATCTTTCCTGTAATGAACAACCAGTAAGGATCCTTGATCATCAAGAGAAGGGGTCAAGGAACAAGGTTATTCCAATAGCCAAGGTACTCTGGAGAAATCAGTTTGTGGAAGAAGCCACTTGGGAGCCAAAGAGCCGAATAAAGAACTCATTCCTAGAGTTATTTTTGTGATTTTGTATGCTTTGTCCTTTCTTTTCTCCTAACTGGGCATAGTTCCGAGGATAGAACTATTCTCAGGAGGGAGTAATGTAATGTCTCCGAAATATTAATTTTATTTTGAAAGATATTTTCTTTTATACACACACACACACACATAAGCATTTTTTTTTTAAATAGCATATGTATTTATGTATTTGCTTTGATACATGAATGCTTGTATATATACAAAATTATATGTAAGAATGTATGATACATAAATACTATTTTACCCTTCATTTTAAAACCATGGTAATTATTAAACCATGGATTAATTTTTTTTACCATGGGGCAAATTAAAAACTATGTTCTTAAAGGACCATGGTTTTTATTTTTGAAAATGGGAGTTCCCATGATCAAATAGATGGCACTAATGGCAACTGCCACCTCACCCCTCCTCCTCCTTGGCTGGCCACATACCCCCCTTATCCCCCCTTCTCCCCATTTTAGGAAAGCTTGTTTCCTTTTCTATTCATTTTTCATCTCATCTTCTCCTTCAAAAAGGAGAAAAGGACAGAAGAATCCCTAAAAATACATCACCATTATCCTACTATGTTCTCTCAAAATTCAAGTCTTGCAACTTAACTAGTAGAAAAGAAGTTTTCAAGTGGAGAAGCAAAGCATAGGAAGCTAGGAAAAGGTGAAGGCTAAGCTAGAGAGGAAAGATCAACAAATCTACATTGTGGGTGTCTTTCTAAACTTATGATTTGTTAAAATAAAATCTTTTTATGATGATATTGTTGTTGTGTAGTTGAAATTATCATGATTGTAAGTTATGACATACTTATAGAATAATACATGAGCTAAGAATACTAATTGATAGATTAAGTCGAGATCTTGAGAAGGGTTAGCATGATTGATTAGAGAAATGATAGTCTTTTATTATGATGGAAATTAGAGTTGAAATTTTTATAGTAGAATCTTGTATGTATTCCTAATAACTGCCAAATTTCGTAATTTTTGAATATAGCTTGGTATTTTTATTAACTCCATCTTGCTACTGATATGAGACAACTTTCTATTCTTTTTAAAATGAACATGCTTGACTTTCAAAAATCATATCTCCATGTTTATCATAAATTTAGAGTTGAAATTTTTACTGTATGTTCTCTTATATGTCTACATCAATTCCCCAAAAATTCATACTTTCGGATGATATTTTATATTTTTAGAAAATACAACATCTATACTGAGTAAGAAAAAATATTAAACTGTTTTTCTGTTCTGTCTCAATACTTTTATGTTCGGTTTGGAAATTCATTCATTCTAAAATATAAGGATTCTTAAGCTGAAATTTTTATGCATGGTTCTTATATGTGTCTACAACAAACCCACTAATCTTCATAATTTTTAGATATTATTTTATATGTAATGAAAATCATGTTTCTGTACTAGGATAAGATTGTTTCATCTTTTTTTTTGTTATGCATACTTGTTACCCTGAAAAACATAACTCTATGATAAAAAGGGAATTTGAACTTGAAATTTTTACAAGAATGTCCTAAGTCAGTGTAGAGCATTTATACCAAGTGTCATAATTTTTTAATACAAATTATTATCTGTTTAAATTACAACTTGTTGTTCTGTTTGGGAAGCAGTATGCAGATAGTCTTAAAATTTACATCTTATTCAAATTGTCATAATTATCTGTGTACTTGGAGTTTTGAGCTAAATTTTGAATATGTCCTGCCTATATGTATCTGGATCATGCATTCCAAATTTTATGAGATTTTGATATCATGGTTATTTTTAACTGAGTTTTAAGTATACACTGGTTGACATTTCTGCGTTGAGCGAGAGCCCTTCCACACGGGACTCCCGGATCACTATGGCTGACTTTCGAAAACTCTGGAGAAGAAGCAAGCTTCAACGCTCCCCAAGAAAACAAAGCCATCATTGTGGGGAGGGTAAAAAGCATCCAACGCAAAGCAACCTTTCATTCCCTTGTTTCGTCGTGGCACACCCCCCTCCCCAAGCACTCCCTGGCGAAGGGGGGACCAGAAGACACCTTTCGTTTTTCCCCTTGAAAGAAAATGAAGGGTCGATGAGTGAAGAGTTCTCTTTTATCATATCTGTTAAGACACCCGAAAATATAGATAAGGGATGCTAGACTATTTAGTAAGGTTGAGAAAGATTGCCTTCCTGATCGATCCGCCAACTATACTACGATGCCCGGCAAACTAGAGAGCATTGAGCAAGAAATACGTTAGATAGAAGACCTAAAGCTCCCGTTGGAGCTTCAGCTAGGTGCATTCTGGGAACATCTTCCAACCATCGATTTAATTATCATACAGAATCGTATGCATTTTCTCCAGAACGAAATACGCTCTCTTATACATATCAGTGTGAGGTCATTTTCATCACTAAAATGACTTATTTTGAGAAAGTTTTTAACTGATAAAGTAAAGTAGATTCAAAGATTTTTCTGTATAATCTAAATACATGTAATTTTATTAAGTATGTGCTTAATTGTGATTTTTGCAACAAGCACCAGTTGTAGATTGGATGGATAGCTTACTGATTTGGGTATATATAAGTTATTATCATATTAAAGTTATACAATGAAGTTAGAAAGTTGTTAGTTAGCTTATGAATCATGAATTGAGCATGTTACGAATTGGACTTGAAAATGTCTACTATATTGAGATGTGAATGACTATGTAAATTAGCTTGCTGATTGTTTAGGGTAATGGTTATCACTCTAGAACTATCAATCCAATTGACCATTGGTAATTAGTAACCTCATCACCTCAAGTGCTTGGATAAGACATTTCTCGTGCATCGTCAGATTATTAACTACGGAAGGATTGATCGCGGGCCGGAGATATGGTCGAGATTCAAGCTAGAGGCAAAGGCGATCGATGAAGGTCAAGTCGTCAATGACATTGGTTTTTTTGGGTTGATGGGGCCAACTCTCAAGTCTGGATTGGAAATCGAGTTGGATTCCACTTGGGACAATATGAAGAGACTAGGATAATTAACTAGCAAATATTTGACTATCTTATTACTAATTACTTACGAATAATAGACGGTTAGTTGTTATAACTAAAATCAGAATGAGATTGGTGAACTAGATAGTATTATCTTATAGAATTAAAACCCTCATTATGTACTATTATGACAGGCACTAGTCGGGTGATTTTACTCGCCTGTCAAGGGGACACGTGCGGTGCCTTCCCACTTTTATGGGAACACGGGATGCGTAGTCTTGTCTGTAAATTCTTGAAATGTTGTGATAAGAACGGGAGGTGAACAGTAGGTTCTCCTGTCGGACGTAGCGAATGGACCCTACAAAATCTGTCAAGTTCTATGTTGTTGAGTGCGGACAGAGAACTAGAGTTGCGGCTCTACGTGCCTCGGCACCGCTCGATGAGCTTGCGGGCTACCCTAATTGTTTGTAGCAACTTTTGAGTGAGTTCCGGGTGTCGGGGAATAGAGGCAAACTATGATACCAATATTACTGTAGTGGCAAAATTAGACCGAATAACTGCAACCTCATCAGTCACTAGTTAACCGTCATGAACTGAAATTAGTACAAGAGAAGGATGCATGGCAAGGGACCAAACCCTGCAATAAGGAGGAAACAACCAGATTTGGTGATGTATGTAGTATGAGATGCATATGTTTCCAATTAAATGTGCATTAGACTAAGTGCGTCATGTGCATTGGAGTTGTGCATTAGATTCTAGGTCATGACATACACCGACACTTGCAGTTTGATTATACTTTTTTCTTTCCATCAATTATTGATTGTTAAGTTTGGGAAGTCACTCCTTTTATTAGGTTTGTGTCAGTTATATTTAACTGACATGCCCACGGTTGTCTAGTTGCAGGACCATTAGATGGTGAGTACGGGAGAACTCAAGCCAAGTGAATCATCGAAGTGAGGTGACAAGTGTACATACTTAAATTGTAAATTCATGATGTAATTTGAGCTGAAATTATTGTAAGACTTGCATATTGTAATACATTTTATTAAATAAAAGTTTTAATTTTATGTATTTTCTGTGTTGTGAGACTATTTGAAGTAAAGATTCTGGATCGTGTCATGGATTCTAGCTTAGGAATTTGGGGTGCTACAGAGTTGGGGCAAATTCTCAAGTAATTCTGATGGAAATTAGAGTTGAAATTTTATCATTCTGATGAGCATAAATGATAGCTAGTGGTAGTGTCTTAAAGAGAAGAATAGAATACGTCATTATTTTTAATTGCAAGGACAGACACTAGTCGAGTGGTTGTACTCACCTGTCAAGGAGACACGTGCGGTGCCGCCTCACAAGTCAGTGGGCACAGATGGCATAGTCTCATCTCTTAATTCTTGAGGTCTAGTGATAAGAACGGAAAGTATCTTCTGTCAGAAGTTTAGGGAATGGACCCTAGAGTATCTGTCAGATACTATGTTGTTTAATACGGACAGGAAGCAAGAGCAAAACTCTAAGACACTTGTTGGGGGTGAAAGTACCGCAGAACCACCTTATGTCCGTAACAACTTTTGGTGAGGTCCAGGGGTGGAAATGGTCTGCAGGGACCGGCATTGTCCAGGGGCAGAAAATGGCCCACAGGGTTCCGGCATCATGGCATAATAATATGATCATTTTCGATTGCAGAGGCGGAATTGGACCGAACATCTGTAACTTCATCAGTCACTAGATTAATCTCAAGAACGGGAAAGAGTACAAAAGTAGGATGCATGGCGAGCATTCGAACCCTACAATCAGGAGAAGGCGAGCTTGATTTGGGAAGTATATATGTAGTATGGGATGCATATGTTTCCAAATCAAGTGTGCATTAGAATAGGAGCATCGTGTGCTTTTGAGGATTGTGCATTAGATTCTAGGTCATGACATACACTAACACTTGTGATTTGACTACACATTTTTCTTTACATTAAATATTGGTTGTTACGTTTTGAAGAGTCACTGGTTTTATCAGCATTACGTCAGTTGCATTCAACTGACATGCCCACAGTCTGATTAGTTGCAGGACTACTGGACCGTGGAAGCAGGAGACTCGAGCTGCGTGGATCGTCCAAGTGGAGATTATAAATTTGTACAAAAAATTTTATTGATGTAATTTAAGATGTAAATGATTAATGTAAGATTGTATTGTACAATGTAACCTTCGGAGATGCAATGAAAGTTTCAATCTCTTGTCAATTTTCTATGTTAAGCACTCGTTTGAAGTAAGATTCAGACTTTTGTCTCGAGTTTCTATGTATGAAAATCGGGGTGCTACAAACTCAATATGAGGTAAAGGGCTTTACTGAAATATGAGACAAATGTAATTAGGTACATGCAATAAAATTTTTAACATAGCAAAAGATGCAAGCTTCAGTGCACTTAAATTGCTAAAAAAACAACCGGTTCTAAAAATTGGTCTAGGCGGCACTTATGCACTAGGCAGTCCCAGGCGACTCGGCTAGGCCCTGGGCATTTGAAAAAAATCGGATTGGCCAGCTGGGCAGGTCTAGGCAGGTCTAGCTTTTCCATATTACGTGACAGCCAAGGGTAAATAATTAATCCTGTCATGTTTGGTACGTTATAAAAAAATAAACAATAATACAATAAAATTATATATATATATATATATATATATATATATATATATATATATATATATATATATATATATATATATATATATATATATATATATATGTTAAGTGAACCCTCCGTGGTTCGAATGTGTCATTGTCTCAAAACCCCCGTGCTTCTTCTCTCTCTCATCTTTAAAATCCCAAATTGATGACAAAAGTTCTAAACCAGAAACCCCCTAAGTCGCTCTTGTTCTCCCTCTCTTATCACATCCTCAAATCCTCAAATCGATTGCCCCTCTCTCAATCGCTTCTCCTCGAATCATCGCCTCCCGTCAAATCCTCGTAACCTTAGCTTTTCTCCTCGAGCTCACATCTGAGTCTAAGGTACTCTCTCTATCGTTTTTTCTTTTGTTTACATTTGGATTGTTTGTTTGTATTACGAGTCTGTGATGATGTGGATTCGGTTCTTTTGTTCGGATTGTTTGATGGTCTTACGAATTAGAGTTTACAAGTCTTCATGTCTCTAGTCTAGCCTACCTGTCGATCAGAACCAGTTCCATATCTTATATCTTCCCCTGCACCGAACGACATAAAATTTATTTACTTAAACAATCCTAGTAATTTCTGGTTTTAGATGATCATTTGATATACTTAAAAAAAGGAAATTATGTGTTGAAAGATAATTTTGTATTAAAACATTATCTTATGAAAAGAAGTTCTCTACAATATTTGTGCAACAAATAACATTAAATCTCAATCATAACATTGTCACAATTTTTATATGCAACACTAATGATTCATCTTCTCATACTTCTAATTTCTAAAATTCAGTTCCCATGATGCCATAGTTGGCATACTCTTGAGTTTATTTATTCTTAACTTATGATGCCAACAGTTGGCATACTTTTGAAGTTTATTAAACTTATAATGGTACTATTGGTATGCTTTTGAAATTTGAGTTTATTAGTTAAGTTTCATGCTATGATGCTCTTGCTTACTGTCTTGTGAGTTTACTAGTCTTCATGTCTCTACTCTAGTCTACCTGTCGATTAGAACCAGTTTCATATCTTATATCTTCCCTTACACCGAACGTCATAAATTCACGTAAACAATACTAATAATTTTTTGTTTTAGATGATCATTTGATAAACTTATAAAAAGGAAATTATGCGCTGAAAGATAATTTTGTATTAAAACACTATATTATAAAAACAAGTTCCCTACAATATATGTGCTACAAATAACATTAAATCTCAATCATAACATTGTCACAATTTTTATATGCAACAGTAATGATTCATCTTCTCATACTTCTAATTTCCAAAATTCAGTTCCCATGATGCCACAGCTGGCATACTCTTCAGTTTATTTATTCTTAACTTATGATACCAACAGCTGGCATACTTTTGAAGTTTATTGAACTTATAATGATATTGTTGGTATGTTTTTGAAATTAGGATTTATTTGTTAAGTTTCATGCTATGATGCTTTTATTTATTGCCTTGTTCCCTTACACCCCCCCCCCCCCCCCAAAAAAAAAAAAAAAAACAACAACAAAAAAAAAAAACCTACCACCTAAGCCTCGCTTACAAGGTCTATGCGGTTGGGACTTCTGCTTATTCCGACAGCAACAAAAAATATTCGTCGTATGTGGGCTTTTCCGAGTGTTTTGATGTTAAGTATAGCTACGACGTTTGAGGTTAATTTAGCTATTCAACAAATAAATGGAAATTTTATTTATCAATATCTATGGTCTTGGACCATCAATAATGATTTTTCTTTAGAGTTCGGACACTTAATCGATCCACTTAATTCTATTATGTCAATATTAATTACTATTGTTGAAATCATGGTTCATATTTATAGTGACAATTATAAATAATATTGCCGTCCGACTGCCGCCTAGCAATTTTTAGAGCACTGGTTCATTTCCTTCTTTTATTTTAAAAATAGGAGAGACAGTGAAAGAAATTCTCTTACAGTATAATACTGCTTTCAGCAGTTCAAATAAACTGCTCATCTCCACTCTGAAGCTACTTTCAAGTATTCGTTAGCAGTTGCACCATGTAATGCCAATTATAATCATTACCTTGGGCTTGAGGGAATTAAGAGCTAAATAACCCCATCTCCGTTCACAATGTTTACAACTGCACCTGTACTAATTCTCTAAACAATATAAACTATAAGAATCGCAGCTACAGAATCGTGATTTCTCTTAGATTCTAATAGATTGGGAATTATGGAATTGTATGAGGTCCGTTAACTTGGTCTAAATGAGGATCCAGTAGACGTTAATAGAAGAAATTAATGAGACAAACTCATACATCTGTGCATACCACAGCTTGAAGAGGAAAAAATGACTATCAATTTACGCTCCTTCACAGGATCCGAAAGAGTTAGCAAAGCAGTTACGATCTACCGCTTCCAGAGATGATCTTCATATCAAGCTACTCCAGAGCACATTAAAATTTAAAATTAAAAAAAACAAGAATATTTTGTAACATCTATATGGAAAGAAATTACAGTGATATCTATATAGTATCATTTGCTTAAAAAAATAAATACAAAAAACTGATAAATGACTAATTACCAAGTAGCATGGGTATTAGCACCTTTTATCCTATACATTGGCATTTTCTGAGAGTATGATAACGACAACTGCTTCAAATGGACATCCAACAATTGTCTCTTTCATTTTATAACAGTGGATAATCTCTACTACTATAATGGGAGAAGGCCTTAGTATTCCATAACCCAACCCGTGCAAAGCACGTGCTGACAGATTTTTCCCCCCTTTCCATTATCCCCTTTTCCCACGTGCTGTGCACGTGTATGATACTAGTAAGCCTAAAAGAGAAACTCTTAACATTAATCAATGTTGCAATAAACTTTAATTTACTGATCCTTACTGTCAATATCAACCCTGTGTCTGTGTTCTCAAAAGGGGTTTGGGTTTACAAGAACTAATATACCAGAGGAGCTAGAACGTTTGTCGGCTGAAGAAGCCAAAAACTATCAGACGGATGTTCACAATTCATTCCTACATTCCAGACTATGTTCCCTTCTGATGTGGGATAAAAGAATAGCACAAATCAGAGCTCTCTGATCTCCTCTGAATCCTCCTCACTGTGATCATCAGGTCAACTGGAGTTCAATGGGCCGCAACCAGCTCAGGCCCACAGGCTAACGGTCCGACCCGGTCTGTTAGGATTCCAGACCCGCTTGCCTCTGCCTATAATTACCAGGTCTCATCCTCACTTTAAAAGGTAATCAATCTTTCCCCACCTGAACCCTAGCTGTCCAATCTCTTTTCCAGTGACTGACTAGATCATCGAAGGGCCTGTCGCCGGGACTTCTCCTGGTGTTTCTAGACAGTGTGCAGGTACAGAAGATCCGAGCTGAGCTACTGGATCCGAACCGAGCACCCGGCCTCTACCTCTCTGCTGCTAACCCGAGCCGGTCCTACTCCCCAGGGCCGGACCGACGCCAGTACCCCAGTTTCCATTTCACAAATTACAAGAACTCACACTTGCTGCCTCACACCCCAAAAACAAACAGCATCAGGTTGGCGCCGTTTGTGGGAAACCCTCAGGTACTATCGCCAGACCGAACCCAACCAAGGACGTCACCCCAGGTCCGAGCTCTTCTATGGCTCCAAAAGCCAGACGGGTCGTCACCTCGGCACGACATCCGGACCCTCCACATCACAGCCGCGCGGATGCCTAGGGTTCCAATCAACCTCGGGTGAACGGCACAGCCAGACCCTCAAATGCGACTGATTTACGCCGCGTCATCTTAGATCGGCAGGCCAGCCGGAGAAGGGGAGAGACCGCTTCCAACTCGGTCTCGAGCCATCACCGACGACCATCCCAAGTGCGCGATCCAGAACACAGTCACTCGCCCCGTGGACCTCCGTCCCCGCAGGACCCGGTGGGACAAGCCCTCGTCACCAGGGTCGAGTTCCAAATTTTGGGGACGAGATCCTTCAAGCCATCCGAGACGGCCAAAGCACCGAGGTCCGGAACAGTTCCGACCCATGGCCAGGGACAAGAAGCTGCGAATCCCACGGATCGGCCCGCCCCTAGGAACAGGCAGACGTTGTCCTTCGGCGTTTACAGGAGATAGAGAACCGCCTCGCCCATCTCGGAGATGGTGGATGATACCGGGTCGCGGTCATCGGCAGACTCGACCCCCATTCTCCTTCCAAATCCAAAAACTGAGATACCTCGGAATTTTAGGTCACCTCAATTCGAGACCTACAACGGCGAATGTGATCCTGCTGATCACATGGAGGGGTTTAAGACCCTCATGATGATTCATGGTCTTCGACGAGGAGAGCAACTCAGCAGGCCTCAGAGCCAACTTGGATCTAGTCAACGAAGTCTGGGAAAATCCGTCAACAGAAGAAGCATATACCAGGAACGGGTCGAGAAATTTTACAACAAGAGGGTCCATCCCACCAACATCAAATAGGGTGACCTCGTCCTCAGGAAATTGGCGATATCCGACCCTAGCAAAAAGAGAAAGTTGGCCCCTAATTAGGAGGGCCCGTATAAGGTCTCCGAAGTAGTGCGCCCCGACACCTACCGACTCACTGACCTGAGAGGCAACATAGTCAAGAGACCCTGGAATGCGGAGCACCTCATCAAGTACCTCGAAGGGGAGGACTAAACTTCTTATGTAACCAATCCCTTGTAATCGGCATCACATGCCACTAATCTTTGTATGAAAATATTAAAGAAAAGAGGCTTATTTATCTCCAAGTTTTTAGCTCAGATTCTCTATGTAAGTTTCCACACTTTCCACCCCAAGCCTCGACACCCGACGGTAATCTCGAGCACATGGGTAGCTTTCTCAAGCTAAGGCAGCAGAACTCGTCGCTTTTTGCCGACCCCCAGGCCTCGACACCTGACGGTGATCTCGAGCACATGGGTAGCTTTCTCAAGCTAAGGCAGCGGAGCTCGTCGCTCCTTAACGACCCACAAGCCTCGACACCTGATGGTGATCTCGAACACATGGGTAGCTTTCTCAAGCTAAGGCAACGGAGCTCGTCGCTCCTTGCCGACCAACAAGCCTCGACACTTGACGGTGATCTCGAGCACATAGGTAGCTTTCTCAAGCTAAGGCAGCAGCGCTCGTCGCTCCGTACGGACCCCCAAGCCTTGGCACTTGACGGTGATCTCGAGCACATGGGTAGCTTTCTCAAGCTAAGGCAGCGGAGCTTGTCGCTCCTTACCGACCCACAAGCCTCGACACCTGATGGTGATCTCGAGCACATGGGTAGCTTTCTCAAGCTAAGGCAGCGAAGCTCGTCACTCCTTGCTGACCCACAAGCCTCGATACCTGACAATGATCTCGAGCACATGAGTAGCTTTCTCAAGCTAAGGCAGCAGAGCTCGTCTCTCCGTACTGACCCCACAAGCCTCGACACCTGATGGTGATCTCGAGAACATGGGTAGTTTTCTTAAGCTAAGGCAGCGGAGCTCGTACCTCCATGCCGACCCCCAAGCCTCGACACCTGACGGTGATCTCGAGAACATGGATAGCTTTCTCAAGCTAAGGCAGTGGAGCTCGTCGCTCCGTGCTGACCCCCAAGCCTCGACACCTGACGGTGATCTCGAGCACATGGGTAGTTTTCTCAAGCTAAGGCAGTGGAGCTCGGCACTCTGTGCTGACCCCCAAGCTCGACACCTGGCGGTGATCTTGAGCACATGGGTAGCTTTCTCAAGCTAAGGCAGCGGAGCTCGTCGCTCCATGCCGACCCCCAAGCTCGACACCTGGCGGTGATCTTGAGCACATGGGTAGCTTTCTCAAGCTAAGGCAGCGGAGCTCGTCGCTCCGTGCCGACCCCCAAGTCTCGACACCTGGCGGTGATCTTGAGCACATGGGTAGCTTTCTCAAGCTAAGGTAGCAGATCTCGTCGCTCCTCGCTGACCCACAATCCTCGGCAACTGACGGTGATCTCGAGCACATGGGTAGCTTTCTCAAGCTAAGGCAGCGGAGCTCGTCTCTCCGTGCCGACCCCCAAGCCTTGACACCCGGCGGTGATCTCAAAGTCAACAAAGCAGAGGAAGTGTGTACAGTTTTTGCCTGCTTCAAAACGAGTTTTGGGAATCAAGTTACATTAAAGGGTTTGCTCCTGGTAGGAATATCGTCCGTCGAGTTAAATCTTTAAAGAGGGTAAGAAAATATGCAACAGTCCTAAGTCGTTCAATCTTTACTGTCACTTCGTGTGCAATCTTTTCTGGCCGAACTCCAAGCCTCAGCGCCATGCGGTGACCACGAGCATAGGGAGGTCTTCGACCCTCGCATCCTCGTAGCTCGGCTCGAACTCTGGGTTCCTAAGGAGGTATCATCTGGACAGCCAAAGTCCTAAACCTTTGGCTGGGACATCAGCAAAACCCCCACACCCAAAATTTTCGTTAAGACTTAGGACGCTCGCCTATCGGCAAGCGCCCCGAGCCCCAGACCAGGGATCGACCCACCTTTCACCCACTGACGACTGGAGATAAACAGCACTCATAGTCGTTACCCCCAATTGTCAGAGGGTGGCAGGAGAGCCACTGACCCAGGACTCCCGAGCAAAAATTTTGGTTAAAGCACTCGCCTTCGGTAAGCGCTTGGAGCACCGCCTCCAGGGTCGACCATCCTCTCACCAGCTAGCAACTGGGGATAAACAGCTTTCATGACCGATTACCCCCAATTATCAGAGGGTGGCAGGAGAGTCACCACTTTAGGACTCCCGAGCAAAAATTTCCGTTAGGGCACTCGCATTCGGCAAGCACCCTGAGAACCATCTCCAGGATCGACCCTCCTTTCACCTGCTGGCAACTGGGGATAAACAGCACTCACAGTCGTTATGCCCATCAGAGGGTGGCAGGAGGGCCACCGGCAACGAGAATTCCCGGTGAGTGAGACAATTTCTGGTGAGGGGGTGGGGGTTTTATAGCCCTCAGGATGGCCGCATTTATGACATGGGAAGTTGAAACGGCGGAAGGCAGAACGTCCGCCATTAATGATGTTGGAAGGCGTAAACGTCCTCCATTAATGACCTTGGAAGACGAAACATCTTCCATTCCCATCCTTCCAGAATTGCTCACCCTCGTCGCCATCCTCCTGCTCGAACACGTCCTTCGGCCCGGCCTTGAGGACCAGCCATCGGAAAGCAGAAGCCCTAGCTTCCTTACAGGTTGGAGGAGCTCATTTCCCAAACCAAACAGGCCTTATTCGGCCCCACGTTCTAACCGCACGGTAAGATTTCTTAATCTCACAAGTCTTCGACCCTCGGCTCGGCTCCTAAACCAAGCAGGGATCCTCCTTCGCTCGTTCTAAAAAACAAGTCCAGGTAAATCGAAAAGATTATTTTTTATTATCATAAGCGCCTTGGAAGGCCACAATACAATGAAGTTTATTACAACGGCTACCGCCTCAGCCTAAACTATCCTTAGAGCCCCTCCAAACTAGCACGGGCTAACTCAAACCCCACCGATCGGCTTGGCTCCACGGCCTGCTCAGCATAATCCTTAGGAGCAGCCAAGGTAGACACGCCAGCCACGGAACTTTGGGCATCGCCCTGCTTCACATATTCTAACTGTCGAATCGGAGATGGTTCGCGGCCCGAGGAGCGCCCACCCCCCAAAGAGACCGACATCCCCAACATCGTCTTGTAACGCTGAATCGCGATCTCTTTCTCCACGATGACCTCACGAAGGAGCGACTCCGAGGTAGGCCTTTGAACCGAGGCGCTTGACATTGAAAATCCGAGGCCCGCGCTTCCGAGGTCACTAGCGACTATTGCCTTCTTCAATTGAGCAGCTTCCGCGCTTAGCTCCTTCGACTTGTTTTGGAAGTAGTGGAAAGTGACGTCATGATCGCGAGCTTTCTTCTGATATCTGTCAAGAGTGGACTCCAATACCTTGATCTTGCTCCGAAGCCACGTCACCTTGGATTGTCGAGGATCAGACTTGAGGAAGGAGGCCGACATCTGATAGAAGCGCAACAAAAGATCATTCTGAGGCCATGAATTCACAACTTACAATCTCGAAAAATTACACAAGTCGAAAATGGTTAGACGGGCAAAAAGTCGAGGCAAAACACTTGGCCAACCAAAAATTCTTTGTCATAAATTAGAATACTTTTAAAAAATACCGCAGTGGCCAGTCCACCTTCAGCAAATACAATGTCAAAAACAAAAACAAAAAAAGGAAAACAACTACGGCGTAGGGCCAACCTCTCCCTCGGGTCCGGCAACGGCCACGGGGTCGACAACCAGCTCGCGCTAGCCCCTCCGGCTCCGCCTTCCCCTTCACCTGGCTCATCGCCCCCAGGGGTCTTCGGCGGCTCGTCGATCACCATGTCATAATCGAAGCCCGTCAAATCCAAAGTCGGATAGAAATGCTTGACATGGCTCAATGCCTTGTCGTACACCTCGTTCTGAGCCTCAATGACCATGTCCTGCGCCTTCAAGGTCAGCATCCCCTTCTCCACCTCAAACGCCTTCCTCAGCACCACCTCCTTCCTCAACCCGTCATCGGCCATCGAGGCTAGGTCGGCCTTCAGGGCCTGCTCTTGCTTCATCGAGGCATCCAGAGCGGTCTTCAGGTCCATCATCTCGCGTTTAAAGCGATTGGTTTGGCTTCGCTCATACTTCAGCTCCAAGTCATGGATCCTCATCACCTGGTTGCCGGACATACAAGCCTATAGTTGAGGTAAAAACACTTGAGTAAAAACACTTGAGTAGAAACAAAATCGTGAAGAACAAACGCGTAAAGACATAAATACAAATCCTCGAAATTTACCTGCACGCTCGCCTGAGCCCACCTCATGTAGGCCGACTCGAGGGTGTCAGCACCTATGCTTTGCCGATCCCAAGGCGTGGCCATCTTTTCCACAAACTCCACAGCAATCGGACCCTCGGTCAGGGTATCCCCCTTCCGAATGGACCAGTCCGGGGCCCAAGGCTGAAGCCCTTCTTCCCTGACCATGGTTTGGACATCGGCATGGAAGGAGGGGACACCCCCTTGCACGATCTCCGACACCTTCGAGGCTTTGGAGCTCGGCACGATCGCGGTCTCCTTCGCCTGACCGGACCGCACCCTCTTCGCCTTTGGCTCGAGCTAAGCCTCGAAAGCTGACTTGGAAGGGGGCCCCGACTGCTTCCCCTTATTGGATTGCTCCACCTTCTGCTTTTTCATTGCGATCCTCCTCTCTTGATCGCCTCGGGGTCCATCTCTATAGAAAAATCCATTAAAAAGCGATGAGCACAAAAGAGGATTACTAAAAGAAAAAACGAACAAAAAACATACGAGACGCAGCGGGGCTCGGTCCGACATAGGCCATATGATTCTTTGTCACCTTCGGCCAACTTATACTGTGGCTCTTACGAAGACGCTCCACGAAGGCCCACTCCTCGGCCGAAAGATCACTCTTCTTGGGACCCTTGAAATTAGGCTTGTAGAAGTTCCACCTCGTTGGGATCTCCCAAGGCTTGTCGCTCCGGACGACGAAATATTTCTTCTTCCATTCCTTTATCGAGTCGGGGTGGCCATGCACGACCTTACCCCCGCTCCGAGGCGATACGTAATAAATCTCCTCAAACTTCCCAGACAAGCTAACTCCGAGCATAGCTCGGAAGATATTCAGCCTCAGCGGCACTCTCCTCTCTTCACACAACAAGACGAAGCTCACCATCTGCTTCCACGAGTTCGGCCCAAATTGCATCGAACATAGTGAGGCCCAATTCAGAACGTCGCAGATGAAGGGATGGATGGGCAGCCTCAGTCCCAAGGAGAATGCATCCACAGGGAAGATGTAGTACCAAGGTGCCAGAGGGTCGGTGGGCCTGAGGCCGACACTGGGAACCATCAACTTGAACTCCCTCCCAATGAAGTAGCTCGCACGGATCAACAACAGGTCCTCCCCTTTCAAAATGAGGGGGTACCGTCCATCTTAATCTTCACCCGGCTCGGTGAAGAGGGTTGTATCCCGTAACGAACCAAGTCCTCGACGTCATCCGGGTACTTCCTAATCGACTGTGGCTAAGGCAAGAACGGGACCTGTAGCTTCCGGGGAGCTATCGCCTTATCCGGACTGCTGGGCATCGTCCACTTAATCTTCTTCTTCTGTGCCTTAGGAGCCTTCTCAGGCGATGAGGTTGATAGCGATGCGAGGATCGATGCCCTCGAGGAGGAGGCCATACCCTCGGCAGCTCGCATCTCCTCGGTAGGGGACCACCCAGGAAATTCCCCCTCCTCGCCCTCGTCATCAATAACTTCAACGGGGCGCTCCTCTTCCTCCGAATCGCTGCTCTCCACCACAAACGGCATGCGGGCACGTAGCGGCAGCACGGCGAACACTTCCTCTTTCGTATCCTAAGAAGTCGAGGAGTCTGACAAACCGGTGTGTGTACCACTGCCGGGGGTTGAAGCGAAAGAGCCGGACTGAGCCCTGGACATGTTGAAATTACTAACCTGGGTGAAGCTTAACGAAAGATCGTCGGAAAGCTCGTCGACGATGACGGAAAGTCCTAGAGAGAAAAGCTCTGAGTTCTAGAGAGAGAAAGTGAAAGTGAGATATGAAAAGGGGGGAGGGGACGCTTATATAGAGAGGATTAAAACTCCTCGATTCTAGGAAAAATCGGTTACTGTAACTCCTTGATTCTCGCGAAAATAGTTACTGTAACTCCTCGATTCTCGCAAAAATAAGGTTCCTATAATGGCTACTGGAATCTCCGAGCCAACCACCTACGCCTCGACACACAGGGATGGCTTTCATGAGCCAAGTCTCTTGGGCTCGCCCTCGCTCGCCGACCCCCTAAGCCTCGACAGTCGACCTAGATATCGAGCACAGGGGTAACTTTCGCAAGTCAAGCCCTTTGGGCCCGCCCTCGCTCACCGACCCCCTAAGCCTCGATGCTCAACAGCTATCTCAAGCACAGGGGTAGCTCTCGCAAGCCAAGTCTCTTGGTCTTGCCTTCGCTCGCCGACCCCCTAAGCCTCGACGCTCAACAGCTATCACGAGCACAGGGGTAGCTTTCGCAAGTCAAGTCACTTGGGCTCGCCCTCACTTGCCGACCCCCTATGCCTCGACGCACAACCGAGATATTGAGCACAGGGTGGCTCTAGCAAGCCAAGTCTCTTGGGCTTGCCTTCGCTTGTCGAACCCCTAAGCCTCGATGCTCGACAACTATCTCGAGCACAGGGGTAGCTTCCACACGACAAGTCTCTTAGGCTCGCCTTAGCTCGCCAACCCCCTAAGCCTCTATGCTCAACAGCTATCTCAAGCACAGGGGTAGCTTTTGCAAGTCAAGTCTCTTAGGCACGCCTTCGCCTACGGACCCCCTAAGCCTCGACGCTCAACAGCTATCTCGAGCACAGGGATAGCTTTTGCAAGTCAAGTCTCTTGGGCTCGTCAACCCCCTAAGCCTCGAAGCTCGACCGAGATCTCGAGCACATGGGTAGCGCTCGTAAGCCAAGTCTCTTGGGCTCGCCTTCGCTCGCCGACCCCCTAAGCCTAGACACACGACAGCTATCTCGAGCACAGGGATAGCTTCCACACGACAAGTCTCTTGGGCTCGCCTTCGCCTGCCAACCCCCTAAGCCTTGACGCTCGACAGCTATCTCGAGCACAGGGGTAGCTTTCGCAACTCAAGTCTCTTAGACTCGCCTTCGCCTCCCAACCCCCCTAAGCTTCGATGCTCAACAGCTATCTCGAGCACCGGGGCAGCTCTCGCAAGCCAAGTCTCTTGGGCTCGCCTTCGTTTGCCGGCCCCCTAAGCCTCGACGCTTAACAGCTATCTCAAGTACAGGGGCAGCTTTCGCAAGTCAAGTCCCTTGGGTTCGTCGAGCCCCTAAGCCTCTACGCTTGAACAAGATCTTGAGCACGGGGGTAGCTCTCGCAAACCAAGTCTCTTGGGCTTGCCTTCACTCGTCGACCACCTAAGCCTCGACGCTCAAAAGCTATATCGAGCACAGGAGTAGCTGCCACACGACAAGTCTCTTGGGCTCGCCTTTGCTCGCCAACCCCCTAAGCCTCAACACTCGACAGCTATCTCGAGCACAGGGGTAGCTTTCGCAAGTCAAGTCTCTTAGGCTCGCCCTCGCCAGCCGACCTCTTAAGCCTCGATGCTCAACAGCTATCTCGAGCATAAGGCAGCTCTCGCAAGCCAAGTTCGTGGGCTCGCCTTCGACAGCTATCTCGAGCACAGGGGTAGCTTTCGCAAGTCAAGTCTCTTGGGCTCGCCGACTCCCTAAGCCACGACACTCGACCAAGATCTCGAGCACAGGGGTAGCTCTCGCAAGCCAAGTCACATGGACTCGCCTTCGCTCGCCGACCGCCTAAGCCTCGATGCTCAACAACTATCTCAAGCACAGGGGTAGCTTCCATACGACAAGTCTCTTGGCTCACCTTCGCTCGTCAAGCCCCTAAGCCTCAACGCTCGACAGATATCTCGAGCACAGGGGTAACTTCCGCAAGTCAAGTCTCTTAGGCTCGACTTCGCCTACCGATCCTCTAAGCATCGACGCTCAACAGCTATCTCAAGCACAGGGGTAGCTCTCGCAAGCCAAGTCTATTGGGCTCGCCTTCGCTTGCTGACCCCCTAAGCCTCGACGCTCAACAGCTATCTCGAGCACAGGGGTAGCTTTCGCAAGTCAAGTCTCTTGGGCTCGCCCTCGCTTGCCGACCCCTTAAGCATCGACGCTCGACCGAGATCTCGAGCACAGGGGTAGCCCTCGCAAGCCAAGTCTCTTGGGCTCGCCTTCGCCTGCCGTCCTCCTAAGCCTCGACGCTCAATAGCTATCTCGAGCACAAGGGTAGCTTTCGCAAGTCAAGTCTCCTGGGCTCGCCCTTGCTCGCCGACCCCCTAAGCCTCGACGCTCGACAACTATCTTGAGCACAGGGGTAGCTTCCACATGACAAGTCTTTTGGGCTCGCCTTTGCTTGCCAACCACCTAAGCCTCGATGCTCAGCAGCTATCTCGAGCACAGGGGTAGCTTTCGCAAGTCAAGTCTCTTAGGCTCGCCTTCGCCTGCCGACCCCTTAAGCCTCGACGCTCAACAGCTATCTCGAGCACAGGGGTAGCTCTCGCAAGCCAAGTCTCTTGAGATCGCCTTCGCTCGCCGATTCCCTAAGCCTCGACGTTCAACAGCTATCTCGAGCACAGGGGTATCTTTCGCAAGTCAATTCTCTTAGGCTCAGCAACCCCCTAAGCGTCGACGCTCAACTGAGATCTCGAGCACAGGGGTAGCTCTCGCAAGCCAAGTCTCTTGGGCTCACCTTCACTCACCGACTCCCTAAGCCTCGGCGCTCGACAGCTATCTCGAGCACAGGGATAGCTTCCACACGACAAGTCTCTTGGACTCACCTTTGCTCGCCAACCCCCTAAGCCTCGATGCTCGACTACTATCTCGAACACAGGGGTAGCTTTCGCAAGTCAAGTCTCTTAGGCTCGCCTTTGCCTACTGACCCCCTAAGCCTCGATGCTCAACAACTATCTCGAGCACAGGGGCAGTTCTGGCAAGCCAAGTCTCTTGGGCTCGCCTTCGCTCGCCGACCCCCTAAGCCTCGACGCTCAACAGCTATCTCGAGAACAGGGGTAGCTTTCGCAAGTCAAGTCTCTGGGGCTCGCCGACCTCTAAGCCTCGATGCTCGACCGAGATCTCGAGCACAGGGGTAGGTCTTGCAAGCCAAATCTCTTGGGCTCGCCTTCGCTTGCCGACCCCCTAAGCCTCGATGCTCGATAGGTATCTCGAGCACAGGGGTAGCTTCCATACGACAAGTCTCTTAGGCTCGTCTTCGCTTGCCAACCCCCTAAGCCTCAGTGCTCGACAGCTATCTCGAGCACAGGTGTAGCTTTCGCAAGTCAAGTCTCTTAGGCTTGCCTTCGCCTGCCGCCCTAAGCCTCGACGCTCAATAGCTATCTCGAGCACAGGGGTAGCTCTCGCAAACAAAGTCTCTTAGGCTCGCCTTCGCTTGCTGACCCCCTAAGCCTCGATGCTAAACAACTATCTCGAGCACAGAGGTAGCTTTCGCAAGTCAAGTCTCTTGGGCTCGCCCTCGCTCGCCGACCCCCTAAGCATCGCGCCCGACCGAGATCTCGAGCACAGGGGTAGCTCTTGCAAGCCAAGTCTCTTCGGCTCGCCTTCGCCTGCAGACCCCCTAAGCCTCGACGCTCGACCTAGATCTCGAGCACAGGGGAAGCTTCAATACGACAAGTCTCTTGGGCTCACCTTCGCTCGCCAACCCCCTAAGCCTCGACGCTCGACAGCTATCTCGAGCACAGGGGTAGCTTTCGCAAGTCAAGTCTGTTAGGCTCACCTTCGCCTGCCGACCCCCTAAGCCTCAACGCTCAACAGCTATCTCCAGCACAGGGGTAGCTTTCGCAAGTTAAGTCTCTTCGGCTCGTCTTCGCATGCCGACCCCCTAAGCCACGACGCTCGACCTAGATCTCGAGCACCAGGGTAGCTTCCACACGATGAGACTCTTGGGGCTCGCCTTTGCCTGCCGCCCCCTAAGCCTCGACGCTCGATAGCTATCTTGAGCACAAGGGTAGCTTTACACATCAAGTCTCTTTGGCTCGCAGCTCCTGGTCGACCCCCTAAGCCTCGGTGCTCGACCTAGATCTCGAGCACAGGGGTAGCTTTCGCAAGCCAAGCCTCTTCGGCTCGCCTTCACCTGTCGACCCCCTAAAGTCTCAACGCTCGACAGCTATCTTGAGCACAGGGTTAGCTTTCGCAAGGCAAGTATCTTCGGCTCGGCTTCGCCTTCCGACCCCCTAAGCCTCGACGCTCGACAACTATCTCGAGCGCAGGGGTAGCTTTCGCAAGCCAAGTCTCTTCGGCTCACCTTCGCCTACCGACCCCCTAAGCCTTGACGTTCGACCTAGATCTCAAGCACAGGGGTAGCTTCTACTAGCCAGTCCCTTAGGCTCGCCTCCACTTGCCGACCCCTTAGTCCTCGGCGGTCGATCTAGACCTCGAACATGGGGTAGCTCTCTCAAGCAAAAGTCGCCACTTTGCTCGACTCACCGAGCCGACCCCCTAAGCTCAAATGTTTGACAGCCATCTCAAACACAGGGGTAACCTCCTCGGAACCACGACGACCCAAGCTCGGCGACCTTTCCCACCTTCAACACTCCGAACCGCCCCCATTCCGCCTTGGCAACGGTGGGAATCATCAGGACCTGGTCGACGACACTCGGCAGTAGACCTTCGTGCTCGGCCACCCGAACTCGATCCCGCTCGACCCCGACCATAACCAATCTACACCAAAGAAACTCCTTTTCCACTCTTCTCCATGGAACTAGACTACTCCTCCACAACTGACCTTGCATACCCGTGCATGAGTGGGAGGCTTGTGATGTGGGATAAAAGAGTATCACAAATCAGAGCCCTCTGATCTCCTCTGGATCCCCCCCCCCCCCCCGGTTGATCATCAAGTCAACTTGAGTCAAACGGGTCGCAACCAGCTCAGGCCCACCGGCTAACGAGTCCGACCCGGCCCGTTAGGGTTCCAGACCCATTTGTCTCTACCTATAAATACCAGGCCCCCTCCTCACTTTAAAGGTAATCAATCTTTCCCCACCAGGACCCTAGCTGCCCAGACTCTTTTCCAGTGACTGACTAGATCGTCGAAGGGCCTGTCGCCGGAACTTCTCCCTGTATTTCTAGGCAGTGTGCAGGTACAGAAGATCCGAGCTGAGCTACTGGATCCGAACTGAGCACCCGGTCTCTACCTCTCTGCTGCTACCCCGAGCCGGTCTTACTCCCCAGGGTCGGACCGATGCCAGTACCCCAGTTTCCATTTCACAAATTACAAGAACTCACACCTGCTGCCCCACACCCCAAAAACAAACATCACCTTCTATTTACTAATTTCAATCTAGTATGCCAGAAATATATTTTTTTAGTTATTACTTGTACAATATTACATCAAAAATTCTTATCTTTATTGCATTAAGAGCATCTACAGCCGTTTCCTATTTATCCATTTTATACATATTTTAGCAAATGAATCGTTGCAGTCGTTTGCTATTTATGCATATTTTGACGATTTCGCTACAATATATGTGAGAGCAGATATGAGAATATGCATATTATACAGAATGGATCTTGAAGATCCGTCCCAAATAAAAAAATTAATTTTTTTAGTCGGACGGAACTCGAAAGTCCATCCGACGCCTTTTAATCAATTTTCGAAAGAAAAAAAAACCCCAAAAATTCCTAAAACCCCTTGGACGGATCATGAAGATCCGTCCGTGAAGAGAGTCCACATCCAAAAAAAATTTGTTTGCACTAAAAAAATATTTTTAATTATTAAAAATCACAAAAATTATTTAAAATTCGTGGGACGGATCTCGAACACCCGTCTATCATAAAATAATAAAAAAATTACTATATTATAGCATTTTACCACTGCAGCAAACTCGCTTTGCTATATAAATAATATATATATAGCTATTTTTTTAGCAAATCACGACTGCAGATGCTCTTAGAAATTAAAAAGTAAATTAGTTTTCTTTCAATTGAAATAAAATCACATGTTCAGATTCACCATTCCAAAATATATTTTCTCCGAACACCCCCCCCCCCCCCCCCCCCCCAAACCAATTTTTTTTTCCCAAAACTAAAAAAACCCGTTACTTTATTACTATTTCTCTATTCTCTCTTTGCTTTTTTTTATATTTCTCTCTCTCTCCCTCTCTCTCTCTTTATTTACTCAGAAATTTAGATTTTCAGATTTCAGGTTTGAAAATTTTCATATTTTTTATGTTCTTTTTATCGCTCATGTTACATTGAAAATAGCAAATATCTCCTCTACAGTTAAATTTCATCATTTTCCACCCTAAAAATTCTAAGAAGTTAGATTTTACACCCCAATTTATAATTATTTTTCAGTACATACTAATGGAAACATGAACTTTTATTGACAACTAATTATTGCCATGCTATTCAAACTTAAGTTACATAATTGTTGTTTTACTGTTTACAAAGTTTTTCATATGTTGTATCGTTCTGAAGACGTGTCATAGGAATGTAAAATCTAACTTCTTAAAATTTAGATTTTAAGAAGTTATTGTTATACTATTCAAACTTGAGCTACATAATTATTGTTTTATTGTTTACAAAGTTTTTTATATGCTGTATCGTTCTGAAGACGTGTCCTAGTATATATATATAAATATGATAAAGATTATTTCGAACAATGCTCTTCATAGTTTATATTTAGATTTCAGTGTTAATGTTTATGAATTGACTTATTAGGTATATATCTTAAGACTTGAATTCTTTTTTTCCTGTGACTTTTGCATACTAAATAATATATTTTCCTTTAAAAAAATTGTATTTTTTAAGTATTGTTAACGCTTTTGCCACCAAAGCCCTAAACGTGTAATCAGTACCTTCCCACTTTCCACAAGCATCTGCAACATGGATCTGAACATTATAATGAGAATTTCATAATAATATTAATACGATATTTTTTTTTTGATAACGAATATTAATACGATATGAAAAATCGAATTGCAGATATCCAACAATACAATTAAAGCCTTACCCAACAATGTACGCAGTATTCAGAAGATAGCCTACTATTGATTTGATCTTGTTGGCAGACAGCAAACTTCTTAGGGGCATACTAGTGCAGGCAAGACCAACCTCAGGTTGTTTACACAACAGCAAAATGATTTTACCTATTACAATCTGAGAGTACCCAATATTTTTCTAATTGATAATAAAATACATTATTCAGCATCCAGAAAGACCAAGATAGCAATTATGATAGACTGGCTTCATAAAGCTCATAAGAAAGGATAGCTCCTTTCTCTAAAGTGTTGTTTGTTAACAGGATACGAAGGACAGGTAACTAGGGTTCTGTAGTTGAGAGGTTCTTACCAAAACAAAAATTATCTTCCATCCATTGATCTATTTTGTTCAATTTATAGTAAGTTAGATTTAGCCTCTAAAATACAGTCCATTCATTGTTTTGGATCCCTAAGATAGACGAGAAAAATCAACTGATAATCTGTGAACTCCCCCCTTCGCTGCGTTTGAATGAGCATAGCAAAATCTAATATTAATTTCACTGCCTACCCGTTCGACCAACCATTTCTAACCATTTTTTTTTTTTTTTTCCTTCCAATTCAGAGCTATCACTCTTTCAATTAAGCTTTTAACAAGACCAAGCCTAACCTGAACCCAACTACCACGGCCAGAATTCAGAAACTAGGACAAAAAATGGATATGACCACTCTTAAAAGTTACAAGATGGTGATGTAGCAAACTGGCAACAAACAAGACTACAAAAAAAAGTGTAGATACATGAACAGATGTGCACATACAAATGTACACATCATTTTAGTAGTACCATAACAAACTTTTGGCATATATTGATATATACTAAACAATCATGTGTTTCATGAATCATGGCCATGAACATGCTTCATGAAGAGAGCATTTCATGTCTTAATATGTGATGAATTTGAAGAAATATTTTAACTTGCGACGAGGTCCAAGAAATTTACAAAAATTTACAATTACTGTTGCATGCCAAAGATATATCAAAATTCAGGTCACTCACGCTAAATATCTTTAACTGCGGATCAACATCCTTCAACCCAACAAACCCAAGATAGTCGCAGCTAACTCTATTGAAGATATCACAAAGAAAATTTCCTTTCTTCAGGAGCTAGAGTATGGAACTATGATGTTCAATTTACTCAAATAACTCAAGACATGGCATGTAACTCCAAAAATTTCTAGCCTTTTTAAATATTTATAGTAAGTTCAGTAACCCTTCAATCAAAATGCCTTGACTTACCGATAACATGCAACAAGAGTACTAAAGAAAGGGATATAAACATGAAAAAAGGTGTGCAGTTAAATTGTGCCTACAATACATATCAGTAGATATGTCTTAACTAAACTTCATACGGTAATAGCTAGAAGTGATGGACATGAAATTAACAAGTAATAGTTATCCACGAGTGCAGACTAGATCAATGAGATATCCAAGCATACGATTAAATACATGTGAAGGAATGTTGAAACATAATAACTCAATTGCTAAGAATTTGGATTAAAAAAGAAAAGAGTGTTACCATAAACAGCAACATAGATTCCTTTCACCCATACTACTGTTCCCAGTTACCTACAAGAAAATAGTGGAAGATATAGCATAAGCATATAGCATCATTTATCAAGTTCACTAATAGAAATCAAACATCAAAGAATATAGAATGAAATTTAACAAAAGCACCCAATAACTAGTAGCAGGAAATTGAAAGAAAGGTAAAAAAATTAATAAAAGTAGCACGAAAAGAAAAATCGTGGCTCTATACCTTGATGAAGGCTCCCTTGCGTTTTCCTATTTTCCTGATACTGTAACTCACAGACGACCAACAAAGCTACTATACAACGAACAAAAACGCAAACTTTGTTAGCACCTCCAAGTATGACTTTCTTACATCAGTTTCACATTGATATAGCATAACAATTATCATACTGACATACAATAATATAAATATTTAAGTATTTAACCACAAAGTACATTATGAATTCTTTTAAATTAATCAATATCTATAAGATGGGAGAGAAACAATACTGCTCTATGAGACAAGTAAAGGTGGTGCGCAAGAGCACTTGAGAAATAGACATCCTTGTCACAACTTTATTTAACATAGGAAGTTATTATAAGCTGAAATATGATTTATCACAATGTTCCACATTCTCCCTACGTATTAACATCAGAACATCTTCTAAAGCCACACATATATATATTATCCCACATACAGATCGAGAGACAAAACAATAGATCCACCTATCATATAATAAATGTATGCTTCATTAGCAAACAACACAAAAAGACCCACCATAGGATTCAACAAACAAAAAAAAAAGGTGCGAAGGAAGACAAACAACAGGCCTCCCTCCCCCCATGGTATGATGTCTTATGACCTTGAACTCATGCTACAAGAACGAGACAGCCGGTAGGACAAAGTCCGCACCCCTACTCCAGTAACAATGCGGATCTCCTCACTGTCTGGCATAGGACTGTATTGCTTCCTGCAACCTGGGCAACGCCCGTCAGCTTCAAGTATTCTCTTGTGGCAGAACAGGCAAAGGCGGAAACCACACAAACATGGAAGGAAACTAGAATCGGTAAGGTCTAAGTCCTCGTAGCATATAGGGCATGATGACGGTGGTGGTGAAAAAAGAGCTCGATGGTTATGATGTGCATCATACCGACGCTCTATGTTCATTGGGAAGCTGCGTTGCTTTGACAGGTTAGGTAGGCTCTGGGGACGGAACACATCATCTGGCCTCCATGCCCTAGGGACTGTCCTATCAGCCTCAGTCTTTATGGCCTCTGATGACCTCACTGTCACTGTTGTGGTGGAAAGGGTGGCATTTGAAGTCAATGCATCGGCAGATTTGGGACGGTGGTCTTGATTATCATTTTCCGAAGAGACGGAGAGGGCATCCGCTACCGCCTCCCAATCATCTAGACCACCACCTTCCTCTCCTGTTTCCTCTTCTTCCTCTTCAGCATCACTGACACTTCTAGAGAAAGATCCAATACTGCTCCCGCTGCTACTGATGCTATTACTCGTAGGGCACTCCTTTCTTGAAGGGGTCCCACCGGGGTGGTGGGTTGGAGACTCGGCATCACTCCCATCTTGAAGGCTTGATGTGTCATGCTCCAGTGAAGCAGCAGCCTTCCGACACCGTTCTCTTACTGCTGACCTGCCCTCCAATATATCATGAGTGTGTGATGTCGGCGAGGCAGCCATGTCTTTGTACCCCTTATTCTTGACTGTCATTGAATATCACACCGACGAGACAGAAAAATTATCAGGATACACATAACAATTCTCCATTTTCCAAATTCTTAATGTAAAAAAAATACACATATAGCAGAAAAAATTAATAAAAAAGCATGTTGTTGATGGTCAAATACCCAGTCAGTAAAGAGAAAATGAAATCAGCTGATTTGCATGCAGAAAAAAAAATACATTGGGGGAAAGGACAGTTCAAGTAACAAAAACGTGAGATAAACAAATCGCATGCAATATTGGTATGCAAAATATCAAATCACTAAACAAAATTAGAGTCAATATGAAGAAACTAAAAAGATTTTGAGCTCAATTACATGCCACCAAGCTACATTCACATGATCTGAGAGACAAATTCCCATAATGAACCACGCTATCAGAAATTAATCTAAAAGAATATTACACCCCACATTGCCCCACATTGCCCCTAATATATTAGGGGAAAGGTATCCACAAATGAGAAATTAAGAGATGAGCCAATTAATTAAACTGCCACGAATCATTAAAGCTATAAATTCTAATTAAAATTAAATAAATAACTAATTCAAACAAATTTCACATCATTTTGAATTCAATTCTTCCATTCTCCCAAATCTTACCCTAAATAATCCCAAATTCACATCAAAATCTACCAAATCACTTGCAAGCAAACAATCCAAAACCCTGGAAACAAAAAAGGTCAAAATTTTAACCCTAAAACGAATCGAATACCTTGCGAAAGCCATTGCTCCCTCCTCGCATCCAGCTTGCACTGCTTCAACTTCGCCGTTCTGTTTGCCTACAAATCCAATCCAATCCAACCAAAAACCCGTCAAAATCCACCCCCCCAAAAAAAAAAAAAGAAACTCGCAGGAAAAAGGCAAAAAGATCAAACCGCTCACCCTCTTCTTCTTCCCGACCTCGGCCCTCGCCGAAGCCGGTACCATCGCAGTATCATTAGCCATGGCGTCGAACCCCATCTCGGAACCCTAAAAACCCTAAAGAGAGAAAATCAACAGGTAAATAGAGAAAGTCGTTTTGGGTTTTTTTTTCTTTTTTTCTTTTTTTCTTTTTTTTTTCCTTTCCTTTATTTCGTTTCTTTCGCTTCGAGTTCTGAAACGGTGGCCCAGATTGAGGGTGAGGGGACAAATATATAAGAGGAATGACGATTTTGCCCATCTGTTAGAGACTTATTTACGAGACATTTTGTGAGGGGAAGAATGAGAAATTTGAGGTGGAGATTGGGGGCATAGATGAGGAGGGGTACAAAACGTTATCTTGGGTTGTCTAATCTGGGCAGATTTGCATTTAATTTCTTCATTAATTCTGTAAATCTATGCCGTTACGGAATCTTCGTGGGCTTTATCTTGGGCTTAATGTCCCAATAATATAGTGTGGGCTTATGTAAAAGTTCTTGTTTAGGTATCGGTTTTTTGGGGTAATGCAAGGCCACCTATGTTTTTCGATGCGCTGCTAAAAGGTGTTACCAATGTACATCAACTTAAATCTTTTTTTTGTGATTAGGAATAAAATGAATGTAGAAATAGAATGTATCACCCTGTTTCATTAATAAGAGCTTAACTAAACAAACTCAGAGTACTGGGCCAGATTACAAACTACAGACAGAAAATAAAACATACATGAAGCAACATGATCCGTACGAACAACAAATTCTTCCAACAATCTTAGAGGTTGGGCCGACAAACAAGTTCGGTCCAGCAAAATTATATATACGTCAGTTTAGCTTGTGATTTTCCTTTTTGTTGCGGTTGATTAGGTTCTTGTGATGTCTTTTTTTTATAATGATTTTGTAGAATCCAATTTTATTTGTGAATTAAGGTGGAGGGGGTCTTAGGAGGATAGGTGGTGGAGGATTGGAGGGAGTGAGTGGCTTAGATTGGCAGCGAGGATGGTAGTTTGGTGAGTTGAGAAAGAGAGTGGGGGGAAGTTGAATTCAAGTTAGCAAGGTAGGTGTATGGGATTGGGATACGACATAGAGAGAGATCTAGCTAACAGAGCGAGCTGTATGTAACAAGAGGGAAAGTGAGATTAGAATCCAATTAAGAAGATCAATTTATAATCTTGATCCATCTCTGTACTTGAGCCGTGTTTAGTTAAAAAGGAAAAAAAATCTTCTTCTTTGGGAAACTATTTAATTAATTTGTCGGGCCTTTTGTACAATTTTTCATTTACATATATTTACTTTCTTGGGCATTTGTTTTTGGCAGGAGGTAAAACCCTAAAAAAATCAGGTTGTGTTCGGGCTGGTTCAATGAACACTGTTATGTGTGAGGATCCCAATTGACAAACTGATACTTGGTTACATAAAAGACTTAAGATTTAATTCGATAATTGTTTATGCCAACAAAGAGGTCGTTATAAGGGCAAAAAATTGTTGGAAATATTTTTGGCAGACTTTCCGGGCCTGATTCCAGTGGGCTCCGACCACCGGCGGTGCTGAAAAGTGATTGGACTGCATTCCTTTAGTCGAGTACTATTCCTTAATGTACTCGTTTGCCAAAAACGGATTCTGTATGAATGAGAAATGTTGGTCCAAAGTTGGGTACTCGAAATGTACTAATTTGGGAATTTAGAGAAAATGGATAGTCCCACATTGAAAATGGAGAAAGATTTCTCTAGTACATAAGCTAAAGAAATGGACTAAATGGTGTAAGCCCTGGGGTTACCACTAACGTGTAGCGGAGAGATGACCTAGCCAAAAATATAAACACGCGCGTCCGGCCCGGCTTGGTTTGGTTTGGTGTTACGCTTTTGTGCCATAACTCTGTAATAGCAAAATAATGGATCCATCAGTTATGCCTCTAATCTACTATAAATTCAGTCGTTTTTTTCTGTCATAAAAGACCATTTTTTTATTTTTACAATCTCTTCTTCTTTTGAGTCTGTCTGAGAGTGCAACACAGCTGCTGGTTCGTTGGTGTTTCTGAAGCTTGAGTGCTGCTCTTCAGAGAAGGCAATACAGTTGTATCCTGGGAAGCAGTTCGTTAAGAACCGTCACACTACGGGACAAATTTTGCTTTAATATAAGGACAAAAATTTTGATCTCAACTCTGTATTAGTTTTTGTCTGGTTTAAATTTTCTTACCTGTAATTTTCTTCTTCACAAAGATTATTAGAAACATTTATTTTATTAAATTCGAGTTCTAACAATCTTAAAGAAAATTTTTCCCTCTATTCTAACCGTTTTTTGTGAAGAATTTTACAGGTGTTGTTTATCATTTCCAAAAAAACAACATTCCATTCTTCTAACAGTTGAACTTTTAACTATTTCAAAAGAAAAAAATGGATGACAAACAAACTGAGAATGTCAGTACCCTGTGATCCAGAATGTGACTACAAAACCGGTTGCAGAACAAACGATTATTCTGTCCACACATCTAACTGTGGGGAAAAACCTGAAAAGTTCAATGGAACTGAATTCAAGAAGTGGCAAGAAAAGATGCAGTTTTACCTGACCACCTTGAAGCTAGAAAGTTTCTGACTGAAATTGCTCCTGTGTTGGTACCTGGAGCTATGGATGCTCACTCTATTGCTGTTGTTGATGCATGGGCTCAAGGTGATTACCTATGCAGAAATTATATATTGAACGGTTTGGTAGACCCGCTCTAAAATGTGTATAGTGTCTTCAAGACATCCAAACAACTGTGGGGGTCTTTGGAGAAGAAGTACAAAACCAAAGATGCTGGTTCTAAGAAGTTTGTAGTTGGCAAATTTCTGGAATACATGATGGATGACTCCAAGATTGTTGTGAGTCAAATTCAGGAGCAGCAAGTGATATTGTACGAAATTGCTGCCGAGAATATGAGGTTGTGTGAACCATTCCAGGTTGCAGCGTTCATTGAGAAGCTTCCACCTGGATGGAAGGACTTCAAGAACTACCTTAAGCACAGTAGCTTCTAGAGGGGTTTTGAATTATGTAACTGGTGTCATAACTCTGTAACAGCAGAATAATGGATCCATCCATTACGCTTTTGTGCCATAACTCTGTAACAACAAATTAATGGATCCATCAGTTACGCCTGTATCTCCTATGAATTCAGTCGTTTTTGTCTGTCATAACAAACCATTTTTTATTTTTACAAAATCTTCTTCTTCTGAGTCTGTCTGAGAGTGCAACACAACTACTGGTTCATTGCTGTCTCTGAAGCTTGGGTGCTGCTCTTCAGAGAAGGTAATACAGTTGTATTATGGTAAGCAGTTCGTCAAAAACCGTCACCCTACGGGGAAAATTTTGCTTTAAGGACAAGATTTTGATCCCGACTCTGTATCAGTTTTTGTCTGGTTTGAATTTTCTTACCTGTAATTTTCTCCTTCACAAAGATTATTAGAAACACTTTATTTTATGAAATTCGAGTTCCAACAATCTTAAAGAAAAAAATTTCCTCTATTCTAACAGTTTTTGTGAAAAATTTTACAGGTGTTGTTTATCATTTCGAAAAAAACAACATTTTATTCTTCTAACAATTGAACTTTTAACTGTTTCAGAAAAAAAAGGATGACAAACAAACTGATAATGTCAGTACCCCTGTGACCCAGAATGTGACTGCACAATCGGTTGCGGCACAAACAATTGTTCTGCCCACACATCTAATTGTGGGAGAAAAACCTGAAAAATTCAATGGAACTGAATTCAAGAAGTGGTAAGGAAAGATGCAGTTTTATCTGACCACCTTGAAGCTGAAAAGGTTTCTGACTGAAAGTGCCCCTATGTTGGCACCTAGAGCTATGGATGCTCACTCTATTGATGTTTTTGATGCATTGACTCAAGGTGATTACCTATACAGAAATTATATCCTGAATAGTTTGGTAGAACCGCTCTTCAATGTGTACTGTGTCTTCAAGACATCCAAACAACTATGGGAGTCTTTGGAGAAGAAGTACAAAACCAAAGATGGTTGTTCCAAGAAGTTTGTAGTTGGCAAATTTCTGGAATACAACATGGTTGACTCCAAGACTGTTGTGAGTCAAATTCAGGAGCTGCAAGTGATATTGCACGAAATTACTGCAGAGAACATGACGTTGTGTGAACAATTCTAGATTGCAGCATTTATTGAGAAGCTTCCACCTGGATAGAAGAACTTCAAGAACTATCTCAAGCACAGAAGCTTCTAGAGGTGTTTTGAATTCTGTAACTGGTGTCATAACTCTGTAACAGCAGAATAATTGATCCATCAGTTATGCTTTTGTGCCATAACTCTATAACAGCAGAATAATAGATACATCAGTTACGCCACTGATCTCCTATAAATTCAGTCGTTTTTGTCTATCATAACCGACCATTTTTTTTTACAATCTCTTCTTCTTCTGAGTCTGTCTGAGAGTGCAACATAGCTGCTGGTTCGCTGGTGTCTCTGAAGCTTGGGTGCTGCTCTTCAGAGAAGGTAATATAGTTATATCCTGGGAACCAGTTTGTTAAGAACCATCAAACTACGGTGCAAATTTTTCTTTAAGGACAGAGATTTTGATCTCGACTCTGTATCAATTTTTGTCTGGTTTGAATTTTCTTACCTGTAATTTTCTTCTTCACAAAGATTATTAGAAACATTTTATTTTATGAAATTCGAGTTCCAACAATCTTAAAGAAAAATTTTTCCTCTATTCTAACAGTTTTTGTGAAGAATATTACAAGTGTTGTTTATCATTTCGGAACAAACAACATTCCATTCTTCTAACAGTTGAACTTTTAACTGTTTCAGGAAAAAAAATGGATGACAAACAAACTGAGAATGTCAGTACCCCTGTGACCCAGAATGTGACTGCACAACCGGTTGGGGCACAAACGATTGTTCTGCCCACACATCTAACGGTGGGAGAAAAACCTGAAAAATTCAATGGAACTGAATTCAAGAAGTGGCAAAGAAAGATGTAATTTTACCTGACCACCTTGAAGGTGGAAGGGTTTCTGACTGAAACTGCCCTTGGGTTGACACCTGGAGCTATGGATGCTCACTCTGTTGCTGCTGTTGATGCATGGACTCAAGGTGATTACCTATGCAGAAATTATATCCTGAACGGTTTGGTAGACCCGCTTTACAATGTGTATAGTGTCTTCAAGACATCCAAACAACTGTGGGGGTCTTTGGAGAAGAAGTACAAAACCGAAGATGCTGGTTCCAAGAAGTTTGTAGTTGGCAAATTTCTAGAATACAAGATGGTTGACTCCAAGACTGTTGTGAGTCAAATTCAGGAGCTGCAAGTGATATTGCATTGCTGCAGAGAACATGATGTTGTGTAAACCATTCCAGGTTGTAGTGTTCATTGAAAAGCTTCCACCTGGATGGAAGGACTTCAAAAACTATCTCAAGCACATAAGCTTCTAGAGGCGTTTTGAATTCTGTAACTGATGCCATAACTCTGTAACAGCAAAATAATGGATCCATCAGTTACGCTTTTGTACCATAACTCTGTAACAGCAGAATAATGGATCCATCAGTTACGCCTCTGATCTCCTATAAGTTCAGTCGTTATTGTCTGTCATAACAGACCATTTTTTATTTTTACAATCACTTCTTCTTCTTAGTCTGTGTGAGTGCAACACACTGCTCGTTCGCTGGTGTCTCTAAAGTTTGGGTGCTGCTCTTTAGAGAAGGTAATACAGTTGTAACCTGTGTAGCAGTTCGTCAAGAACCGTCACACTACGGGGCAAATTTTACTTTAAGGACAAAGATTTTGATCTCAACTCTGTATCAGTTTTTGTCTGGTTTGAATTTTCTTACCTATAATTTTCTTCTTCACAAAGATTATTAGTTATCTCGGCCGTTGGATTTGCATTGATCCTCATCACCATTATCATCATCATCAAGATCTTGATCTCGACCGTCGGATCTCCCTTGATCATCGTGATCGTGATCATCGTGATCGTTGCTCGTCGCCGTGTCGCCGAGATTTCGATCCCGTTATTCTTCGTACATTCGGTCTAATCATCATCTAAAGGCAAGTCTACTTGAACTCGTTTATTACTCTAGTTCAAGATTATTTATCTTCGCAAGTAGTTCTCTTTCGATTATCGTAATATTGCATTGTGTACCTTCCGTTGGGGATATCGAGGGTTTACACGAGCTAACCCAAAGTATCCTTGACTTCGTGCCAATATTCATTGATTCAAACCGACGTTTGCATGCACACACGACATTAATAAATTGATTAGAAACTTGTATATAGAAAAATATAGTGATTGAATGCATGTTGATCGATTGTGTTATTGAGACTTCATGACATGATAACTTGGCTTTGTACACTGTAAAAATCTATCTTAATTGCGGGACATTAATGTTAATGCATTCTATGATTCAAGGACATGTAGATTATTCATTTTGACAAATGTATATGATTGCATTTCATCTTATCTTGTTGCTTGTCCTGTTTTGTACTGAGATTTCGACCCTGTTACAATAAGAATCAACCAAAACTATATGAAAAGGAATTGTATCCTAATGAATCTAATTTTCAGAAAATCTTACGGATCTATATTTCGATCTGTGAGCTGTTAGGCATTATAGTTTTAGTCACTGCTGGATTATATTTTCAGAATTGCAATTTAGTGAAACATCGACACAACTTTCAGTTGAAACACCATGATAATAACAGTGTGATGACAGGAAACTCTCCAGAAACTTAGTAGACATGCTTTGGATTCATTTTGCTAAATTTTGTAGATTTTTATACTGGTTTTACACCTTGTTTTCACATATAAAGTTTTGACTGTAAGCTGCTGCCAGAACCCTTAAGCTATAATGATTAGAGTAATCGACCTAGTTATAGTCAAAATCAATTGAAACTTACTGAATATGAATTGTAGCCCCATATGTCTTTACATCCCTTTTGACAGAATCGTATTCCGAGTTATAGTTGGTGAGTTATTGCTGTTTTAGTACTGTTGTGTCTGCTCTTTTCATATTTACAATTACGTGTATATTATCATGCATCGCATTATTTTGTTGCATCCTTATCATCTCATTGACACTCTTATACACATTGCATGATCATGAATGATTTAAATAAATATTAAACAAGCCGGGGTAATAAGGGTTGACTTAGTAGTGGATAATCTCAGAAACTGTACTAAGTAGGGCCCTTCTTGTGTACTTGTACTATTGACATGGAAGGTGGAGAAATACTTCTAACCTCGTTAACTTGTGACCTTATTATCATGTTATCACGTTATCTTGTGACCTTGCAATTTTATTACACCGAGTACACGCTCTATAGATCCTACTACTATGTCTAAAGCGTACACTGTTTTACATGCATCGAACCTGTGGTATGGAACACAGTAGTATGTGCACTAGATAGGGTAATAAAATGCTAATAAACCTAAGTTGACACTTGTACACTTGACCATTGTTAATTGACATTGTTATTGCTTTTGGACTTTGTTCTCGCTTCATATTCCTTGATGTACCATGTTCCTTTACTCTTTGTTTTTCACTACTTACTGTCCGTACTTGCTTTAACAGACATTTTCCCTCACTCTAGTTGATCAAACCGCAGATTCACCAGGAGAATTGCCAGAAGGCATTGGTGAGTCGAATTCCAACAATCTTAAAGAAATTTTTTCCCTCTATTCTAACAGTTTTTGTGAAGAATTTTACAGGTTCTGCTTATCATTTCGAAAAAAGCAACTTCCATTCTTCTAACAGTTGAACTTTTAACTGTTTCAGAAAAAAAATGGATGACAAACAAACTGAGAATGTCAGTACTCCTGTGACCCAGAATGTGACTGCACAGCCGGTTGCGGCACAAATGATTATTCTGCCCACACATCTAACTATGGGAGAAAAGCCTGAAAAGTTCAATGAATTTGAATTCAAGAAGTGGTAAGGAAAGATGTAGTTTTACCTGACTATCTTGAAGCTGGAAAGGTTTCTGACTGAAACTGCCCCTGTGTTGGCACCTGGAGCTATGGATGCTCACTTGTTGCTGCTGTTGATGCATGGACTCAAGGTGATTTCCTATGCAGAAATTATATCCTGAATGGTTTGGTAGACCCGCCCTACAATGTGTACTGTATCTTCAAGATATCCAAACAACTATGGAGGTCTTTGGAGAAGAAGTACAAAACCGAAGATGCTGGTTCCAAGAAGTTTGTAGTTGGAAAATTTCTGGAATATAAGATGGTTGACTCCAAGACTGTTGTGAGTCAAATTCAAGAGCTGCAAGTGATATTGCACGAAATTGCTGCAGAGAACATGACGTTGTGTGAACCATTCCAGGTTGCAGCATTCATTGAGAAGCTTACACCTGGGTGGAATGACTTCAAGAACTATCTCAAGCACAGAAGCTTCTAGAGGCGTTTTGAATTCTGTAACTGGTGTCATAACTTTGTAACAGCAGAATAATGGATTCATCAGTTATACTTTTGTGCCATAACTCTGTAATAGCAGAATAATGGATCCATCAGTTATGCCCCTGATCTCTTATAAATCTAGTCGTTTTTGTCTGTCATAACAGACCATTTTTTAATTTTACAATCTCTTTTTCTTCTGAGTCTGTCTGAGAGTGCAACACAGCTGCTGGTTCGCTGGTGTCTCTAAAGCTTAGGTACTGCTCTTAAGAGAATGCAATCCAGTTGTATCCTGGGAAACAGTTCGTCAGGAACTGTCACACTACGGGACGAATTTTTCTTTAAGGACAGAGATTTTGATCTCGACTCCGTATCAGTTTTTGTCTGATTTGAATTTTCTTACCTGTAATTTTCTTCTTCACAAAGATTATTAGAAATATTTTATTTTATGAAATTCGAGTTCTAAAAAAAATGACAACCATGTTCTAGGTCTTCATTCGTTAAATAAAACAAAATTGTTTTGGCCTCAATGAGTTTAGAGTCGATGCCAAAGGATAGAGATTCGACTAAATTTACCAATGAGCTACACAATGGTTCGTCAAAAGCATTCTTTAAATAATTATTTTTCTTAAAAGTACCCTATAATTTGCCCAAACCCGAATTTCACAATCACAACAAATGGATAGATTGCACGACATAAATGTTGACCGAAAAAGTGGCAGAAGAGTTGGGCACTATAAAGATATCGTGGATGCAGTATGGGTAGCTTCCAGGTGTGAACCTTTTGTTAGTGAAAGATGAGTCAGGTAACATAATAGACTAGGCCTCGAATTAAGTCTCTTTGGCTAGAAGTTGTCAAAAGCACGCATAATATTTGTCAATCATTAGGATAATGGATAGGAGCATTAAATTAGCTACGTTCTCACATGAGAATTATTAGGGTGAGGCCATATATTCCACAACCGCTGGCTCACAATTACTTAGAGGTAATTTACAAAAGATAGAAACCAAAGAAACCAAAGAACCAAAGAAACCCTATTTTGAAATTCCTGGAGCGGCAGCGGCTAGTCCTCTTCGTGGCGGCCGTCCTTGCTGGGGGGGAGATCAATCGCCGGAGGTGTCAATGAAAAAGTCACTTCCCAATCTCGAGTTTGTATGGTTTGTTGCCTTCATCTTTGTCAGCTTTATATGATTAGGAAATATTACTATGAATGTTAAATATAAGCTGAGGTAAAGACAGGCTGTAGCTAGTGAAATTTTTTGTTTGAGGAGGAGGAGGAAGAGGGGGTGTCGAGGGGGATTAGGTTGGGATTGGGGGATTTTGTGTTTTACAATGTGTTGGTGGGAAGGGCGGCGATGTATTGTATTGCACGATTGTGAAATTTGGGCCCGAAGATGGGGTCCCTCCATGATGTACGTTCTCTTGTCTCAACTCTCGGGGGTTTCTCGAGGGTTGCTCTTCGCACTTGCCACCATGTCCACACTCTTAGGGCCAATTACAGCTATGTTTTGGTTTTTCGAGGGTTGGTAGTGCGTGTGAAGAAGCCGGGGTGTACTTGGCTGTGCTGTGGTGTGAGACGGCAAGGTATTTTGTGGTTTGGGGGATTGGTGGAGCTTTCTGGGTTGGATATGTCTAGTTGTGATGTTTGTAGTGTAGGTCAGTTGTGGGACTAGGGCCCAAAGACAGGGTCCCCTAATAAGACCACTTATTACATACTAGTCTTTTACCACCATGTGACCGATTGTGGAGCTTGGGCCTAAGACGGGGTCCCTCCGTGATGGGCGCTCACTTGTCGCAGCTTCCGAGGTGTTGGTCTCAACTGTCGCGGAGCGTTCGGGATGTGAAGAAGGAGGTGGAGGAAAATTTGATTCGGTGTGAAGATTGAGGTGTATAGTTGTGGGGCTAGGGCCCGAAGACGGGATCCCCCCATGATCGTTACTGCACAGGGTGGGGCTTGGGCCCGCAGAAGGGGTCCCCCCATGAGGTGTACAGAGGGGAGATGTTTGTCTTCTTGGTCGGCAGTAGAGGAGTCACACACTGAACTCGGCCTTCCTTATCCACTGCCACAGACTTGCAACAACTCCGCCACTACGCCCTCATCATTGACCCTGAAATCTACAACGTCCACCGCCCGCAGGAGCGAGAGGTGAAGGTGATTCTTCAAATTGGTTGTGATTTGGTTGGGTTTTACGTGAGAGAGAGAGTGAGAGAGTGAGAGAGTGAAGACGTTGCTTCTCACTACTCTATGTAGGTGTTTATTTGTATTTGTGAGAAATCATCTGAGAGAGTATAAGTTTTTCATTGCTCTCTTAGACTGTGTCCGTGATTAGGGTTAGTGAGAGTTTTTTGCGACGACTCTCCTTTTGGGTGCGACTCCGATTGGGACATGTTTGAAGTGGCGTTGATGAGGTAGAAGGAGGGGAGCGGCAAATTTTCAAATCCCACAGGATTCGCTTCAGGTGGGTGGGCGCGTGCCGTGGAGGTGGGTGCTCGAAGCTTGCTTGACGGATATACAATTAGTTGGTCCTCGTAGGTTAGAGTGAGAGCTGATTATATGTACTGGTCATGTCGCTTCATGTTTTTTTTCTGTCTGTAGGTTGTAACTTGCTCCAGCATGCTGGGGTTGTTTTGTTAATTTCTTATTAATGAAACAGGGTGGCCTTATTCCACCTTTTCCCTCAAAAAAAAAATTACTTAGAGGTGGCAGACAGGATTGGTGGACCAGGCCGGCCTGAAAACCATCAGGCCAGACCTGGGCCCAACTCAATGCGGGCAGGGCTGGAGCTATTCTTGGCCCGAGCCGAGCTGAAGAAGGGGAAGGAGTGGCCATACCCGACCCTAGGCCCCTAGCCTGTAGTTCGAGCCGAGCCAAGGCGGGCTTGAATAATTTTTTAATAAGTTGGTTAATATTTCAAAGTTTATATCAAATGAGTGTGAACAACAAAATTAATTGTTTACTACCCTTTACTCAATTAGACCACGCTATCCACCCCACCCTAACTATTTATAGTCAACTCCACCTTCTCCCTTCTCTCATCTCACCAATATAGAACTAAATGTATTTAGATTTTAAACTTTGAAAACTTGTAGTCTCCCACTGGTGAGATTAGAAAAAGTGAGGATGTAGAGTTGGCTATAAATTGCAAGAGTGAGGGTTGGCAAATTGAGTACTGGGAGTGATCAATTAATTTTAATGTCCACACTCATTTTTATAAGGTTTTGAAATATTTTAGAGTATATCTATATGTATATATACATATATACATATATTTTGCAGCAAAAATTTTTTTTAAAAAAAACAACAAAAAAAATTTCAAAAATCCTAGGCCCAACTGTAGGCCCAGTCGGGCTGACCCGGACCTGTAACACCCCGTAATTTTCAGTGAGTAATATATATATATATAGGGAAAGCTTCAGTTGAGCACTACTCTAGTGCTCACCGCGTGAACACTAGGCCTTCGAGCGTTCATATCGAAAATCCGAACCATTCACATTGATCTACATATCTAAATTAGTTTAAATATGTAAAATCAAATCATTTGAAATTCATTTGCCCATTCATTGAAGTGTTACAAAATTGTATGGCTGAAAATCATTGTTTTTATAGTCACATGATGGATGGGTAAATGAATTTCAAATGATTTGATTTTACGTATTTAGACTAATTTAGATGTGTAGATCAATGTGAACGGTTCGGATTTTCGATATGAACGCCCGAAGGCCTAGTGTTCACGCGGTGAGCACTAGAGTAGTGCTCAACCGAAGCTTTCCCTATATATATATATATATATATATATATATATGAAGAGAGTGGTTGTTTGTAGAAAAAATAATGCAAGATGGCACTTTGGTAAATATATGTGATATGGAATAGTGTATGGGGGGGGGGGGGGGGGGGGGCACGGATGAAAAACAGCATGGCATGCTGTTGGTTGCAAAGCTACGATGACGTGGTGTTATCAAGGGGGGCCCACCCGCTGTCTTCTCACAGCAGAGGAGAGGAAAGAGAGATTTGAGAAATTTAATCCCACATCGGGAGTAAACATGAATAAAATAATATATAAATACTATTGCCTATGATCAAGAGTCACCAATTCGGTTAACACTTTTTGAGAGGCAGCCTGTGGTGGGCAGTTGTACTACATAGTATCTAATTTGCCTTCTAAATTGTATAAATTGTCCGAGCTCGGGGCAGGGGCGTTACAAATGGTATCAGAGTCGACTTTCGACATCGATTATGGGTAAGAGTGGGTGAGATGTATGCCTGAGATGGAGCTAGCAGATGTACGGATAAGTATGCCTGAGAGGGAGTGTGTACAGCAGAATCAGGGTACTGTGCAGCTAGCAGAATTAGGGTACTCCACTCCACATCGGCTAGAAAGGAGATCTTGCACTAGGTTGTGCATGCCCCGTGCTCAGCGAGGATGCTGATTTCTGAAGGGAGGGTGTGTGTAACACCCCGTAATTTTCAAAGAGTAATATATATATATATATATATATATATATATATATATATATATATATATATGAAGAGAGTGGCTGTTTGTAGAAAAAATAATGGAAGATGGCACTTTGGTAAATATATGTGTTATGGAATAATGTATGAGGGGCCTACGGATGAAAAATAGCATGGCATGCTGTTGGTTGCAAAGCTACGGTGATGTGGCGTTATCAAAGGGGCCCACCCGTTGTCTTCATACGGTAGAGGAGAGGCGAGAGAGATTTGAGAAATTTAATCCCACATTGGGAATAAACATGAATAAAATAATATATAAATACTATTGCCTATGATCAAGAGTCACCAATTCGGTTAACCACCTTTTGAGAGGCAGCATGTGGTGGGCAGTTGTACTACATAGTATCTAATTTGTCTTCTAAATTGTATAAATTGTCCGAGCTCAGGACAGGGGCGTTACAGGACCGGACCGGGTCAACCCAGTCCTGGTTCAAGCCAGGCCGGGCCGATTTCGGGCTGGGTCGAGCTGGGTTTGGATGCCATTTCGGCAGCCCGACCAAGCCCAGGGGTGGAGGGTGGTTCGGGTCCAACCCACACCCGAGTAATGGCAAGCCGGGCCGGGCCGGTTAGGGGCTAACCTGGCCCTCTTGCCACCCCTACAATTACTCCCACATCGGTGAAATTCTTAAGGGGTATATGTGAACTAGTACATTGCAATTATGTCTTCGGACTTCACTAATTAGAATTTAAACTCATCCCAACTATTCACATATTTATCATAGGAATTGGGGTGTAGTTAGCAGACTTGATCTTTCTACACAGGAGTTGGGAGCTTTAGGAGTGCCCACTAGCTTCACTATACGTATGTCTCTGGAGCTTTAGAAGGTGTTGGGTTTTTATAGGAAATGAAGATTTGGGTTAGGCTTGTTTTTTTGGAAGGAGAAGATTCGGTTTAGGTTGAGGGTGATAAATTGTAGGATTAGAGTTAATCAAGTCTCCAAATCTTAACACAAAACCCCTAGAATTTTTTCCCAAAATGACCCACTTTTTGAAAGTATTTATCAAACTAACCCACTTTCGAAAGTATTTACCAAAACGATCTGCTCGCTATCTCAGTTAGCGGCCCTAATGAAAACAGGGTCGCTAACTGAGATAGGGAGTCTATTTGTCTGTTGTTTTTCACCACTTGGGGGAAAACCTAAAGAAAAAAACCAAGTATACACTCGCTATCTCAGTTAGCGACCCCTTTTTTCACTAGGGTTGCTAACTGAGATAGCGAGTCGATGTGCCTGCTGTTTTCAAGTGAAATTAGGAAAAAAAGCCCAAGTATAGGGTTGCTATCTCAGATAACGATCCTATTTTAACTATACTCGCTATCTGAGATAGCGAGTGTCGATTAGGAGTTCAATAATACCTCTATAGACTACAACCTGCTCCCAATCTTCATGAAGGTATAGAAGACCTGATGCAACTCCTTTGATAATCCGAAACCTTTGATCCCAGTTGAGACTAGATTTCGTTTGATCGTATAAGAGCTTGTCAAGGCTACCGTTGGGCATGTAATCGTAGACCGGGAGGAGCTTTCCATTACGGCGGCAGTATCCCAAGAGTTGAACAATGTTTCGGTGGCGAAGCTTGTAGATGCTAACAATTTCAGTCACAAACTCTCTCACTCCTTGTCTTGATTCATGAGAAACCTTCTTGATTGCAATGTCAGTTTGGGAAGTAGGCAAGATCCCTCTGTAAACTCTGCCAAACCCTTCAGTCCCTAACAACTCTTTCTGTTGAAACCCTCCCGTCGCTTTAAACAAATCTTTGTATGAAAACCGATGAGGCCTATATTCAAGCTCCCAATCTTCAAGTAGTTCAACATATCTGATTATCCTCCTTACTGTAAGCCCAATAGTAGCAGCAATTAATACAACGAGCAAACACGAAGCAAAAGGCAGCCAAATTGTCAAAACCTTGGATTTCCCTTTGATATTATTAACAGGGAGCAAAGGAAGCTTTGCATAATCGATCTTATCAGCTACTCCATTCATCTTGAAGCTCCACCTAAGAACGTAATTTCGAGTATGAGAAGGACCATCTGCCGAAGAGAAACCAACATACATGGACTCTTGCATCAAGCTCGTCAGATTGACAGTTGAAGACAGAAGTGGCTTTTCAGGTTTACGAATTCCCATCAGGGACAAAGTAACATTAACTTGCATATCAGTGACACTGAAATCTACCCAAACTTGCATTCTTTGGCCACTGATAAAAGTCAAGTTCATAAATGAACCAGCGGCATCCTCATAGTAACTAGCAGGGGTAGAGATGTAGGACTTCAAGCTATTGATATCAATTCTGACATGGTTGTCATTGATATCTTGGAACTCAGGGTATTAAGTGAGATAGCAAATGTGGTATTAAGTGAATTCCCAATTGACACTCACTATCTAAGTTAGAGACCCTAGTGAAAATATGGTCGCTAACTGAGATAGCAAGTGTATACTTAGATTTTTTTTCTTCATGTTTTTCCCAAGTGGTGAAAATAACTGAAAGATAGACTAGCTATCTCAGTTAGCGACCCTGTTTTCACTAGGATCGCTAGCTGAGATAGCAATTGGGTCGTTTTAGTAAATACTTTCAAAAGTGGGTCAGTTTGTTAAATACTTTCAAAAAGCTGGTCATTTTGGGAAAAATTCAAACTCTCATGCTGCCTGCCTAGGGTTGGCAAACGGGTCTAATGGGCCGGGTCGGGTCGAACCCGCCCGGTTTGGAACCCAACTTGGGTGGGTTCGGATCGGGTCCTTGGGTTAACCGGGCCGGGTCGATAGCGCTAATTCACGACCTGCCCAACCCGTGAACCCTTTCGGGTCAAACACAGGTCGGGTAGGGTCGGATCGCGGGTTGGCCCGTCGAAAGTTTTTTTTTTTACTTAAACAAAAAATGTAATGTAATTTTAATAATAAACAAAAAATGTAATAATAATAATAAGATTGAAAGAGTGAAATTGCCAAAAAAAAATTATATATTATTAATATGATTTCAACTTATACAAGTTTCACAATTTGTAATAAGAAATAAAAATTTTCTACAAATTTGTTTTATACAATAACAAACTTCTTGGATACAATTTCAATTTTTTTTAATTTTCCTAATTTTAAATAACAAACAAAGATTTTATACAATTTTTTATACATTTATAATTGTCTTCAATTTGTTGGTCTTTAATTTGTTGTTGTTGTTGTTGGTCTTGAATTCTTCATTTTGGTTGCTATTGTTGTTGTTGTTGTTGTTGCAGTTCTTCCAACGAGGTGCTCCCACTTGTGGAAGTGTTGAACGCTTTTCCTTGAGTTCTATCTTCGGCCTTCAGCCAGTTTTCTGTGCAGACGAGCATCTCCAACGATTGGGGCTTCAAGCGATTCCTGTAATCAGTTAGAACACTGACACTTGTAGAAAATGCACTTTCTGAAGCAACTGTAGAGACAGGAGGAGTTAGTAGATCTTTAGCTATATATTTAAGAATACTGTAAGTGTGTTCATGGTCTAACACTTGTAGAAAATGCACTTTCTGAAGCAACTGTAGAGACAGGAGGAGTTAGTAGATCTTTCTGAAGCAACTGTAGAATCTTGTTGATTATACCAATGTAATTCATTTGGTTGATTAGTTCTAGGTTTTTTTGATTAGATTTGTGCAAGTAAATTAAATGTGGCATCATCTAATTTACTCTTACCCTTATCTTTAGAAGTAGCAGAAGAAGAACTAACTAAAGAAGTTGTACTGCTAGATGCAAAACTTCTATCATGATAATCATACAAGTTATTTAATGTCGATTCAAATTTAACTAAATGTGTTCCGCAATCAATTTCAGATTCATCTGGCCCAAGTAAAGTAAAAAAAAATTGAATCAAACTCTTCGTACCTTTTAATTTGATACGAGGATCCATCACAGTAGCAATACAATACAACATTTCTTTGAATTGGTGTATGCAGGTTTCACAATATGACCAATAAAAGCATCATCGATCATTTCTTTGAAAGTTTCCATCATAGTAACTATTGAAATAAAAATGCTACTAGAAGTATATTCATAAGATTTTGAAAATTTGAAAGTTATGGTTTTAAAAGGTTCTAAAAATTTTAACAAAGATTCGGCATAAAACCAATGTTGGGGAGTCATTTCAAAATTCAGCATATTTTTTGCAATACAAAAATCATTTATACATGGTTTATATTCTGTAACTACTTGTAGCAAATCAAAAGTAGAGTTCCATCAGTGTTTAACATCCTTTGAAAATTTTCTAAAATGTACATTTTTAAGCCTACACCAAGCTTTCCATTCTTGAAATATGGGGCCACTTAATGCAATAAAATGTACACAATTCCTAATGTTAATTATATATGGTTCGGCTATTTTTAATGCATCTTGAACACACAAATTTAAAATATGACATGCACATCTAATATGAAAAATATTGTCAGATGGAGGGTTTAATGCGGTTTTTAAAATACTAATTGATGCATTGTTGTTAGATGCATTATCAAAACTTATACACATAATTTTATCACGAATATGAAAAACATCACAAATTTCTAAAATATGGTTTGCAATTTCATTACCACTATGGGGATAGGGCAACGCGACAAGTAATATGATCCTTTTTTGAAGAATCCAATCACTGTCGATCCAATGACAGGTTATTCTCATCATTGGAATATTGTTGTAACTCGTCCAACAATCGGAAGTTAAAGAAATTCTACAAGTTAAACTCCATAAAATTGCAATCAAAGCATCCCTCATTTCATTGTACATTTTTAAAAAATCCGATTTGCAAGTATTCCTAGGGATTCTTTTAAAATGGGGATTTAAGGAGGTTTGATTAAAATTTTCTAAGCCCCTACTCTCGGGATAGGAAAATGGTAACTCTTCCTTGATTACTAATCGGGCCATTTCCCGACAAACAAGTTCGAGATCATAAGAATGGCTATCAACTACACTGGTCCTAGGGTGGATTTTTTGTTGGCCGGGTAGTTCAACAAGAAGTTCTTTATGCACATTTTGGATGTGTCATCTAATTGTACCCGTGCCCTCACCCCTCTTATATTTGTATGGCTCCGAACATATTTTACAAACTTTTAAATCTACACCTGGTACATTTTAGTCCGGAATATAATCATAAAATTTGTGTAAATTCCTATTTTCTCCTCTAGTTTTCCTACTACTAACCGTTTGTATTGTTTCGGTTGCTTGTGTTTGTGGTTCTACTTCTAATTCTAGGTCTCCTACAAACTCATCGTGTGTACCAATGTGTTGGGTCATAGGATTAGGGTACTCTTCGGTGGGCTTATTTTGTGGGACAATTGGAGGCCTACGGGAAGTGCCGGTAGAATCTTGTTCACTTTGGCTACGGCCGCTACCTCGTGATCTATATATATTGTGTCATGCCCCGCTTCCCAAAAAGAATATAGAATATGGATACGAGACAAAAGCCCAGCGAATGATTTTCATCATCCATAAGCTGTTCAGGAATCTTTACAATATTTCAGAAGATAATCAGAGTCGGAAGCAAAAGATACAACCAGGCATGCATAATTGAAACAAGATACCAACAGAAATTACTTGAAACCAAATATAATAATCTCAAATAAAAAAATTCTGAACAAATCAAATATTCTGGGTCACATCGCCTAAATACAAGATAAATATCTAAGTAATCAAGTACATTTTATTCAAGTTCAAGCAACAATAATAATAAAAATCATAAAACAGAAAATCCAGCACTAATACATCATCTCGCCAATACCATCTGGCAGCCAACCATCCTGATCTGTAATTAGTAAATTTGCAGGACAAGTAAGAAGAAAAACAAGTACCCATCAATTGCAAGTTACGGACCACTTATAATGTTGGATACAAGTACAATGGGATAGGTAAATCTAAATAACAAACCTAGTATGGTATAATCATGATAACAGGATATAAATCGTAGCATGGCAAGATGAGCAAATATAATAGCATGTGTTGATTGTCAAGTAAACAAGTGTCATGCATCAAGTAACTAGTATCAAGAATCATGTAATCATGTAGCATGTATAGTCACAGGTTCCTACTTGAGTCTTGCACTCAAAACAGGAATAGTCACAGGCATCTTATCTCTCACTGTAAGTTCTAAAACAAGCAAAATTTACCAATTCCTCACATAGGAAATGGTTAAATCTATTATACAAGGCATTATGTAATACTAATTCCCAATCATCGAAAACAGACACAATTCCTTTTATGAAATGGCAAATGCACAAAAATTTCGAACATTGCATTTGAATATATCGTGTAAATTTCACATTTATCCATTCGATCAAGTTGAACCACAAGAACCATAATACAATAACAACAACTAAGCAAACAACAGTATCATCATAGTAACAAGCATAAATCTTGCAGGAAGGAATAGCAGTTGGAAGAACTTTTGCTTCTCTGAAGAACTACCAAGTGGATGGGAACAAAGAGATGTTGGCCACCGGCATCATGAACATGGCAGGCTCATGCACTTCATGCTATGTCACCACAGGTTCAAGAACTAAAACCCTGACAACAATTTTCTTCGGTCTGCGCTAAACTACAATGCATGAATACTAACTTTATTTAACATTCTGCCTAGAGTTTTGTTATAATTTTCATGTTTTGTATAAAAGTTTCAAATATTCTCCAAATTCATAGAGTATTTTCATTGCATTAGGATCCTTTATGTATTGTTGAAGTTTGATTCTATAATCGTTCACACTTATTCTATTATTAAAGCCTGCTATTTAGCAAGTTAAATGTTTTACTATTTCTTTTCTTATACGATATACAAATTCATTTAATTTAATGACTAAACTTTTTTAAAGACGTGCATCGCACATGCATTATACTAGTTGTTATTAACACAAATGATGGTAGGTTTGTGCTAAAAAAATTGTGTTTTCCAGTACTGTACACAAATTGTTAGTAATAGGATATCCGAAATTGGATATCTATATAATAAAATATAAAGAAAGCTATCAAGTGGCACTTCTTCAATCTCCCCCAAAATCAATGGCCCAGATTGATTCTCACAACACATTTTGCTGCCGAAAATTTTAAACCCCACAATTTCAAAACCCACTATCTCTCTCTCTCTCTCTCTTTCCCGAAATACCCTCCTTCTCTCTCGCTTTCTCACTGTCTCTATCTCTTCCCGCTCACTCCGTCTCTTTTTCTCTCTCTATCTCTCACTGTCTCTATCTCTCTTCCATCTCTCTCTCTCCCTGCTCTCTCTCTCTCTCTCATCGATCCTGTCTCCCTCTCTCTCTCTTCTCTTTGACCCACCGAACCCACTTTCACCGTCTTTCTCTTCTTCGACCCACCGAACCCATCCAACCACCAAACCCGTCACCGTCACCGATTTCAACGTCCCGACCACGGCCTGAGTTGATCCCGACCACCGATTTCACCGTCTCTACATCTCAGGTATACTTAATTTTTTGGATTCATCAAAATTTTCACTGCACACCAATCAAAATTTGTTGGGTTTGTGTTAAATTTAGTTGATCCCGATCACCGATCCCGACCACTGACTGCATTCGTTTTGTTGGGTTTGAGTTAGATTTGGGTTTTCTTGTGTTACTTTTTTTATGCGTAACCTAATTCTCATCTAAAGATTGGATTGTAACCTAATTCTCATCTAACAAAACTGACTGCATTGTAGATTGGATTTTTAGGCACATTGTATATTGGATTTTAGGTAAATTGTAGTTAGAATTTGGTTAGAACTGTTAGAATTTTTAGTTAGAATTTTTAGTTTGCAAACCTAGAATTTTTAGAATTTTTGCCGATAGTAATATGATTAATTATTCTGCAAAAAATGGTATTTTGGGCAATTTTTAGATGAAATGAGGAGGATAAGGTGGAAAAGTGATGGATTGTAATGATGAGTTGCAAAAGGCTTGATCATTCAAAGTGTGGATAAAAGGAGAACTGGTAAGGAAAAGTGATGGATTGTAGTGACTGTAGCAATGATCAGGTTTACCCCTAAATGATACACCATTTGGTGCCTTGATTTCTCATCATTTTCTCATTAATTAAGGTCACTTTAGTCTAGCTTGGAAGAGAAGGCAAGTTTAGATGCTTTCTCTCAGTTTTGATAGCAACTATTTGTATGATGATAGTGATCAATTGTTTGAATGGTATATTCCTCAATTGATCATATAACATGCACAAAATTTCTTACAATTGCTTAGAGGGTATTCTTAATATTGAATATAAAATATAAATAAAAATTAGAATTAAAATTAATTATTCTGTATTTTCCTTAATATGCACACTTTAAAAATAAGTAGGAACTATTAGAACTATCAAAAAGTTCTAATAGAACTATTAGAACTATGCACAATTTTCATGTGTCAAGAATTTTCTTAATTCACTCCATGCAACTATCAAAAAGCAATGCCAGTGAATACTTTATACTTAACAATATATACCAATTTTGAAATGATATGTTATACTTCATAAAGTTTCTACCATCTGAAAATTTATTTTGAACTTCTTATCGGATCTGTATACTATTCCAAAATTTTCTTTCGTTTGTGATTATCCTAAAATGTATTCAAAGGTTTTGAATGAGTTTTTTTTTTGCGTAAAGTATCTAACTGAAATTAGTTCAAATGCACAATTGCTACAGGAAAAAATACTGATACAAACCTATAAATGTATTATATAACTAGAACCTGATCGAGATGTTCTTCATGTAGCAAAAAACACTGTTGTTCTTTTTTTTTTCTTTTTCCAAAAGTGATAATTGGAGAAAAAGAAAGTCAGTGTTATCTTCTCATAACTGATCAATTAAATAAGAAATCTCTTTGTTGCATTTACAGAAAATTCGAACCACATCAAACTAATCAAAAATACGTAACATTTACTTAAGATAGTAACTAGCAACAAGTTAATTATTTCATCTTCAAGACAAACATAGATCTTTCTACTCACAAGACACCAGTATCTTTAGTTCAAACATCTTACCTTTCAATATTGAAAAAAAGGGAAAGAGAACAAAAAGAAATGGTGAAGATACCCTTAATAGAGCTAGCTGAATGTGTTTTTTACCTTTTTTCGAAGAAGGTTCTGAAAAGTTAACTGATTTTGCATTATTTCATCTAAAGGTTTTGTTTGCTGTTTGTTGTTAGTTGTTGTTGAGTTATGGCAAGAAACTCTATGTGACTCCAATATACATCTACTTCCGGCCAAAATCTCTTGTCCAAGTTATTTACTTTGGTTTCATTATCCTCATTGGTCGATACTTGGTGTTCTAAATATCCTTATTTTACAAACTGATTTTGATGCACTTAATTATACATTTTGAATAAATTTATTATATAGGAAGTTTTATTGGTCCATAAGTGAACCTATGGTATCTGTTGTTCTAAACATCCTTCCATATTATAGTGAGACTGAATATTTTTTGTTCGGTGCTGCCAATAGTTTTAAACATCGCTTGATAAGTTTTTTTGTTCGGTGCTACCATTTTTTTTGTTTTAAACATCTCTTGATAAGTACCTTTAGATTTTTTTATTCTAAACGTCTCTTGATAAGTATCTTTAGATTTAAAATAACTAAATAATCTTTTTTTTTAATGTTCGGTGCTGCCAATAGTTTTGAGTTATTGTTTTGCATGCTGATTGCTGATCATATTTATGACGATTGTCGTATTGTGCAATGTTGATTTAGTTTTTAAGTTATCTTTCAAATATAATTTAGCACATAAGTAACCTGAATTCTATTTGGCTGTATAAACCACCATCGGTCTTTTTCTTTTTCTTTTTTGATTTTTTTTATTTTACCTATTCATGTATGAGTTTTGGGTAAAATAATGTAAACATAATAAACACGTTTTAGTAAACACACATAATAAACACGTTTTAGATATTCAAAGATGAGTGTCGCCTTCTCATTCATGCCTAGAAGACATAGACCACCATCAATTGTATGATACGGAAACTGATTGCATTTGTTGAGCCCAGTCAAGGATAACTCCAAACCATAGACTATATCATCCCGAGGCATCGAGTTGGTTTTCAATAAGATATACACACTTAGTAAATAGAGACTGACCAATAATATAAACATTTTGATATAGTTCATAATAATGTAAACATTTTGATACATCGTTCTCTTTGAACACTGCATTTATAGCTATTGCCGCCATTAGCACCCTGAAACACTTCTCTCTTCTTCTCATCTTAGCCTGCACTATCGCCACATTATCACCAATGCATTTCTTCCCAAACCTCCAATCACTCCGTTCTATCTTCAACAAGGTCGTTGCCACAATCACCACTACCAGCAACAAGACATTCCTTCGCCAACACCCACCGCAAGCATGGTAACCCTGATCAAATTCCCATCCATAGAGTTTAGGGAAGCTCAATGTTAACTCTGCAAAGAACTATACGGGCGTATATGACAACAGGTTCGTTACCAATCATTGAAATTTTGATGGAAGACATAACTCCAACATAATCCATAAGTGCATACACATCTTTTTTATGGTCATACTGGCTTCAAAAATTATGAATCAAATATCTGCAAATGAAGGTTATTAACACTTTTGTCGCTGAAAATATATTCAGTGGTCCCTTCCAAACTAGCCAAACTAATTTTGCTTAAGACTGTCACAAATAATCAAATTTGGAAGCAACAAGATTTACAATCAAAATAAGAATTTCAGAGGATGCATTCATTAAAATTTCGAAAACCTGGGATTCATCTGAAGTAGTCTCAATGAAATTTCATGCAGAGTACCACACTTTTGGCTCCAATGTCATATGTTCAATTTGAAATTTAGTAATCAGAAAACTACACTTTCGATTATAAAGATAACATATTATCATTATCAATAAACACTGAAATTTAAACTCCAACCCAGACAACTATATCTATTAAGAAAAAATCAAGCCTAACACAAACTGCAAAAGTTTAGAGATCACAAAATTAAGAACACAAGGCCAAAATTCATGAAACAGCAGCAACAGTTAAACAATGGCATTGGCAGCACTAGCAATCCTGGGCCACAGGTTAGCACATTCTTTTCCAATGGGCCCAGTAATAGCAGATCCTACAACCATAGCCAATAGAACTCATTAAATTTATAGATCTGAGACTAATCAAAGAAAAAGCAAGTAACCAATTCATAATCATTCCGAGGTCAAAACAGAATAAGCTAAAAAATAAGATATGCATTTGAAAATATTTACAAAATTATTTAGTTAATCCTTTATGAGGGGGAAAAAATAGATCATATGATGCAAGCTACAGTCTGCATATATCCACTTCTAACAAATAAAACGAAATAGCTCTAAAGATCTTAAATTCGTAATTCTGTATCTTAATAAAAAAAAGGTTAGGTGAGTAACATGTACCAAGCATTGATTAGTTGGTATTTTTCATAGTAAAATGCATTCAATTTCTCAAATCAAGAGACTATGCCTATCTTAATAAATAAAGTTAAATTTTTTGTCAACTGACAAGATGAACGTTGTGACATAGTATTTTTGCAAGTTTCTGCAATAATGCACTTAAAACAGAATAAGTGTATCGCCTTACCTTTCATTTCTCCTTTCTGATTCACAATCACCCCAACATTATCTGCAAATTGCAAAAATAACATAAGCATGTTAAAGAATTAGAGATGCATCCAAAACAATAGGCTCCAACAAATTTTCAGTTCTTTAAACTTTCAAATTGCAACAGTTAGTAGTGTTTCCCTATAATAAAACATGGTTAGCAAGTGGACAAATCGGTATATTTCATGCAAAAACAAAATATTAAACATAACAAATAATAAACATGAAACCAACTAACAAGCATTAAAAAAACTTAGAAATGCAACTGCGGATGCAATAGATGTAGGCTTCAAATGCATGGATATTGATAAACATATCTAGCCAATGAATCTACAGTTTCTAGAAGATAGATCATAGTAGTTAATATTATGTTCGTACTTTGTACCCATTACAATTTCTTGATTGGTTTGTTAAAATAATTAGAACGTCAAAGTTAATCATCATATATTTTCCCTCATTTATATACAGATCAATTACTTCATCAAAATTAAAAAACAACAATGGATAACATCACTATATATGGCCATGTAAGTATCTCATTTTTTAAAAAAAAATCTACAACTCTTGATATAACAATAGGTTCCTCACATTATAATGTTTACTTTAATACCTTACAGGTTGATGTTGACTTGGAAAAAACAGTAAGTGAAGCTTTTCATTGTGTTTTTATCAAATTAATTAATTGTCCACTTACATTCAAAATTGATATTTTTCTATTATAGGTGCAATTCCTTTGAACAAAAAATGTCGGAGTTACCATTCGAGATGAACGCAAGCTTAATCTGATATCCCTTCGCAAGGTAAGCTTAACCCCTTATTACATTAGATGCCCATTATTGATTTTTTTTTTTTAATTCCTACTTATTTTTAACCAACCAATGTAGAGAAAGGAAATAACGAGTTATTCTGGCAAAAGAAAGGAAAAGGAAAATGAAATGTCCAGTGCGGTATATGCTTATCTAGCTTCTTTATCTTGCTTTTTCTACATTGCTTTTTTATTTATCTTTCCTCACACTACTTTTATTATTTATTATCGATGTAATAATCAAAGTTAATACATTCTAAAATAAGTAAGTGGTTCTCTTCTAAAACAGTCATTTATAACGATTCATTTTCACAAATTTAGGCTCATAATGTTCATGTTATATCGAAAGCTACGTCGGCCCAACGTAGACGACGAGAAGAGAGAAACATGAAATGTGCTCCACACAAGTATTAGACGCAACTGGCGAATGTTTAGCTCGAAAAAGTCTTTCATTATCCGAAATTCTTTCTAATGTACCGCAAAAACATACGTATGATGGACAAACTTCTTCACTACTGCCAAATATTGGCCTGCAAAGAACCTCTCAATCTTCTGACGATGTTAGGTAAATAATGTTTATATTGCTTTTTAAATCTTAACTTTTTCAGAATGTCTTTAGTTAGTTGCTCTCCATGTTCAGCCATATGATTGATTCACAAGTAGAGAGACTTGAAGGGTGCACTCTGCATCAATTGGCACAGCGTAGGAGACAATATCGAGCCGCCACGTCAAAATCGAATAGGTTATTTTTTTTTTTTTATCTTTAACCCGTGTATATTACCCATAGGTTAAAATATATACAAGTACGAACTTACATGGCCATCATAACTAATAGGTTAAATTCAGAACGACACTTTCTCGGCATGATGAATGTAACCTGCTCTTATTGTTCAGCATTGCATTGGAATGATGAAAAATTATCGGTATCATCTGCCAGAAATAATTATTTCGAAAAATGTTGTTCACAAGCAAAAGTGAAGCTACCTTTGCTCATTACTCCACTCCCACCACTTCAAGATTTATATGATGGTGATAGTGTACAATCGACTTTATTTCGGACTTATACTCGAGAATACAATGCAGCAAATAATTTTACGAGTTTGGGTGTCAGAATGGATGAAAGGGTCATCCTTGGTCGGGGGCATACCTCATTCACCATACCTGGAGAGTTGCGCCACCAAACGGGGTCATTAATACCTAAGCCAGGCCAAGCTATTGTTTATGCAGAACTCTACATTTACGATCCAGATTCTGCTTTAGGTTTTCATACCTTGCGAAATCCTCATTTGAGAGCTGATGTTCTCAATATTATTCAGGATTGTTTGGAGTTCAATGAATTTGCATATAAGTTCTGTCAAGCTTATGCAATTTTAAACCAGACAAGTTCTTCGGATCACATCTTACCCGCGGTTATACACTACAATTCAACAAATGATCAGTGTAGGTATAATCTTCCAAATACTGATGAGATTGCAGTGATTATACCTGGTGATGGAACTGAAATTAGTGGTATAAGAGATATCACAATGCATTTGAGAGGAAACAACGAGTTAATACAAATTAACAAGTGCCACCCAGCATATTTTCCCTTACATTATGTCTTGCTATTCCCTTATGGTGAGTTGGGATGGGAATCAGATTTGAAACAATGGGATGTCATCAATGGAAGACCTTTGATTGCTAGACTAACTCAAATGCACATCTATAGTTATCGTTTATTTCAACGCAATATAGAGTATTCAACTATTCTGAGAGTAGGAAAACTTTTGCAAGAATTTCTGGTAGATGCTTGGGCAGCCACTAAGCAGAATCGACTAATATATCAGAAGCTTAATCAGGGAAAACTTTGAGCTGGACTTTACCAAGGTCTTACCGACATCGCTGTAGATGGGTTAGGACCTGATCAAGTCGGACAACGAATTATTTTGCCATCTTCATTCATTGGAAGTCCAAGACATATGTTTGAAATCTTTCAAGATTCAAAGGCTATTACGCGCCACTACCAACACCCAGATATTTTTCTTACCATGACTGCAAATCCCAAATGGCCAGAAATAACTGCAGCTCTATTGCTACATTAGAAAGCCATTGATCGCCCTGATTTAGTTTCTCGCATTTTTGAGTTGAAGAAAAATGCTTTGATGAAGGGGATAGAGAAAGAAAAAGTATTTGGTCAGAAAGTTGCACATGTCTTTACCATTGAGTTTAAAAAATGTGGCCTACTTCATATGCACACTCTTTCTTTCTTGCAAATTCAGACAAAATTCGGACATGCCAACAAGTAGATGAAGTAGTTTGTGCTGAATTTCCAGACCCGATAGCAGATCCCCTACTCTTTGAAACTGTCAAAAATTGTATGGTGCATAGCCCGTGTGGTGGACGAAATCCTCAAGCATCGTGCATGGAAAATGAAAAATGTCAAAACAGGTATCCTAGAGAGTTTTCTGACGAAACAATTATGGATCAAGATGGCTATCCAATCTACTATCGCCGTGTACTAAACATTTTTATACTGTGAGGGGGCAGCAGGTTGATAATAGAGATATTGTCCCTTATAATGCTTACCTTTCTAAAATGTTTAATTGTAATATTAATGTTGAAGTTTGTGCTGGGGTGAGATGTGTTAAATATATCCAAAAATATATTTTCAAAGGAAACGACCGCGCAACAATTGTGTTGGGAGGAGTAGATGAGATCAAGCAATATCTCGACGCACGGTATATTGGCCCTCCAGAACCTGCATGGCAAATTTTTGGGCACTCTTTATAAGAAGAGGTGCTAGCGGTTGTACGCTTGGCACTGCATTTGCCTGGAATGGATCGTGTTGTTTATAATTCGGCTGATAGGATGGACGTCGTCGTTTCTAGAGCCGAACTAGAAATGACAACTCTTATGGTTTTTTTTACATGTTGCTTATCCAATTTAGCTGCACGCGCATTTACCTACCAACAGTTCCTACAACATTTTGTTTGGAATAAGTCTTCGAATATGTGGACGCCGAGAAAGAAATGTACGCAATCAGCAGAATGTACTTTGCAAGACCAAATTCGGGTGAGCACTTTTATTTGTGTTTGCTACTAATAGTTGTCAAGGGACCACAATCATTTCAGTGCTTACGTACAGTCGACAATGTTGAGTAAGCTACTTTCAAATTAGCATGTGTTGCCAGAGGACTGTTGGAAGATGATGGCGAGTGGGTACAATATCTTCAGGAAGCTGCAATTATGAGCATCAGCTTCCAACTTAGAAGGTTATTTAGTGTCATTCTTACGGAATGTTCTCCGTTGAAAAAACTTACCTTATGGAACCAATTCTCAGTGCATATATGTGATGATCTTGAACATAAGCTGCATACATTATATTTCATTCCCAATCCTACCCAAGCTCAAGTCCTAGATTATGGTCCATATTTGTTAAACCAAATGCTTCAAGAATCAGGCAAGAGCTTAGATAACTTCCGACCCATGCCCTATCCCATGCAAATTGGAGTACGGTTACTGGCAACAAGTTTATTTGGGAACATAGTGTACTGCAAGTTGAAACCCGACAAGCTAATATACAAGCAAGCATAGATTCACTTAACGATGCACAGTGTACTGCGTATTCTGCAATAATCACATCAGTTATGGGCGGTAAGGGGACTACTTTCTTCTTGAACGGAGGGACCGGTACGGAAAAAACCTTTTTATACAATACACTAAAACAAAATGCCGTTGTGATGGTTTCATTGTTATAACTGTTGCTTCTTCTAGCCTTGCATCATTGTTACTGGTAGGAGGTAGAACTGCGCACTCAACATTTTCCATCCCACTTAATGTATTGGATAATTTCTTTTGTGGGTTCACTAAGCAATCATCCGAGGCAGATTTGTTCAGGGAAGCAAAGCTAATCATTTGGGATGAGGTCCCTATGCAGCATAGGTTTTGTGTAAAAGCTATTGACCGTACACTTCAAGATATTCGTGATAATGTAACTCCATTTGGTGGTATCACTGTTGTGCTCGGTGGGAACTTTCGACAAATCCTACCAGTAGTACCGAAGGGGGTTCGAGAACAAATTGTTGGTGCATCGCTAAGAAAATCTTTACTTTGGAATGTCATACAGGTCTTAACTTTGAACGTGAACATGCGCCTAGATTCATCCGATATCAGAAATGTTTCATTTGCCAATTTTCTAAGCGAGGTTGTATTCTTACATGTTTTGGATAATAACTAAACAAATCTTTTCTTTTTACTCTTACTAACAAATAAGTCTTCTTTATTATATAGATTGGCTCCAAACTCGATGAGACCATACAACTTTCTTCAACAATTCGGAGGTGTCACAGTTTAGATGAACTTTTAACTACCGTTTACCCGCAACTAAATGATATTGGCACTATCACTCACAAATATCTCACAGAGCAGACAATTCTATCAACAAAAAATGATAATGTCAATTTCATCAATACTGCTGCATTAAATCTTTATCCGGGGCCAAAATTTACATTTCTTGCTGCAGATAAAATGTCTGAGAAGGATGGAGTTGATCGAAACATCACCAATCGATACCCTAATGAGTTTTTGAACTCTTTAGATCCTCCCGGGCTACCACCATTTAAACTAAAGCTGAAAGAGGGGTGCCCAATCATATTACTGAGGAATGTTGCACCAACGAATCTATGTGTAATGACACCCGGTTAATTGTAGTTCAGTGTGCTCAATCGTCCCGAGTAATTAAGGATATGATTTTAACTAGTGATAAAGCCAAAAATTTGGTATTTATTCCATGAATACCTCTAACCCCTAAACCTTCGTCTTCCTTTTGAAATGACAAGATGCCAATTTCCAGTTCAATTACCATATGCTGTAACGAAAAATAAAGCACAAGGCCAATCAGTTGATATTGTGGGGATAGATTTACGCTCACCAGTTTTCAGTCACGGACAACTTTATGTTGCACTCTCTAGGTGTACATGTTTTGATCGTATTTTTCTACTCCTACCAGAAGATTTTTTGAGCTCAACAACAAACATTGTTTATCCTGAACTTCTTCTATAGTTATTTCAGAAAATACAGGTAATTTTGATTAAAATACAAGTAACAAATTTATCCATTTCTTTCAATAAACTTTTTTATATTATTGTTTTACTTTGGTATGAATTTCGTATTTGAACTGTAGTAGGACTGGGATGCAGCTCAAATGGACCTCAAATTTATAAATGCCACTACATTGATCAATTGGGATTGCAATAAGGTAAATTGATATTTAGTACAACTACACCCTATGTTTGCCCTTAATTGCTACTAATTCAATGCTTCTTCTTTTTTCCCAGATTGTCGGCTACACTCAGAACCGTTATGTACATATTGTTGATTCTTGATTTTGATGATCACAACACACTGCAACATGTGTCTATGATATACAGCTAAAATTGCAGGTTGTACACACAAAAGACTATTTCAGCTGAACAAATGAACAAGCACAAAGGCTCCAGATAAAGAAAATGGTTTAAGCTTCACTCAAGACAAGACTCAAGACAAGACTCAAGACTCAAGTCAAGACTCAAGACTCAAGCCAAAGTCTCAAGCTTAAATGTGTCAATAAATTGTCATGTCTTGTAAACATTGTAATTTTACTTTTGTTGAGTCTTAGTATGTTGTAAAGCCTTGTCACACACACATACACTCACTATTTTATAATGTGTGTTTTTCAAAAACATCAAAAAAGCGTCAAAACAGTTTGAAATAATTTACCTATTGAGTACCAGTCGACTGATGCATCTGGAAGTCAACTGACAGTACAAAACTGTTTAAATTTATTCAAACTCTGACCAGTCGACTCATTATGGCAACCCAGTCGACTGTTCGAGTGCTTTTGACCATTTTCTGTTTTCAAAATCGATTTTTCAAAATCAAAAGCTTTAAGATCCGTTGGTTGACAGTTGGAATAACTGTCTCCCAACGTCCAGGAGTTCTAACTCTATAAATAGAGTTCAGAACTCTCTGAAAAAGATCTAACAATATTCTTTAAGATTTCCGAGCATTCTTGAGCATTTCTAAGTGAAAAAGAGAAAAAGCTTTCAAGTTTCAAAATCTCTGGTTCTCTACACTCAGTCCAGTATAACAACGATTTCGTTCTGGACTGGGTATAGAAGTCGACCTATTTTTTAGCCACGTTCTACAACACATAACACCAACAAGGCTATAGGTTGACTGTAAGATTTTTATTGTTTCTTTTTGCTCTCGGTTGGAGAGTTAGACTCTAGGGTGTAGAGTCGTTCGTTTCACTCTTGGTAGTAAAGTGGGTCTGCTTTCTCTGGTTGAGAGAAAGGACTACGGGTTAGACAAGGTTGTTGTCTTAACGCCGTAGGGTATTCTTGTAAACTTGTTTTTCAAGAATAGTGGAAATCTCAAGTGGGTTGCTTGGGGACTGGATGTAGGTCGGAAGGACCGAACCAGGATATATCGTGTGTACTCTGTGATTGCTTCTCTTGATCTTGCATTTACTTTTTGTTTACTTAAGTTCTGTGAAACTTGTCTGGACATTACCAGTCGACTGGTCAGTCTCGTATAAGTTGTATTTTAACTGTGTCTTCAGTCGCCTGTCTCAACTTTAAGTCGACTGCACAGAGTTATTTGTATTTGCTCTTATTTGGTCATATCAGTCGACTGGTTCACAACTAAGTCGACTGCACCGAAGAAAAAAATTATTTATTCTGCAGTTTTTTAATTAGCACTATTCACCCCCCTCTCTAGTGTTTGTTGTCTCGCCTACAGGATCCAACACTTGGTATCAGAGCTAGGTTACAGGCTATGGCAACTACTTCAAATGCTAATCAGTACCATGAAGGCCAATCTACACAAAGGCCACCGCTATTCGATGGAACGAACTACAATTATTGGAAGTGCAGAATGAGAATCTACCTCCAATCAATCAACTACGAAATATGGCACATGACGGAGACGGAATTCACTGCCCCTACTATACCATATGCACAATGGAATGATGATCAAAAGAACCAAACTATGAATAATGCCAAAGCAATGAATGCATTATTTTGTGCACTCACAAAGGAAGAGTTCAACCGTGTATCAAATGCTACAACCGCACATCAAATCTGGCATACAATCGAGGTAACACATGAAGGAACAAATAAAGTTAAAGAGTCTAAAATCTCTGTTCTTGTTCACAGGTTTGAGATGTTCCGAATGAAGGACAATGAAACTGTGTCCGAGATGATCACCAGATTTACTGATATCACAAACTCTCTTGTGGCACTTGGAAAGACATACACTCAAGCAGAGATGGTTAGAAAAGTCCTACGTGCACTCACTCCAGAATGGGAAAAGAAGACCACGGCAATAGAAGAAGCAAATAATTTGTCACAACTTTCTCTTGAGAATCTTGTGGGAAATCTCATGGCATACGAGGTTCAACTTGAAGATCGAAAGAAGGATGCAGAATCACACCAAGTAAAGAAGAAATCATTGGCTTTTAAAGCCATGACAGACTCAGAAGATGAAGATGAAGATGAAGAGGAAATAGCAATGTTCACTCGAAGATTCAAAAAATTCTTAAAGAAGGGTAAGTTTAATTCCAAAAATAGAGATTCTAATAACCCTCCTACTTGTTTCAGGTGCAATAAAACAGGTCACATAAAGAAGGATTGTCTCCTAGAAAATGCATAGAACAAGGGAAAACCATCCAACTTCAAGAAGGACAAATACTCAAAGAATAAGTTTGCCAAGAACAAGAAGGCCTATCAAGCAACATGGGATGATAGTGATTCGTCTTCCGAAGAAGAAATGGATGAAAACAATGAAGTTGCAAACATGTGCTTTATGGCTACACAAGATCATGTAAGTAATGACTTCGACTCAGAAGATTTACTTGATGCCTTTAATGAAATATTTCAAGAGTTAAAAAAAAAAAGATTAGAGTTAAGAATCTAGAGAAAGTGAATCAAACACTTTCTCAAGAAAATCTTAACCTTGATAAGGAAGTGAAATCTTTAAATTCTCGCATTGCAAGTTTAGATACTGATCTTGAATCTCTCAAAAAGAATTATGAAAAGATATCAAAGAACGTATCTAAGTTTAACAAAGACAAAGAGAATTTAAATGATGTCCTTCATCATCAAGTAAAATCTAGTTAAAAATACAGTCTTGGTTTCAAAAATTCTTCTATAAAAGAATCTTCTTCTAAAAATACTAGTAGAAATAAGTCGGCATCTATTTCTAGTGTTACACACAAATTATATGAATTTTTTGAAAAACCTAAGGTAGTAAATTTTAGTGATAAAAGCAAGTCTGACGTTCGGTTAAGTCGACTGAGCCCATCTATCAGTTGTCTGTTCAGAGGAATTGAATCTTATTCAACAAGATCAAAACCTCATATAAGTCGACCTAGTGTATCATCCAGTCGACTGACTCACACTATAAGTCGACTGAAAGACACTGTCAAGTCGACTGGACAGAACAAATTTGTATGGGTTCCAGTCAGCTTAAATCAGGATGATAGAATTGCGTATATTAATTCATATGTATTAAATGTGTGTAATTCTATTAACTATATTCCTGCTTATAGAGGAAGATCAAACTCTTCATGGGTTTGGTTTCCTCCAAACTAATATGTTTTGGACCCAATAAAAAGGGTATCATATTTACCTTGAATATTTTATAGGTACCCAAGAAAGATCGTTGGATACTCGACAGCGGATGTTCAAAATATATGACAGGACATGCCAACCTTTTATCCACCATCCAAAGCATAGCTGGAGGAACAGTTACCTTTGGTGATAACAACAAAGGCAAAGTTATAGGAATTGGCATGGTTGGTAAAAATTCTAACCCTACTATAGAAAAAGTTCTGTTAGTTAGTGGATTAAAGCATAATTTGTTAAGTATTAGTCAATTATGTGATAAAGGGTATAAAATAGTATTTGAAAAAGATGCATGTTTGATTTATGACTCTACTATGCAAAATATTATTTTTCAAGGTTTTCGTAAAAATAATATTTATGAATTGTGTTTGAATACAATTGAGTTTTCAAATGATTTTTGTTTAATAGCCTCTAACAATGAATCTTGGCTTTGGCATAGAAGATTTGGACATGTGAACATGAAGAATCTCTCAAAATTATCTAAATATAACCTAGTTAAAAGACTGCCAAAACTATCCTTTAAAAAGGATAAGTTATGTGATGCATGTCAACTAGGAAAACAAATCAAATCCACTTTTAAAACAAAAGAAGTAATTTCTACTAGTAGGCCGCTCGAATTAATTCATTTGGATTTATTTGGCCCTACTAGAGTTGCTTCTTTAAATAAAAGTAGATATGTATTTGTTTTAGTAGATGATTTTTCAAGATTCACTTGGACATTCTTTTTAAAACATAAAAATGATGCTTTTGATGAATTTGCAAATTTTTGTAAACGTATTCAAAATCAAAGATCTCTAACCATAGTCACTATTAGAAGTGATCATGAAGGAGAATTTGAGAATGAAATATTTACAGAATATTGCAACAAGAATGGTATAACACATTCATTTGCATTTCCTAGAGCTTCACCACAAAATGGAGTGGTTGAAAGGAAGAATAGGACTTTGCAAGAATGCGCACGTACCATGCTTGTTGAAAGCAATTTACCAAAGTACTTTTGGGCTGAAGCTGTTGCTACAGCTTGTTATGTTTTAAATAGAATTCTTATAAGACCTAAGCTAAAGAAGACTTGTTATGAGTTGTTTTTTAACAAAATTCCTAAAGTCTCTTATTTTAAGACATTTAGTTGTAAGTGTTTTATTTTGAACACTAAAGATAATTTAGACAAATTTGATCCTAGATCTAATGAGGGTATCTTTTTAGGATACTCAAATAGGAGTAAAGCATATAGAATTTTTAATAAGTCTACAATGACTATTGAAGAGTCAATGCATGTTACATTCGATGAATCTCTGCCTTCATCAAATTTAAATAAAGATGATGAAACTGATTCATCACCTTTAAATAATGTGATTAAATCTTTAGAACAAACTAGTCTGGCTGACAAGTCGACTGATAAGGACTTCCAGTCGACTGATATAAAGCAGTCGACTGAAGAACCTGTCAAGTCGACTGATCCTATTATGATATCTTCAACTTTACCAAAATCTTTTGTTGAAGTTAAAGATCATCCTCATGACTTAATAATTGGTGACATCTCCCACGGTATTCAGACACGATCACATGTAAATATGATTTCTCATACAGCATTCTTGTAGGATTTTGAACCGAAAAATATACAAGAAGCTTATGAGAATGAATTTTGGATGAATGCCATGCAAGATGAATTAAACTAATTTATAAGGAATGATGTATGGGATTTAGTTCCACGACCTCCTGATCAGACTATTATTGGTACCAAATGGGTATTCAAAAATAAGTTAGATGAATCAGGACAAGTTGTAAGGAACAAAGCTAGATTAGTTGCTCAAGGGTATAATCAAGAAGAAGGTATAGATTTTGATGAAACATATGCTCCTGTTGCTAGACTAGAGTCAATTCGTATTTTATTATCTTTTGATTGTTTCATGAATTTTATACTTTATCAAATGGATGTTAAAAGTGCTTTTCTTAATGGGTTTATTAAAGAAAATGTTTATGTTAAACAACCACCAGGTTTGAACATGAACAATTTCCAGATCATGTTTATAAATTGAAAAAGGCTTTATACGGTCTTAAACAAGCACCTCGTGCTTGGTATGATCGTTTGAAAACTTTTCTTTTAGAAACAGGATTTGAAATAGGTAAAGTAGACACTACCTTCTTTATTAAGAGAGTTAAGAATGATATCTTAATCATACAAATATATGTTGATGATATAATTTTTGGTTCTACTAATAATAATCTATGTCAAGAGTTTGCTAATACCATGAAAAACGAGTTTGAGATGAGTCACATGGGTGAACTCAATTATTTCCTTGGACTTCAAATTAAACAGTCCTCAAATGGCATATTTATCAATCAAGGAAAATATGCAAAGGAATTACTCAAACGGTTTAACATGGATAGTACTAGTAGTAAATCCACACCTATAGCTACTACTACTACCCTTGACAAAGATATATTAGGTAAGAGTGTTGATCAAAAACTCTATCGAGGTATGATTGGTTCACTCTTATATATTACCGCAAGTAGACCAGATATTATGTTCAGCGTATGTTTATGTGCTAGATATCAGTTTAGTCCTAAAGAGTCTCATTTAAAAGCTGTGAAACGAATTTTAAGATACATTAAAGGCACATCTGAATATGGTTTATTTTATCCATGCACCGATAATTTTCAACTTTTGTCATATAGCGATGCTGATTTTGCTGGTAGTAAAACTGATCGCAAGAGTACGAGTGGGACATGTCACTTTTTGGGACATTCACCAGTCTCTTCGTGCAGTAAAAAGCAAAATTCCGTATCCCTATCAACTACAGAAGCTGAGTATATCGCTGCAAGTTTGGCATGTGCACAAATCTTGTGGATGAAACAAACTTTATTAGATTATGGTATTTCATTTGAAAAACCTTCAATTATGTGTGATAATACCAGTGCAATTAATCTATCTAAAAATCCGATTCAACATTCACGTACGAAGCATATTGATATTCGACATCATTTTCTACGTAATCATGTTTTAAAAGGAGATATATCTTTAGACTTTATCTCTACTGATAAACAAGTAGCAGACATCTTTACCAAACCCCTTAAAGAAGATACTTTTATTAACTTAAGAAGAGAACTAGGAATATGTGATTTTATTGACATTTGTTGAAAATTGTATCTATTAAGTCGACTGTACTGTATTTTAATATATACATATTTTGTTCTCTGACCAGTCGCCTGATCCTTATTCCAGTCGACTGATCAGCAGATATAAAAAAATTTAGTCTCTTCTCGACTAAGTCGACTGCTATACCCTACCAGTCGACTGTCACGAGTTCAATAGTCTTCAGCGATGACTCATCACAGCTTTTGAGATAAAAATCTCATCTCTTTTCACCCGTGACTACTCATATCAGCCGTCGATCTCTACTCTTTTAATCTCAGCCTTCAATCTCCAGTTAAAAACCCCTTTTACAGCCCCCTTCTTCACCTTTTACCGTTCTTCCCGTTTTCCCCCAAATTCTCGAAACCCTAATCAGAGAAGAAGAAGAAGTTGACTCAATCTGCTGCTGCTGCTCGACTCCTTCTCTTTTTCTTTGGTAAAATCCTTCCTACACTCTTTTGTTATGGCTCCTAAGCGTTCTAAGAGGCCTCATGATGCTAGCTCATCTTAAGATTATTCTCAATATTTGTTGAGTCCTGATCTTTTAGAACGTTGGCACTTAATGTGTAGCATTATTATTTTTCCGGGTCGTTTTGTCAACTTTGGTGATTTGGGATTTAATCTTGTTCCCCTATTCCAAAATTGTAGTCTCTATGATTATCTCTCTTTAGCTAATCAACCCGACTATTACTCACAACTAATCTATCTTTTCTATACGAACATGAGAGTTGTTCAATTGAGAGATGGAGATGTTGTGATCCGTTCTTCAGTCAAAAATACCAAGATAACTCTCACACCCGAGAGAATCAATCAAGTAATGGGTATTGATGACGAGGGACTTGATCTCGGTGACATTATCCTTGATGATTTCTCTATTTTATCTAGAATATTTTTGCCAAATCAAGGACCCCCAAAGACTAGTAAAAACATAACACCTGTTGCAAAATTAGTTGCTAGAATGCTCGCTTATAACATTCTTCCCAAAAGAGGAAGTTATGATCAGTATTCGATGGAATTGCAACAAGCTGTTTATGCCATTTTTGGTAAAATAGCTATTAATTGGGGTCGTGTCATTTTCTCTAAACTTCAACAGCATCATAGTCATTTCCTACCCTTTGGAGGTCTCCTTACCAGGGTCTTTGAAGCTTATGACTCGTCTCCGAGACCAATGTCGTTAAGCAGTATGAATGTTTCGATCGTGCTAGTTTAGCACGTATGAAGCTTCTTGATCCTGCTCCTAGAACAACCCCTAGGTCTCCTCCTCCTTCTCAAGTTCCTTTGGCTTCTAGTGGTAGACCTTCAGCCTCCTCTAGTTCTTCTCGTCCTCAAGCTAGATATGAAGATCCATCAACTCTTTATGAATGTGTAAATTACCTTTTGAAACATTCAGAGACTGTTGATTCTCAGCTTCACTCCATTGACTCCAAAATTGATCACCTAACCGATCTCTTCACTTCTCAATTTCCCCCTCCTTCTCATGCTGGTGATGAAGACTCAGAAGAGGACGATTGAAGATTATTTTTCGTTATTATGTAATTTTTATTTTCTGTTATTTTCTATATATTGATGAACTTATTAGCTTATGTATGAGACATTTTCTTTTATGCAAAAGACTGGTTATTTTTTGTTTTTGTTGATGACAAAGGGGGAGAAATATCTCTCTTATTTATTTACTGTGTTTATATGTGTTTTTTTTCTTCTGTGTTTGTTTATATTTCTGTGTGTATTCTTTATCTCTGATAAGTCGACTGATATCCTCATAAGTCGACTGATCTATTTGTATTTGTATTTCACATATGTCCTGTGTATTCTTTATCTGTTCAGCCGACTGCCTCATTTTATAAGTCGACTGCTACATCTATTTTATGATAAGTCTCTATGTATGCATGTTGTGTATGCATGTTGTGTTTTTTATAGGGGGAGCATATCATTACTATGCTTGTATTATTTTTTGTTATTATCAGCTATTGTGTTGTCATCATCAAAAAGGGGGAGAATGTTGATTCTTGATTTTGATGATCACAACACACTGCAACATGTGTCTATGCTATACAGCTAAAATTGCAGGTTGTACACACAAAAGACTATTTCAGCTGAACAAATGAACAAGCACAAAGGCTCCAGATAAAGACAATGGTTTAAGCTTCACTCAAGATAAGACTCAAGACAAGACTCAAGACTCAAGTCAAGACTCAAGACTCAAGCCAAAGTCTCAAGCTCAAATGTGTCAATAAATTGTCATGTCTTGTAAACATTGTAATTTTACTTTTGTTGAGTCTTAGTATGTTGTAAAGTCTTGTCACACACACATACACTCACTATTTTATAATGTGTGTTTTTCAAAAACATCAAAAAAGCGTCAAAACAGTTTGAAATAATTTAACTGTTGAGTACCAGTCGACTGATGCTTCTGGAAGTCGACTGACAGTACAAAACTGTTTAAATTTATTCAAACTCTGACCAGTCGACTCATTATGGCAACCCAGTCGACTGTTCGAGTGCTTTTGACCGTTTTCTGTTTTCAAAATCGATTTTTCAAAATCAAAAGATTTAAGATCCGTTGGTTGACAGTTGGAATAACTGTCTCCCAACGTCCAGGAGTTCTAACTCTATAAATAGAGTTCAGAACTCTCTGAAAAAGATCTAATAATATTCTTTAAGATTTCCGAGCATTCTTAAGCATTTCTAAGTGAAAAAGAGAAAAAGCTTTCAAGTTTCAAAATCTCTGGTTCTCTACACTCAGTCCAGTATAACAACGATTTCGTTCTGGACTGGGTATAGAAGTCGACCTATTTTTTAGCCACGTTCTACAACACATAACACCAACAAGGCTATAGGTTGACCGTAAGATTTTTATTGTTTCTTTTTGCTCTCGGTTGGAGAGTTAGACTCTAGGGTGTAGAGTCGGTCGTTTCACTCTTGGTAGTAAAGTGGGTCTGCTTTCTCTGGTTGAGAGAAAGGACTACGGGTTAGACAAGGTTGTTGTCTTAACGCCGTAGGGTATTCTTGTAAACTTGTTTTTCAAGAATAGTGGAAATCTCAAGTGGGTTGCTTGGGGACTGGATGTAGGTTGGAAGGACCGAACCAGGATATATCGTGTGTACTCTGTGATTGCTTCTCTTGATCTTGCATTTACTTTTTGTTTACTTAAGTTCTGTGAAACTTGTCTGGACATTACCAGTCGACTGGTCAGTCTCGTATAAGTTGTATTTTAACTGTGTCTTCAGTCGCCTGTCTCAACTTTAAGTCGACTGCACAGAGTTGTTTGTATTTGCTCTTATTTGGTCATATCAGTCGACTGGTTCACAACTAAGTTGACTGCACCGAAGAAAAAAGTTATTTATTCTGCAGTTTTTTAATTAACACTATTCACCCCCCCTCTAGTGTTTGTTGTCTCGACTACAGGATCCAACACATATTGACAGTTTATCTTTTGGTAGGGTGATGAAGAACATGTTGGGTTGAAACCAATGAGTTAAAAGGCATTGTCCTGTTTGAAAGGTAATGGTTTCAAAACTCTTACTATTTGTTTCTTGAATTATCATTGTTTTGATTGATTATTGTAAACTCTTACTATTTGTTTAAAAACTCTTACTATTTTTTTAGGCTAACTGTTTGGTCCTATTTTTGAAGAATTGAAGCATTGTGTTTTCCTAAAACCCTGTAAAAATATTTTGGTCATTCAGCTGGTTGGTGTATATTTTGGTGGAGGATGTAATAGTTGTAATATTTAGTATTTTGGGAGATGATGTAAATATATGTATATAATGATGATATAATATAGTTATGTTAATAGCCGTACCCGCAAAGTTGTGGAGTATTGGTGTTACGGCCCGCTTCCCAAAATACGGGAATACGAGCACGTGACATGGCCCAGCAAATAATTTTAACATCATCCATAACCTTTACTAGTCTTAACTCAACAACATGAAAAGAAATAATCACAACCACGCAGAAAACACAATCACATAAACGAGAATAAAATCCAATAACCAAATCTAGGATACGAGAACTTACCAAATAGTTCGAGAATATGCAATGCAGTAACAGTTTGACGAGTTCCTTTCAGTTACCCATCACTCTACCTGTATAACATATCTCAAATGAAAGAGGAAGAGAACCCGTTAGAGCAAGCATCGGTCGGCAAGTAGTAGAAAGCAGTAAAATAGGAAATAAAAGGACTATATAACAAGAACAGAAATTGGAACGATATCGGAGTCAATAAATGATAAACGGTAATAGAATCAAAAGTTGATAATCAATACTTTAGAAATCAGGAATCAATGATTAATAATTAGTATTCAGTATTAGTGTCAATATTTAGTGTTCATTTATATCTATAAGTTTATTATTTATTTTAATCCTAAATAAAGCACGTACTACGGCATCCCATACTACAGGTTCCATGCATACAATCAATTTCGTTTAGACTAAGGTGGTAGGTTCTATAGGTCATGTACTCGACACAATATAATATTTTAATAATAATCACTGGCTATTGAGAAATTTCTTACACAATAACGATAACACTGGCCATTTGCAATTTCTAGCAAAATGACGATTACACTGGCCATTTGCAATTTCTTGCAAAATGACAATAATGATAATTTGGGAACGAGGCCCACATTCTCGAGTACAATCACTATATTGTCAACTACCCTGGTCAACCCTTAACCCTTGCTTGTTATCACTTTATTAACAATCATTTATGAACATGCATGTGATCAATATGGACGATGGTATTAATAGTCATGCAACAAGTACAATTGATGAGACCGGTACAACTGGTACAATTTCAAGATGATATCAAGACTATACAATACATGAAATATACATGGTCCAATTTATTAAATATGGAAAATACGGTTTATATGCAAAACATAACAATATATGGACTAAGTGTGCTAAAATTTAATGTGCAAGATTTTAAGTTTCTGTGTCAGGAATCGGGTCGAAACCTCTTTACGAAGTCAAGCAAATGAAAAGGTATTATATGTGAATGTTCAATAGTATAATAATTTACAGTTTGGAATTGAAGTCAACAATAATAGTACGATGAAAAGACTACGAATCAATAACATGATACAATAAATAAACAATAGAGTTCAATTGGATATGATATTCAATTTGATTACTACTTGCTAGATTTCAAAGAGTGTTTACTTGAACTAGAAACAATAAAAATAAATTCAAGAGACACTTGCCTGTTAGGTAACGATTCTGAATATGAAGAGAATAACGGGATTAGGATCCCAGGCGACGAACCCACAGATACGGGAAAATGCACTAACACGTGCGAGCCACATGCAAGACTCTAAAAGATCGGATCCCCTACTCCTTCCAAAATAGCAAACACCGCATACCAAATCCCACACACAGAATGGCACACACCAAAAGCAACCAACTGTGCTTCGTCCCTAGAGCGGATCCCCACACAAACACCAAACAACAGTTTTGGATCCCCTACACCAACACAGTAAACAGCCCAATCTTCCACTCTCTATTCTTCTTCCCAAATGCAACACAGAGAGAGAGTGAGTGACGGCGGAAGACTCGACGGCGGCTGAGGCGAGGAGCGACAGCAGAGATGAGGGCGATGGCGAAGCACTGGCGGTCGGGAAGCGACGCAGTGACAGAGACGGCGGCAACGAGTGAAGCTCTGTTTCACTCGAAAACATAGGAGACGACGACAACTGGACGATGGCGAAGAGGCGATGGGGGGCGACTGCATCGGTGCACTGGAGGTGCGACGATTGACAGCGCTGGCGGTGGAGGAGATGGAGGCGATGACAATGGTGGGGACTCGAGCTTGGATTTCGGCAATGGCGGAGGATGTAGACGAGGAGGCGAGGCGAGCGGTAGGCTCGAGAGTGGTGATGAGCGGAGACAGGGTGCTCTTTGGTCGGGAGCGAGCTCGATGGGTATGATAGTGGGTTCTTTGGAGGATGTGAGCGGAGGATAAGGTCGAGGAGCGACAGCGTGGCGAAGGGAGGTCACGAGGGGGAGCTTCGGTGGCGGATGGTCGATGCGATGGCAGGAGAGGGAACGGCAACCACGGCGACTGAGGTTGAAGTCGACGTGGTTGGGTTCAAGGGTTGATTCGACGAAGACGAAGGGGTGGATGAACTTCGTTTTGGATGGGGGAAAATAGAAAGGAGAGAGAGGAAGGGGGAGAGAGAGAGTCGGGGGCTGAACAGTAAGAGAGAGAGGGGGGGTTAACAGTAGGGTCTAGGTTAGGGGTAAGCACGGTACTGGGGGTTTAGCTGGGGTTTAATTCGGCTGATTCTAAGGAGAGAGAGAGAGAGAGAGAGAGAGAGAGAGAGAGAGAGAGAGAGAGAGATTTGGGGGGTTTAAAAAACTAATTAATAACAGTTATGATAATAGGGAGAGATTGTAGGGCTGATTGTTAAAATTTAAATTTTTGGGGGTTACAGGATGTGGTGATGATTAGGAGAGATTGTGGGGATTGACTGGTCAATAACAGATTAGAGGGAGGAGATCTGGGACTTGTTGTTAGGGAGAATTTGTGTTGTGGTTTTGGGCTTGGTGAATGGGCTCAAAACAATTTAATAATTTATTTATAGGATTGGGCTTCATACTACTAAATAATAATACAAGATTATATTAAAATCAATGGGCTTTTACAAAATAGTAATAATAGTAGTAATAACATTGGGTTTTATAAAATAAGAAACAATAAAAATAATAACAATAATTGCAACAAAAGTAACAATAACAACAATGTTGATAATTAAAATAATAATAAAAATAACAATAATCATACTCATAATAATACTGATAATGATAATAATAATAATAATAATAATAACAACAACAATAATAGTAATAATAAGATTATGTAACAAATAGGAATTGGATTTAAACAACTTATTAAAATGATTCGAATAGTAATAATGTAAGTAGTCGATTAATTTGGAATAGAAAAATAAAATTAAAATATATTGTCATTCGAAACAAATATAATTGTTTATTAGAAAATACTTTTGTAGATGATTAAAAATGAAATTAACACAAAGTAAATTTATAAGTAATCGAAATACAGAAAGTATTCAGGAAACACGTATTTACAGGAACGGGGGTTACAATCCTACCCACCTTACAACCAAATTTCGTCCTCGAAATTTGCGTAGGCGGTACATAAGACAAGGCAAAGCAAACATACTCACAATAATTCGAATAATGATGATAATAATAATAATAATAATAATAATAATAATAATAATAATAATAATAATAATAATAATAATAACAATAATAATAAGATTATGTAACAAATAGGAATTGGATTTAAACAACTTATTAAAATGATCCGAATAGTAATTGATATGGCTAAAAATCGGTTAAATCGGAACCATCCAAATTAGGCGCGAATCGTAAAGCTCAGGGATAAAACGGTAATTTCACCTACAAGTGGGTCTGAAGCGGGTACTGGGTCTTCTTTCTAAAAGCCCAGTAACCTGTAAATGGATCCACCTCAACTGGGTACAGGTCCAAACCCGAAACGGACTCGGTCCAGCAGGATAGAATTAGGGTTTCTGATTAATCCTAATCAATGACCCTGATTCACATCTATCTTTTCACTAGGAAATTAGGGATTACATTCCTAATCTAGTTCCAAAGGCGGCTATAAATACCCCTCTTCCACCACCATTAGGAGGTAATCAATCTTTTACCAGTTTACGCTCTTTCATAATCTTTTCTGATTACTGACTTGAGCGTCGGAGGGTGCGTCACCGGGATCTATCCCGGTGTCTCGCACTTTTTGCAGGTAAACGGCGGGAGTCAACGGTCAAACTCCGACGAGAAGATTTCAGGTTTATGCTATTCGGTTTTCCTAAGAATCCACAAATACTATCTGTTTGCCCCCACACCAGATTTAGCGGTAACAGATTGGCGCCATCTGTGGAAAACAACGAATAGCACTCCTTCCTCTTCCCTTGGTTAAGATCATCTCCAGGCATGACTCCAAGGAAAATTAGATCCAGGGGGTCCAACCATGGACCTACTCCTCCTCAACAGCAGGAGATCCCCCTCCAGACAGTCCAGCCGCAGGGCCTCCCTCCTTAGCCCGACCAAGCCCCGCTGTAGGACGAACCTCCTCTTCAGAATCTTCAGCCCCCTCGGGGTCAAACCGGGCCTCAGAATGCCGGTGTGGGGGGCTCCCGTCCCAATCCTCAGAAACAACCTCTCCAACATGACCACGTCTCCGTACACAACCCCTCTACCGAATCCATGGCATCTCACAATCCCCGGGCCTCCGATGACCTCCGCAACACCCTCAATAATCGGCATAAAGAAGAGGATTTTCGCCGCCGTTTGGATGAAAGGCGGACCCGAGAGGGATTCTCCCGCCAACAACATCCAAATGAGCGATCTCCTCATTGCCAAGAACATAGGAGGTCCCCTCCTTACCGAAGACGGAAAGAGTTCCCCGAGCACCATAGAAGAAGGCCTCGTTCCCCTACTGGTCAGCGACCCCCGAGGGATGATAATGCTCCTATCACCCCTGCCGAATTCCAGCAATTCTAAGCAACCATCTTACAAGCCCTCAATCTCCGACCCAACAACAACAATGCTCAGAGGGTCCCCACTCCTCCTCCTGTCCAAAGTCCTCGCCATCGGTCCCTAACTCCTCCTCCAGCTCCTAGCAACTGCCACCATGACTTTAGTCCTGATCGCTCCCTGAGCTACCGTCGTCGTAGCCCCCATCCCCTCCGTACGAAGACAAGTCTAGAGGCTCGTTTGGCTACCATCGAAGGGATGACGCCATCTACCGTCGTCTCCACGAGATGGAGAGGTGCCTGGGTCAGCTAAACAAGGAAGAGGTGCTTAGAGGAAGGACCCTCCGTCCAATCCGACCTCCCTTCTCTCGAACAATCATGGAGGCGCCCGTTCCAATAGGCTTCAAGCCCCCACAGTTCGAGACTTACTCTGGGGAGTCAGACCCCGTGGACCACATCGAGAGCTTCAAGACCCTTATGTTGATCCACTAAGCTCTGATGCCCTACTGTGCAAGACCTTCCCAGCTACTCTCAAGGGTCCGGCCGGGAATGGTACTCTCGCCTTGCCCCATCCTCCATATTATCCTTTGAACAATTTGAGACCCTCTTCGTCACCCACTTCGTGAGTAGCCGTCGCACAGAGAAGACCAGCATTTCGCTACTTTACTTCAACCAGAAGAAGGGTGAGAAGCTCAGGGATTATGTGAAAAGGTTCACCGCGGAAGCCAGGTCCATTGCTTCCCTCGACCAGTCAGTCGCTGCAGCAGCCTTCCAATCGAATATCCTTAACTCTAGCCTTCGGTCCTCCCTAGTCAAGAAGCCCCCGCAAAACTTCTCCGACTCCTTCTCAGAAGCGAGAAGTATATTTGGGCTGAGGAAGCTGAGCATCGCCCCACCTTTGAGGGGCCTTCATCCGGAACCAAAAGAAAGGCGACTGAAGAAGAGGGAGCCCAGAAGCTCCGGAAGGATACTAGGGGCCAGCGCCGCCCACCTCCCAGATTCGAGAAGTTCACGCCTCTTAGCGCCAACATTTTTACCATTCTCATGGAGGTTGAGAAGGAAGGGGTCCTGCCCCCTGCCCCGAAGATGAATACCCCCGGTAAGAAGAGGGATAAAGAGAAGTGGTGCCAATATCACCGGAACCACGGCCACGACACCAATGATTGTCGGGCCCTAAAGAATGAAATCGAGGCCCTCATTCAGAGGGGGCAGTTGTCTAAATTTTTGAGAAAGGACCGAGTTGATCCTCCACCTCCTCCATTAAGGGGGGCTAATAAGCGTCCTGAAAGGCGCGAGGAAACTCCCGAGTTCAAAGAGGAACGCATTCTACATCTCATCCATGGACGCCCCATGGGAGGCACCTCCAACTCCTCTCGAAAGGCTTTCATAAGGGAAGTCAACTTAGTACATGGCTGATGAACACATTATTATTCACATTTAGAAGCAATAATCTTATTGTAAATGCACATTTAAAAGCTCTATATGTGGTATTTAACTCTTATTTTCTCTTTTCCATAGGAAACAGCCGATAACAGCAAAACAAAGCAGATTCCAGACCAATACAGACTACAGCAGAGATCAGTCGACTAATGTCTCAGCCAGTCGACTGGACAGAGAGTTTGCTAAGCCTCGGCACAGTCGACTTGACCGAGAAATCGTGAAGCTACAGATGTCTGAGTACCAGTCGACTTACACCCAAGGCAGTCGACTGGTATGCGGCGGAGTTAACAGATAAGATATTCAAAGATACACCCGCATCTAATTCCAAATCTATTTGAATCCAGATTTTATGCGAATTCTCCAACAAACCAAATCTAGAGACTGGGAATTAGCAAAAGGCGTAGTTAACAGATAAGGAAGGAAAGAAGAAACGAGAAAGAAATAAATCATCAAATCAATTAAAGAAGGACTTTCCTGAAAAAGTGAAAACCCTAATTCTCTGGCCGTATTCTATAAATATCAGAAAGAAAGCATTATTCCGGGGATCCGAGCTTCTGATCATCATCTTCCAAAACACCTACCACCGAATCACAAGAGTTTCTGAGCGTTCAAGTCATCAACAGGGGCATTATTCTATCAGCATCGAGGAAGGAGAGAGGAGATCAAGTATTCGAAGGCAGCCGACTATGTGACAGCCAGTCGACTTCATTGCCGGACTTCATTAGTTTATTTCTTCTCCTTCTATTCTTTTATGTTGATCATGTATTCGAACTTGTTGATTAATAAAAGTATTATTATGTGGAACTAAACTTTATAGTTGGGTAGATTGAAGCCGTAGTTATGTAGTGCTATAGTCTTCTGAATTCTTCTATTTTACTTATTGATTGAACCCGATTGTATTGGTATAGATTGATGGTAATCAGACTTGTTCTCAAAGCTCTGAGAGCAGTCGACTGAGGTGAGAGCCAGTCGACTGACGAACAGAACTTGAGAATATCAAGTTTGCATTATCATCCATCTGAATCTGTTAGATGAGCATATTGAGACGACCCGTATCTCGTGTTCATAACTTGTAACAAGGGAATCTTTAGGGGTTCCTGGTTCAATCAACGTAAGGGATCTAGATCTGATACCAATTTCTAGAACCTTGAGTGTTTGTTCGTTTCCACTGATCTTATGTTTTCTTTAAGTACAACTTAGTAGATACCATGCTAAACACTTAATGAAAGAAACAAATTAGAGTAGATACCATGCCTAATTCTTGGCTTAGGGAAACAGTACATTAAGGAGTAGATACCATGCCCTTGAAAGGAACAAATATGAGTAATAAGAAGAAGTTCAGAAGGTGACTTAGCATTACTGACTATTGGTGAAAATCTAAACCCAACTACTTCATAAATATTTGTGATTCAACACTTCTTAATTTAGTTTTAATATTTTTATTTCTTTTAGATCTTTAAAACAACTCTTTATGATTCTTATTGTTTTTATTGATTAGTAAGTTAAAGTCTACAATCTCTGTGGGATCGACCCTTGCTATTGCTACGCTTTTTCAAACGATTCGTGCACTTGCGAGGTTTTTAATTTGTGTTTAGTTTTATCTATTTATTTAGGTAGCTAGATTGCACAACAAGTTTTTGGCGCCGTTGTCGGGGATTGTCTAGTATTTTAACTTACAGATCAGTAGGAAGTTTTTTATTTTCTTTCTTTTAATTTTATTAATTAGTATTTTTCTTTTAGGATACAGGATTTTGGTGGATGCACGGAAGGAGATCACTTCGTCCAGAGCTACTACCTATTGACGCAGAAACAGAACGCACTTTGCACAGACTAGGTAAACTGTTTGCAGCGCACCAGTCGACTGTCCAGAGACCCAGTTCACATACAGCAATGGCTGAGGAAATGCCAAATCGAGTGCCAATGCAGGACAAGTTCATGCCTAAAACATCGAGCAACCTTCCTGCATTGCATATCAACCTAATGTCACAGGGAACATGCATCTATCTCCTCAGTTACTTAGTATGGTTCCCCACTTTAGTGGCAGACCAGATGAAGAACCTCATCTCCATTTACAAGATTTTTTCGATCTTTGCAGGACACAAAGCGTCCAAGGGCTTACCCCTGAACAAATCAGGTTAATTTTGTTTCCTTTTTCCTTAAAACTTAACGCTAAACTATGGTATAATTCTTTGGAACCAGGATCAATAAACTCATGGGAGCAATTGGCCACGAAATTTTTGAAAGAATTCTTTCCAGCCTAGAAGACCAAACAACTGAAAAGGGAGATTCAACTCTTCCAGCAAAAGGATGGAGATTTATTTTTCGAAGCATGAAAGGATTTCAAGAACAAACTTCTCAAATGCCCTACACACAACATGCCTAAAGATGATCAGGTACAAGCTTTTTATGAAGGTTTAAACGATACTAACAAGGCAATTGTGGATTCAGCTTGCAACGGGATCTTAATGAGGAAAAGCGGTGAAGAGGCCATAGAACTATTTGAAGAACTCAGAGAGAACTCACAACAATTCTCAACAAGGAGGGGCCCTTCGAAAAAACAGGGAGTTTACGAAGTTTCTAATAGCAATAACATTCAATTAGAAATGGTAAACATGAATAAGAAAATTGATATGCTTGTTAATGCAATGTCGATGATGGGTGGAGTTAAAAATCAAACAAATAAAATTTGTGCAATTTGTTCTCATGTAGATCATACCACTGATACATGTCCCATGTCTTCTTTCACAGATCAGGAGCATGCAAACTATGTAGGTCGAGGAGTGTTCCCACAAAAGAACAATCCCTTCTCAAACACATACAACCCAGGATGGAGGAACCATCCAAACTTCTCCTGGAGCAATAATCAGAATAATCAAGGGACTCAATTCACACAAGGACATGCACGGAACTTCCAAATGGGAAGTGGGATTGATAGGCCAGTTCAAGAACAGAAGAAGTTGGATTTTGAATCCACCGTTCTTCAATTGCTCCAACAACAACATCAAACAAGCAACCAACAAGGGCAAGCAATTCAGAAGTTGGAAACACAGATTGGCCAAATTGCTAAAGAATTAAGCGAACGAAAGGCAGGGGAACTTCCATCACAAACTATACCAAACCCTGGAGGCCAAGAACAGCTCAAGGTAGTCACAATATTAAGAAGTGGTAAGATAATTGACAACAAAGTTGGAACACACACAGAAGAAGCAGAAACACAACCATCAAAAATTGTGGGGTCCAACAAGGTAAGTGAAAAAGAAAGAACAGTTGTGCCACCGTTCCCTCAAAGGTTAGTCAAGCAAAAGAAAGAACAACATTTATTTGACATCTTTGAAACTCTCAGAAAGGTAGAAATTAATATCCCCCTACTTGATGCTATTAAACAAATTCCTTCTTATGCTAAATTTTTGAAAGAATGTTGCACTCACAAAAGAACATTTCAGGTTAGGGAGGATGTGGCTTTGACAGAAGAAGTGAGCGCCGTCTTATTAAGAAAATTACCTCCTAAATTAAAAGACCCAGGTAGTTTTACTATTCCTTGCAGGATTGGTGAGCACTTCTTTGAGAAAGCACTACTAGACTTGGGGGCAAGCACCAATCTTCTCCCATACACCATCTATGAAAAGCTAGGATTGGGGGAACTCCAACCAACGTCCATCACATTGCAGTTGGCGGACCGCAGTATCAAACGACCTAGAGGTATTTTGGAAGATGTCCTAGTTCAGGTAAACGATTTTATTTTGCCTGCTGATTTTGTTGTGTTAGACATGGAGGACTCTTCAATGCCATCTTCTCTACCAATCATTTTAGGTAGGCCCTTTATGAGTACGGCTGATATAAAAATTTGTGTTAAAAAGGGTACTATAAGCATGAAAATAAATGGAGAGAAGGTTGAATTTAAAATGTTTGATACACTGAAATTTCCACATGATGATCATGAATGCTATAATGTTGATGTGGTGCAGGATATTGTTGATCAAACATTTCAGGTACATAGCGTTGAACCACTACAAGCCACGATTACACAATCTCTAACTTTATCTAATGATGAACAGGAATACGATGACTGGGGGATTGCAGAGACAGTACATTACCTTGAAACTCCAAAGTCATGCTCAGGTAAGTATGCACCTGTGTTTGAAAAATTAGTGACTGATGATATTTTTGTTTCTGCAGATAAGTCGACTGATGAACTATACAAGTCGACTGGTGGACCAGACAAGTCGACTGGTATACAGGATGAGTCGACTGCACCGAAACTCCCAGACATAGAGCTTAAGCAGTTGCCCGACCACTTGAAGCATGCATATTTGGGCGAGAACCAGACACTACCGGTGATAATTGCTGCAAACTTGAGTGCACAGGAAGAACAGAAGTTGCTGAGGGTATTACGAGAACACAAGAGTGCAATAGGATGGACCATTGCAGACATCAAAGGAATAAGTCCATCCAAATGCATGCATCGAATACTCCTTGAAAACAACGCAAAACCAAGCAGGGAGGCACAGAGAAGGCTTAACCCAAACATGAAGGAAGTGGTAAGAGCAGAGATTCTGAAGCTACTAGATGTTGGCATCATCTACCCCATCTCAGATAGCAAATGGGTAAGTCCTATACATGTAGTGCCTAAGAAAAGTGGAGTCACAGTGGTGACAAATGAAGAGAATGAGCTTATCCCTACTAGAGTGACCACAGGATGGAGGGTATGCATTGACTACAGGAAATTGAATAATGAAACCAAGAAAGATCACTTCCCTCTTCCTTTTATTGATCAAATGTTAGAAAGATTAGCAGGATATAGTCATTATTATTTTTTAGATGGTTATAGTGGCTATAATCAAATTGCTATTGCTCCAGAAGATCAAGAAAAAACCACTTTTACATGTCCTTTTGGTACTTTTGCATACAGGAGGATGCCCTTTGGATTGTGCAATGCACCAGCAACATTTCAAAGATACATGATGAGTATATTTTCAGACATGGTGGAAAGGTTCATCGAGGTATTTATGGATGACTTTAGTGTTTTTGGATCTTGTTTTGATGAATGCCTTAACCATTTGCAGCTTGTGCTTAAAAGATGTGAAGAATGCAATTTAGTGCTGAATTGGGAAAAGTGCCATTTCATGGTACAACAAGGTATTGTGTTGGGACACGTGGTGTCAAAAAGAGGCATAGAGGTAGACAAAGCAAAAATCGATATAATATCAAAACTACCCCCTCCCACTACAGTTAAGGGTGTTAGGAGTTTTCTAGGGCATGCAGGGTTCTATAGAAGGTTCATAAAAGATTTTTCAAAAATCTCCAAACCCCTTTGTGATTTGTTAGCTAAGGATGTTGAGTTTGTATGGACAGAAGAATGCACAAATGCTTTTATTACATTGAAAAATCTTCTCATTTCTGCACCTATTGTCATGGCACCAGATTGGAGCCATCCTTTCGAGCTCATGTGTGATGCAAGTGATTACGCTTTAGGGGCTGTTTTAGGTCAAAAAATCAATAAGAAACCCCATGTTATTTACTATGCTTCTCGAACATTAAACGATGCACAGCTAAATTATTCTACTACTGAAAAAGAAATGTTAGCTGTTATATTTGCTGTAGAGAAGTTTAGATCATATTTAATTGGTTCGAAAGTTATTGTTTTCACTGACCATGCTGCCTTGAGATATTTGTTTGCTAAAAAGGATGCTAAGCCTAGGTTAATCAGATGGGTGCTGTTGCTTCAAGAATTCGATCTTGAGATTAGAGATAAAAAAGGAAGCGACAATGTTGTTGCAGATCACATGTCCAGGCTACTGCAGGAGGAAGAGAGAATTGTGCCCCCACTTAATGAAACTTTCCCAGATGAACATCTCTTTGAAATAAACTTATCCTCGAGACAGTCGACTGGTAACAGGACCAGTCGACTGGTATCTCACTGCTCAAATTTTCCATGGTTTGCTGACATTGTAATTGTAATATCCCGGACGGATATTAACTTATATAAATTATTATTTTATTATTATTTTATTTTAATTCCAAAATCGGACTATTTTGGCGATTCTCGCCGGGTTGCCCACAACAGTGCCTACGCACGTCTATCGGTCGATGCGCATCCAAAGCGCATCAAATTAATAGCGCGACCCTCCGAAGTAATAATAAAGTTTATCTTACTATTATTTTCTAAATTAAATTATTTTTGGGAATTTTATGAGGATTTTTACAAGAAGATTTGTATACACATACATGTACACATACATATAGTTGTATGGTACTTAGTATATTATACCTAGCATATAGTATGTACTTTAGGACAATATACTTATGCTTGTCATGATAACTTAATTAGGAGGTTAGGGTTTTGATTAAGTGGATTAATATAGGATGGTATGCATGAGAAGGATTAAACTCTTCTAGAAACTCCCCTCCCTCACATAACACCTCCCTCCACCTCACCACTCTAAAACTCACCTCCCTACTCCCCTAGAGCTTGGCCGGCCACTCTTCTTGGGGTTTATTTTGTGCCATTTTGGTGCACTCACCACCTCCTTTCTTTTCTATAAATCCCCCCTCATTCACCTCCTTCTCTCATTTTAGAAAAAACAAAAGAAAGAAAGAAGGAAAGGAAAAGAAAGAGAGAACAATTAACATTGAGAGTTTTGTTTTGTAGGGTCTTAGAAGAGTTCAAAAAGAAAGCTATGGGAAGGAGAAGGAATAGCTAGCTAGTTCTTCCAACAAGTTAGGGAAGGTGGGGGTTTCTTCATTTGATCCTTTGCTTGTTTGTTTGTTTGTTTGTTGTTTGTTGTTTGACTTCTTCTTCTTCTCACCTTCTTGTTTTGTTTATTTTTTTGGGTGTGTTGTTGTGTTGTTATGTTGGATGAAAAGGAAAGAAAGGTAGTAGTAGTAACTACTAACTCATAAAGATCATAACTTTAGTATTGTAGTTTGTTGTTTATATGATATTGGACCAAAGGACTCACATATTGCATATTGTTGAAATATACAACCATTGTTGGTTGTAGGACTTGGTGTAATAAATAAAAAGATCTTCTTTTTATTTCTAATCACTAGTTGTAACTAATAAATAAAAAGATCTTCTTTTGTTTTAATCACTAGTTGTAAATAATAAATAAAAAAAAAGATCTTCTTTTTATTTCTAATCACTAGTTGTAGCTAATACATAAAAAGATCTTCTTTTTATTTCTAATCACTAGTTGTAACTAATAAATAAAAAGATCTTCTTTTGTTTTAATCACTAGTTGTAAATAATAAATAAAAAGATCTTCTTTTTATTTCTAATCACTAGTTGTAGCTAATACATAAAAAGATCTTCTTTTTATTTCTAATCATTAGTTGTAACTAATAAATAAAAAGATCTTCTTTTATTCTTAGTCACTAGTTGTAGCTAATAAGTAAAAAGATCTTCTTTTATTTTTAATCACTAGTTGTAGTTAATAATTAAAAAGATCTTTTCTTTAGTAAAGTAAAATAAATAAAAAAAAATCCTTTCTTTATCACTAGTAATAAATAAGATTAGTAAGAAACTAAGTAGTAGAAAGCTAAAATAATAAGTAGTAGTATGTAATAAATGAAGTAGTAGTAGCATGTATGTAATTAATAAAGTAGTAGTATGTTTATGTCCATAAAGTAGTAGTAGTAATGGATAGTTGTATGTGATGATTTTGTTGTGAATGAAGTAGTAGTAGTAGTAGTAGTTAGTTGTAGGATTGCTTCTAAAAATAATTGGAAGCAATATTCATGCTACTAAGGTTGTAGGATTCCTCCTAAAAATAATTAGAAGCCATGTTTATGCTTCAATTGTTGTAGGATTACTTCTAAAAATAATTAGAAGTCATGTTTATGCTTTACATGTTGTAGGATCATTTCTAAAAATAATTAGAGACCATATTCATGCTACTCATGTTGTAGGATTATTCCTAAAAATAATTAGAAGCCATGTTTATGCTTTACATGTTGTAGGCTCATTCCTAAAAATAATTAGAAGCCATGTTTATGCTTCAATTGTTGTAGGATTACTTCTAAAAATAATTAGAAGTCATGTTTGTGCTTTACATGTTGTAGGATCATTCTAAAAATAATTAGAGACCATATTCATGCTACTCATGTTGTAGGATTATTCCTAAAAATAATTAGAAGCCATGTTTATGCTTCAATTGTTGTAGGATTACTTCAAAAAAATAATTAGAAGTCATGTTTATGCTTTACATGTTGTAGGATCATCTCTAAAAATAATTAGAGACCATATTCATGCTACTCATGTTGTAGGATTATTCCTAAAAATAATTAGAAGCCATATCTATGCTTAATTAGTTGTAGGATTGCATTTAAGAATATCCTACCATGCTTACCATGCTTAGTTAGTTGTAGCTTTGCTTCTAAAAATAATTAGAAGCCATATCTATGCTTAATTAGTTGTAAGATTGCTTTAAAAATATCCTACCATGTCTACCATGCTTAGTTAGTGGTAGCTTTGCTTCTAGAAATGCTTAGAAGCCATAATCCATGCTTAGCTAGTTGTAGGATTACTTATAAAAATATCCTACCATGTTTCTATGCTTAATTAATTGTAGAATGTTTCATAAACTTATCCTACCATGCTTAACGTTTAGAATGTTGTAGGATTCTTTTCCTAGCATGCTTGGTAATGTTGTAGGATTCTTTTCCTATCATGTTTAGTAACTCACTTATACTAGAATTTTGTAGGATTCATTCCTAAAGTTTCCTATTATGTTTAGTGACTTAGTTATGCTTAGAATGTGTAGGATTCAATCCAAAAGTTTCCTACAATGTTTGGATAAATTTTATTGTGCCTAGAGTGTTGTAGGATCCATGATAAAATCATATACCATGCTAATTTAATTGTTGGAAAGCAATATATCATGCTAGCTTAATTGTAAGTATTTGGCATATCATGCTAGTTTAAATTGTATGCAAATTGTATACCATGCTAGATAAATGGTAGAGAAGTGTATACTATGTTAGTGAATGACCATGATTCATGCTAAGTAAGTAGTGATCATGCAAATTATTGATCTTATTAAGTTAAGGATACCCAAACTAGGATGTTCATGCTTAGGATAAAGAAACTACCCATGGCTAGTTGTAGTGATTTATGTTGGATTCTATGCCATGCTAGAGTAATACATGATTAGAATATTGTAGGAGTAATGTTAGAATATCTACTATACCTTGGAATGATTGTATGTTATATTAGTTATCTATCCATGCTTGTGTTATGGTGATTAGTCAAGATAAGTAGTAAGTTTTCATGCTCGCTTGACTATAGTAGACTCTATGTCTAGGTCGTAGTGATTTTTATGTTTAAGCTCGATGAAAACACAAGCATTAATCATATTCATACTTAGGAGTGTGATGGTGAGTAGTTCTATTTTGTAATTGGATTACTTTAGGAAGATGCCTACGAGTGTATGTCATGCCTAAGACATTATAGGTCGAAGTAGTAAGATCGGGAAGACCACTAGCGATAGTTAATTCGATAAAGGCGGTTATGTCGCCTTCGGATTCTTCCTTAGTAGAATACCGATCTTAGACTACTAGTAGATCCCTTTGTTACTTCTAATAGTAGAAGATTAAGTTTGTTAGTAAGCACGCTTGGTTGCTTCTAGGATTGATTACCTGTATGGTTGTTTGCACACGGTCGTGCTCGTACGTGGCTCGACTGGCCCGTATGTAGCGGTGGGTCTCATACGTAGCTTAGTTGGCTCGTATGTAGGTTGTTGTCTCGTACGCGGCCCGACTGGCCCGTACGTAGCTGTTGGTCTCATACGCGGCTTATTTGGCTGGTATGTACGTGGTTATCTCCTACGAGGCCCGCCTGGCTCGTAGGTAGTTATTGTTTCATACGTAGCTTAGTTGGCTCGTATGTGGTTATTACTCGTGTATAGCTGGTTAGCTAGTACACAGTTAGTTGTGCTATCTAGGGTGATGTTACCACCCTAAGGGCTATCGACCATCAAGACATGTGTTTCTACCCTAAGGAACTGTGGAGGAGTTGCTCCTTGTGTACCGTCGAATCTTAACCAGGGTAGGTTGATCGAGGACCGGAGTATAGACAGAATCCAAGTCTAGGATAGCGGCGTGCGTATATATTCGCGACGGCCAAAGTCTTGGATCGATGAGCCACGAACCGGGTCCTAAAGGATTCGGGTAAATCTAGGTTGAGCGGCCTAGTAGAGTTGTTTTACGAAGCCTAATTTAAGGCCTAGCATGTTGTGTTATAATATCGTCATCCCTAGGATTGTTCGAGTCAGGGACATCACTAGGATAGTGACTTATAAGGATCAGTTTACTTAAACCCTTTTGCCGGGAGAGAGGGGTCAGTTGTAGGGGGCCCCGACACTAACTCGTCTCTTGAGGCAGATCATAGGTGGTGTACCGGGTTGTACCTTTCCGTCAAAGGGATACGTACGGTGCCGTCTCACAAGTTGAGGACACGGGTTGCGTATCTCGCTCTGTTAATTCCTGAAGTACCGTGGCTAGGGGTGCCACAGGATGCATTGTGCAGTCCTGCGCTTGCGATACCCCAGAGAGTGCCACAGGGTAGGCTTCGTGCTACCCTGCGCTTGCGAAACTCTATGGTTTGGTTTTTGTAATGACACCCGATACGTCGGGATCGTCTAATTTGAGTGAGGTCCGGTTAGCCGGGTCGCGGTGGGAACATAGACACCACGGGCGAAATGCAACAGTGGCACATGACCACATCTGCAGCCTCGCGAGTCATGTGTAGGTGTCAGGAACAGGTTGTGTACAATTAGAATTCATAACGCGGGTTCAATCCCTATATATGGAGAAACGGCTTGAGATGGAGTCGCATGTAGTATGGGCTGCATGTTGCTTTCGGAGACTTGCTGATATTAGAATAGGAGCATCCTAGTCCTATGTAAACATCGCATTAGAGTCTAGTCATAGCACTCACAAACACTTAAACTACACCGACACCATTGCTGTATTTTGTATATTGTTTGGAAGATTCGCTGCTATATGATCAGCCTTTAAGCGTCAGTGAATACTGACATCCCCACTTCCATAGGTACTGGATCGCCGAAGTACAAAGGCGATATTCAGGAGGACTCAAGGCGAGGAAGGCAAGGAGTCAGTATTAAGTTTAGTTCCGCTGCAAAATATGTATTGATTCTGTATTAGTTAAGAGGTACTCTGATGTAAGATGTTAAAGGTTGTAATACTTAGAAATGTAAAGGTAATATTGTAACTCTATTGTAAGATATTACAGTTGTACAATATTCAGACTTGTAACACATTGTGTATTGAATAAAAAGTTTTAAATTCTCCTATTTTTCTGTGTATTGTGACTAATTGAAGAAAAGGTCTTGGCTCGTGTCACGGTTTTCTGGTATTCGGAAATCGGGGCGCTACAGTAATTTACCTCACTGCTCGTGTTTTCCCTCCAGGTATGACAAGTCAGGAAAGGAAGAGACTGGTGGCTATGTGCAGGCACTATTATTGGGATGATCCCTATTTGTTCAAATTTTGCCCCGATCAAATTATAAGAAGATGTGTGGCAGAAGAAGAGCAATTGAGTATTCTACAACATTGCCACCAATATGCATGTGGAGGACATTTTGGACCAAAAAGAACAACACTCAAGGTATTGCAATCTGGATTTTATTGGCCTAAAGTATTTAAAGATGCTTTTTGTTTTTGCAGGTCTTGTGACAAATGCCAAAGGACAGGCAACATCTCTTCTAGAAATCAAATGCCACTGCAAAACATCCAAGTGATCGAGCTTTTTGATGTTTGGGGAATCGACTTCATGGGTCCCTTTCCTAACTCAGTTGGTTATATATATATACTTGTTGGTGTGGATTATGTGTCGAAATGGGTCGAGGCTGTCCCCTCAAGAACTAATGATCACAAAGTTGTTGTCAAGTTTTTGCAGGAGAACATTTTCACTAGGTTTGGGACACCTCGAGCAATAATAAGTGATGGAGGAAGCCACTTCAATAACTTTCCATTTGCTTCTTTGATGAAGAAATATGGTATCACACATAGAGTGGGCACCCCATATCATCCCCAAACTAGTGGGCAGGTGGAGATTAGCAACAGAGAAATCAAGAGCATTTTGGAAAAGACAGTCAACACAAGAAGACAGGATTGGTCGCTGCGCTTGAATGATGCATTATGGGCATACCGAACAGCATACAAAACACCTATCAGCATGTCCCCATACCGTTTGGTTTTTGGCAAAGCCTGTCATCTACCAGTGGAGTTGGAGCACAAAGCTTATTGGGCCATTAAAAGGTTCAATTTCGATATGAAACAGGCAGGCGACAAACGACGATTGCAACTGAACGAGCTTGAAGAGTTGAGACACGATGCTTATGAGAATGCAAAATTGTACAAGGAAAGGACAAAGTTGTACCATGACAAACAGCTAGCAAGGAAGGAGTTTTATGAAGGACAGAAGGTATTGATCTACAATTCAAGATTGAGACTTTTTCCAGGCAAGCTTATGTCATACATAGAGATAAGAATCAAACATGGTGCATTGGAGGTTCATATCAAAGAGAAGAATCAAACATTTAAGGTGAATGGGCATAGAGCGAAGCCATACATAGAGATGAGCATAGAACCGCAAGAGGAAGATGTGAATCATCAAACTATCTAATACATGGCATGACCTCATCAAGTCTAGCTGAAGACAGAAAACACAGCGCTTATTGGGAGGCAACCCAACTTTCAGGGGAGTATTTACACTTTCCCTCTATTTTCTTTTCTTTATTCATCTTTTATTTTCATCTTTTATTTTCAGTCTCTCCTTACTAGATGGTGACACATGCCTATTTTTAAATTTTCTTTCGAACATTGAGGACAATGTTCCATCTAAGTTTGGGGGTATTAAGGTTATTAGGGTTATTTATATTTATCATCTTTTTGAATTTTTCTTTAGGATAAACAATTTCTTATAAAGTAAGAAGAAGGATACTTATTTACTTTAGGATTGTTGATTTTCATAAATTCCTTACAAATTATATGAGTCATGCAATTATACATAATAAACAAATGTGATGCTTTTTCTGGTAATTATTCCCTTTAGATCTAGTCCTAAATTGAGTTTAAGTAAATAGAGTGATAAAAATATATATATATATATCTGAATAAAGTCAATCTACTCCAATGTTTTGGGTGCTTAGTAACTAGGGGTATTCATCACCAATATTTACCTTTACGTCAAACGGCAACTTGAAATATGAGTATGCAAAGCACTTTAAAGTTTGTGACTTGTTGAGTAGCCGGGTGGATTCATCACAAATGTCTTGCATTCGCGTAAAAAGGCAAGTGACAACTTTAGAGAAGCGACTTAACTTAAATAAATAAATAAAAAAATAAAAATAAAAATAAAAATAAAAAAAAAACTATAGTTTGCTACTCGGTTTGTAGTAGAGAAAAGGGGATAATCACAGATTGAGTAATTACATACTATAACTATAATTAATTGCATGACAAGTATGGTTGAGTTTGGAGTTATGAATAAACAATTGCACTAGAGAAAGTGGGTATGTTTAATTTTACTTTATCTGAAATTGTTGATGCCCACATAATAAGAACTCTTGGTGGTTAAGGCTGTCATTGTTATTATACCCTTGTTCATAATTCTAGTTTGCTTGAGGACAAGCAAAAATCTAAGTTTGGGGGTATTTGATGAACACATTATTATTCACATTTAGAAGCAATAATCTTATTGTAAATGCACATTTAAGAGCTCTATATGTGGTATTTAACTCTTATTTTCTCTTTTCCATAGGAAACAGCCGATAACAGCAAAACAAAGCAGATTCCAGACCAATACAGACTACAGCAGAGATCAGTCGACTAATGTCTCAGCCAGTCGACTGGACAGAGAGTTTGCTAAGCCTCGGCACAGTCGACTTCCCCAAACACCAGTCGACTTGACCGAGAAATCGTGAAGCTACAGATGTCTGAGTACCAGTCGACTTACACCCAAGGTAGTCGACTGGTATGCGGCGGAGTTAACAGATAAGATATTCAAAGATACACCCGCATCTAATTCCAAATCTATTTGAATCCAGATTTTATGCGAATTCTCCAACAAACCAAATCTAGAGACTGGGAATTAGCAAAAGGCGTGGTTAACAGATAAGGAAGGAAAGAAGAAACGAGAAAGAAATAAATCATCAAATCAATTAAAGAAGGACTTTCCTGAAAAAGTGAAAACCCTAATTCTCTGGCCGTATTCTATAAATATCAGAAAGAAAGCATTATTCCGGGGATCCGAGCTTCTGTTCATCATCTTCCAAAACACCCACCACCGAATCACAAGAGTTTCTGAGCGTTCAAGTCATCAACAGGGGCATTATTCTATCAGCATCGAGGAAGGAGAGAGGAGATCAAGTATTCGAAGGCAGCCGACTGTGTGACAGCCAGTCGACTTCATTGCCGGACTTCATTAGTTTATTTCTTCTCCTTCTATTCTTTTATGTTGATCATGTATTCGAACTTGTTGATTAATAAAAGTATTATTATGTGGAACTAAACTTTATAGTTGGGTAGATTGAAGCCGTAGTTATGTAGTGCTATAGTCTTCTGAATTCTTCTATTTTACTTATTGATTGAACCCAATTGTATTGGTATAGACTGATGGTAATTAGACTTGTTCTCAAAGCTCTGAGAGCAGTCGACTGAGGTGAGAGCCAGTCGACTGACGAACAGAACTTGAGAATATCAAGTTTGCATTATCATCCATCTGAATCTGTTAGATGAGCATATTGAGACGACCCGTATCTCGTGTTCATAACTTGTAACAAGGGAATCTTTAGGGGTTCCTGGTTCAATCAACGTAAGGGATCTAGATCTGATACCAATTTCTAGAACCTTGAGTGTTTGTTCGTTTCCACTGATCTTATGTTTTCTTTAAGTACAACTTAGTAGATACCATGCTAAACACTTAATGAAAGAAACAAATTAGAGTAGATACCATGCCTAATTCTTGGCTTAGGGAAACAGTACTTTAAGGAGTAGATACCATGCCCTTGAAAGGAACAAACATGAGTAATAAGAAGAAGTTCAGAAGGTGACTTAGCATTACTGACTATTGGTGGAAATCTAAACCCAACTACTTCATAAATATTTGTGATTCAACACTTCTTAATTTAGTTTTAATATTTTTATTTCTTTTAGATCTTTAAAACAACTCTTTATGATTCTTATTCTTTTTATTGATTAGTAAGTTAAAGTCTACAATCTCTGTGGGATCGACCCTTGCTATTGCTACGCTTTTTCAAACGATTCGTGCACTTGCGAGGTTTTTAATTTGTGTTTAGTTTTATCTATTTATTTAGGTAGCTAGATTGCACAACAATGGCATGCCCCCTCCCAAAGGCCTCGGAGTACCGATCACTTTTTCAGATGAAGACCTTGAGGGTGTCCGAACCCCCTATTGTGACGCACTAGTCATCAACCTCCATATGGCGAATTTTAAAGTGGAGAGGATACTGGTGGACAATGGCAGCTCCGTTAACATCCTCTTCCTCGCTGCTTTCAAAGGGCTCAAACTATCCCGAGACAGGCTTAAGCCTACCAGCTACACACTCCACGAGTTCACGGGATTGCCAGTGACTATCGAAGGGGTAATCACCCTCGACGTAACTGCTGGCAAAACTCCTACTACCCGAATGGAGTTGATGGACTTCATGGTCGTCGATGTCCCCGCTACTTATAATGTAATTCTAGGCCGACCTGGCCTAGCTGCTCTAGAGGCCGTCCCGTTGGCTTATCACCTCAAGATGAAGTTCCCCACCAGGGCGGGAGTAGGGGAAGTAAGGGGTAGTCAAGAGATGACCCACAAATGTTACATGACCTCCACAGGGGGACCAGTCCTCTCCCTCGAGACTCTTGAGATCCCCCAAGAGAATGTCCTGCAAATGTCCGAACTGGCGGATGAATTGGAGGAAGTGCTCTTCTCCGAGCAAGATCCGAGCCAAAAATTCCTCATCAGCAAGACCCTCCCATCTGCCCTATATTCCGACATAGTCCAATGCATTAGAAAGAACCGCGACCTCTTCACGTGGTCGGCTGCCGACATGCCAGGAATCTCCGAATAGCTCCTCATTCATCACTTGAGTGTTGCTCTGGGGTTCAAACCGGTCCAACAAAAAAGGCACAAATTTTCCCATGAGCGCCAGCATGCTATCAAGAAAGAAGTGGACAAGCTCCTTAAAGCCCGGTTCATCCAAGAAGTCAACTACCCCGAATGGCTCTCCAATGTTGTTATGATTAAGAAGTCTAACGGGAGTTGGAGAATTTGTATTGACTTCACGGATCTGAACAAGGCATGCCCCAAAGATCCGTTCCCTCTCCCAAGCATTGACACCCTGATTGACGCCATTTCGGGCCATGAGCTGCTCAGCTTCATGGATGCCTTCTCTGGGTACAATCAAATCCGCATGTTCCCCCCGGATATTCCGAAAACCTCCTTTGTCACCAATCAGGGGCTCTAATACTACAGGGTAATGCCCTTCGGGTTGAAGAATGCATGTGCGACCTACCAACGCCTTATCAACAAGATTTTTCAAAACCAAATCAGCCGAAACATGGAAGTATATGTTGATGATATGCTGGTCAAGAGCATCCATGGGGGTGATCATGTGGCCGATCTGCAAAAGGCATTCGATGTATTGAGGAAGCATGATATGAGGCTCAACCCGAATAAATGTGTGTTCGGAGTCTCGTCTGGGAAATTCCTAGGCTTCATGGTCAGCCAAAGAGGAATTGAAGCCAATCTCGAGAAGATCAAAGCCATTCTGGACATGGCTCCTCCCAAGAGTGTGAAAGATGTTCAGAGACTCACGGGGTACCTCGCAGCCATAGGGCGCTTTCTGTTCAAGTCAGGGGAGAAGTGTCTTCCCTTCTTCAAAGCCCTCAGGGGGACAAAGAGCTTCGAATGGGGTCAACAACAGCAGGAGTCATTCGATCGGCTTAAAGCCTATCTAGTCAACCCCCCTCTCCTCAGCAAGCCTATCCCCGGGAAAACACTCTACCTCTACTTAGCTGCCTCCGAACAAACCCTCAGTGCTGTCTTGGTAAGGGAAGAAGACAAGGCTCAGAAGCCCATCTATTACGTGAGCAAGGTACTTCGGGATGCCGAGTTCCGCTACCCAAGATTGGAGAAGATGGCGTACGCCTTGGTCATGGCAGCTAGGAAGCTTCACCCTTATTTTCAGTTCCACTCGGTGGTCGTCCTTACTGACCAGCCCCTTAAGCAAGTCCTTCACAAACCAGAAACCTCCGGCCGCCTCATAAAGTGGTCGATCGAGCTGAGCCAGCACGACATATCATACCAGCCTCGGACCGCAATCAAGGCCCAGGCCTTAGCTGAATTCATTATTGAGAGCACCATTCCAGAGGTCAGTCAAGCAGCAAACGGACCCCCTATCTGGACGGTATATGTAGACGATCCTCTTGCACCGAAGGGAGCAGAGCTGGGGTCATTCTGGCAGGCCCAGATAATTTTGTTCTCCAATACTCCCTCCGCATCAACTTCAAGGCCTATAACAACGAAGCGGAGTATGAAGCCCTTATAGCCGGTCTCGGAATGGCTCACAAGGCGGGGGCACAACGTCTTCGAATATTTAGGGACTCTCACCTAGTCGTGAACCAAGTCTTAGGCGAGTATGAGGCGCGAGATGACCGAATGGCTAAGTACCTAGCCAAGGTCCAAAATCTCATGGCTTCGTTTGAAGAGGCGCTCATTCAGCGGATCCCCAGAGAAGAAAATTCCCAAGCAGATGCCCTCTCCAAGTTGGCCTCCTCCTCCCTACAAGGTCTCGAGCAGACCGTCCTGATTGAAGTGCTCCTGAGACCGAGCATAGAAGAAGAAATCCCCGACTCGATGGAGTCGCTGCCCGTCCAACTTCAAGACAATTGGATGAAACCTCTGATAGAATTCCTAAGGGACAGGCTCCTGCCCGAAGACCGTAAGGAAGCTCGTCGAGTCAGAACCGGAGCAGAGCGGTACACCCTTGTTGAAGGGGTCTTGTACAAATGCTTCTTCACCCAAGTAGATGGTAGACCCTACTTGAAGTGCTTCTCCCCGGGAGAAGCTTCTTATGCCTTGCAAGAGCTCCACGAAGGTATATGCAGAGCACATTCAGGGTCAAGGTCCCTTGCCAAGAAAGTGTTAAACTACGGGTACTTCTGGCCTACCCTCCTACAAGATGCCGAATGACATGTCCGGCAATGCAGCTCCTGCCAGAAATACTCCAACATCCGTCGCATACCCCAAGCTCAACTCACCACCCTATCAAGTCCGATCCCTTTTGCAATGTGGGGGATGGACTTACTAGGCCATTTTCTGCCAGCTCCTGGCCAACTCAAGTTTTTAGTCGTGGTAATCGACTACTTCTCTAAGTGGATAGAGGCCGAACCATTGGCTACAATCACCGAGAATAAAGTACTACAGTTCTTTTGGAAGAACGTCATCTTTCGGTTCGGCGTGCCTCGGGTCCTAATAACCGATAATGGAACACAATTTACAGGGGCCGCATTTCGATCTCTGTGCGAAGACCTCGCCATTCAGCAATGCTTCTCTTCCGTCTCCCATCCTCAAACAAACGGCCAAGTGGAAAATGCCAACCAGCAGATCCTCTCCGGTATCGAGAAAAGGCTAGACAAGGCGGCCAAAGGCTTATGGGCGGATCAGCTCCCCAACGTACTGTGGAATTACTGCACTAAAAAGTGGACCCCCACAGGTGAATTGCCATTCAACCTCACCTATGGATCCGAAGCTGTGATCCCCTTGGAAGTCGGACTACCCTCTCCTCGCCTCATGGCCTATGAAGAAGAACAGAATGCTAGAGAGCTTCGGGCAAACTTGGACTTGATCGATGAGCTACAGGAAAAAGCTTCAATTCGCCAACAAAACTATCGGAGGAGGATCGAGTTAGCCTACAACAAAAGGGTCCGACCAACCAATCTCAAAGAAGGGGACTTAGTCCTTAGAAAGCTAGCTATCTCCTTCCCCAGCCAGAAGAGTAAGCTAGCTCCGAATTGGGAGGGACCCTACAAGATCACCAAAGAAGTTCGGCCCGGAACATACCGTCTTGAAGACCTTGAGGGCAGAGAGATACTCAGGACTTGGAATGCCGACCACCTACTGAAGTACCAAAAGAGCACCTCAATGCCTCTCTAAGTGACTTCAAGTGGCGAGCCATTTCTATCTTTTTACTTGTATTTTGCTTCTTTATTTTCTCATTGTAATAGCGGCTTGCAACTTAGAAGCAGCCGATTAAGTAGTTATCAATAAAAAGCTTCTTTTTTACATACTTTTCATGATTGTGTACATCTCTCTGTTTTTAATTTCTTTTACTCAAACGACGAGTTCGGAGTCCAACACTTGGCTCGACTCCACTTCGCAAACTCGCTCTTACACAAGCTAGAAGTGGTTCGCCATTCCGAATTGCTCCCACAACCATTGAAACATACTCAAATGACGAGTTCGGAGTCCAACACTTGGCTCAACTCCGCTTCGCAAGCTCGCTGTTAAGCGAGGTAGAAGTGGTTTGCCATTCGGAATTGCTCCCACAACGGTTGAAACATACTCAAACGAAGAGTTCGGAGTCCAACACTTGGCTTGACTCCGCTTTGCAAGCTCGCTCTTAAGTGAGCTAGAAGTGGTTCGCCATTCGGACCCACAACCGTTGAAACATACTCAAACGACGAGTTCGAAGTCCAACACTTGGCTCGACTCCGCTTCGCAAGCTTGCTCTTAAGCGAGCTAGAAGTGGTTCGCCATTCGGAATTGCTCCCACAACCGTTGAAACGTACTCAAACGACGAGTTTGGAGTCCAACACTTGGCTCGACTCTGCTTGGCATGCTCACTCTTAAGCGAGCTAGAAGTGATTCGCCATTCGGAATTGCTCCCACAACTGTTGAAACTTACTCAAAAGACGAGTTTGGAGTCCAACACTTGGCTCGACTCCGCTTCGCAAGCTCGCTCTTAAGCGAGCTGGAAGTGGTTCTCCATTCGGAATTGCTCCCACAACCGTTGAAACATACTCAAACGACGAGTTCGGAGTCCAACACTTGGCTCGACTCCACTTCAAAAGCTCGCTCTTAAGCAAGCTAGAAGTGGTCGCCATTCGGAATTGCTCCCACAACCGTTGAAACTTACTCAAACGATAAGTTCGAAGTCCAACACTTGGCTCGACTCCGCTTTGCAAACTCGCTCTTAAGCGAGCTAGAAGTGGTTTGCCATTCGGAATTGCTCCCACAACCGTTGAAACATACTCAATCGACGAAGTTCAGAGTCCAACACTTGGCTCGACTCCGCTTTGCAAGCTCGCTCTTAAGCAAGCTAGAAGTGGTTCGCCATTTGGAATTGCTCCCACAACCATCGGAACGCGCTCCCCCGTCACGCGCAAAGTTCCTACAACTATACTAAATAGGCGAGAAGCCAGTGCTGGGTCTGCCATTTGTGTGCTAGTCTTGGTACACTGCGTCCCTTGATCCGCACGGTCGGAAGGTCATTGATATGAATTCGCTATATTCTTCGTGTTTCCTCGAGAGATATCAGCTTCAAACATGAACTTGTTAAGGGCTTCGGTGAATTCCCAGCCTGGACAATTCTTAGCTTTATCACGAAGCGGAGTCGAAAATCTGCGACACACCTCGTCCTTAGCCAAATACTAAACTTTGAGATCACCTCCAGAAACTCGTATATTTTCGACCGATGCCCAGCTTTGAGAGTCCTGCAAATCGGCTTCATTAATCGGAAAACCTCAAACACTTTCGAGAGCAATAGGCAGATGCAAAGACTTGGAGGAGCTAACCTTTGGTTCTTATGGTTCGCTTAAAATTGAAATAATCCTCCAAGAGGCTGCTATCCACTGCAAGAAGCTCACCCTTACAAATTCACGAGTTAGGAGATTCGAAGCGGTGCTCGGCACTCCTTGCCGAGCGCTCTTAGCACCGATGCCCAAATAGGCAAAGATCTTGCTCTGGACCTCGGCAAGCTAAAGATAGCCACAAGAAATGCACAACACAGGTCCAAAAATGAAAAAGCCTCATTTCGATTAAGTACGGGGAAACAATACAATAGCTCTTCTTACAACAAAGTTACAAGAGTTCAAAAGCAAAGATTACAAAGCCGACTTATTATACTTAAGCAAAATACAAAGCTTGCAAAACAAGAGATCTTCAGTGCCTCCTAGGCGCAGGGATGTTCCGCTTCAAAGATACCCACAGACGTCGACGCTTGACCCCGAAACTCGTCCCTGCCGGCGAACTGAGACGTATCTTCGGCACTACTCCTGACAGTTGCACCGACGGACGCTCCTCTGGATGATATCGCCACACCACTTTGGGCATCACCCGAACTTTGCCGAGCAATAGGAGAACGGGTCGCAAGCTCGTAGAATGAAATCCCTCGTTCGCTCTCTTCACGAGTACATGAAGTGCTCCTGACGTTGATTGGTCCCGAACGAGGTTTGAGGCGAGCCACTTCCACCTCCAACTCAGCTATCCGTCGCTTCAGAGAGTCATCTTTTACATCCACCTCGAAGCGAGGAGGCACTGCAGAGCTCGAGATGCTAAGACGGCTGGCAATGATTCGGCGGAGCTGAGTGACTTCGATGTCCCTATCCACTGTGGCCCTCTTCAACGCATCGACCTCGGCCGTTAATTCTTCGCATTCGGCCATCAGCTTGCCCACTGCCGTCGTCAATTCCTCTTCTTCTGCCAGAAGCTTTGTCTCCACAATCTGTAGGTGGTGAACCTCGGTGAGCATATCGTCCCTCTCCGCTGTCATCTTCGACAAGGAATGTTGGAGACACTTAAGCCTTAGCCCGTTGGTGAAGGCAGTCGAAAAGCCATCACCGTCACCTTCGGGAGGTATCTCCGTGAGCCTACCCTCTAGCCGCCGAATCTCGATTTCTCTCCGGCTTAAGATCAGCTGCAGATGGTTCCGCTCGCTCTCGGCCCTGCGCAGCTCCAGCTTGACTTCGTAGAGGCATTCTCAGCACCTGGTTAAACACAAACTCGTCGCCCCTAAGCCGAACTCGGAGCGTAACTCCTTCCCAGAGCGGGTGGATTCGGTAGACTGGGTCACCTCGGCGAGCTGAAATGTTCAAAGCAAACAATGAGCACTCATTGAATATTCACAAATTTACTTCGCGTTCGACCCCTGAACAGAGCCACATGCGTCTAATGAAGACTAAAAACTTGTGCTCAAACACTTTGACAAATTTCAAGACTATAAAAAAAAACAACAAGAAGTCCGAGCTCAGAAGTTGTCAAAAGCTATATTTCCATTCATCACAAAAATGCGGTGGCCAGTCCGCAATTAGGCAGTACAAGCAATGGCTCGAAAAGTCCAACAAGAACAAAAAAAACAAAAGAAAAAAGGAGACGTTAGGGGAAACCTCTTTCCCGGGGCGTCGAGACTGGGCGGGGTCGGACTCCCCCAAAGGAGGCATCATCGCCAGCGGAGTCACCACCGACCCCTACACCTCACCGATGACCTCGACCTCAGGGCCATCTTCGTCATCACCTCCTTCCTCCTCCGATTCAGGGTCGAAGCCTTCAACGTGGTCCGGAAAGAGCCACCACCCGGAGCAGTCGAGCTCGGGTAACGCTCCGACACCTGAGCGATGGCCTGGGCGTACGCCTTGGCCATATTTGCGGCAAGGAAGCCTTGTGCCTTTGCATTGGTGGCCTCCTTCACCGCAGCCGCCTTGACCTCCACTGCCTCGGCCTGCTGCTTGGCCGTCTCCTCCTTCTGCCGGAGCAGGTCGGCCTCGAGCTTGGTAACGAGGTCCTCGAGGTACTCGAGCCTCGTCGTCCTCCCCTCGAGCTCCACCTTCAACTTGTCGAGTTCGTTTCCCATCCGAGCCTTTTCGGCCCGAGCTCGGTCGGACTCCAGCTTCAGCTCCTTTTCCAACTCCATCATCTTCTCCATGAGATGACCGAAGTGGACGGTAATCTGCAACAAAACAACGAGAAGTACGAGTTAGAAAATCAAACATAAAAACTATCTTCAAAAGCAAAAAGACGACGCTTACCGACACCGCCGAGCGAGCGATCTCGATGGCATCATCGCCTGCCAGGCCGGCGTCCATGGTGGCCCGATCCTTCGGCATCGCCAGGTGCTTTACCACCTGCATACTCGCCAAGGAGTCGCCAAGGAACCCATTATGCTTCCGAACCTGCCAGTCCGGGACATGGATCCTCTTGTGCTCCTCCGTCAGGAGCTCCTCGGTCGCCACCATCAGCGTGGGTGCCTCCATCCCGAGTGCGGCGGTAATCGGGAACTCCCCTCCTTCGGCCGACGCCGAGGCTGCTGTCGGAGCGCAGGTCGGGGTCGCATCCGCCGGCGTCTCCACTTCCTCAGTCGCGCTTGCGACCTTCTGGGTCTTCGCGGAGGGCAACTTGGTGGCGACCCTTTTGCGCTTCTTCAGTTCCTTGCTTCCCAGGGCAGCCCTTTGCGCCAGTACTGCGTTATAATCTATGGCCTCTGCATCAAGCAAAAAGTCAGTTAAAAAACACAAGCCACGATAAGCAAAGTAAAGAAGAAAAAAGAAAAATGTAGAAAGAGCCGCGTACTGGGATCTACACGGCTGAGCCCTCCCCTGAAGAGGATGTCTTCGGTCAGTTCTCGCCAATCATACTTCGACCGATCCAGAAGGGTCCGAACTGCCTCTTCTTCTTGAGCGTGAAGCACTGGTGACTCCTTTACTCGCTTCGACACCTCCTCCACCTAACCGGAGGGTATGGGCCATGCCTCCACACTCCTCACTATGAGATACTTATCCCGCCAGTGCTTTATGGAGTCAGGTCAAACGATGAGCCGACCTCCGTGCCTCGGAGCCAGGCAATACCGAAACTCCGACCGGTTCTGCTGATGAAGCTGGTAGATCGTCCGAAGTACCCTCAACTCCGGCTCAACCCCAGCCGTCTGGCAGTGGAGCACGAACCCATTGATAACTCTCCACGCGTTTGGCATTAGTTGGATGGGGCTGACCCCAAACCACCTAAGTACCTGAATCGCGAACGGGTGGAGAGGCAGCCGAGCCCCGATGATGAAGGCATCGACCGGCCAGAAACACATTGTTACTGGTAGTGGAAAATTGGCCCTAATCTCGGGACCCGACAACATCAGTTCGTACTCCATCGAAATTTGAAAGCAATTCCGGATCACTGCCAAGTCCTCCAAGCTGAGGATGGACACCGTTTCGTCGGCCTCAGAGGTCTTCCTTACCGCGTTCTCCTCAAAGGTCCTCCCCTTCCCATGGATGATGCGTTCGGCATGCTTCTCCAGAAGTTCTCGAACCCTCTGGAACCCGGTCAGCGGCCCTGGCAACTTGCCGAATGGCCCCATACACTTCGGGTCCTCCATTAAGGTGTCTCGACCAAATACCCTCTTGCCCTTATCTTGGCGAACTCTCAGACTCGGAGAAGAAGCTTTGGTAGCAGAGGGGGAGGGCTCGGAGACAGGTGAAAGAGACATATTTATACTTGGAAAAAACTAAGTATAAGTTACCTTTGGAGTGATGGGAACGATCGGAATTTTCACCGGAAAGCAATCGACGATCACCGTGAGCTCTCACTAGTAGAAATTACTGCCTGAGTAAAAATTCGGAGAAGTGAGAAATGAGAGGTGGTGGAGTTTTATAGAGCTTGGTACAAAAAACGAGGATGATGGGCCCAAAGAGCCAGGCCCATCTACACAAGGCGACAAAACGAGCTGAACCATCACATTATTTCCGCGCCCATCTGTAACGCCCCGAATTCCAAAATACACTAAATTCGAGATTCCACAGGATCTTTACACTTCTTTCGTACAATTTTACAAGGAATTTAAAACTTTTCACTTTACATCAGAGTTACAAGAAATCTTTACACTTTATATTTTACAGCGAAAGTAAATTTACAACATTTATATAAAAGTACATCAACATTTGAATAATCTCTAAGCATCATTCCTTCTTTAATCTTTATCATGTCATTTACCCTGCTTACAAAACTGTGGGTACGTCAGTTTATTCAACCGACGAACATTATACACGGCCATCCTCTCTATGCCGGAAACAGTATAACTGATTTTCTATATTTAACAAACACAAACTTTTCACATATCAAACTAAAGGTAATACCCTATTGATGTCGTGTTGTGATTGTGCACTTAGTCCTTAATGCAGTTATTTATATTGCATGACACTAATGCGCACTTGTTCGGATTCTATGCATCCCATACTACATAGGTCTGAGGGCAAACCTCTTAATCGTTCTTCATCTTGTAGGGTTCAATCCCTCTTCATAACTTAATCTACTACTGTAATTACGGTAAGTATCCTATATGATCTATGAGTACGAGCTCATGCACAGAAAAACTGGAGGGGAATCCCACGTCATGTCACGACGCATAGTGAAGACTATCTATGGACAATTCAGCCTCCTTCATAGCACACGATCCTCTCGCAGTCACCAAACACCCCACAAGCGTCGCCAAGATCCCGATAATTCCGGAGTAGTGCCCACATCATGTCACGACGCATCGTGAAGACAAACTGTGAATCACACCCACATCGTAGACTCGAGGCCCTCATACTTGTGTTTTTCTCTCACTTTCATCACCTCTTCACTATGCACTAATTCTTAATTCTAATGAAATCATGAACAAAATCAATCTCTTAGAGTTAGCCCTCTCACTACTACCGGTCTTATTTCTTTCATTTCACAATGACCCAAACTTGGTCTTTTCAATGTCAATAATCATATTTCCTGAGTTTCACTTGCCGGCGTGAGTTTTGGCTACACCCTAATTTTCAATTTCAATTCACAAATTCTCAATCTGATTTGTCAAACTCAAGAACATTTTTCTTTTTCAATCACATGATTTCTAATCTTTTCATGAGTCAATAATCATACATGGAGTTCAATTATCCATCATGCATTTCATAGCTAACATGTATTTCCACATTAAAATCATATCACAAAATATCTAGTCAAAGTGAATATTCACAAACTCACTATTGTCACACTATTCTTTAATAAGAATAACTCATATAAAACTTCACGTTTATACTTTCTTTCTTTCAATTTTCCTTTTCTAACACATATCTCAATTTCTTCGTAAAAACACATTTTTATGAAATTATACAAGTGTAAAACTATAGTTCCCATTACACTTTTACTTTCAAAAATGCACTTTATTTCATACTAATAACTCCCAATAAATTTTCATAGGTCATACATGATTTTAGAATAATAATAGTATTTTTTTCGGAATTTTTACACATCAAGAAACCCAAAAATCACTTTAAAAAAAAAAAAATAATTTTCTGGCCAAGCCAGGAATCGAACCAGCGACCCAAAGGAACCCAACCGCACGCACTAGCCACTCGGCTACTTGTGCTCATCGATATAAATAGAGGTCAGGGAGTTAAATATTCTCGGACTGAAAACTGATTAAATTTCAAAACGCATATAAAAGAATGGTGTGCTCAAGTATCGAACCAGCGACCTCGACCACATACACCCGCACCACTGTAGAGCTAAAGAGCCCACCGACAACTTGAGCTATAACTCGTATTTTATTTCAATCAATTCTCTGTTCAATTGGAACATTTCGATGTTCAAAAGCTCTTATTTTAGTTTGCTTTCACTGAAATTTCTATAAATCTCCTGAATATCTGTTTAAACAATATTTGATACTCTAGTAATTTAAAAATAATTTTTCCAGTAATTAAACACATATTTTTCATACAATTAATTTAAATTGTATACTACTACTACCATATGTCATTTGACATTTCTCATATGACTTAATATTAATACTTCCTATATTAATTCCCTGTTTATCTTCCTTTCATAACTCAAAAACATATTTTAAGTTACTCATTCTAATAAACATTATCACGAAAGTCCATCTAAGCATATAAATCAACAATTTCATCTACTAGCATTTGTACTTAGTTTTGATACTAACAACAATTTTAATTCACGCATTCCATGGCTAAAAACAATTCACATAAAACTTAAGATTCGTGATGGAATAACATGCAATCTATTTAGCATCAATTCAATCAACTAATAAGCCCTTTTTCCAATTAAGTGTACTCTTCTTAGTTTCTTTCATGCATTATCGTTTCAATCAACCTTAGCATGATATCTAATTAGAAATATAGAAAATAACCCACCTTATTTGGGGAGAAAAGATTTTGCAACACCTCCTAAACAAAAGAGTCCTTCTCGAACTTGCCAAAAGAGTGTTCCTCCTCCTCCTTGATGCAAACCGAGCCCTCCTAAGTGCAATCCCGAGCCCTCCTAGGTGATGCCGGCCTTCCTTGATTGCAAGCACACACTCACCCTCAAACTCTCAATCTTTTATCTCACTTCCTTCTAATAATGTACTACTAACAAATGTATTTTCTACTATAGGTTTTTGGTGAATGAAGAGTGCAAGAATAACTAGGATGGGGGGGGGGGGTATTTATACTAAAATTTGGAGCAAATGAAGGGCTAGGATTAATCTAGGAGTTAAAGATAAAAGGCTAGGATTTAAGGGGAAGTTGTAGTAACCAAACATGATCCAAACAACTACCACCCACAACTCCACTTCTCTTTTTCCTTTTCCCTCCTATTCAAAACCGGCCCCAAAGTGTGCTTCATGCATGTGTACATGCAATGCACGTGCATTCATTAGTTCTCCATATAAAAAGTTGTACATTTAATTTTTTTTTTTCATATAAATAATCTTATCAAAGTAGTCTACATTACAAGTTGTAATTAAAAGGGAAAATAAATTCAAGGGCTTTATTTAATGGGCCAAATTTAGTTTACAAAATAAATTAGATTTGGGCTAAAAAGGACTTATGCTTATTTGAAGAAAATTAGCCTTTATAAAAACAGTTAGAGAACACATATACTTATATATACATACATACATATATATATATATATATATATATATATATATATATATATATATATATATATATATATATATATATACATTATCCATAATGAAAATGATTATAGGATTTTATACTACAAAAAATTGCACGTGCATAGTACGTGCAAAAATAAAATAATAATTTTCATAAATGAAAATCGGGATATTACAACACTCCCTCCTTAGAATAGTTCCGTCCCCGGAACTACAGTCAAGAGCGAGAAACAAAACACTCACAACAAGCACAATACAAAAAAAGTTCTGGATAATCCCTCAACATCCTCTCCTCATACTCCCAAGTAGCCTCTTCAACCAGATGGTTTCTCCAGACTACCTTGACCATCGGTATTGTCTTATTCCTCAAGACTTTCTCTCGACGAACAACAATGTCGACAGGAGACTCGATGTAATTGAGATCCAATTGCAAACCTTCCGGCACTTCAGGCAAATGATGACTCGGATCTGGAATATAACCTCTTAGCATAGACACATGAAAAACATTGTGCACCTGAGATAACTCTTCCGGTAACTCAAGGCGGTAAGCAGTTTTCCCTATCCTTTTCAATATCTTGTACGGGCCTATAAACCTCGGGGCTAACTTCCCGCCCTTGCCAAATCGAATCACATCTTTACTGGGCAATACTTTCAGAAAGACGAAGTCACCTTCCTCAAACTCAAGGTCTCTTCTCCGGTTGTCTGCATAGCTCTTCTACCTGCTTTGAGCCTCTACCAACCTTCTCCTGATCAGATCAATCTTTTCAGAGGTTTGCTGCACAAGCTCAGGCCCAAACAATTGGCGCTCCCCAACTTCAAACCAACAGATAGGTGTTCTGCACTTCCTGCCATACAAAGCTTCGTATGACGCCATCCCAATGCTAGTCTGAAAACTGTTGTTGTAGGCAAACTCTACCAAAGGTAAATACCTTTCCCAACTGCCTCCAGAGTTTAGTACACAACACCGAAGCATATCCTCAAGAATACGGTTGACTCTCTCGGTCTGCACATCGGTTTGCGGATGAAAAGCAGTGCTAAAATCTGTCTTGGTACCCAAAGCTGTCTGAAGACTCATCCAGAAATGCGAAGTAAACTGCGCATCTCGATCAGACACAATAGTTGACGGAACACCATGAAGCCTGACGATCTCGCCAACATACAACTCAGCTAATTTGTCCATCGAAGCAGTGAGTTTCATCGCCAAGAAGTGAGCGGACTTGGTTAGTTGATCGACTATAACCCAAATCACATCATTGCCTTGAGGACTTTTGGGCAATCCCGTGATGAAATCCATACTGATGTTATCCCACTTCCATTCCGAAATAGGTAACGGCTGTAATAGACCTCCGGGTCTCTGATTCTCGGCTTTGACTTGTTGACAAACCTCACACTTCGCCACAAATTCAGCCACATCCCGCTTCAAACCTGACCACCAGAAATGCTGTTTGATATCTTTGTACATCTTAGTACTCCCAGGATGTACTGACAAAAGAGTAGCATGCGCCTCCTGAAGAATACTCTCTTTCAGGTCCGCCTAATTTGGAACACATAGTCTATCTCCGAACCATAGCATTCCATCCCTGATTTGAAATCCGGGCAACCTGCCAGCACCAACTTGCTCGTTCATCTCCAAGATATCAGCATCAACCTCCTGACTTGCAATAATCCTTCCATTCAAAGTAGGCTGAAGTCTCAACTGAGCTAAAGATGCTCCCAATCCTTGCAAGACAACTTCAATACCTGCTCGATCCAATTCTTCCATCAGATGCTTCTGAGTTGTAATCAAACTGGATAAACTGCTCTTACGACTAAGTGCATCAGCAACAACATTAGCTTTCCCAGGATGATACTTGATCTCAGGTCGCATGTCCTCAAGCACTTCCAACCATCTCTGCTGCCTCAGATTTGAATCCTTCTGCTGGTATATGTACTTCAAACCCTTGTGGTCCGTGTACATGTTCAATTTCTCACCGTACACGTAGTGTCTCCATTGCTTCAAGGCAAAGATAATCGCAGCCAACTCCAGATCATGAGTCGGGTAATTCTTCTCATGCGGTCGTAGTTGCCTAGATCCATAAGCGATTACTCTTCCTTCTTGCATTAAGACACAACTAAGCCCACAATGTGAAGCATCGCTGTAAACGTCATACTCAACACCTGACCTAGGCAAAGCCAAAATAGGTGTAGTAGTCAGTTTCTCTTTTAACTCCTGAAAGCTTGCCTCACATTGCTCAGTCCACTTGAAGTTCACATTCTTCTTGATCAAACCAGTGAGCGGCATGGCTAACTGAGTATAACCTTGAATGAATCTCCTGTAGTATCCAGTTAATCCAAGAAAACTTCTGACTTCCTTCACTGTAGTAGGCCTAGCCCAATCTCTCACTGCCTCTATCTTCTGAGGATCAGTTGCCACTCCCTCCTTAGAAAGTATGTGACCTAGGAATGCCACTTCAGATTTTCAGAAATCGCACTTGGACAGCTTGGCATACAACTCCTGCTCTTCCAGCTTGCTCAAAACTACTGCCAGATGCTCGGTGTGCTCATCTTCTGACTTAGAGTACACGAGAATATCGTCGATAAACACCACGAAGAAAGAATCAATGAACGGCCTCAGAACTCTGTTCATCAAATCCATGAAGATTACGGGTGCATTCGTCACTCCAAATGGCATAACTAAGAATTCGTAATGCCCATGTCGAGTTCTAAATGCAGTTTTGTGCACATCGTCAGCTTTCACTCGAACTTGATGATATCCTGATCGAAGATCTATTTTGGAGAAAACAGCTGCTCCTTGTAGACGATCGAATAAGTCATCAATTCGGGGAATAGGATACTTATTCTGAATAGTGACCTTATTCAGCTCTCGATAGTCGATACACATTCTCATCGATCCATCCTTCTTCTTTACCAAAAGCACTGGTGCTCCCTAAGGCGACGCACTAGGTTGAATAAAGCCTTTCTCCAACAGTTCCTCAATCTGCCGTTTCACCTCATCCTGTTCCACTGGAGCCATCCTATACAGTGCCTTAGAAATGGGTGCATTTTCCGGTTGAATGGTGATGTTGAACTCTACATCACGTTGCGGGGGTAACCCAGGAAAATCATCCAAGAACATAGTCAGATAGTCCCGAACCACAGAAATCCCTTGCACTTCCACAGGAATCTCTCCCTTGCAGATAGCTGCCACCAGCCTGGAACACTTCTTCTTCCCTTGGAAATTGACTTCAGGTCCACCTGGAGCCTTCACTGTTACCGTCTTGGTCTTGCACTCGATGCTTGCACTGTACACCAACATCCAATCAATGCCAATGATAACATCGACTCCCAAGATAGTCAGCTCGATTAGATCAATCCCGAAGATTCTGTTCCCAATCATAATCTCGCAATCAGCATAGTACCGATCAGTGGTTAAAGTTTCTCCTGATGGAGTAGCCACTGCTAAGATCTTGCCTGGAAAAATCTTCGGTTCAACTCCTAACACTTTAGCAAATTTAGGAGACACAAAAGTATGAAAGGATTCAGTATCGAAGAAAACAACAGCTTTCATTCCATATGCTGATGCAAAAGATCCATTAAATTCGAAGCATGGAACCTGAACTTTTAAGTCAACATTTCCATTTCATTGAATTTCAAACTTTATACATTCGAATTTAAAACATTTTTGACATCAAAATGAAAGCAGTAGACGATATAATATTCTAACTCCTACGGTTCCTCTTGGCTTCACGAAGCTCTCCTCGTAGTTCTTCAATTTCTTCCTTCAGCACATCGGTCATACTTTTCCTCTTCTCGAGTTTCCATACACGATGACTGAGAACCGCAAAATCATCCTTGCGCTTTTCCAACTGAGCCTCCAATAATCCGACTCTCTCCCACAGTGTTTCTACCAGTCTCTGAAGAGAAATCACAAGACTACTTGGAACTGGTTCTTCTTCTTCGTCAGAAGAGTCATCAGATGAATCCGGAGGTGGAGTGATCTCTCCGGACTCAGGCCATTCCTCTCCGTCAGAGTCTGCTTGCCCTGGGTAATACTCTTCCTCGGAATCTGCTTGTCCAGGATAGTAATCTTCCTTTATGATATGCCAATTGTTGTCTCCAGCAGGGTCGAAGTGATCAGCCATCTTAGAAATAGGGAGGAAGAAGCATAAATCATAGAGCAACACAAATGTAAGTAACTTACATTTAAATCTCTAGACTCAACACACACTCTAATGTCCACTTCTAGGATGTCGTTCCTTATAAATTTGTACTAGTGTGAAGCGTGGCTCTGATACCACTCTGTAACGCCCTGAATTCCAAAATACACTGAATTCGAGATTCCACACGATCTTTACACTTCTTTCGTACAATTTTACAAGGAATTTAAAACTTTTCACTTTACATCAGAGTTACAAGAAATCTTTACACTTTACATTTTACAGCGGAAGAAAATTTACAACATTTATATAAAAGTACATCAACATTTGAATAATCTCTAAGCATCATTCCTCCTTTAATCTTTATCATGACATTTACCCTGCATACAAAACTGTGGGTACGTCAGTTTATTCAACCGACGAACATTATACACGGCCATCCTCTCTATGCCGAAAACAGTATAACTGATTTTTCATATTTAACAAACACAAACTTGTCACATATCAAACTAAAGGGAATACCCTATTGATGTCGTGTTGTGATTGTGCACTTAGTCCTTAATGCAGTTATTTATATTGCATGACACTAATGCGCACTTGTTCGGATTCTATGCATCCCAAACTACATAGGTCCGAGGGCAAGCCTTTTAATCGTTGTTCATCTTGTAGGGTTCAATCCCTCTTCATAACTTAATCTACTACTGTAACTACGGTAAGTATCCTAGATGATCTATGAGTACGAGCTCATGCACAGAAAAACTGAAGGGAAATTCCACGCCATGTCACGACGCATCGTGAAGACTATCTATGGACAATTCAGCCTCTTTTATGGCACACGATCCTCTCGCAGTCACCAAAAACTCCACAAGTGTCGCCAAGATCCCGGTAATTCCGGAGTAGTGCCCACGTCATGTCACGACGCATCGTGAAGACAAACTGTGAATCACACCCACATCATAGACTCGAGGCCCTCATACTTGTGTTTTTCTCTCACTTTCATCACCTCTTCACTATGTATTAATTCTTAATTCTAATGAAATCACGAACAAAATCAATCTCTTAGAGTTAGCCCTCTCACTACTACCGGTCTTATTTCTTTCATTTCACAATGACCCAAACTTGGTCTTTTCAATGTCAATAATCATATTTCATCACTTTCACTTGCCGGCGTGAGTTTTGGCTACACCCTAATTTTTAATTTCAATTCACAAATTCTCAATCTGATTTGTCAAACTCAAGAACATTTTTCTTTTTCAATCACATGATTTCTAATCTTTTCATGAGTCAATAATCATACATGGAGTTCAATTATCCATCATGCATTTCATAGCTAACATGTATTTTCACATTAAAATCATATCACAAAATATCTAGTCAAAGTGAATATTCACAAACTCACTATTCTCACACTATTCTTTAATAAGAATAACTCATATAAAACTTCACGCTTATACTTTCTTTCTTTCAATTTTCCTTTTCTAACACATATCTCAATTTCTTCGTAAAAACACATTTTTATGAAATTATACAAGTGTAAAACTATAGTTCCCATTACACTTTTACTTTCAAAAATGCACTTTATTTCATACTAATAACTCCCAATAAATTTTCATAAGTCATACATGATTTTAGAATAATAATAGCATTTTTTTTCGAAATTTTTACACATCAAGAAACCCAAAAATCACTTTTTTATAAAAAAAATAATATTCTGGCCAAGCCAGGAATCGAACCAACAACCCAAAGGAACCCAACCGCATGCACTAGCCACTCGGCTGCTTGTGCTCATCGATATAAATAGATGTCAGGGAGTTAAATATTCTCGGACTGAAAACTGATTAAATTTCAAAACGCATATAAAAGAATGGTGTGCTCAAGTATCGAACCAGCGACCTCGACCACATACACCCGCACCACTGTAGAGCTAAAGAGCCCACCGACAACTTGAGCTATAACTCGTATTTTATTTCAATCAATTCTCTGTTCAATTGGAACATTTCGATGTTCAAAAGCTCTTATTTTAGTTTGCTTTCACTGAAATTTCTATAAATCTCCTGAATATCTGTTTAAACAATATTTGATACTCTAGCAATTTAAAAATAATTTTTCCAGTAATTAAACACATATTTTTCATACAATTAATTTAAATTGTATACTACTACTACCATATGTCATTTGACATTTCTCATACGACTTAATATTAATACTTCCTATATTAATTCCCTGTTTATCTTCCTTTCATAACTCAAAAACATATTTTAAGTTACTCATTCTAATAAACATTATCACGAAAGTCCATCTAAGCATATAAATCAACAATTTCATCTACTAGCATTTGTACTTAGTTTTGATACTAACAACAATTTTAATTCACGCATTCCATGGCTAAAAACAATTCACATAAAACTTAAGATTCATGATGGAATAACATGCAATCTATTTAGCATCAATTCAATCAACTAATAAGCCCTTTTTCCAATTAAGTGTACTCTTCTTAGTTTCTTTCATGCATTATCGTTTCAATCAACCTTAGCATGATATCTAATTAGAAATATAGAAAATAACCCACCTTATTTGGGGAGAAAAGATTTTGCAACACCTCCTAAACAAAAGAGTCCTTCTCGAACTTGCCAAAAGAGTGTTCCTCCTCCTCCTTGATGCAAACCGAGCCCTCCTAAGTGCAATCCCGAGCCCTCCTAGGTGATGTCGGCCTTCCTTGATTGCAAGCACACACTCACCCTCAAACTCTCAATCTTTTATCTCACTTCCTTCTAATAATGTACTACTAACAAATGTATTTTCTACTATAGGTTTTTGGAGAATGAAGAGTGCAAGAATAACTAGGCTAGGGGGGAGGGGGGTATTTATACTAAAATTTGGAGCAAATGAAGGGTTAGGATTAATCTAGGAGTTAAAGATAAAAGGCTAGGATTTAAGGGGAAGTTGTAGTAACCAACCATGATCCAAACAACTACCACCCACAACTCCACTTCTCTTTTTCCTTTTCCCTCCCATTCAAAACCAGCCCCAAAGTGTGCTTCATGCACGTGTACGTGCAATGCACGTGCATTCATTAGTTCTCCATATAAAAAGTTGTACATTTAATTATTATTTTTTCTATAAAAATAATCTTATAAAAGTAGTCTACATTAGAAGTTGTAATTAAAAGGAAAAATAAATTCATGGGCTTGATTTAATGGGCCAAATTTAGTTTACAAAATAAATTAGATTTGGGCTAAAAAGGACTTATGCTTATTTGAAGAAAATGGGCCTTTATAAAAACAGTTAGAGAACGCATATACTTATATATATATATATATATATATATATATATATATATATATATATATATATATATATATATATATATATATAGGGAAAGCTTCGGTTGAGCACTACTCTAATGCTCACCGCGTGAACACTAGGTCTTCGGGCGTTCATATCGAAAATCCGAACCGTTCACATTGATCTACACATCTAAATTAGTCTAAATATGTAAAATCAAATCATTTGAAATTCATTTACCCATCCATTGAAGTGTTACAAAATTTTATGGCACATTGTTTTTATAATCACATGATGGATGGGCAAATAAATTTCAAATGATTTGATTTTACATATTTAGACTAATTTAGATGTGTAGATCAATGTGAACGGTTCGGATTTTCGATATGAACGCCCGAAGGCCTAGTGTTCACGCGGTGAGCACTAGAGTAGTGCTCAACCGAAGCTTTCCCTATATATATATATACAATATCCATAATGAAAATGATTATAAGATTTTATACTACAAAAAATTGCAAGTGCACAATACGTGCAAAAATAAAATAATAATTTTCATAAATAAAAATCGGGGTATTACAACAGTTGTACTTTCACATTAATGTCTGTCACATCTGTCAGAGTTGTCAGAAGATCAACAGTCACCTGCCCAGCCTGTCGTTTCCTAAGCTGCCAAAAATCTTGCTCTGGACCTCGGCACAATTTGCCGAGCGCTCTTGCCACCGACCATGTTACATGGAAAAATTGGACCTCGGCACACTTTCCCGAGCGCTCTTGCCACCGACCATGTTACATGGAAAAATTGGACCTCGGCACATGCTGCCGAGCGCTCTTGCCACCGACCATGTTACATGGAAAAATTGGACCTCGGCACATGCTGCCGAGCGCTCTTACCACCGACTATGTTACACGAAAAAATTGGACCTCGGCACACTTTGCCGAGTGCTCTTGCCACCGACCATGTTATATGGAAAAATTGGACCTCGGCACATGCTGCCGAGCGCTCTTGGCACCGACCCAATTACATGGAAAATTGGGCCTCGGCACACTTTGCCGAACGCTCTTGGTACTGACCCAATTACATGGAAAATTGGACCTCGGCGCACGCTGCCAAGCGCTCTTGCCACCGACCATGTTATATGGAAAAATTGGACCTCGGCACATGCTGCCGAGCGCTCTCTGCACCGACCCAATTACATGGAAAATTGGACCTCGGCACATGCTGCCGAGCACTCTTGCCACCGACCCTCAGATACGGGAAAAAGGGACCTCGCGCCGGCAGCCTAGCCGAGGTATCTCCGCACTTCGGCAGAGGGATCCGAACCCTCATAGACTTCGGCCTCCTCCTCAGCAAGCGAACTAAGGGGTCGGCAGCAGCGTCGAAGTATATAAACTGTGAAATAGAGGAAATCACTCTTCCAAGCAAGCACGAGCGCTAGATCTCCTGAAAATTCGCGCCCAATACTGACGAAGGGATCAGATCCGATCGCGTCGTAAATAACATAGCGAGTTGTCTACCTAAATATTGCACAAAAAAAATTAAAATTCGTAAAAATTAATTAAAAATTCTAAAAAATAATCATAAATCTGGGGAAATATTTTTGAGCCCCTGGGTAAATAATTATTGCTTAGGATGGTTAATTAAGACCCCCGAATAACAAATCACCACTTTGCAAAATTGAGAAAAATCACCAGATGTCCAAGAGAGCTCGAGAATAGCCTTGAGCACGCACCTAACTCAACAATTGCCATAATCCCCCACACAAGGATTCGTCACCTCCTATTTGGGCTCCGATACAACTCTGCAAGCCATTAAAATAGTAAAACTACTGTTCAAAGGCTGATAAAACTCAGTCTTCGGTAGTGGGGGGCTCGTGATATGGCTAAAAATCGGGTTAAATCAGAACCATCCAAATTAGGCGCGAATCATAAAGCTCAGGGGTAAAACGGTAATTTCACCTACAAGCGGGTCTAAAGCGGGTACTGGGTCTTCTTTCCAAAAGCCCAGTAACCTGCAAACGGATCCACCTCAACTGGGTACAGGTACAAACCCGAAATGGACCCGGTCCAGCAGGATAGAATTAGGGTTTCTGATTAATCCTAATCAACAGCCTTGATTTACATCTATCCTTTCACTGGGAAATTAGGGATTACATTCCTAATCTGATCCCAAAGGCGGCTATAAATACCCCCCATCCACCACCATTAGGAGGTAATCAATCTTTTGCCAGTTTACGCTCTTTCATAATCTTTTCTGATTACCGACTTGAGCGTCGAAGGATGCGTCGCCAAGATCTATCCCGGTGTCTCGCACTTTTTGCAGGTAATCGATGGGAGTCAATGGTCAAACTCTGGCGAGAAGATTTTAGGTTTATGCTATTCGGTTTTCCTAAGAATCCAAAAATACTATATGTTTGTCCCGACACCGAATTTAGCGGTAACAGTAATAATGTAAGTAGTCGATTAATTTGGAATAGAAAAATAAAATTAAAATATACTGTCATTCGAAACAAATATAATTGCTTATTAGAAAATACTTTTGTAGATGATTAAAAATGAAATTAACACAAAGTAAATTTATAAATAATCGAAATACAGAAAGTATTCAGGAAACACGTATTTACAGGAACGGGGGTTACAATCCTACCCACCTTACAACCAAATTTCGTCCTCAAAATTTGCGTAGGTAGTACATAAGACAAGGCAAAGCAAACTTATGGGGGTAACAAAACATGGAATTAAAAGGGGAAGGAACAAAGTGGTGACAATACCTGAATAAGAAGGAAGTGGACAACAATGATATCAAATGGAATTTATGAAAGAAAATAAACAGTATCAAAAGGGGAAAAACAATACAAGATAACTAAGCAAATGATGAAGAAGTAGGTAGAGCTGGAATCAAAGAGAGAACAGATAGGGAAAAAAATCGAAGCAAAATAATGAGTCAATGGATGAGGATGAATTCAAGGAATGGAAGGAAGCAAACAGTACAAAGAAGAAGAAGCAACAGAAGAATCCTGAGATCTGTGGATTATGGGCCCACCACGCTTCCGCTGCACTACTCCGTTGGTGATGTTCCATGCTGCTGACATGACGTTGTAGACCACATGGCACCAATCGACAAACCGAGCAAGAAGAAAAAGAATAAGACACCGGAATCAAAAGAATATTGGTACAAAAAGAAAGAATCTATACCCAATAAGAAATCAATGAATGTGAATGAATGGAAGGGACGAAACAACTAAGAAATGAAGGAACTGAATATGAAGGGATTAAAATGTTGGAATCCAGATTATATGTTGGTTATCAATTATCCATGTGATTTACGGGTTGTACATATTGTTGAGTCAAATCGGTTAAACCCAACTAATCAGGGTCCAACCCTAAACTAGTTAGAGTCAAACCTGGCTAGAGCCAAACTTGACTAATATATCAATTAAAGCCAAAACTTCATAAAGATGGTCATGTTTAACTGATATATTATCCAACTTGTCTATGATACCACTAAAAATCTTGTCACGCCCAGCTTTCCAAAATACGGGAATACGAGCACAATGCATGGCCCAGCGAATGATTTTAACATCATTCATAAGCTGTATCAGTCTTAACTCAGCAACATGAAAAGAAATAATCACACATTAAGAAAACATAATCACATAAACGAGAATAAAATCCAGTAACCAAATCTGAGATACGAGAACTTACCAAATAGTTCGAAAATATACAATGCAGTAACAGTTCGACGAGTTTCTTTCAGTTATCTATCACTGTACCTGTACAATATATCTCAAAAGAAAGAGGAAAAGAACCTGTTAGAGCAAGTTTCGAGAGACAAGTAGTAGAAAGCAGTAAAATAGGAAATAAATGACTATATAACAAGAATAGAAATGGGAACGATATCGGAGTCAATAAATGATAAACGGTAACAAAATCAAAAGTTGATAATCAATATTTCAGAAATCAGGAATCAATTTTTAATAATTAGTATTCAGTATTAGTGTCAATGATTAGTATTCATTTATGTCTATAAGTCTATTATTCATTTTAATCCTAACTAATGCACGTACTACTGCATCCATACTATAGGTTCCATGCATACAATAATTTTCATTTAGACTAAGGTGGTAGATTCTATAGGTCATGTACTCGGCACAATATAATATTTCAATTATAATTACTGGCTATTGAGCAATTTCTTGCACAATACCGATAACATTGGCCATTTGCAATTTCTTGCACAATGACGATAACACTGGCTATTTGTAATTACTTGCAAAATGACGATAACGATAATTTGGGAACGAGGCCCACATTTCCGAGTACAGTCACTATATTATCAACTACCATAGTCAACCCTTAACCCCAGCTTTTTATCATTTTATTAACAATCATTTATAAACATGCATGTGATCAATATGGACGATGGTATCAAAACTCATGCAACAAGTACAATTGATGAGACCGGTAGCACTAGTACAATTTCAAGATGATATCAAGACTATACTGTACATGAAATATACATGGTCCAATTTATTAAATTTGGAAAACACAGTTTATATGCAAAACATAACAATATATGGACTAAGTATACTAAAATTTCATGTGCAAGATTTTAAGTTTCTGTATCAGGAATCGGGTCAAAACCTAAGTACGAAGTCAAGCAAATGACAAGGCAGTATATGTGAAATAGTACAATAATTTACGGTTTGGGATTGAAGTCAACAATATTAGTACGATGATAAGACTACAAATCAATAACATAAACAATAAATAAACAATGGAGTTCAATTAGATATGATATTCAATTTGATTACTACTTGCCGGATTTCAAAGAGTGTTTTCTTGAAATAAAAACAATAAAAATAAGTTCAAGAGACGCTTGCATGTTAGGTAACGATTATGAATATGAAGAGAATAACGTGATTAGGATCCCGGGCGACGAACCCACGAACACGGAAAAATGCACTAACACGTGCGAGCCACGTGCAAGACACTAAAAGATCGGATCCTCTACTCCTTCCAAAACACCAAACACCTTATACCAAATCCCACACACAGAAAGGCACACACCAAAAGCAACCAACTGTGCTTCGTCCCCACAGCAGATCCCCACACAAACACCAAACAGCAGTTTTGGATCCCCTACACCAACACAGCAAACAACCCAATCTTCCACTCTCTGTTCTTCTTCCTAAATGTGACAGAGAGAGAGAGAGAGAGTGAGTGATGGCAGGAGACTCGATGGCGGCCACGGTGAGGAGCGACAGCAGCGACGAGGGCGAGGTCGGCTAACGGTGAAGCGCTGGCGGTCGGGAAGCGACGTAGCGACGGAGATGGCAGCAACGAGCGAAGCTCTGTTTCGTTCAAAAATAGAGGCAACGACGACGACTTTGGATGACGATGAAGAGGTGATTGGGGGGGGGTGACAACAGCGGTGCACTGGAGGTGCGGCAATTGACGGCGCTGGCGGTGGAGGAGATGGTGGTGATGGCAATGGTGGGGACTCGAGCTTCGAGTTCGGCAATGGCGGAGGATGTAGACACGGAGGCGAGGCGAGCTGTAGGCTCGGGAGTGGCAATGAGCGGAGATAGGGCGCTCGGAGGTGGGGAGCGAGCTCGATGGGTATGACGGTGGGTTCTTCGGACTATTGTTGTACACTTCAACTTAGCCTAACTACGAGTTCATATCATCTCTTCCTAGCCCAAATAGATCCCAAGACCTCACAAATTGACCTCATTCACCTCACAACAACAACAAAGTTTGAAACAGTTAATGTAACACAAACTAAACAGCACAGAAAAGTGAACTTAAAAGGATGACAAAATAGGGGTAGACCCACAAAAAGCAACTTCGATATCTAAAGTCATGGAGCTCAGTAGAAGTACCAGTCAGAGTCGCTGTTGATAGCCATAGAGTTAGTTGCAGCCCCTTCAACTGCAGGAGATCAAGTGCATTGAAACTTTTGATGTTGAATTTGCAAGTGTACAAAATCGCACAAGTAATATAGATAGGTGAGTAGAGTGTCGAACCCACAGGGACTAGATATTTTACTGAGTACCGATATCGCTAGATGAATCACTATTTGGAAGATCGAATTTTAAAAATAATAAAGCAACTAAATTACTTTAATCTAATTATCTAACTAAATTGGTGAAGAGGGAGAGGACTGTGAAACTTTGAAGCTCTTGTAATTTGTTAAGGGTAAAATTTGTTCTAGGGCTCTTGGTTCACCTCGTTTATCACACACACAAATTATAATTCCTTATAAATAAAAATATTATCTTTCCCAATTGTCGACCAAAATCCTAAAGATATTAACCACTCTATCCACGTAGTCTAAAAATTATTTTCAATTAATCATTCGCCTATCCATCAAATTATTAATTGAAAAATTAGATTTCTTAATGGTCACGTCCTCCAATATACGGTGTTAATTTTTATTAATCACAAATCACCTGTTCGGTCTCTTCATGATTTGAAAAATCATACAAATGTCTATCCACCATGTTGTACGCATAAATAATAAAAATTAAAACACAATCAGGAAAAATAGAGTAATAATAAGAAATTAAAATTTGTGTTCTACAAAACTCGGCTACACCTTAGCCTCTAGAACAATAAATTCAGCTCATGTTCGAATTGCAATTAATAAGATGTTCGGGTTGCATCTAAAAATATTTAGAGAAGGAGAAGTACACAAAAATTATAATAAAAAATATATGCACCCCTGTCTAAAAATACTGAACCCAGCTGATAGAGTCGCCAGTCAGATCGTGCACGCCAGGTCAGCGTTCGTCTGGGTGCACTTCGGAAACCGCGCCGAAAACAGCAGTCCCTACTGCCCAAAACGTGCTGTCCTTGTTCGTCTTGAGCTGCGCGTCAAAGTCAGAGAGAATCCGCGCCTGTTGCTTCACCTATCTTTGTTGCGTTTTGATCCCACAAAAAGATCAAAGGATGCTCGCCACGTCACCTGGTCTTGAACACAACTTCAAGTCAGAGAGAAGAAGATCTCTTCTCTGACTTTTCTTTCCTTTGGTTTAATTATTTATTTTTTTTTTTTATTAATTGTATCAGCCGATCACCTCCTACCCTCTTCTCTCTTCTTTGGATTGCATTTATAGAGAACGGGGAGAACAATTAGGGTTTGCACTTTTGCATAAAAGTCCACACTCTTTCTTTATTTCCTTCCTTTAATTGATCTGAATTTATTTCTTTCTTTCTCTTTCTTTTCTTCCTTTTCTGCCCACCACGTGCTTCTGCGTACACAAAATAATACCAGAAATTAGGATTTTTAAATAAAATAAAATTAATTAGTTTAAAATGAATTAAACTAACTATAAATCATATTAGCGTATAAAAATTCTTTTAAACATTATTTGTCGCACTTTTAACTCAACAAAACAATAAAAATTTATAAATCCATTATTTTACTTTGTTTGTTAATTTTTTCCACAAATCTTTACTTTTTGCATCAAAAATATTATTTCTTCAAAAATAATTAATTAAATGAAATCATATAGAAATAAGATGAATTATAGACAATATCAGCGAAAACAAGTCATTTTAATAGGTAAATGAGTACAAATATTTGTATATAAATTAGACACATCAAATACCCCCAAACTTAAGATTTTGCTTGTCCTCGAGCAAAAAGTAGAATCATGAACAAGGGAATAATAATAGTAGACTCAACCCATCACACCAAGAGATCTTATCATGCAAGCATCAAAATTTCAATTAAAAATATAAACAATTGCAAATAAAGTAAAACTAAGCATACCCACTTTCTCCAGTGCAATTATTTATTCATAATTCCCAACCCAATCGCATTTGTCATGCAATTAATATAATTATAGTATGCAACAACTCAATCTGTGATTATCCCTTCTCTCTACTACAAACCGAGTAGCAAACTAGAGTTTTTTTTTTTTTTTTTTTTTTAGTCTTTTCTTTAAGTCGTCACTTGCCTTTTGCGCGAATGCAAATCATTTGTGATGAATTCACCCGGTTACTCAACAAGTCACAACCTTAAAGTGCTTTGCATACTCATATTTCAAGTTGCCGTTTTACATAAAGGTAAACATTGGTGATGAATACCCCTAGTTACTAAGCAACTCAAAACATTGGAGTAGATTGACTTTATTCATAATACATTTTTTTTTTCATTATTACTCTATTTACTTAAACTCAGTTTAGGACTAGATCAAAGGGAATAATCACAAGAAAAAGCATCACATTTGTCTTTGATGTATAATAGCATGACCCACACAATTTTGTAAGGAATTTTGAAACTCAATAATCCTAAAGTAAATAAGTATGCTTAATATTGCTTTATAAAAAAAATTGTTTATACCAAAAAAAAATTATTTTAATGCTCATCACAATGAAGAACTCAAAAGTGTAATGGTGAGCTTAATTGAAATTCTTTTTAAAATTTTGTTTTTCTTTTCTAAAATAATAAAAATATTTTTTGTAAACCTTCCCCCCAAACTTAAATATCACATTGTCCTCAATGGAAAATGAAAAGAAAAACAAAAAGAATGCAAAAAGTTTAGAATATCTCCCCTGATTCGTCTTTAAATTTCTGCTCGCGCAGCGTTCAGTATTTTGGCGATATCTGGAGCTGTAGATGTCAAAATGGGCTGAATTTTTTTTTGCTGGAAAGCTAAGACAATTGTCTACAACTTCTCTTTGAATCACTTTTCCAGATTCTGACTCTATACTGCTCAAAAACAGCCATCAATGAAGGTGTTCAAAACAACTCCGCCTGGCGACTTTCAAAATTTGTGCAATCCTACAAGATAATATCAAAAATTAAAACAAAATAAACTAAAAGGTAAATCAAAACTAAATGCAATAAAAGAAAACATGGGTTGCCTCCCAAGAAGCGCTAAGTTTTAAGTCTTCAGCCAGACATGAGGGTGAGATGGTTATGCAACGCCAAGATCCAACAACATTAGCACATCCTTTCTAATTTTTCTCTTCAGATGTGGATCAGGTTCAAGTTCAAGTTTGAGGCGTTTCCTTCGTGATGATGATGTCTTTGATTCCCCCACCTCTTTGAATTTATGCTGAAAAAATGAATAAATAGAAGGTTCAGCATCCAAATATATCACATGTTCAAAAATATTTTCTTCCTTAGTTTCAAAAATTTCTGAACTTGTTGGACATACTTCAATTGGTGATTTTTCAAATTTAGCCTTATGTTTCTCGCCCACAATTAAATGAGTTTCACTTACTTGAATGGATGACTGTTCTTCAGGAGAAAAATTTATGGAATTAAAAACATCATACATTACTTGCTCATACTGAATTTGTTCCTCCCCAATTTGTTCAATCTCACTTTGCTTTTCAACCACATCCTGTTCGTCATTTTCTTCTTGTGGTTGCTCAATTGTCCTCCCGCTTCCTAGTGTTATAGCCTCGACATGCTCCTTGGGATTGACAACTGTGTTGCTTGGTAATGTTCCTGCAGCTTTGTCATTAAGAATATTTAAAATTTGAGTAATTTGTACCTCAAGATTTTGGATGGAAGCCGAAGTTGAATTTGCAACATTTTGAATTGCCAAATCTGTCTTTTGCATGTAGTGCTCAAACATATCTTCAAGCGTCGGCTTCTTTTCTTGCTGTGGAAAAATTTGAGGTGGTATAACTGCTTCTTGATTGTAGTTCCATGGATAATTGGGGGTGTTTCTCCATCCTGAATTGTATGTGTTTGCATAATGATTATTTTGCATTTGAAAGTTTGACACAAAATTTTCATGTACGGCATTTGATGGAGCAAAAGGGTTCCCCACTTGACAATATGAACTTGAATGATTTCCTGCACAAAGATCACAAATCATATTAGATTGAATAGTATTAAGATTCATATTTTCTACTTGTTTAGATAAAATATCATTTTTTGCATTCAAAGTAGAAAAAGGATCAAGTTCAAAAACTCCAGCCACTTTTCTTGGCATTGCTCTCTCTGAAGACCACTGGTAATGATTTGATGCCATTTCCTCTAAAAGATCATAGGCTGCTTGGTAAGTTTTGCTCATTAGTGCACCACTAGCTGCTGCGTCAACCATAGATCTATGTGTAACTCCCAAACCATTATAAAATGTTTGCATTTGCAGCCATTTCGGTAGTTCATGATTAGGACACTTTCTTAATAACTCTTTAAACCTTTCTCATGCATCATACAAAGACTCAGTCTCAAATTGCATAAATGTGACAATATCTTTCCTTAGTTTTGCTGTCTTTGCCTGCGGAAAATATTTGGCTAAAATTTTTTGTGCAAGTCCCTCCCAAGTAGTAATACTACCGGGTGGTAGATAATGTAGCCAAGCCTTCGCCTTATCTCGTAGGGAAAAAGAAAAGAGTCTCAGTCTAATTGCATCGTCTGATACACCGTTGTACTTGAAAGTGTCACAAATTTTTAAAAAATTTGCAATGTGAGCGTAAGGATCCTCGTGTGGTAGTCCCCAAAATTGAACAGTCTGTTGAAGCATTAGAATCATTGCCGGTTTAATTTCAAAATCGTCAGCTTCAATAACTGGCTTCTTTATGCTTGACTCATAAATTGAGGGCATAGCATAGTCTCTCAAAGGCCTATTTTCATTGTTCGCCATGGCAATGTACGTGTATGTCCTGAAATGTAAGTATCGAAAAAGAAAAAGAAAAAAATAGAAAAACTAAAAAAACTAAAATAAAAAAAATAAAATAAAAATAAAAAAAGTAAAAGTTAGTCAAAAGAAAATAAAGATGTAAAATAATAATAAAATAAAAATAATTACAAAAAATCCAAATTAGCAATAATCTAGCAATTTTCAATATCAATAAAAGAATAACTAGTCTCCGGCAACGGTGCCAAAAACTTGATGTTGAATTTGCAAGTGTACAAAATCGCACAAGTAATATAGATAGGTGAGTAGAGTATCGAACCCACAGGGACTAGATATTTTACTGAGTACAGATATCGCTAGATAAATCACTATTTGGAAGATCGAATTTTAAAAATAATAAAGCAACTAAATTACTTTAATCTAATTATCTAACTAAATTGGTGAAGAGGGAGAGGGCTGTGAAACTTTGAAGCTCTTGTAATTTGTTAAGGGTAAAATTTGTTCTAGGGCTCTTGGTTCACCTCGTTTATCACACACACAAATTATAATTCCTTATAAATAAAAATATTATCTTTCCCAATTGTCGACCAAAATCCTAAAGATATTAACCACTCTATCCACGTAGTCTAAAAATTATTTTCAATTAATCATTCGCCTATCCATCAAATTATTAATTGAAAAATTGGATTTCTTAATGGTCACGTCCTCCAATATACGGTGTTAATTTTTATTAATCACAAATCACCTGTTCGGTCTCTTCATGATTTGAAAAATCATACAAATGTCTATCCACCATGTTGTACGCATAAATAATAAAAATTAAAACACAATCAGGAAAAATAGAGTAATAATAAGAAATTAAAATTTGTGTTCTACAAAACTCGGCTACACCTTAGCCTCTAGAACAATAAATTCAGCTCATGTTCGAATTGCAATTAATAAGATGTTCGGGTTGCATCTAAAAATATTTAGAGAAGGAGAAGTACACAAAAATTATAATAAAAAATATATGCACCCCTGTCTAAAAATACCGAACCCAGCTGATAGAGTCGCCAGTCAGATCGTGCATGCCAGGTCAGCGTTCGTCTAGGTGCACTTCGGAAACCGCACCGAAAACAGCAGTCCCTACTGCCCAAAATGTGCTGTCCTTGTTCGTCTTGAGCCGCGCGTCAAAGTCAGAGAGAATCCGCGCCTGTTGCTTCTCCTATCTTTGTTGCGTTTTGATCCCACAAAAAGATCAAAGGATGCTCGCCACGTCACCTGGTCTTGAACACAACTTCAAGTCAGAGAGAAGAAGATCTCTTCTCTGACTTTTCTTTCCTTTGGTTTAATTATTATTTTTTTATTTATTAATTGTATCAGCCGATCACCTCCTACCCTCTTCTCTCTTCTTTGGATTGCATTTATAGAGAACGGGGAGAACAATTAGGGTTTGCACTTTTGCATAAAAGTCCACACTCTTTCTTTATTTCCTTCCTTTAATTGATCAGAATTTATTTCTTTCTCTTTCTTTCTTTTCTTCCTTTTCTGTCCACCACGTGCTTCTGCGTACACAAAATAATACCAGAAATTAGGATTTTTAAATAAAATAAAATTAATTAGTTTAAAATGAATTAAACTAACTATAAATCATATTAGCGTATAAAAATTCTTTTAAACATTATTTGTCGCACTTTTAACTCAACAAAACAAAAAAAATTTATAAATCCATTATTTTACTTTGTTTGTTAATTTTTTCCAAAAATCTTTACTTTTTGCATCAAAAATATTATTTCTTCAAAAATAATTAATTAAATGAAATCATATAGAAATAAGATGAATTATAGACAATATCAGCGAAAACAAGTCATTTTAATAGGTAAATGAGTACAAATATTTGTATATAAATTAGACACATCAACTTTCAAGAGAACTCATCATCACAAACTTTCAAGAGAGTTGATGTTGACAATCCATGAAGCAAACCAAAATTTAGCCTTAGCAATAACAGAATCAACAGTATGAAAGGTAGCATTGAAGACTCGGCTATTTCCCTCTATCTACAAACTCTAGCATACAGTAAAGGTGACTAGTGCCCAAGTGTGTGAATGTGTGTGCTGCGAGGGAAAAATACACCAACTAGAGTAAACATGATGAAGGGATGAAGGAAGAGATGAGATCTGCAGCTTGGAGGTGAAGAAGTCCCATGTCTGAGTGGCTAAGGGACAGGTGAAGAAGATGTGAAAATTTGACTCCACAGGGCACAGGCAAGATACACAAGTTTGCGCTCCATCCCAACCTTTCTTATGCAAAACTTCTTTTGAGTTGTGTTTATTCCAGCATAGCAACCAAATGAAGAGCTTAACTTTGAGAGGAGCCAAACCCTTCCATGTAGCAATCTGATATGGGGAGTTGGTGACTCTATAACATAGGAATTTGTTGGCTTAGTTTACTGAGAACAAGCCAGATGAGCCATGTAACCATATAGGTGTATCTTGACCATTCCTAGTAGGGTAGAAATCATAGATGGAAAGTAGCAAGGCTTCTTTTTTCTCTCTGTAATTGGTTAACAATTCTTCGAAGCCTTAATCTCCAATGCCAATCACAATTTATCCAATCACCTTGGGAGCTAAGAGGGGCTTGAATATTCCAAGCAGCAGAGGCTAGAAAGGGATGAGAGGTAAAAATTGAGGAATTATCAACTCATTTGTGTTGCCAAAATAAAATTCTAGATCCATCTACGAGGTTCCTTCTAACATTGTTGAAAAAGTGATCTTTGAGTGAGAAGATACCATTCCAAAAGGCAGATGCATTAGCAGGGAAAGAATAGGATAAGGAGGCATGGTTAAAATATAGGGAATGCAGCACCGAGCTTTCCAAGGCAGAGGGGTTAGAATAGAGTTTCCACCACCACTTCAAGAGTAGAGAATTGTTGAAGCATCTGAGATCTAACACACCCAAGCCTCCTTGAGGTTTAGATTTACAAACTCTCTGCCAGTTGAGGTTTGCTTTGCCTCTACAGTTTGTGTCTTCTCTTGTCCACATTTTTTTTCTTCTAAGTTGATCAATTTATTTAAACAACCATGTTGGAAGTTTGAAAAAGAAAGAGAAGTAGAGGGGCAGTGCAGAAAAAATAGAGTTAATTAAGATCACTCTTCCTTCCTTGGAAAGCATGTGGTCTCTCCAGGAGGAAAGTTTCTTCTCAATCTTATAGATAACAGGTTGCCAATCTCTTGCTAATCTTCTTCACAGAAAGTGGAATGCCCAGATATTTTAGAGGGAGTTTATCAGGTTTGCAGTACAAAATTTGAGAGAATGAGTTCAACTTGTGGCAGAGGGGCTAAAGTATACCAGGGAGGATATACAGAAGTTGATATCTCCTCCTTCTTCCCTCTGCAGAAGACAAGAGTGTCATATGCGAATTGAAGTACTAAGAGTTGGGAGAGTGAATTTTTGAGTTGTAGAGGTGAGAAGGTTCCTTCTTCCCTTCCCATGTGGAGCATTTTGGCGAGGACATCAACTAGTAAGATGAAAAGCATTGGCGAAAAAGGATCACCCTTTTTAAGACCTCTCTTACTATGAATGACTCTCCCCCTTTCTCTATTTATAAGGATTATGGATTTTGTAGTATGTAGAATATTATGGATCCAAACACACTGTTGTCGCTGAAATCGGTGTGGGGACAAACAGATAGATTTGTAGATTCTTGGGATGTTGAATAGTCAAACCTGAACACCTTTTCGTCGGAGTTTGACCATGATCTCCCGCCGCTGACCTGCAAAAAGTGCGAAACATCGGGGTTGATTCCGGCGACGCACCCTCCGATGCTCTAGTCAGTAATCAGAAAGATTCTGAAAGAGCTTTGATTGGCAAAAGATTGATTACCTGGTAACAGTGGGAGATGGGGGGTATTTATAGCCGCCTTAGGAACCAGTTTCGGGATAAGATCAAATCCCTACTTCCCAGTGAATGGATAGAAGGAATCAGGGCCGTTGATTATGCACAATCATAAACCCTAATTCTATCCAGCTGAACTAGGTTTCTTGTAGGTTGGAACCCATACCCAGTTTAGACGGATCCGTTAGTGGGTTATTGGACTTTTGAAAAAAAGACCCAGTACCCATTTCAGACCCGTTTGTAGGTGAAATTACCATTTTACCCTTGAGCTTTAAGGTTCGTGCCCGTTTTGGACGGTTTCGATTTAACCCTATTTTTAACCATATCACGAGCCTCCCACTCCCGAAGACTGAGTTATATCAACCTTTGAGGAGTAGTTTTACTATTTTAATGGCTTGCTGAGTTATATCGGAGTCCAAATGAGGGGTGTCAAATCTGTATACGAGGTATTATGATGATTTTTGGAGTTCGTTGCACACTCAAGGTTGTTCTTGAGTTCCCCTAGACTTTTGGTGATTTTTCTTGATTTTTATTTATTTTTCAGACCATTTATTTAATTTTGCGGAGCGGTGATTTATCGTTCGGGGGTTTTAATTAATCATTCTAAGCAATAATTATTTACCCAGGGGCTTAAAAATATTTCTCCACATTTATAATTATTTTTAGAATTTTTAAGTAATTTTTCTGAATTTTTAATCATTTTTCGCAATTTTTAATCATTTTTTGCAATTTTTAAATAAATAATCCAATTTTAATAAATTAAAAATTAATTTTTAATACCATTTATGACGTGGCGCAATCTGGGCCTTTCATCAGACATCGGCGCGAATATCGAAGTGATCGGGCGGTCTGAGTAGCTCAGCGGCACTTTTCTTCGTTTGTGAAGGTCGGTGCCTCGGTAGCTCGGCCAAGGCTCTTCGGTAGCTCGGTAGTTTAGTGCCTTACGAGCTGCCGAGCTACGTGACTGAATCTTGAGCATCCATCATGGCGCGAATCACGATGTAGAGGTTCAGATTACGAGAAAATGCTATCTTGTCATTTTGCGGGCGTGGCGTGATCTGAGCTACTCATTATTTTGCTGCACGAATTTTGAGACAATCTGACAGTTGGAGTTGCTCGGTGGCATTTTTCTTTAAATGTGGAGGTCGGTACCTCGGTAGCTCGGCCATAGCTCCTCGGTAGCTCGGCAGCTCGGCCGTAGCTCCTCGGTAGCTCGACAGAGTGCCTCGGTGGCTCGGCTCGTTACGAGCCATTGAGCCACGTGGCTGAATCTGGAGCGTTCATTATGGCGCGAATCACGAGGTAGGAGGCTCAGATCATGAGAAAATGTTATCTTGTCGTTTTGGTGGCGTGTCTGAATCTGAGCCGCTCATCAATTTTTGGCACGAATTTTAGGACAATCAGACGTTCCACAGAGCTCGGCAGCATTTTTCTCCAAATGTGGAGGTCGGTGCCTCGGTAGCTCGGCGGAGTGCCTTGGTGGCTCGGCTCGTTACGAGCCGTTGAGCCACGTGGCTGAATCTGGAGCGTTCATCATGGTGCGAATCACGGGGTAGGAGGCTCAGATCACGAGACAACATTATCTTGTCATTTTGTGGGCATGTCTGAATCTGAGCCGCTCATCAATTTTTGGCACGAATTTTGGGACAATCAGACATCCCACAGAGCTCGGCAGCATTTTTCTCCAAATGTGGAGGTCGGTGCCTCGGTAGCTCGGCAAAGTGCCTTGGTGGCTCGGCTCGTTACGAGCCGTTGAGCCACGTGGCTGAATCTGGAGCGTTCATCATGGCACGAATCTCGAGGTAGGAGGGTCAGATGACGAGAAAATGTTATCTTGTCGTTTTGTGGGCGTGTCTAAATCTGAGCTGCTCATCAATTTTTGGCACGAATTTTGGGACGATCAGACATCCCACCGAGCTCGACAACATTTTTATCCAAATGTGGAGGTCGTGTGCCTCGGTGGCTCGGCGCCTCGTGAATTGCCGAGCTGCAAGGCTAAGTCTAAACCGTCGTAGCCATTCTCTGAACCATCGCAGCCTTCTCTATTCTGTCATTTTGTTTCCCTTAACGGGCCCCAAGCGTTACAAAAGCCCAACAGTTGCCTCTTTGGCTATAAGTTTTCACCCCCTCACTCTTTCTTTCATTCTTTCACTTTTCACTCTCAAAACTTACTTTCGCTCTCGAGTTGCTCTGCTAGCGGAGTTTTGAGCTCAAGGGCGGTTGTGTTAGTTGTCGCGGAGGCCAGGCGATTTCCGGCGAAGTTCTTCCGACCATAACCGTCACATCAAGGTCACTACACATACTCTTAATCTCATACTATACCCTATGAGATGTCACGAGTGTCCTCAGGTAGTGAGGCTTCTTCCTCGGGCGGTCGGAGCGGTGAGCGGTTAGTTCACGAGGAAGTTGTGAGTAGACGGAAGGGGAAGGAGATAGTATGGTCGTCGGCGGCCGAGGAGAAGGGGAAGGAGGTGTCCCGGTCTTCGATTGTTGAAATGGTGGTGGAGACAGTGAGACAAGCGGGTGAATTGGGTCAGCTGCCGACCATGATATCCGGCCATGGAGGGATAAGGCAGTATTCTGGCGAGCTGCTGACCAAGGCTATCTACTGTCTCTTGGAAACCTATGAGGAGAATGAACCGAGGAAGGTTACCGAAGTGGATGATATCCCCTCGGTTCTAACCGAGCAAGATCTGCTTCGGACTCAGAAGAGCTTCGCCATTCCCCCGGAGTACACCCTGATTCTCCCCAGTCCCGGGGTGCAAGCGTGCACAGCCTTCATGCCCGATACTTGCATCTTCGCCTACGACACGTTGAACACCGGACTACGTCTTCCTCTGCATCCCTTCTTGACCGAAGTTCTCCGGTGGTATGGACTGTGTCCTATTCAGTTCATGCCGAACATGTGGCGACATGTGCTTGGATTTCTACTCCAATGCCGAACAGCAAAGGTGGAGCCGCAGCTCGTCGTCCTCCGGAGTTTGTATCGGATCAATAGGATGAGCAAGACTGAGCCCCGTTACTATCTGTCGCCTCGAAAAGGCATCAAGCTGATAGATAACCCCAACTCGATAAAGTCGTGGAAGGATAAGTTCTTCCTGATCAAGGGCCCTTCAGCGTGGGACTTCCCGACCCGGTGGAAGGAGGACGTGCCGAAGTATGCAAAGGCCGAGCTGGTGTTGACCCCGGCCGAGGCAGCGGTGGCGGCGAAGCTGGTCGGACTTCCGATGTTGAGTTGGAGGGATATGACCGAGGAGGTGCTTCACGGGTTGGGCCTTAGTCCGATCGACCCGAGTACGCTCCGGACTTTTTCCTTATTTACTTTCTGTTATGTATTGTATTTTTCTAACTTTGTTTTTTTTATCTGACAGAGGCACCGAGCATGGATTTCAAGGCGATCATGGCCGAACGGAACAAGGCCACCGATGCCAAGAAAAGGAAGAGGACGAGTGCGGGTCCCTCGTCTGGCTGACCCACCAAGGCTCCTTCGGCCGTGGTCGGGACCGTCGACCTCACTTCTCCTCGGGATCTTCCCCGACTGTTGGTGTTCCTCAGCCGTCCCCGTCCGAGGACTTCTCCGTCTCAGTGGCTTTGGCGCTTGAGGCCCCGCCTCTAACCGAGCAGGCCGAGGCCATACTGACCGGGGCCCACAAGAAGGTGTTCATTCCCGATTGGCGGGTGATGAACCATGACGGCTTCTTGGGAGACTCAATGATGAGTATGCAGGCTCTCCGCCATCTCCCGATCCCGAAGTACCGAGCCGCACTGAAGGCGGGGACGATGGGCGACGATGCCTTAGAGGTAGGCCGGTCGCTTATGTCGGTAAGTTTTCTCAGTTGTTTTTGAGAATCTTCTGAAAATTTTCTAAGTTTTTAGCTCGGCTTTCGTTGTGCTCTAACCGCTTCTTCTCGCAGGTCACATGCCACTTCAGCCACCTTCTCGGGTAGTATGCTGAGCAAGAGAGGGAGTTGAAGGCCACTTGTGACAAAGACCGAGCGGAGAGGGCAAGGGTCGTGAAGCAGTTCGAGGCGGAGCAGCACCGCTCGGATGCTTTAGCAGCACAGGTCACCAATCTTGAGGTGGCCTTGGGGCAGGCGAGGGAGAAGCTCGCCTCGGAGGTCGCCAAAGCAGCCGAGGAGAGGGCCGAAGCGAAGAGGGCCTCGAAGGCAGTGAATCGACAAAAGGACGAGGCCGTGGAGGCGACAAGGGCAGAGATCGAGGCCGAGGCCAAGAAGCATATGATGGCCAACATGGAGAAGTCCTATGCCACCATGTTCGAGCACGTTGAGGCTCGGATCCCCGGCTTCGACAGGTCGGGATATGGACTGTGGGGTCCGGTTGGAAAGGAAAACCCTGAAGCCGAGCAAGAGGCCGAAGGGGAGGAAGAGGAAGAGCAACACAGCGACGACGCTCCAGCCAATCCTGAGGTCTTGGTGGTGGAGGAAGGGGGTGACGAGGCTGTGGCCGACCCCCCCGCCATTGTGGCAGAGGAAGGGGAGCCATCCACCGAGGTGCCTGTTACCGAGTTACCACTCAAAGTGGCCCCTTGATCTTTTGTTGTTTTGTATTTTTTCTTCTTCTTTATGTACTGCCTTGTAGCGGACTGGCCACCGCTTTTTCGTTATAACTGAAATTTTTCTTTCTTTGACTCAGTGTTGCGGTCGATCTCGTTTTGAAGTCGACTTGATTTGAAATTTTTTCAAATGGCTGAAAATAATCTCATTTTGAAATCCGACCAAGTTTTGAGCACCACTAAGTTTTGGTACTCTGCTTTGAAATTTAGCTATGTTGCACGAGCTTAGTGTCGTTGTATTCTTTCAGGAGGCATCGCCAAACGTGGCAGCAGCTGAGGTCTCTCGTCTCATAGCTGACTTGAAAGCAACGAAGTTGGCCTTTTCTGCAGTCGAGTGTGTTTTCTCAAGAGCGAGTTGGACTTGGACCGCCTCATGCTAAAGTCGTCAAAGCATCTCTCCGAGATGAAGCAACTAAAGAAGGTGCTGTCTGATGTCTCAGTAGAGAGAGACGAACTTTTAGCTGAGGTCCACGAATTGTCGATAGCCAAAGACGAGCTCTTGGTGAAGAGAGAAGAATTAACAGCGGCAATGGGCAAGTTGACAGCCGAGCGAGATGAGCTGTTAGCAACCGTGAGCGATGCGACAGCAAAGGTTGATAAGCTGAAGAGGGTTACAGTTGATAAGAGCATCGAAGTTACTCATCTTCGTCGAATTATCGCCGACAGCTCTAGCGTCGCGGGCTCCGTTCAGCTCCCTCGCTTCAAGATTGCCGTGAAAGATGCCTCTCTGAAGGATCGAATTGTTGAGCTCGAGGAGGAAGTCGCTCGGCTCAAACCTCAACCTGAACGGGTTAACGTCAGAAGCACGTCGTGTACCCGTGAAGAGACGAGAGAGGAATTTCATTTTACGAGCTCACGACTCGCCGCTGCTTGGTAGATCCCTATTGATGCTCAAAGTGGTGTGGCTGTTTCGTCGAGCGGAGCATCCGTCGGGGCCACCGTCAAAGGTAGTGCTGAAGATGCGTCTCAGTTTGCTGGCCTAGAGACAAGCTCCGAGGTTAGGCGCCGCCGTCCTCGGGTGTCTTTAAATCGGAACATCCCTGTCCTGAAGGAGCGTTGAAAGAGTTGTAATTTTGGCCTTTTCAAATTATGTAACTCGTCGTAGAGAACTGAGTAGCTGATCTTGTAGTCGAACCTTAATCTTTAAGGAAGTGAAATCTTCGTTTATTCTTTTGCGCTTGTGTTTGCTTGTTTTGTTGGTCATATATGGTGGTAGGAGCACTTCTTAAAGGGCAAGCTACTTCTAGCTCGTTTATGAGCGAGGAGTAGAAGTGGAGTGGAGCCAAGCTTTGAACTCCGAACAGGTTGTTTGGGTAAGTTTCAACGGTTGTGGGAGCAGTTCTGAATGGCGAACCACTTCTAGCTCGCTTAAGAGCGAGCTTGCGAAGCGGAATCAAGCCAAGTTTTGGACTCCGAACATGTCGTTTGAGTAAGTTTCAACGGTTGTGGGAGCAGTTCCGAATGGCGAACCACTTCTAGCTCGCTTAAGAGCGAGTTTGCGAAGCGGAATCGAGCGAAGTTTTGGACCCCGAACATGTCGTTTGAGTAAGTTTCAACGGTTGTGGAAGCAATTCCGAATGGTGAACCACTTCTAGCTCGTTTAAGAGCGAGCTTGCGAAGCAGAATCGAGCCAAGTTTTGAACTCTGAACTCGTTATTTGAGTAGGTACAATTAAAGTTTTAAACATGGATATAAAACAATCACAAGAGAATTATTAGGCGAAGGAAGCTCTTTATTAATAATTGCTTAACCGGCCGCTTCTAAGTTGCAGGCCATTATTAAAATGAAAAAATAAAGAAACAAGTACAAATAAAAGATAGGAAGGGCTCGACACATGAAGGTACTCAGAGAGGCGTTCAAACACCCTCTTGGTACTTCAGTAAGTGGTCGGCGTTCCAAGTTCTTGGTATCTCTCTGCCTTCAAGGTCTTCAAGACGATATGCTCCGGGGCGGACTACTTTGGAAACCTTGTACGGTCCTTCCCAATTCGGAGCTAGCTTACTCTTTTGGCTGGGGAATGAGATAGCTAGCTTTCTGAGGACTAAGTCCTCTTCCTTGAGATCTGTGGGATGAACTCTTTTGTTGTAGGCCTGCTCGATTCTTCTGCGATAATTTTGCTGGCGGATTGAAGCTCTTTCACGGAGCTTATCAATCAGGTCCAAATTCTCCTGGAGCTCTCTAGCGTTCTGCTCTTCATCATAGGCAATAAAACGAGGGGATGGCAAACCAACTTCCAAGGAGATTACGGCCTCGGACCCATAGGTGAGGTTGAAGGGCGACTCTCCTGTGGGGGTCCATTTTGTAGTGCGGTAGTTCCACAATACGTTAGGAAGTTGTTCCACTTATAAGCCTTTGGTCGATTTATCTAGTCTCTTCTTGATGCCAGAGAGGATCTGCCTATTGGCATTTTCTACTTGACCATTGGACTGAGGATGAGAGACGGAGGAGAAGCGTTGCTGAATGCCGAGGTCTTCACATAAAGAATGGAAAGCTGCTCCCTGTAAACTGTGTTCCGTTATCCGTTATTAGGACTAGAGGCACGCCGAACCTACAGATTACATTTTTCCAGAAGAATTGCAGCACTTTGCTCTCGGTAATAGTGGCCAGTAGTTCGGCTTCGATCCACTTAGAGAAATAGTCGATTGCCACGACTAGGAACTTGAGCTGGTGGGAACGGGCCTAGCAAGTCCATCCCCCACATTGCGAAGGGAATTAGACTCAAGAGAGATGTGAATTGTGCTTGGGGTAGGCGGCGGATGTTGGAGAACTGCTAACAAGGGCTGCATTGCCGGACATGTTGCTCAGCATCTCGAAGTAGGGTAGGCCAGAAGTACCCATAGTTCAAAACTTTCCTAGCGAGGGACCTTGATCCCGAGTGGGCTCCGCCTATGCCTTCGTGGAGTTCTTGCAGGGCATACGAGGCTTCTTCTGGAGAGAGGCATCTCAAGTAAGGTCTGCCATCTACTTGGGTATAGGAGCGTTTGTACAAGACTCCTTCAACAAGGGGGCTCTCGTTCGGACTCGACAGGCTTCTTTAGGATCTTGGGGAAGGGTCCCATCCCTGAGGAACTTTATCAAGGGCTTCATCCAGTTGTCCCGGAGTTGGACGGGCAGCGACTCCATCGAGTCGGGGGCTTCCTCTTTTATGCTTGGTCTTAGGAGCACTTCGAATAGGACGGTCTGCTCGAGACCTTGGAGGGAGGAAGAGGCCAATTTTGAGAGGGCATCTGCTTGGGAGTTTTCTTCTCTAGGGATCCGCTGGATTTGTGCCTCTTCGAACGAAGCCATGAGACTTTGGACCTTGGCTAGGTACTTAACCATTCGGTCGTCTCGTGCCTCGTAGTCTCCTAAGACTTGATTAACCACCACCTGCGAATCACTGAATATTCAGACACGTTGTGCCCCTGCCTTGCGAGCCATACCCAGGCCTGCTATTAAGGCTTCATACTCAGCTTCGTTGTTGGAAGCTTTAAAGTTGATGCAGAGGGAGTATTGGAGAACGAAGTTGTCTGGGCCTGCCAGAATGACTCCGGCTTCGCTTCCTTCGGTGCAAGAAGACCCGTCTATATATACTGTCCAGATGGGTGGCCCATTTGATGCTTGACTTACTTTCGGGATGGTGCTTTCTACAATAAACTCGGCCAGAGCTTGGACTTTGATAGCGGTTCGAGGCTGATACGATATGTCATGTTGACTTAGCTCGATCGACCACTTCATCAGATGCTCGGAGGTCTCGGGCTTATGCAGGACTTGTTTAAGTGGCTCGTCGGTAAGGACGACCACCGAGTGGGATTGGAAATAGGGGCGGAGCTTCCTGGCTGCCATAACCAAGTCGTATGCTATTTTTTCCAATTTCGGATAGCGGAGCTCAGCGTCTCTGAGGACCTTGCTCACATAATAGATAGGCTTCTAAGCCTTGTCTTCTTCTCTCACTAGGACAGCACTGAGGGTTTGCTCGGAGGCAGCGAGGTAGAGGTAGAGTGTTTCCCTGGTAGTAGGCTTGCTGAGGAATGGGGGGTTAACCAGATAAGCTTTCAATTGGTCGAATGACTCTTACTGCTGCTGGACCCACTCAAAGCCTTTAGCCCCCCTGAGGGCTTTAAAGAAAGGAAGACACTTCTCCCCCGACTTAGACAGGAAGCGCCATATAGCCGTTAGGCGTCCTGTAAGCTTCTGCACTTCTTTCACATTTGTAGGAGGAGCCATATCCAGTATGGCTTTTATCTTCTCGGGATTGGCCTCAATACCTCTCTAACTGACCATGAAGCCTAGGAACTTACCAGATGAGACCCCGAATGCACACTTATTCGGGTTCAGTCTCATGATATGCTTCCTCAATACGTCGAATGCTTCTTGGAGGTCGATGACATGGTTGGACCCCTGGATGCTTTTCACTAGCATATCATCAACATATACCTCCATGTTCTGCCCGATTTGATTCTTAAAGATCTTGTTGACGAGGCGTTGGTAGGTTGCACCAGCATTTTTCAACCCGAAGGGCATCACCCTATAATAGTAGAGGCTTGATCTGTGACGAAGGAGGTCTTCGGGACATCTGGGGGAAACATTTTGATTTGGTTGTATCCGGAGAAGGCATCAATGAAGCTTAGCAGCTCATGGCCCGAAGTAGCGTCGAATAAGGTGTCGATGTTGGGGAGAGGAAAAGGATCCTTGGGGCATGCCTTGTTCAAGTCAGTGAAGTCGATGTAAATCCTCCAGCTTCCATTGGCCTTCTTGACCACAACAACATTAGAGAGCCACTCGGGATAGTTGACTTCTTGTATGAACCGTGCTTTGAGGAGCTTATCCACTTCCTTCTTTATGGTCTGCTGGCGCTCAGGGGCAAACTTGCGCCTCTTCTGCAGGATCGGTTTGGACCCCGGAGCAACACTTAGGTGGTGGACGAGGAGGTCCTCGGAGATCCCTGGCATGTCGGCAGCTGTCCAGGTGAAGAGGTCATGATTTTTCTTGATGCAATGGACTATGTCAGAACAGAGGGCAGAGAGGAGGGTCTTGCTGATGAAGAATTTGCAGTTCGGATCTTGCTCTGAGAAAAGCACTTCTTCCAGCTCATCTACTGGTTCTGACATAGGCTGGGTGTTCCCCTGGGGAATCTCAAGAGTCTCCAGGGAAAGGACAGGTCCCCCGGTCGAGGTCATGTAACACTTACGGGCCATCTCCTGACTTCCTCTTACTTCCCCTACACTTGCCTTGGTGGGAAACTTCATTTTGAGGTGATAAGCCGATGGGACAGCTTCTAGGGCAGCTAGGCCAGATCGGCCTAGCATCACATTGTAAGCGGCTGGAATGTCAACAACCATGAAGTCCATTGGCTCCATCCGGATAGTAGGAGTTTTGCCAGCTGTTACATCGAGGGTTATCACCCCTTCGATAGTCACTGGCACTCCTGTGAACCCATGGAGCGTATAGCCGGCGGGCTTGAGCCTGTCCTGCGATAATTTGAGTCCTCGAAAGGCCGCCAGGAAAAGGATGTTGACAGAACTGCCATTATCCACCAGAATCCTCTCCACTTTGAAGTTAGCCATGTGGAGGTTAATCACTAGTGCATCACAATGGGGCATTTGGGAACCCTCTAGATCTTCATCCGAGAAAGTAACTGGGACGCCGAGACCTTTAGGAGGGGGTATGCTGTGCACCGAATTGAATTCCCGGATGAAAGCCTTTCGAGAAGAGTTGGAGGTTCCTCCCATTGGGCTTCCATGGATGAGGTGCAAAATGCGTTCTTCTTCAAACTCGGATAGCTGCTCTCTCTGAATGAGGGCTTCAATTTTGTTCTTCAGAGCTCGATAGTCGTTGGTGTCGTGGTCGTGGTCTCGATGATATCGGCACCACTTCTCCTTGTCCCTCTTCTTCCCGGGGGTATTCATCTTTGGGGCAGGAGGCAGGACTCCTTCTTTCTCAACCTCCATGAGAATAGTTGAAACATTGGTTTTGAGAGGGGTAAACTTCTCAAATCTAGGAGGCGGGCGACGCTGACCCCCGTTGTCCTTCTGGAGCTTTTTAGCTCCCTCATCTTTGGCTGCCTTTCTCTTGCTTCCTGAGGAAGACCCCTCGAATGTGGGGCGATATTCAGCTTCCTCGGCCCGGATGTACTTCTCACTTCTGAGAAGAAGGTCGGAGAAGTCTCACGAGGGCTTTTGGCTAGGGAGGAGCGGAGGCTCGAATTGAGGACATTGGACTGGAGGGCGGCTGCAGTGACCGATTGGTCGAGGGAGGCAATGGACCTAGCTTCTGCGGTGAACTGCTTGACATAATCTCTTAGTTTCTCGCCCTTCTTCTGGCTGAAAAAGAGTAGTGAAATACTAGTCTTCTCGAAGCGGCGGCTACTTACGAAGTGGGTAATGAAGAGGGTCTCAAAGTGTTCAAAAGAGAATATGGAGGATGGGGCGAGGCGGGAGTACCATTCCCGAGCCAGACCTTTGAGAGTGGCTGGGAAGGTCTTGCACAGTAGAGCATCGGTAGCCTGGTGGATCATCATGAGAGTTTTGAAACTCTCGATGTGATCCACGGGGTCTGACTCTCCCGTATATGTCTCGAACTGCGGTGGCTTGAAGTTTGCTGGAACGGGAGCCTCCATGATGGTTCGGGAGAACGGTGGTCTGCTTGGGTGGAGGGTCCTCCCTCTTAGCTCCTCTTTCCTGTCTAGTTGTTCGAGGTGCCTCTCCATCTCGTGGAGACGGCGATAGACTGCATCATCCCTTCGACAGTATCCCAGTGAGCCTCTGGACTCATCTTCGTACGAAGGGGAGTGAGGGCTACGGCGACGGTAGTTCAGAGAATGACGAGGACTTAGGGACCGAGGAGGAGGGCTTTGAACTGGCGGAGGAGTGGGGACCCTCTGAGCATTATTGTTATTGTTTGGTGGGAGGTTGAGGGTCTGCAAGATTGTAGCCTGGAACCGTTGAAATTCGGCACGTGTGATAGGTCCGTTCTCGTCCCTCTGTGGCTGCCCACCAGCGGGAGAATGAGGCCTCCTTCGACGGTACTCCCGAAGGAGAAAATAAATCAATCAAAATCTTTCAATAATTCATTGAGGATCTTACTCGAAAAATTGCTCAAAAACTGGTTTATAAATAGTGTATAAAATACCCATTTTCTAAAAAATATATATATATATATATATATATATATATATATATATATATATATATATTTCCTATTTTGTTCACATTCTTATATTTATCCTTTAATACAGCCGAATAGTCATATCATGGGTCTGTATTTTGCAGAGAATAGTCCAAGAACTCCAGAAGTCCCATCATCTTGTGATGATTGGAGATGTGCATTTGATGCAACAGCAAATGGATCAGTGAGTCATTCCAACTCGATTGGAAGATTAAGCAGTGCCAATGGCAATGGTTAGAGCATCCACAGTCGTTCAATGAAAAAAAAATGGCAAAATACATATTTTAACAATGCATTTTTTCGAAATGTTGCAGTCGTTGAAAGATAAAAAATGCATAAATTTATTTAAAAAGTAACAGACGAAACATCATGTTTCGTCTGTTAATAAAAAAATAATTTATACAGGCCGAAAGTTAAAAAATATTAATAAAAAATACGGGACGAAACATGATGTTTCGTCCCAAAGGAAATTAAAAATAAAAAAAAATAAAATAAAAGGAATGGGACGAAACATGATGTTTATTCCCACATGAGAATAAACATCATGTTTATTCCCACATATTTTATTTGGTTTTTATATATTTTTTTAATTCGGACGAAACATCATGTTTCGTCCCAATTAAAAATATAATTAAATAATCCAGACGAAACATGATGTCGTCAGCTATAATATGCATTTTGCTATTTCGAATGCTATTTCTTCCTTTCTACTCTACACGGATTGCTAAAAAATGGCAAAATACATTACGACTGTGTGCACTACAGTACCAAAAAAATGGCAAAAATGGCAAATAAGAAAACGACTGTGGATGCTCTTATAGCAGGAGGTACAGCGAAGCCACTCAGAATGGGGATTTAGGGTCTTGCTCCAACTCTGGCAGTCCCCGAACTCCTAACCGGCTTCCACCGATGACCGACCCCACCACATGGAGGCAGTAGCTCCTCTTCAATGTACAGATACTAGTTGGCAATCAGTGCCATTCTTGATGAAGATGGGATCCAAAGCTTCAGGGAGAGGGAAGATAAAAGTAACAGTTTTAATGCCATATTGCACCCCTTAGAGCATCTGTAGTCGTTAGGAAAAAAAATATGCATATATGCATATATAGAAATAGCAAAAGACGTTTTGCAGTAGTCGTCCAAAAGCTATTTTTTTAGCTTTTTATGAATAAATCCAAGGGACGGCACATGAAGTGCCGTCCGAGGGATTAACGTCATTCAACCATAAAAATTCGTCCTCGGAGTGCAAATAAAAATTGCAAAAAAATTATAAAAAATTACAAAAACATTTTAGAAATTACGAAAAAATTACAAAAACATTTTATAAATTTCAAAAACAAATACAAAATTACAAAAACATTTCAAAAATTGCAAAAAATTATAAATTTGCAGAAATCTCTGGACGGCACATGAAGTGCTGTCCGAGATAATAGGAGGCAAGGGACGGCACATGAAGTGCCGTCCGAGGGATTTAAGCCTTTTGGGCGTTTTTTTAATTGAAAAAAAAAAATTCAAGCAACGGCACTTCATCGGCACTTGAAGTGCCGTCCGACGATAAAAAATAATAATTTTTTTGTTGGGACGGCACCTGATTTGTCGTCCCTCATATATGAATACTTCTCAAACTTATTCTCATTTATAGCAAACGACTGTAGCGAAATATGGATAATATGGATATTTGGCAAACGAGTGCAGCTCGTTTTTGAGCCAAATATGCATATTATTCATATTTAGCAAATGACTACAGATGCTCTTATGTTTCCATATATATGTATCCTCATTTCAAATAAATTCTTTGTTTACTCGGTGAACTTACTGTTTAATCTGCTATTGTTACTTCCTAAGAACAATTGCAGTCATTTTTGTCAAATATGGCAAAATGACAAAAAGGGGTGTTTGCTACAGTCGTGAGATGCCAAAATTTGGCAATAAATTTTTTTTTTTTTGTGGACGGACGGAATATCCAGTGCGGTTTTTTTAAAAAAAATATTTTAAATTTGGAGGAACGACCCTCCACTTTTCCAATTTTTTTATTTTTAAATTATGGAGGAACGAAACAAATTTCATTTTCCATTTATTTTCCAATTTTCCAATTTTTTTTAGAAAAGGGCAATTGTGTGGCTGTCTTGCATTGCTAATGTCAAATTGCTTTTTCCTTTCATTTAAACTAGCATAATCCTGGGCAATATTGCACATAATGTTCAAAAATAAGGCGGGAAATCATCCAATAACATTAATGCTGCTTGTTTTCGGTGCGGGAGCAACAGATATGAGTTTTTGTAATTTGTGAAGTGGAAGGGACGGATTTCGACCTCGGTTCGGGTCGATTTCTGAAGGTCGACTCGGAAGAGCTGCTGGAGCTCGGATGGCCGGGGTACCTGCAAAAGGCCTAGAAACACCGGGAGAAATTTCATCGACAGGCCCTCCGACGATCTAGTCAGTCACTGGAAAAGAGACTGAGCAGCTAGGATTCAGGTGGAGAAATATTGATTACATTCTAAAGTGAGGATGGGGCCTGGTATTTATAGGCAAGGGCAAACAGGTACCTATCAGACTTGTTTGTCTGTAGGCCTGGAGTGGTAGAAGGCCCGTTGGACCTGTTGACCTGATGATCTGGGATGAGCAAAATTTGAGGAGATCCGAAGGCCTGAATTGGGCCACGTCATTTATACCACATCATAAGCCCCCCACTCCTGGAGGGTTATGTGCACCAGCCGTGGAGGAGTAGTTTGTCCTTGCGGAAAGAGCGAAGGAGAGTGTTTTGTGAAGATGAGAGGGTGAGTCCCCGAAGAGTGTTTTTGGGGTCGGCGTCGAGCCGAGCATGATATACGGCCTGATTGATGTCTGTGCCGAGCGCCGAGATCGACAGGTCGGTGCCGAGCCAGGAGGCTCGAGGCCGGGCATGCCGAGCGAGGTGCTCTTTGAGAGGAAGTTGTATCGATGCTCGAGGTTCATGCCGAGTTCCGAGCTTGGGATCGGCACCGAGCATCTTGATAGAGGCATTTTATGCGAGAAAGATGCATCGATGCTCGAGGTTCACGCCGAGCTCCGAGCTTAGGGTCGGCGCTGAGCGAGGTGCTTTTTCAGCGGAAGTTGTATAGATGCTCGAGGTTCATTCCGAGCTCCGAGCTTGGGGTCGGCGCCTCGCACCTCTATAGAGGCATTTTGTGAGAGAAAGCTGCATCGATGCTCGAGGTTCACGCCGAGCTCCAAGATTGGGGTGGCGCCAAGCGCCTCGATAGAGGCTTTTTTCCTAGAGAGAAGTGTATCCATGCTCGAGGTTAATGCCGAGCTCCGAGGTTTGGGTCGGCACCGAGAGACTCAATGGAGGCATTTTGTGACAGAAAACTACATCAATGCTCGAGGATCATACCGAGCTCCGAGCTTGGGGTCAGCGCTGAGCGCCTCGATAGAGACATTTTGTGAGAAAGCGGCATCGATGCTCGAGTTTCATGCCGAGCGTCGAACCAGATGGCCTTGCTTTTGAGGCAATCTTGTGAAAATGCTGGGTGCCTGCTCGAGATCCATACCGAGCGTTGAGCCAGATGGCCTTACGTTTGAGGCAATCTCGTGGAAATGCTGGGTGCCTGCTTGAGATCCATGCCGAGCATCGAGCCAGATGGCCTTGCTTTTGAGGCAATCTTGTAGAAATGCTGAGTGCCTGCTCGTGATCCATGCCGAGCATCGAGCCAGATGGCTTGCTTTTGAGGCAATCTTGTGGAAATGCTGGGAGCCTGCTCGAGATCCATGCCGAGCGTCGTGCCAGTTGGCCTTGCTTTTGAGGCAATCTTATGAAAATGTTGGGTGCCTGCTCGAGTTCCATGCCGAGCGTCGAGCTGGATGGCATTGGTGACTGGCCAAAACCTTATTTCTGTGTTTGGCGTGTCCGAGGTGCATGCTGAGGCTTGAGCATTTTGGACTTGGGGAGAATTTGGTCTTGTAGAGAAATTGGGCCGTATGTGGGCCACTCATGCGGTGACACGTGTAATGATGACGTCATGTTTGAAGATTTCGATGAGTCATTGGTTTCACTATATATCCCCCACCCCTATTCTCATTTTTCACCTTTTTGCACTCTCTCTCAAAGTTCCCAAGTTTTCTCTCTAGCGCAGTTCAGTCACCCGCGGCGATCTTTTTCGACAACTTCCTGGCATTTCAAACAGGTTAACTTCTTTTCATTATGTCGAGGGCTCAGTCAGGTTCGTCTGCCCCCACATCGGGTCGGGATGAAGACCGACATCTCTTCGACTCAACATCATGGGAAACAGTGGAGAAGGTCTATGAAGTCACACCGCTTCGCAGCAAAAGGCCCTTCGTAGTGGAGTCGAATGACTCAGAAGGGAGTGTGCACAGGGAGGCGGGCGACGAGGATGAAGTTGTCGGTGGTGTGGAGGAAGATGAGCGGATTGAGAGAGTGGTCGATGGCGAGGGAGATGAGGTCATCGATGGGGACGAGGAAGTGGAGGATGACCCGTCGTCAGAAGATGACCATCTGGCCCCTTTGGTGACGCCATCTCCCCCGAGGGGTCGTTGTGTTCGATGGAGGAAAGCAAAGTGGATCTTACCTGACAGCCCGATGAGATGGCTCCTGAAGTCAGACTCGATGTCCCCTTCACAATGCAGCCGTACTCCATTAGAATGTACCCGGATGATGTGGAGGAGTTGGTCCCATAGGAGCGCAACCATCTGTGCCTACTCGACAGAGAATCTCTACGGACAAAACGCCGACTGTACTGACCGCAGACGACCTTCCGATTATCCGAGTCAACTGCTTCACTGTTCAGGAGTACGAACTGTTGATCCCCAGCCCCGGGCTCCATCCCACCGATAAATTGGACCCCTATTTCTGTATGTTTCCGGCAGACGCGTTCAGCTCGAGTTTGCGACTGCTACTCCACCCGTTTATTCAGGAGGTTCTGAACTGAGCGTCATTCAGTTCAATGCAATAGAGACCCAACTCTTGGAAGTCGTGTGCTTCATGCTTCTTTGCGAAGAAAGGGGCATTCCCTTGAGGTTGAAATACTTCCGAGCGATCTTGGGTATTAGATAGCTACGAAGGGATCTACGACATTTCGCCTCGCTGAGGAAGGAGGGTTGTACACGGGCATCCAGACTCCATAAAAGGGTGGAAGGGGAAATATTTTATCGTTCGGAGCCTGACTCCCTGGGTGATACTCACAACATGGAGTTTTTATAAGTCTAACCTTAAGGGCCCTCGCAAGTCCGATTTAACGACCGAGGAGTGGGCAGAAGTTTAGCGGATATGTTCGGTCAACAACATTAGTTGGCCGAATGTGACGGAGAAGCATCTGGCTCGGATCGGACTGAGCCCCACTCCTTCCAATATTTCTTTTGTCTAATGTTCCTTCAAGTGTTTTCCTTCGTCTTATAAGCTTCTCTTTTTGCAGATATGGATGACTCGAAGATCACTGCGAGGAGGGCGTTGTTGAAGAAGAGGAAGTTCGAACGGGCTGAGCAGGGTAAGCAGGGGAAGTTCCCCTCCGAGGGGGTTTCGGAGGAACCTTCCCAACCAATGCCGAAGAAGCAGAAGGCCTCCAAGTCGGGCCCAAGCTCCAATAGCGTGAGGGTTACTGAGGTGGTGAATAGTGGCCTCCCCCTCCCCCTCCATCGCTCCAGCGGTCGAGGAGATCATAGGCTATGCGAGGCTTCAACCATGGGCCCCAGAATGGGCTGTTAGGGTCGGGTACACCTTGTCGGAGGGTCCCGTGGCCATCGAGGTGGTCGAGAAGCTCGCCCCACCTCGGCACCAGAAGGCTCGGGAGTGCAACACCATTGAGTCCAGCTACATGAAGTGGGCTATGGCGAGCCTGCAGGTAACCTTCGTTCCGTCCCTTTTGTAGTTTGTTTTCTTTATATATTTTTTCCAAGTCTGATTCTCTCTGCTACAGGCTTGCATGGAGGGCGCTCAGCTGATGAAGCTGCACCATCAGGAGATGAAGAGGGAGGTGAGAAACGCTCAGTGCTATGAGCGTGAAATGAAGGACCTCAAGATAGTGCAGATGGCGCTCGAGGCTCGCAACCAGGCCCTTCAGGTCGAGCTGGATAACCAAACCGATGCCAGCATGAGGGGGGAGAGAAAGCTGAGGAAGGAGGCCGACAAACAAATAAGGAAGGTTAAGCAGGCCGACATCGATAATGTCATCGCTGCCGAGGATGAGATTTATGCCCTGGCGATCTGGCACGTTAAGCACTACCACCCGGAGTTGGATCTTATTCAGTTTCATTATGACATGGAGCTGCCCGAACACCCACTGACTCTCGGGGGTGGTGATGAAGACGACGTTACGGTGACCATCCCGAATGCTGAGCCAGTTGCCGAAGAAGAGATAAGCCAGCAGTAGCATTTTTTATTTTCTTTTCCTCCTTTTTTTGTTCGTATTTTGTAGTCGCCAAATGCGGACTGGCAACTGCATCTTTGTAAACACATTTTTGAGTAATGAAAAGAGTTTTTGGCCGAACATTTTGACTTGAATTTTGGGCGTGATCATTCATGTGAGATTTCCTGAATTTTTAGCCAAGTATATACGACTCGGAATGATGTTTCTCTGTTTGCCTCTGCCAGATAGATGCGACCTCGAGAGTAGACCTCCGTCGTGCTGGGATTGTAACGCCCCGAATTCCAAATACACTGAATTCGAGATGTTCTACAGGATCTTTTCGCTTCCTTTAGTACAATTTTACAAGGAAATTTGAACTTTTCACTTTACATCAGAGTTTAAATGAATACATTACAATTTACACTGCACAGCGGAAGTAAACTTTACAACAATGAAACGAATGTACAACAACATTGAATAATCTTTAAGCATCTGTTCTTCTTTAATCTTTATCATGCCATTTACCTGCATATAAGACTGTGGGTATGTCAGTTTATTCAACCGACGATCATTATACACGGCCATCCTCTCTATGTCGGAAATAGTATAACTTATTTTCCATATTTAGCAAACACAAACTTGTCACATATTAAACTAAAGGGACTACCCTATTGATGTCGTGTTGTGATTGTGCACTTAGTCCTTAATGCAGTTAATTATGTTACATGACACTAATGCGCACTTTTTCGGATTCTATGCATCCCATACTACATAGGTCCGAGGGCAAGCCCTTAATCGTTCTTCATCTTTGTAGGGTTCAATCCCTCGTTATGACTTAATCTACTACTGTAATTACGGTAAGTATCCTAGATGTTCTATGATCTACGAGCCCATGTCCAGGCAGCCTGGAGGGGAATCCCACGCACTGACACGACGCATCGAGCAGGCAATCTATGGACAATTCAGCCTCCGCCAGGGAATAATGGCACCACCCGTAGCCACTCAAACACCCCACAAGCGTCGCCGTCGGGACGATAATTCTGGAGTAGTGCCCACGCCATGTCTTGACACATCAAGCAGGCAGCCTGTGGATCACTCTCACACCGCCAATCCGATGGCCCTCATACTCGTGTTTTTCTCTTACTTTCATCACATCTCCACTATGTACTAATCCTTAGTTTTTATCAAAATCATGAACAAAAATCAAAGCTCTAGAGTTAGCCTCTCCACTAAACCGGACTTATTCATTCATTCAAACATGACCAACCTTGGTCTTTCTTTTCAATTTTCATTTCATTTATTCCCAAATGCTGGGGGAGACTTAGCTACTCTTTTTGTTTCAATTTTCAATTCACAATTTCCAATTTGAGCATTTCCAACTCATAAATTCTCATGTTGAGTTATCATACTCAAAAGTATTTCTCTTTTCCAATCATGATTTCTAATTCGTTCAAATAGTCCATAACTATACATGAAATTCAACTCTTCATCATGTAATTCATGAAATGTTATTTTCACATAAAAACCCACATCATTAATTATTCAATCAAAGGTGAACATTTACACTTCATAATTTCCACACTACTCTCAAATGAGAATAATTTGCATCACATCACACAAAATAATTTCTTTTTGCCAAATTAATTTTCTAATCCTTCATTCCTTTTGCAAGATATAATTTCACAAAAATATAAATATAAAACCATAGTTCTATTTACACATTTTATTCTCAAATCATGTTTTATTTCATGCAAATAATTCCCAAATTATTTTTCATGAGTCCTACACATTTTTAGAAAAATAACCATATTTTTTCCATAATTTTTGGATCACTAAAACGTTAAAAAATAAGTTTTTCCCAATCTTGCCGAGGGCAAGATTCGAACCCAGCACGCAGAGAACACAGCCAAGGGCACCGGCCACTAGGCCAACTGCGCCAGCAGTATCAAAGGAAAACAGAGAGTATTTAATGCTCTCGGCCACTGATTCTTTGTTTTAAAAATTCATGAAATAAAATATGGTGCCACAGGGATTCGAACCGGCCACCACAGGGAACCCAAGGCTACTGTAGCGATCAGAGCCATCCCGACCACTTGAGCTACGCGCTCAAGTTGTCAAGAACGCAACTCAAAACTCATTTGAACCAATTCTCTCTGTTATTAAAACGTCTCGATGTTCAACTAGTCCTCATTTCACTTTGCTTTTATAAAAAATACTGTAAAATTCTAGATTGATTATTTTTTTGTCTAATTTATATATCAGTATGAAAAAATAATTTTTTCAACAATTAAAACACATTTTCATACAATTAATTCGAATTCTACATTATAACTACCACATTCTTCATTTCGACATTTATTAACAAATAATACCACTAATCCCTTTATTAGCAAACTTCACATTAATTCTCTGTTTTTAACCTTTTACCAAACATACTAATCTATATCTTAATTCATTTATTTCAATATCACACAATGATCCATTTAATCACATGAAGTATCATTGCCAATCTACTAACTTTGTGTATATAATTTGTGATGTAGATAATGAGACCTTCTTTAACAAACCATGGTTATAATTAATCCATACAAACTTAGAATTTTACTAATCAATCACATACAATTGCACACCCATATTCCAATCAATTCATAGGTCAATTTTCCCATTAAAGCGTACCCTTATTAATATTTTTCATGCCTCATTCATTCAATTTAATCTAACATGCACTCCTAATTAGAATATAGAAAATTTACCCACCTTGTATGGAGAGAAAAAAATACAACTAGCAATCCCTATACGAATGTCCTTGTAATATTCCGGACGGATATTACCTTGTATAAATTATTATTTTATTACTATTTTTATTATTATTTTGTTTTAATCTCAAAATTGAAATATTTTGGTGATTTTCATCCGGTTTGTTCATAGACATTATCTGTATCCAGATATCGGTCAGTATACATCCGTATTGTATCAAATTGATACCGTGACCTTCCGAACTAATAATAGAATTTATTTTATTATTATTTCCGAGATCAAATTATTTTTATACGGATTATGCGAAGATTTTCGGTATACAGACATATATGTGCACATACGTATAATATGTCGATTAGTACATTATACAAATTGTGTGTTGTGTATTTTTGGACAACACTTGTCTTGTTTATGACAAAACCTATTAGATTGTTAGGGTTTATAAGTGGTTAACCTAGGTTAAGTGTGCATGAGGAGGTTAAGGAAACCCTTCTAGAAACCCTCACATAACACCTCCACCACATAACACCATACCCTCACCATACCTCCACCTCATCCCTACCACCCTAGGAGTATGGCCGGCCCCCATATTGTGGAGGGACTTTTGTGCAATTGTGTGCATGCACATTTGCACTCTCCACCCCTTTTCCCTCTTATAAATACCCCCTTCCTCCACCTTTGTCTCATTTTAGAAAGATCAAAAAGAAAGAAAGAAAGGAAAGGAAAAGAAAGAGAAAACACCAAACTAATTTGAGAGTTTTCCCATTGTAGGTTCATAAGGATTCCTAGGAGCTAAGGAGGAGAGTTAGTCTAGTTCTTCCATCAAAGAAAAGAAACAAGGTGGGGGTTTCTCTTTTGTTTGATTGTTTGTTTGTATGGTTGTTTTGATGTTTCTTCTTCTCCTTACCTTCCTTATTTTGTTTTCTTTGGTTCTTTTTGGGATAGTTGTTGTGATAGTATTGTTGTATGTGATTTTTGCTTTGTATGTTGTAAATGTTAAAAGTAGTGATCACATAAAATGAAATGGAAACAAATAAACATAAAGATTAAATCTTTATAGTTGTAGTTGTTGTTTGTGTTTGTTACTGGACTAAAATGACATAAGGCATATGGACTTGTACATACAACCGTTTGGGGTTGTAGGACTTGATATGAATTCATGGACAAAGCATATGAACATTTTTATACAATTATTTTTGGTTGTAGGACTTGTATTGAACTTGGACTAAAAAGATAAGCATATGTTGGTTGAACCAAATGAAGGTTCTTACCTTATTTTTATTATTGTTGTTTTCTTAAGTAAAAAGAACCTAAATTAGATGTCAGTTCTAATCATGAAAAAGAAATCACTAGTTGTAGAATGAATAAAAAGATCTCTTTTATGTCCACTAGTAATAATAAGAAACATATGCTAATAAAGATTTTTAGTAACTAATTTAGTTGTAGATGCTTATGTTATATTCATGTTAAAATAAAGTGGTAGTAGTAGTAGATAGTTATAGATGTTTATGTTATATTCATGTCAAAATAAAGTAGTAGTAGTAGTTGATAGTTGTAGATGCTTTATGTTATGTTCTTGGTTAAAATAAAGTAGTAGTAGTAGTAGTAGATAGTTGTAGATGTTTTATGTCATATTCATGGTTAACATAAAGTAATAGTAGTAGTAGATGATAAAAAGAAGTAGTTGTAGATGCCTTATGTTATGTTAAAATAAAGTAGTAGTAGTAGTAGATAGTTGTAGATGCTTTTGTTATATTCATGCTTAGAATGTTGTAGGATTCATTCTAAAATTATCTACCATGTGTAGAAATGATATACATGCTGTAGGATAAATTCTAAATTTACCTATCATATGTAGGAATGATATACATGTTGTAGGATTAATGCTAAAATTATCTACCATGTTTAGGAATGATATTTATGCTTAGAATGTTGTAGGATTCATTCTAAAATTATCTATCATGTTTTAGGAATGTTATTCATGCTTAGAATGTTGTAGGATTCATTCTAAAATTATCTACCATATTTAGGAATGATATTTATGCTTAGAATGTTGTAGGATTCACTCTAAAATTACCTATCATGTTTAGGAATGTTATACTTGTTGTAGGATTGATGCTTAATTAATCTACCATGCTAGGAATGTTGTAGGTTAATTACTAAGTAAATACCATGCTCATATTGTTGTAGGATTGATGCTTAATTAATCTACCATGCTAAGAATTTTGTAGGTTAATTACTAAGTAAATACCATGCTAGCTAAATTTATCTATGCTTAGATGATAGTAGGAAAGTAGTATACCATGCTAGCTAAATTTGTCTATGCTTAGATGATTGTAAAAGTAGTATACCATGTTAGTTTCATTTATCTATGCTTAGATAGTTGTAGGAAAGTGGTATATCATGCTAGATTAATCTATCCATACTCACATGCTTATAGGTAAATTGTATACCATGCTAGATTAATGGTAGAAAAGTTGTATACCATGTTAGTCTAATTGTAGGGAAGTTGTATACCATGCTAGATTAATGGTAGGAAAGTTGTATACCATGTTAGTTTAATTGTAGGTAAGTTGTATACCATGCTAGATTAATGGTAGGAAAGTTGTATACCATGTTAGTTTAATTGTAGGTAAATTGTATACCATGCTAGATTAAATAAATATTCATGCTTACATGATACCCATGCTTAGATAAGTATATGTTCATGCTATGTTAGTAGATCATCATGCTTAATCATTATTCATGCTAAGTAAATAGGTGTCATGCTAATTATTGTTTATGTTATGTTAATGGTATCCATACTAATGATATTCATGCTTAGATTAAAGTAACTATCCATGGTTAGTTGTAGTGATTTTTATGTTATGTCCTATCCATGCTAGAATTGTTGTAGGTTGATACTCATGCTATGTTGTATATCCATGGTTAATTGTAGTGATTTTTATGTTATGTCCTATCCATGCTAAAATTGTTGTAGGTTGATACTCATGCTATGTTGTATATCCATGGTTAATTGTAGTGATTTTTATGTTATGTCCTATCCATGCTAGAATTGTTGTAGGTTGATACTCATGCTATGTTGTATATCCATGGTTAGTTGTAGTGATTTTTATGTTATGTCCTATCCATGCTTGTAGAAACTCATGCTATGTTGTAGGTTAATACTTAACTAGTATACATGACTAGAAGGTTACTAAAACGTACACCATGCTATATGTTAATGTTAAAGTAGCATACCATGTCTAGGAATAAGGAATACCATGTTAAAGTTTAAATACATGCTTAGAATGTTGTAGGATTAATGTTAGAATACCTACCATACCTTGGAATGTTGTATGTTCATATTAGTTATATATCCATGCTTGGGTTGTGGTGATTGATCATGATAAGTAGTAAGCGTTCACGCTCAAGTTATAACCTATGCTTGACCATACTGGACTTCATGTCTAGATCATAGTGATTTTCATGCTTAAGCTTGATATAAATACATAATTAATCATATTCGTACTTAGGACTATTGTGGTGAGCGGTTATGTTATATAATTAGATTGTCGTAGGAAGATGCTTGTAATTGTATGCCATGCTTAAGGCACTATAGGTTGAAGTAATAAGGATTGGGAAAACCACTAGTAGTAGTCAGTTGATAATGGTTGTTAGGTTGCTTTCGGTTTTTCATTGGTAGAATACCGATCATAGATTATTAGTAGATTCATCTGTTGCTTCTAATGATAAAAGATCGAGTTTGCTAGTAAGCACTTTTGGTTGCTTCTAGGATTGATTACCTGTATGATTGTTTGCATATGGTTGTGCTCGTACGTGGCTCGACTGGCCCGTATGTAGCTGTGGGTCTCATACGTAGTTTAATTGGCTCGTATGTAGGTTGTTGTCTCGTACGCGGCTCGACCGGCCCGTGCGTAGCTGTTGGTCTCATACGCGGCTTATTTGGCTGGTATGTACGTTGTTATCTCCTACGAGGCCCGCCTGGCTCGTAGGTAGCTATTGTTTCATACGTAGCTTATTAGCTCGTATGTGGTTGTTACTCGTGTATAGCTTGTTAGCTAGTACACTGTTCGTTGTGCTCGTCTAGGGTGATATTACCACCCTAAGGGCTATCGACCATAAAGACATATATTTTCTTACCCTAAGGAACTGTGGAGGAGTCACTCCTTGTGTACCATCGAATCTTAACCAGGTAGGTTGATCGAGGACCGGATTATAGACGGAATCCAAGTTTAGGGCAGCGGCATGCGTGTATATACGCACGGCCGAGGTCTTGGATCGATGGGCCAGGAACCGGATCCCGAGGGATTCTGGTGAGTCTAGGTTGAGCAGCCTAGTAGAGTTGTCTTGCGAAGCCTAATTTAAGGCCTAACATGTTATGTTTATAATATTATCGTCCCTAGGATTGTCGAGTCAGGGACATCATTAAGGTAGCGATTTATAAAGATCATTTTGCTCAGACCCTTGCCGAAAAGAGAGGAGTTGGTTGTAGGGGGCGCCCTACGACCAACTTGTCCCTTGAGGCAGGCCTTAGGTGGTGATAGTGGGTTATACCTTCCCGTCAAAGGGATACGTACGGTGCCGTCTCACAAGTTGAGGACACGGGTTGCGTATCTCGCGCTGTTAATTCCTGAAGTGCCGTGGCTGAGGGTGCCACAGGGTAGGCTTCGCGCTACCCTGCGCTTGCGAGACCCCAGAGGGTGCCACAGGGTAGGCTTCGCGCTACCCTGCGTTTGCGAAACCCTATGATTTGGATTTTGGAATGACGATCGTCTGTTTTTTTAAGTGAGGCCCGGTTAGCCGGGTAGCAGTGGCGAACATAGACACCACTGGCGTACTGCATCAGTGGGACATGACCACGTCTGCAACCTCATCAGTCACGTGTAAGTGTCAGGAACAGGTTGTGTACAATTAGAAGTTCATAACGCGGGTTCAAATCCCTATATATGGAGAAACGGCTTGAGATGGGGTCGCATGTAGTATGGGCTGCATGTTGCTTCGGAGACTTGCTGACATTAGAATAGGAAGCATCCTAGTTCTATTTAAATATCGCATTAGAGTCTAGTCATAGCACTCACGAACACTTAAACTACACCAACACCATTGCCATGTTTTGTATGTTGTTTGGGAGATTCACTGCTTTGATATCAGCCTTTAAGGGTCAGTGAATACTGACGTCCCCACTTCCATAGGTACTGGATCGCCAAAGTACAAGGGCGAGATTCAGGAGGACTCAAGGCGAGGAAAGCAAGGAGTCAGTGTTATGTTTAGTTCCGCTGCAGTATATGTATTGATTATCTATTAGTTGAGAAGTACTCAAGTGAGAGTTACCAAGTGTTGTTCTTCATTCCTTGTACTCTGATGTAATTTGTTGAAGGTTGTAATACTTGAAAATGTAAAGGTAATATTGTAACTCTATTGTAAGAATAAAAAGTTTTAAATTCTCCTGTTTTTCTGTGTATTGTGACTAATTGAAGAAAAGATCTTGGCTCGTATCACGGTTTTCCCAGTATTGGAAATCGGGGCGCTACAGTCCTTGCGACGAATTGCTCCTCCTTGAACACGTGCACACAAGCCTCCAAGCACACCCAAGCAAACCGAGCTCCTCCTTCCTTGATGCCGGCCTCTCCCTCTTCTAGTTGCAAGCAAAAATCCCACACACTCTCAATCTTTTAACTCACAAAATCACTACTAGATAATATAATTTAGACTATAGGTTGAGAAAGTAATGGGCACAAGAATGACTAGCCATGAAGGGGGTATTTATACTAAAATCTTGATGGAATGGAGGGCTAGGATCAAGTAAGTGGTTATAAGATGGAGGGCGAAGATGAAAGTAGGAGTTACATTAACTACCCACAACCAAGTAACCACCAAGCATGATCTCCACTCAAATTTTTGGTTTCCCTCCCAAAAAGATCAAAACCGGCCATCATAGGAGTGCATATTGCACGTGTACGTGTAGTGAACGTGCATGCAACTAGGTCCAAAAATTGTACATTTTATTTATAAAAATAAACTTTAATTTTGTATTCTACATTACAAGTCATATTAAAAAATAAATTAACTAATGGGCTTTAGTTTAATGGGCCAAAATAATTATTATAAAATAATAAATTAAATTAACTTTGGGCTTTTGAAAGAAAGGCTTTTTGTCTAATTGAAAGAAAGCTTTGTGAAAATAATCTAAAAGCACATATTTAAAAATCCATACTCATCATAATGGAAATAATCATAACACTTAATTCAACCAAAATATTGCACGTGCACACTACGTGCAAAATAAATAATTTTTCATTAAATGAAAAATCAGGGCATTACAGGGATGGCATGGCTTAGGGGTAAGGTCTTGGCCTTAGAGTCTGCTCTGGCCCGGTGCCGCAAAGAGGCTCTTGATCGAGATGCAGCTCTCCAATACTTTATGGATAAGTCAAAGGGACTTAGCTTGGAGCTGGCACGTTTTAAGAAGCTGATAGCCGACCGTGACTTAGAAAGTGTTGAGGTTGTATTTCTGATGGCCAGCACTTTCGCTCGGCGACAGTCGTCTGAGTCCTTCTTTTGTGACGTTATTGTGGAGAAGGAGTTAGAGGTACATCTGTACAAGATAATACTTGGGATGTAGGGTCCCGATCCGTTTCTTTTGGAAGCGCTTGCCCTTCCACCGGAGCTTCGTTGTCGACCCCGAGAATTGGGCTAGCGAGGTCCTGTGACGTGCAGAGCTCGATCGTGGGTGTGTCTACCTTGGCGGCTCCGGGCGATCCTGCGAAGGACCCAACTCGCTCAGCTGGCCTTGAGCTGGTCTGTATTAACCCTGCGGCTCTGATACAAGAGCCCTAGGCCGATAGTGAATGATGTAATAAGGTCTTTCCTTGTAATGATGCACTTTCTTTGGCTAAAATAATAATAAAAGAACATGATTGTATTGGCCTTTTGGGGGGCCTTTTGTTGCACGCATCCATCCGAACCCCGAGGATGATTCTTCGTCGTCCAGGCCGAGAGGGGAGTGCGAGCCGAGGGGTGAGGACTTATGGAACATCAATGGGAGCAAGGGATTCTGAACGACTAGTAATAAAGGACGTTTCGTCTCCCAATGCAATTAATGCATTTAATAGACATTTCAACTTCCCATGCTATAAATGCTCATCTTTGGGGCTATATAATCCTCACCCCCCCCCATCATTTCATTCATCACTTTACTGTGAGCTCTCGTTACTGGCGGCTCCCCTACCGGCCTCTGACAATTAGGGGTAATGGTGATGAATGTTGTTTTATCCCTAGTTGCCAGCGGGTGAAAGGGGGGTCGACTCGGAGAGCGAGGCTTGAGGCACTGGCCGAAGGCGAGTGTCAAAAATAAAAATCTTGTCCGAGGGATCCTGTGACTGGTGGCTCTCCTACCACCCTCTGACAGTTAGGGGTAGCGGCGACGAAGTCTACCCAACCCATGGCTGTCAGCGGGTGGGGTCGACTCGGAGTGCGGGGCCTAAGACACTTGCGGACGATGCATGTCAAAAGTACAGATCTTCACCAGGGATCCCCATGGACGGTGGCTCTCCTACCACCCGCTCACAGTTAGGGGTAGCAGCAATGAAGGCTTCTCTACCCCTGGCTATTAGCGGGTGAAAGGGGGTTCGGCTCAGTGTGCGGGGCTCGGAGGTCCTCACTGTAGGCGAGGACCACAAATCAAACTGAAACTTTAGGTAGTGGTGAGTTGATGTCCATGCCGAAGGGCGAGGACGTTGGTAGCTGAAGTCCGAGTCGAGGGACTAGGACTTGAGGGATTGAAGAATCCCTCATAGGTGGTGGAAGTCTATGCCGATGGGCAAGGACGTTGGTAGCCAAAGTCCGGGCCGAGGGGCTAGGACTTGAGGGATTGAAGAATCCTTTATAGGTGGCCGAAGTCCGAGCCAAGGGGCAAGGACGTTGGTAGCCGAAGTCCGAGCGGATGAGCTAAGACTTGAGGGATTAAAGAATCCCTCATAGGTGGTCGAAGTCCATGTCGACGGGTGAGGACATTGATAGCCAAAGTCCGAGCCGAGGGGCTAGGACTTGAGGGATTGAACAATCCCTCATAAGTAGTCGAAGTTCACGGGCGATGACGTTTATAGCCGAAGTCCGAGTCGAAGGGCTAGGACTTGAGGGATTGAAGAATCCCTCATAAGTGGTCAAAGTCCAAGCTGAGAAGAGAGGACATGAGGGATTGAAAAATCCCTTGTAGGTGGTTGAAGTCCAAGCCGAGCGGCGAAGATGTGAGGGATTGAAGAATCCATGGACTTTACTTGTTAAATAAAATTTCCTGCCTTTATTTCATGTTTGTTTACAGGGGGAATTGGCGTGTAGCACGCATTACAATGGTAGGCTCTCCCTCACTTTCCCTTTTAGAACTTGATAAGGTGCTCCGCGTTTCAGGGCCTCTTAACCATCCTGCCCCCTAGATTTTCGAGTCGGTACGTATCGGAATGTACCACTTGGGTGACCTTATATGAGCCTTCCCAATTGGGGGCTAACTTGCCTCTGGTTGTGGGCTGGGAAATTGCGAGCTTTTTGAGGACGAGGTCGCCTTCCTTCATGTTGGTCAGGCAGAATTTCTTGTTGTATAACTTCTCAACTCGCTACTGATAGATGGCCCAATGGATGGTGGATTTTTCTCGGACTTCGTTAATGAGGTCCAGGTTGGCCCCGAGATCGCTTGAGTTTGATTCCTCGTCGAAGCCCATGTACCTAGGCGATGGGAGACCGACTTCTAGAGGGATCACGCCTCGGTCCCGTATGTAAGGTTGAATAGGGACTGACCTGTTGGGATTCTCTTAGTAGTACGGTGTGACCAAAGGACGCTCGATAACTCCTCGACCCAGAGACCCTTAGGGGATTGGTCCAACCTTTTTTTGAGATCGTCAAGAATTTTTTGGTTGGCGCTTGGCCATTCGATTGGGGATGGGAGATTGACGAGAAGCGCTACTGAATTCCAAGGTCTTCACAAACTTCTAAAAAATTTTGCCAGGAAACTAGGTTCCGTTATTGGTGACTAGCAGCGTGGGATTCCGAACTGCCAGATGATGTGTTTCCAGAAGAATTGTTGGGCTTGAAATTATGTGATCGTGGCTAGGGGTTCTGCCTCGACCCATTTGGTGAAGTAGTCGATGAGGAATCGCCTTTGGCCCGTAGCCTTAGAAAAGGGACCGACCAGGTCCATCCCCCACATGGCAAAGGGGGTAGGGCTGGCGAGTGATTTTAGTTCGGCTTGGGGCAAGTGCCTGATGGGAGAGGACCTTTGGCACAGGCCACACCTTTTTACCATGTCATGGGCGTCTTGTAACACAGTGGGCCAATAGTAGTCGTGATTGAGCACTTTTCGTGCCAGCGACCTGCTGCCCATATGAAAACTCCCAACTCTTTCATGTAACTCCTCTAGGGCATACTTAGCTTCATCTGGTTTCAGACAGCGAAGATAAGGTCTCCCGTTAGCCCTGGTGTAGGAGCGCTTGAAAAGCACATCCTCAATCAAGGTGAACCTTTCGGACTTGACCCTTAAGGTCTGTGCCGCAACACTGTCCTGCGGTAGCTCGCTGTTGGTCAGAAATTTTTTATTGGGTCCATCCATGTCTCGAATTGTTTGTCGTGGACGAGGCAAAGGACTTCAGGTTCTTCGATGCTGGGTTTGAAGAGGACCTCGACTAGTACAGTGCAGTTTAATCCTCAGAGGGATGACAATGCGAGTTTGGACAAGGAGTCGGCATGAAAGTTTTGTTCTCTTGGGATCCGTCAGATCTCTGCCGGCTCGAAGAGCTCCATGAGTTGTTTTGTGCATGTCAACTACCGGGTCTTCCTAAGGTCGCGGGCTTCGTACACCCCGGTGATCTGATTGACCACAAGCTGGGAATCACTAAAGACCTGTATTCCTCTTTCCCATGCCCGGTAGGCCAGTGTGAGTCCCGCAATCAAGGCTTCATATTCTGCCTCGTTGTTTGTGGCCGGAAAATTGAGTCGAAGAGAATATTGGAGGACGAAGTCGTCGTAGCCTCTAAAGATGATGCCAGCTCCGCTCCCTACCTCACATGATGATCCATCCACGTAGACATCCCATGTCGGGATGTCCTCCCGAATTTCTGGGGACTCGGGGATGGTGCACTCCGTAATGAATTCTGCAGGAGCCTGGCCTTTGATGGCCATCCGAGGATGGTAGCTAATGTTGTGCTGGCTGATCTCGATTGACCACTTGATTAAGTGGCCAGAGTTCTCGGGCTTGTCGAGGACCACTTTGATAGGCTGATCCGTAAGGACACGAACAGAGTGGGCCAAAAAGTAGGGTCAGAGTTTTTGTGCAGCCATCACCAATGTGTAGGCAATCTTTTCTGTCCTGGGTATCGGACCCTCGGCATTGTGCAAGACCTTGCTGACATAATAGAGGGGCTTCTGCACCCGGTCCTCCTCTCTAACCAGCAAGGCGCTGAATGCGTGTTCCGTGGCGGCCAGGTAGAAGAAGAGGGGTTCGCCCGACTCTGGCTTACTGAGGAGCGGTGGGTTGGCCAGGTAGGCTTCCAGCTGGTCAAATGCCTTTTGTTGAATGGTTTCCCACTCGAAGCGTTTCGCCCCTCGAAGGGCCTTGAAGAATGGGAGCGACTTCTCTCCTGACTTGGAGAGGAAAGGGTTGATGGCCGCTAGTCGCCCCGTTAGTCTTTGGACTTCTTTGACATTTCTCTGAGGGGCCATGTCGAGTATGGCCTGAATCTTTTCGGGGTTCGCCTCTATGCCATGCTGGCTCACCACAAATCCAAGAAACCTTCCTGAGGAGATGCCGAAGGCGCATTTTTAGGGGCTGAGTCTCATGTTGTGAAATCGCAGAACCCCGAAAGTCTTCTCAAGGTCACTGACATGGTCCTGCCCTCTGCGACTTTTGACAAGCATATCGTCAACATACACTTCCATGTTCTGACCAATCAGGTCTTTGAAGACCCGAATGATGGGACTTTGATTTGTGGCGCCGGCGTTCTTCACCCCGAAAGGCATGACTCGGTAATAGTAGAGGCCTTGGTCGGTCACGAAGGCGGTCTTCGGTAAGTCCGGAGTGAACATTCTTATCTGGTTGTAGCCTGAAAAGGCATCCATGAAGCTTAGTAGCTCGTGCCCTGAGGTTGCATCGTTCAGGGCATCAATGTTCGGGAGAGGGAATGGATCTTTAGGACAGGCCTTGTTGAGGTCTGTGAAATCTATGCAGATTCTCCATTTTCTGCTTGTCTTCTTCACCATCACAACATTGGCCAGCCACTCCAGAAAGCTGACTTCCTATATGAACCGTGCCGATAGGAGCATGCCCACTCCTTCCTTCATCGTCTGCTACCTATCAGGGGTGAACTTACGTCACTTCTGCTGGACCGACTTCAAGTCCGAGCGGACGCTTAGCTTGTGCATTATGATGTCTACGAAAATTTCAGGCATGTCGTACGGCATCTAGGCGAAGAGGTCGGAATTCTGACAGATGCATTCGATGATTGCCAGCTTTAGGTCCGGGGCCAGAGAATGGCTTACTCGGAACCATTTGGACATGTCTCCTTCGAAGAAAGAGACCTCCTCCAGCACGTCTACGGGATCCTAGCGTCGCTCGAAAAGGAGTTCCACCGCATCAAGGGGAAAGACTCCGCCCCCCACTGCGGTCATGTAGCACAAACGTGCCGATTCTTGATTACCCCGGACTACACCAACCTCGTGATCGGTGGGAAACTTCAGCTTCAAGTGATAGGAAGAGGGAACCGCCTGGAGTGTGCAAAGGCCGGGTCTGCCGAGGATAGCATTATAGGCAGCCTTGATATTGACCACCATGAAGTCCATTGTTTCGGTCCGAAGGGTCAGGGCCGTACCGGCGGTCACTTCAAGTGTGACAATTCCCTCAATTTGGATAGGGATGCCGAAGAACCCATGAAGCGTGTACCCCGCCGGCTTCAACCTTTCATGGGAGAGCTTGAGGCTTTCAAACGCGGCCAGATTTAGGATATTGACCGAACTTCTATTGTCAACAAGGATACGTCGGACCTCTTGGTTTACCATGCTGATGCTAACTACTATGACATCACAATGAGGCAGTCGGACGCCTTCGAGATCTGCCAGCCTCTGGTCTTCGGGAGGCAGATAGTTCTTGACCGAGTTTACTTCCCGAACGAAAGCTTTGCGGGAAGTGTTCGATTCTCCCCCCATAGGTCTACCATGGACATAGTAAAGGATGGATTGCCCACCGGCATCCTCGAGCTCGGGCTCGGGCTCGGGCCGCTTGCTGATCGTCTGAAGAGGAGGGGATGGCCGTGGATCACTCTGGTCTCTGGGGTTGGTTCGAGTAAACTCTCTCATGTACCCCCTCTGGATGAGGGCTTCGATTTCGTCTTTGAGGGCGCAACAATTATCGGTCTCATGCCCATTTTCCCGATGGAAGCGACAGTAGAACCTCCGGTCCCTCTTCTTATTGCTGTTACGTCGGGGAGGAAGGCAAACTATCCTCTTTTCCTCGATCTCCAGGAGGATGGCCGACACATTTTGGGTCAGTGGAGTGCATCTCTCGAAACGGGGGACTGGCGAGGAGCGTTTTTGGGCAGACACATCTTTCTGGGCCTTCTTCATAGGCTCGAATTCTTCGGTCTTCCTCTTCCCTTTGGCTGGGGTTTCTTTCAGGCCTTTGGGGTGCAGGGTCTCCTCGGTCCGGATGTACTTTTCGACCCTATTGATGAGGTCAGGAAAGTCTAGGGGCGGTTTCTTGGCCAAGGATGCCTTCAACTGGCCATGGCAAACATTGTACCGAAAGGCCCACCGAGGTGACACTAGCATCGAGGGACGAGACCGACCTTGCTTCGGTTGTGAACCTCTGCACAAATTTGTGGATGGAATCTCCTTCCTTCTGCTTGAGTTCCAGGAGGGATGCCCTCATCTTCTCAACCTTTTGACTGGTCACAAAGTGGGCCAGGAAGTTTGCCTCGAGTTGGTCGAACGAGAAAACCGAACCGAGGGCGAGCCTCGAGAACCATTCCTGGACTGGGCCACGCAGGGTGGCAGGGAAGGCGCAGCATAGGAGAGGATCTGATGCGTCGTGAATCATCATGAGGGTTTTGAACCATTCCATGTGATCAGCTGGATCACTCTCGCCATTGTAGGTCATGAACTGAGGCGACCTGAAATTCCTGGGAATCTCAGCGTCTAGAATTTGGGGGGAAACGGAGGTTGGCTCGGCTGATGCACCCGGCCGGTTTGTGGTCCTCCTTCGTTAATGCGGGCGAGGCGATTCTCCATCTCATGGAGGCGATGGAGGACGATTTCATTCTGCCGTGGTGGCTGGGACGAACCGTGAGACTCGGGACCCAACCCTCTTCGAGCCTTGGGTCGGCAGTTTGCTGTTTGAAATCGGGGCCACCTCTGAGGGCTCGGAGGATCTCGTTCCTGAAATCTTGGAACTCGGCTCTCATGACTGGAGCTTGTTTTCCCTGACCGGGCGAAGGTGAACCACCCCTCAGGGAGCAGCTGCGGTTGTGCTCCCTGCTTCGGGATGGGAGAATTCTATGTGTCAAAGTCGGGTCAGAAGGAACTACTCGGCTCCTTGATCGGCTGAGCTAGAGCCGAAGTTCATTCATGGGCTGTGGGTGGTTGATGATATGCCGTAAGTCCTTGGCGACTGAGCATGAAGGGCTCGGACCCAGTCCCGCTGTACCATTGACTGGTTGTCGGTTACATCCCAGAGTGTTCACACGACTGTGAGAGGGATGGGGGTCTGGATGACGTCCAGCGGTGAAGGCTCTTCTGGCTTTGGGAGCCATGGGAGGGTTCGGCTTCAGAAGATATCCAAGTTTAGGATCGAGTCAGTCGGTTTCCCACAGATGGTGCCAACCTGATACTGCTTATTTTCAGTGAGGGAGCAATAAGTGCGAGTTCTTGTAATTTGTGAAATGGAAGGGACGGATCTCGACCTCCGCTCGGGTCGGTTCCTGGAGGTCGGTTCAGAAGAGCTGCTGGAGCTCAGATGGCCGGGTACCTGCAAAAGGCCTAGAAACACAGGGAGAAAACACAGCGACAGGCCCTCTGACGATCTAGTCAGTCACTAGAAAAAAGACTGAGCAGCTAGGGTTCAGGTGGAGAAATATTGATTACCTTCTAAAGTGAGGAGGGAGCCTGGTATTTATAGGCAGGGGCAAACGGGTACCTGAACCTGATGGGCCGGGTCAGACCCGTTTGTCTGTGGGCCTGGAGTGGTAGAAGGCCTATTGGACCTGTTGATCTGATGATCTGGGATGAGCAAAATCTGAAGAGATCCGACGGTCCTGATTGGGCCACATCATTTATACCACATCAAACATGTATACAATATTGCAATTTGATTTACGGATATAATTCCGGGGGGGGGGGGGACATTTTTTCGTCTCATTGATGTTTCTTCCGATCCATTAAAATATACTAGTAATCTGCACGTGCGATGCACGTTCAAATTAATTTTTTTATATAGTAATTAAATAATAAGAACCCGAGACATCCCTTTACTCATCACATACTCTTTACAAATTATCCATAGTGGTAAAAAAATTTATTTTATATGAGTGACATTTTTGTAAATAAATATGTCGTAAATAAATTTGAACTTTAAGGATATTATGGTAACTAACAACAGTTGAGTAAATGAATGGTTAATATAACTCCCACCTAAAAATGAATGGTTGATGGTTGAATGTCTACAAATTACAGGTTTTCTACAAATGACAACCCCAACTCTCACATTGTAAATTTACTAGTAATCTGCACGGTCAATGCAGGTTCTAATAATTTTTTAAAAATATTTATAAAGTAAATAATAAGACGTAATCTGGTCTCGAACTTGAGACCTCCTTTTACTTATACAAACTCTTTACAAATTACCCACAGTGACACAAACTTTTATTTTATACTAGTGACACTGTTGTAAATAATTATGTTGAAAATAAATTTGAACTTTGAAGGTATTATGGTAACTAACAACAGTTGAGTAAATGAATGGTTAATATAACCCCAACTTAAAAAATGAATGATTGAGATTAGATGGTTGAATGTATAAAAATTACAGTTTGTCTACAAATGACAACCCAACTATCCCATTATAATATTATTACTAGTAATCTGCACGTGCGATGCACGCCCTATGATTATTATTATTTATTTATTTATTTATTTATTTATTTTGTGTGTGTGTGTGTGTGTGTCACTATGACGTTGTCTAGTATCGAACCTGATAACTCTTTTTACCCATCTCAAATCCTTACCATACTCTTTAGAATTACCCCTAGTGGTACTAACTTTTATTTTATATTAGTGACACTTTTTGTAAATAATTATATCATAAATAAATTTAAACTTTGAAGATATTATGGTAACTGACAACATTAGTTAATATAACTTATACTTAAAAATAAGTGGTTGAGATTACTTATACTTAAAAATAAGTGGTTGAGATTAGATGGTTGAATGTCTCCAAATTGAAGGTTTCTATAGATGACAACCCCAACTCTCCCATTATAATATACTAGTAATTGCACGTGCGATGCACGTTCTAATTAATTTTTTTTATATAGTAAATAATAAGATGTAATCTGACATCGAATCTGAGACATCCCTTTACTCATCACATACTTTTTACAAATTACCTCTAGTGGCACAAACTTTTATTTTATATGAGTGACACTTTTGTAAATAATTATGTCATAAATAAATTTGAACTTTGAGGGTACTATGGTAACTAACAACAATTGAGTAAATGAAAGGTTAATATAACTCCCACTTAAAAATGAATGGTTAAGATTAGATGGTTGAATGAATGTCTACAAATTACAGGTTGTCTACAAATGATAACCCCAACTCTCCCAATATAATATATACTAGTAAATAGTGTTACCTTGTGCAAATTGCACGGACTAAAATAATTTTAATGGACTCATAAAATTATATGAAACTTTAAAAAAGTGCGAAAGAATTGAGAGAAATTAACTCTTCAAGTGTATAGTTTAGTAGAATTTACCATAAAAAATACACTCACAATCTAGCCTTTGTATGCATCCTGATCGGCAACACCCAGGCCTTGACCCGCCTCATCTCAACCCTCCCCTCCCTCTCCTCCCCCTCCTCCCCTCCCAAATTCACAATTCACACACTATCAGATGTCTTCTCTCTCATCTTCTACATCTCCGCTGTCTTCGACTACAACGACGTCCTCTCTTCCAACATCCCCCTCCACCTCCTCGTTCGCCTCACCCTGCTCTCCATCACCTACCTCCTTACCCAATCTCATTCTTGGATCCAATACCACAATCATCCCCATCTTCAACTTGTACTCTTCCCCAAATTCAAATTTCAGAATTTCAAAAACACAAATTAAAAATTGAAAATAAAATGAGGTAGTAAATTAGGGTTTCAGAAATTAATATATACACCATATATAGATACATTTGATTTAGTTAAGAAAAAGTTTTCAAAACCACTTTTTCACAAACACATTGTGTACTACATAGACATTTCATTGAGCACTTAATGTGCAAAGCACAATTCTAGTAATTAAGTTCCAGATTTATAAGTTTGAGGCTTTTATATTGTTTTTCTTAAAATGAAAATGGGTGTACTGCAAGTGTTAATTAATGTAAATTCCTTAATTTTCTCTCCTTTCTTTATTTAAAAATAGAGAAAAAGGAAAGGTTGACACTCTCTCTCCTATTAGTATAATATATAGATATAATATGCACATGTGATGCACGTTCTAATTAATTTTTTTAAATACAGTAAATAATAAGACATAATCTAACCTCGAACCAGACATCCCTTTACTCATCACATAATCTTTACAAATTATTCCTAGTGGCACAAACTTTTATTTTATATGAGTGTCATTATTTAAAATAATTATGTCGTAAATAAATTTAAATTTTGAGGGTATTATGATATCTAACAACAGTGGAGTAAATGAAGGGTTAATATAACTCCCACTTAAAAATGAATGGTTGAGATTAGATGGTTGAATGTCTACAAATGAAAACCCCAACTCTCCCATTATAATATTAGAGATTAGAGATTGTTGAGATTAGATGGTTGAATGTCTACAAATGACAACCTCAGCTCTCCCATTATAATATTATTGTTACTAGTATTTACACGTGCGATGCACGTCTTAATAAACATATATTTTTAAACGTAAAATTTCCGACGTAGTCTGGCCTCGAAACTGAGACATCTTTTATATTAATTATTCCCGGGTGATGCACGGGCTTGTATGTCTACAAATGACAACCCCAACTCTCCCATTATAATATTAGATTAGATTATAATATTAGATAGTATATTAAATTAGATTAGATTAGATATTTTATATTAATTATGCACGGGCGATGCATGAGGTTAAATGTCTACAAATGACAACCCCAACTCTCCCAATATAATATTATTAGATTAGATTATATATATAGAGAGAGTCCCCTTTCATTGTGCACTAGGCCTCCGTGTGCACTCGTGTAGACTCGTCCTTCCCGATTTCGTATTGACGATCCGAACTGTTCACATTGATCTACACATCTAAATTAGTCTAAATATGTAAAATCAAATTATTTGAAATTCATTTGCACATCCATTGAAGTGTTACAAAATTGTATGGCTGAAAATTGTTGTTTTTTATAGTCACATGATGGATGAGCAAATGAATTTCAAATGATTTGATTTTACATATTTAGACTAATTTAGATGTGTAGATCAACGTGAACGATTCGGATCGTCAATACGAAGGCGGGAAGGCCGAGTGCACACGGAGGCCTAGTGCACAACAGAAGGGGAATCTCTCTCTCTCTCTCTCTCTCTCTCTCTCTCTCTCTCTCTATATATATATATATATATATATATATATATAGGGAAACTTTCCGTTGCACACCAGTCCAGTGTGCAACGCCGTGCGCACTTGCGCTCAGCCGTCCGATCTGCATTTTGATCATGATGCAGATCTAATGGCTTTAATTCGCTCCCGCTCTTCTACACTTACGGAGGGGTAATTTAGTCACTTACCCCTACCCTCTCTTTCTTCTCTGCCCTTTCAGATTTGAAGCTATTTGCTCTACCCCTTTTCCCAAATCCCTATCTCTCTCTCGCTCTCGAGCGCGATCGATCTCTCCTTGTCTCCCCCTTTCAATCTCCTCAGCGCTTTTCGATCGATTGCTTTTCGATCTCAGATCCCTACTCTGTCTCTTGAGCGGGCGACCTCTGTCCATCTCTCCACCGACGAGAGACCTACCTCTCTCTCCTCCACCGAGACGATCACCTCTACCTCTCTCTCTGTCTCTCCTTGTCGACGACGATTTCGAAGCTCTCTCGAGCGAAGCTGCAATCCCAGTAATCGAAACCCCAAGGTATAAAATTTTCTAACTTCAAATTATTTTAAATTGAAACCCTAGTTTCTTCTTAGTTTAATCATGCTAATAAAAAAATTTGGTAAGTTGAAACCCTAGTGCACACTTTGTAGATTATGGTGAACCCCTAGGTATAAAATTATCCCTTCAACTGAGTTAATTTGAAACCCTAGTTTCTTGTTAGATAAATCTTGTTTAAAAAAATTAGGACAAATTGAAACTGTGGTATAGATTTTTTAGATTATGGTAAAAAAAAACTTCAAGATTAGTCGATTTAATGTAGTGGATAGCTATTTGCAGACGTATACTCTGATAGCTATGCGAGGATGGTAACGACTATATGAATTAATATCAAAATTTAGCATACATTTTCTTATTATTTGTATAAATTTCCATTTTAACTTACTTTGGCTTCATCTTTTCAATAGCAGCAGTGCATTCATTGAAGAAGATGTGAATTCTTCTACTGAAGATAGCTGTTTGGATGCTTGTGACTATATGAATTGAGGGAAGTATTTGATTCGTGGACAATTTGGTAAAATTAATGCTTTACTGTCTTTTATTTTGGGGATGAATCAATAGGCAGTGATGAATGCATGAAATGGGCAAGTTGAGTTTAATGTTTGCATGGGCATACCCACGAAGTGAAATATATCTCTGTGCTTCTCTTTTTTTATATATATACTAGGTTGGTGCACTCGCTCTAAGCCGTCCGATGAGTTGTATATATACTAGGCTTCATCTTTTTTTATATGAATTGTACTCATTTTACTTAGCAGTGAGTACAATAAGTTTTGTACACGTTATGAAGCTAACCCTTTGTACAGGGATAAGCTTGGGATAAGCAAGTAATATGAAAATATGTACATGTTAGATGTTATTGGTTTAGGTTAATTCGTTTTGGTTCATATTTATGCAGGCAAAATGTACAACCTTCGAAGTATGGAGTTACAAAGTCAGCCAGAACTATAATGCTCTTGGAATTGAAGAAGCTTATGAAGCTAACCCTTTGTACAGGGATAAGCTTGGGTTTCCTAATATCTATGCATGCAATCTTGTTTCGGGATCCATTCATTTGTAATTCTGACTTAAAATGTACAATTAAAGACTGTTGTCTTAAAATATCGTAATTTTCCATTGTTCAATTGTAGGGATCCATTCATTTGTAATTCTGACTTAAAATGTTTCCCGAACGAAATTTGTTTTTTGCTGATATTAGAAGTTTTGATGTATCAAATTTTATACCTCGAACTCCTGATGCGACTGGTATGGATAATGAATTGTCCAATTTTATAACCAAAGCACCCTGGAACTCCTGAATTGTCTAATTTTATATAGGGAATGTTGTGTACAAGATAGTAGTCTTAGGTGCTTGTTTGCCTTTTTTTTTGGGTCCAATTGTTTGATTTTAAAACCAAAGCAAAGTGGATGATTCGTCAGTCGTGATTGTTTACAGGGAACGTTGTTTGATTTTGTCCAATTGTTTACAGAATATTCAGACTTTATGAGCATAATTGTTTGATTATCAAATTATATTGTTTCAGCCGCAATGGTCTTGTATGGAACATATTCCATCATAATTGAACATTTTGTGCACTTATGAGCAATCTAAATACAGAACTGGTCTTGTATGGAACATATTCCATCATAATTGAACATTTTGTGCACTTATGAGCAATCTAAATGCAGAACTCGTCCGCATATCATACAGTATATCTTCCTTTGTGAACAGAACTACCTGCTTTATTCTTTACAGCATCTATACTCATATATATTACATGTATTATAAGCACATAAAGTCATGTATCTACCAACTATTAAAGCAGAAAGTGACATATTCTTCTAACTTTACATTTGATACCTACTATTACAGCAGAAGCATTATTGAGAAGGAATGTTTGCATAGATTATATAATGGATACAGTACAACGATCAATGTAGTCAAATATCCAAAATTGAGAAACAAAATTCCATATTAAAAAAAAATGCATTTCGTTAATTTGTTGGCTCATAACATTGATTGCACAACAAAACACTCAGTAAAAGCTCCCACAGTATCTAGTGTTCAATAATACTGCCACTGCTGCTGCTAATACTGCCACTCCTCCTAATGCCACTACCGCTGCTGCTGTAGTATCTGAAAATATCATTAATCAGGCATAAGTATAAGCTTAAAACAGGAATTTAGATAACTTAAATCATGTTTATGCTAACAGTAAATGAAGTAGGCTCAGAAGTCACATGAATTCACTACACTATGTTATTTCATAACTGTATAAATGTATCAAGCATTCTCTCAAAAATAAAATAGGTTTAACACTACAGCTGCATTAGATTGCCACACCTAATAGAGCTCACCTTCACAAACCCCCACCTCGCAGTCTCTAAAAAAATATGCAGTCTCTAAAAAACAAGCTCAGCCATGCTGCAGATATCCATAACAGAAAGCATGTTTATGCTAACAACATTAGATGAAGTAGGCTCAGAAGTCACATGAATTCAGTACACTTAGTTATTTCATAAGTGTATAAATTTATCAAGCATTCTCTCAAAAAGTGCATAGGTTTAGCACTACGGCTGCATTAGATTGCCACGCTTAATAGAGCTCACCTTCGCAAACCCCCACCTTAAGGTTAAAAAATAAATGCAGTCTCTAAAAAAATTAAGATCAGCCATGCTGCAAATATCCTAAATTTTCATGTGCAAAGCTCACATTTTAATAAAGCTCAGAAAATTTAAGATAGCGCAATTTTAAACACAGCTCAACTGCACTTTCAATTTGTAACACAGCTCAATGTGAAACACAGCTCAAAATGAAATAGTGCTACTGCTAATATTTGAAGAGCTCATTAACCAATTTCAAATGTAAACCCATATCAAATTTTAAGTTCATTCAAAAAACATATATTAACATAGCTCAATTTCAAACCATAGCTGAAGCTATGAAACAGAACACCAGATAGGGCAAAAGCTCATATATAAAATGTACAAACTTCCCCTCGGTCAGTGTGAGATGAGCAGGAGTGTTGCACAGCCACTAGATATGGATCAAGATCAAAATTAAGATCAGACGGCTGAGGAGGATTGCACACAGCTGTGTGCACCAGTCCAGTATATATATAAAATAAGAGAAGCATAAAGATATATTTGACTTCGTGGGTGGGGAAAACATTAAACTCAACTTGACCATTTCATGCATTCATCACTGCCTATCGATTCATCCCCAAAATAAAAGACAGTAAATCGTCAAATTTACCAAATTGTTCGCGAATCAAATACTTCCCTCAATTCATAGAGTCGTTACCATCCTCGGAGCTATCTTCGGTAGAAGAATTCACCTCTTCTTCAATTCACCAAGTTGTGAGCAACCTCCCCACTCTCCATACCTATTACAAAATCCAATATATAATCAGTTACTGTCACAGTATACATCTGCAAATTACTATCCACTATATATAAAATCAAATATCTATCACAGTATACGTCTGCAAATATCTATCCACTACATTAAATTGACTAATCTTGAAGTTTTTTTACCATAATCTTAAAAATCTATACCAGGGTTTCAATTTGTCCTAATTTTTTAAAACAAGATTTATCTAACAAGAAACTAGGGTTTCAATTTAACTCAATTGAAGAGATAATTTTATATGTAGGGGTTCACCATAATCTACAAAGTGTGC